>JAVJIX010000003.1:15747500-16347500 GCA_036785185.1 Paratrypauchen microcephalus | reverse complement strand
TTTTTTTTTATTTGTTGTGTTACTATGCACATTTGAAGACTTTGAGCTGGATGATGCCAGAGCAGCTTGCGTCGGCACAGACCAAGCACTGAGGCTCGCTGTGACTTCATAACCACAGACGGGGGACATTTGGCTTACTGCACACACTAGCATGCAGCTAACATAAGGGCTTTTGTGAGGAGGGATTTCCCGCGGTGGAGGATAGGTTATACTTTGTTTTCACCACCGGAGAGTCCCACAGCATGTAGTGTATGACTTCATGTGACAGAGCAGGGTGGTAGTTAAATTCCTGTCTTTAGTCGTGCCAAATGGCTGATGGGATGTGCTTTGAATTTGTGTCACGATACTAGAATTTCAAACTCGATTTTGATAGGTAGGGTAGGGTAGGGGCAGGTCGGCCGTGTGTGATCCCAGCTCCCACAGAAGAGTGCTGCTGTTGTGTCCTTGGGCAAGACACTTAACCCCACCTCGCCCCACCATGACACCCTGACAGAAGTACATGAAGGCCAGTAGTGACGCGGGCCGTCCTCCCGTGGACCCACCATCTGCGGGAGGATTCATGGGGGCTGGTGCGTTTTGTTCCTGGGCGGCAGATCTGCTTGGACTGCTGCCCCCACAACCCAGAGATGGAGAGGCGGAAGAAGATGGATGGATGGATTTTGATAGGTAATTGGAATCGGTTCCTAACGTGATGCCAATTTCGATACCACCATTATTGTTCTTCGTCGGTTTCCTTCTTTTTTTATTATTATTTTCTTCCACCAAAATGATCGCATTTTTGACCCCTTAGACGAAAGTTCCACATGGGGGTATCAGATTGACCGGTCCGGCGAAAAATTGTATTAAATCCAATCCAATTCAACTTTATTTCTATAGCACATTTTATAAACAGAAACAGTTTCCAAAGTGCTGCACATAAAATCAATAAAACTTAATAAAAACAATATAGCTGCAAGCAGCAATGTGGTGCCAAGCACCAAAGGTGCATGTAGGCCTTAGCATGTAGGCAGCATGCAGGGTCTGACAGGGTCTAACAGAGTCTAACAGAGTCTGACAGGGTCTACCAAGGTCTGGCAGGGTCTAACAGGGTAGTTAGACCCTGTCAGACTCAGAAACAGGGTTTAACAGGGTCTAACAAGGTTTAACAGGGTCTGACAGGGTCTAACAGAGTCTGACAGGGTCTAACAAGGTCTGACAGGGTCTAACAGGGTCTGACAGGGTCTAACAGGGTCTGACAGGGTCTAACAGAGTCTGACAGGGTCTAACAGGGTCTGACAGGGTCTAACAGAATCTGACAGGGTCTAACAGGGTCTGACAGGGTCTAACAGAGTCTGACAGTTTTCATAAACTATAATAATCTTTTTGTTTATTTTAGATAGACAGTCTGACAGGGTTTAACAAGGTCTAACAGGGTTTAACATGGTCTGACAGGGTCTAACAGGGTCTGACAGGGTCTAACAGAGTCTGACAGGGTCTAACAGAGTCTGACAGGGTCTAACAGGGTAGTTAGACCCTGTCAGACTCAGAAACAGGGTTTAACAGGGTCTAACAAGGTTTGACATGGTCTGACAGGGTCTAACAGAGTCTAACAGAGTCTGACAGGGTCTAACAAGGTCTGACAAGGTCTAACAGAGTCTGACAGGATCTAACAGAATCTAACAAGGTCTAACAAGGTCTGACAGGGTCTAACAGGGTCTGACAGGGTCTAACAGAGTCTGACAGGGTCTAACAGAGTCTGACAGGGTCTAACAGAGTCTAACAGGGTTTAACCTTCGGTGCTTGCCCCCAATAATAATAACAATCAGGAGACAGCACGCATGCCCAGCTGATTCACAGATAAACACAGCTGTCAGATCTCGGTTACAGTCCGAAAGAAGCTAAGAAGACGAAAACATCTCCGCTTGAGAAAATGGTGCGAACATGCATTGATCCCGGTTGTGAAAACAAAATGACATCTTGGACGAAGTTGAGTTTTCACAGGCTTCCTCATCACAATCCGGAGTTATTGCTGTGGCTAGTTGCTTTGAGAATGGACCCAAACATGAAAGGCAAAGCTGTAAGATGTTTGGACCATCGTGTTTGCAGTACCCACTTCAGATTTTTTACCAGCAAAGGAAAAGAAGGAAGGCTAACGGATTCAGCGCATGGTTCTGAGAAGTAATGCGAAACCGATGGCTGTTCTCTGGTGCACTGCTCCTCAGACTGTCTCCACTTCCTTCTTTCTAATATCTCTTCCTCTGTATACTTAGGCTCAAAATGATAGGGACAGCCATCATACTCAAATAATTCCTCTTCAGTCTCAAAGTCCGAATCTTCAGCCATGTGTCGCTCGCAACAGAAAAGTTCAAGGCGGTGTTTATCTGCGAATCAGCTGGGAATTCACACATGCGCGCTGTCCTCTATGATAACATCATCAAATGAAAATGTAGCTGGATATTGAGTTTCAGGCTGCTTTTGACTCCACCGAAAATCTACACTGGCACATCGAGCTTCTGTGACGTGAAAAGTGCTAAAGTTTGGGTATTTGGTGACCGCAATAGCTTGCCCCGAGCACTCACATTACCCGGAAATCGCTAACCTACCAAATCTACGGAACTGCTCCAAATGTTACTAAAGTGCTATGGGTGAGTAAATCAACGTGTTTTATTACCGAAATAAGGTAATAAAACACGTTAATATTCCTTCAAACAATTATACGCACATGCTTAGTCCAATCGTGCTGAACTTTCATCATTTTTTGTTTCATCACAGTTAATCACTGTGTGACCCTGATTCCATTGACATGTCAGACACAATTGTCAGTGCTACAGCGCCACCTGTAGGAATGCACAAAGATTACTTTAACATTATATAGTGAAAGAACATTCACTAACGTGCTTCTGATCACAAAACTCAATGAGACCTATGCCTTAGTTTTTTATATTTTTGCCTCTAAAATCATTCACGTTTTAGAATTTTAAAGGCGCACTATGTAACTTTTCTGGTGGAGGGTCTGTTCATGCACAAGTCTTAGTCTGACAGTCCTCTTGACCATAAAAGTTACATGACCTGTGTCCTAGTTTCTATAGTCTGCCTCTGGAATTAGTCACGTTATACAATTTGAAAGGTACACTATGTAATTATAGTATATATATTATAATTATGTAATTTTTCTGGTGGATAAGCTGTTGGCCTGGGCGGCTGTCGGGAAGAGAAAGTGGCATATCGGGATGGCCACAAGTCCTCGGCGGTCACGTGAGGGGGTGCGCACCGGGGCAAGGGCCACCATCCCTGTGAGCAGCTTTAATTTACTTCAGTATTTATATGTTTTTGCCTTATACATGTATTTTAATTTATTTTGTGTATTTTCGTCCAGGAAGTGCTGCCCCTGGTCCAGTGCTTATAATAATAATAATAATAATAATAATAATAATAATAATAAAATCTTGTTCAAATTAGCATGTAGTTTCAATAGCATTAAAATTTGCATACACTGGCATACACTGAAATTACAGATGTCTATTAGCATGCACTTTTCAATACAAAATAAAATAAAATAAAGATTCTGTATTATTGTATCTTTGCAAAACCTGAGTATTTGCAAAAGCAATATACCAGTATTTAAACACGTTACACATGTAATACAAGTATGCCAACCTTTGCCATCACAATATGCTTGTCTCCAGTTTTCCGCACTTTGCGCTCTCGTACCAGCCACAAACAAACTGGTTGTTGCCTCCAGATCTTTAGAGCTCTGAAGGTCTTGTGCTGTATAAGGGCTCGGGGAGAAGACTGGGTAGTTCACATTATCGGGATCACTTACAGCAGCAGAATTGACAAATCGCCACTGTCACTGAACAAACTTGAATCCATCTCATATGGATCTTCTTGCCCAATTAATTTGAGTTTGTTCATATAACGCTCCTTTTCTTTGGCATCCAACTTATCTCTATACAACTGGTCAACTGTATCAGAACTTTTGGATTCTGATGTGGAAGGTTTATCACGAAATTTAGATTTTTTTCTGCATGGTTGCGAAATACGTGTGTTTAATTTTGAGTGCGCAATATCCCCAAGATGGTCCCACGTCTGGGTAATCGTCCTGTTTTTCCAGGTTCGTGAAAACGCTCTATTCTTTAAAATGATTCCCCACTTTCAGAGAGGTGGCAACTGCACGCATTCATATAAAGTCGTTGAAGTGCCTTACCAGAGCAAATACTGTTGACTTTTTATTCCAGACCAAATGTATTTCTGTTCAACTTTGCTTTGCCATAAAACTTGAAAGTACCAGATTTGGACAACTGAAAAGATCACCACTTTTGGTTTTGACTTACATATTCAAGTGATTTTTAGCTAAACGTTCCTTCTGAATGGAGTAAAGATTTCCAAAACACACAAAGCTCCACCCAAACCCCAGTCAGCCGCTGTCCCAGTCCTGTGTTGGAAAGTCACCCTCTGTTTGGAGCTGACCCTAATGTGGGCCTTGTGAAAGACTAAAATATGCTGTGGAATTTCTAAGCTATTCTGAAAACGAGTGAAAGGTTGTTTTTTTCAGATTCATCAGAAATAACTTGGAAAACAGCACAATAGTTTCATTGACAATTTTACGATGCAGCTGCTAAATCAATATAACTACAACAATGTGTTACACGCTAATATGGTCATGGTTATGTCTATATCGTTATGGTCATTTATTCTCACTGTGAGCTGTATCGCCTCTCCACAAATCTGATCTGTAACTTGGCTTCTCTCCATTGAGATACATACTTCAAAGTCCCCCTTTTTTTAAAGATTCCATGACATGGTACTTCTTGATGCTTTTATATGGCTCCTTAATGGTTTCCTAATACTGTAAATGAATCCTTCTTCAAAATCAACACTCAGTGCATGAGAAACAGAGATAAGATGAGAAAGAGTAATTTTTCTCTCTCTGAACACTCCATAATGGGCGTTGTTGCTTGAATGCAAATGAGGAGAAAAGAGCTGGCCTATAGTAGAGGGTGGGGGCGTGGCCAAACTCTCCGCTCTCGGCTCTGAGCGCTCAGCTGATCCATTTCCTTGTTTTTGCACGGGGGGAGAGATTTGAAGCGTTCCATTGAAAAATAAACACATTTCCACAGAAAATAAAATTAAACCACTGCTGTTCAAAGGTCCAGAGGCTCAGATAAAGGACTTCCGAGCCTAGAAACACTCGGACGTGCCTCCAGGCAAATAAAAAAACGCATTTCGCATTGCCTAGCGCATTCGCAGTCCAAACTCTCTGGGCGTGATTTACAGAGACGCTGAGTACAGACAGACGGGGGTGGAACTGCATTTGCATTTCTTTTTTCGATCTGACGTCAATAAGGTGCCTTGTTCAAAATCGCCCGTTTGAGCTCCGATTTTTTGTAACGCAGAAAAGGATCGCAAATGCTCAGTTTAGACATTTCACAACTTTTAACCATGGGGGGCCTAAACAGGGTAGGGGAGCTCACATTAACGTTCAAAAACCTCAGAAAGTGAAAATTTCATGCCATGGGACCTTTAAATTTAATTTCACTTTGAATGTTTTATTGCACTGAAATACATGCGTCCTTACTGTGCGAAGCTCTCATTTCCACAAACCTGATTCTTATTTGGACTGGAGGGCCGTCTTCTGCTTGTCTCCACAGAAATGTGTTCTTTTAATATTCCACAGTAGCATAAAATATCTGGCTTTTTGTAGAATTTATGATTTTACTAGATTCATGAGAGATAATAAGATAATACTCCTGTATATAATACAACTGTATATAGCTGAGATTGGACATTGGACACTTATTTGATATTGTATTTTATACTTTACTACTACTTCTATTTAATTTTGATTTGCACATATACATTTATTATTTTTATAATTATGTCTCATCTGACACTGGTCAATTGCCCTTTGGTTGCTATTCAATCTTTTGTTTTACCCTCTTTTATATCTTATATTTGATGAGTGAGCTACTGCACCCAAAACAATTTCCCTTGTGGATCAATAAAGTTTGTCTAATTTTAACTTTATTTCCATTAATTATGTAGATGACCCACTCCTTTTTGGGCAAATGCTTTGTTGTTATTTCTGTTATGATTGCACTTTTGTCATACTGTATGTATATGTAAAAGAATGTAAACTGCTTACTTGCCCAAAATTATTATTCGTCGTCGTAGTAGTAGTAGTAGTAGTAGTAGTAGCAGTAGCAGTAGTAGCAGTCGAGGTAGTAGTAGTATTAACAATAACAATAATAATAATAATAATGACCACCTCTGCTGTGTAATATTTCTTTGCAAAGAAATTGCATTTCAGATAAACAGTTGGTGGACTTTGCATTAGAAAAGTCGCATACATAGTGCATGTTTCAGATATAATACAGCTTCATTTAACACAAAATACAACAAAACATTTCATTTTGATTTGTATTTCCAAACAGAATGGGCCTACATGTCCCTGTGTAGATCCAGCAGTCTCCTGTGTGTCTGGCTGCATGTAACTCCTATAATCCCATTCATCAGTGCCTAGAAATCCTACAGAGGTGCTGTATTCTCCAGACATTTGAACGTTTGATTTCATGTTTATACCGTGCTCTACATCAGGGAAATGTCATCACACACACTGTCATGTCACAGATTAGAATATAAACATGTCTGCAGTATGCGAAGGACAGAAGTCAGTCAGTGGGTTAAGGAGGAGACGTTCTAATTAGATCAACTCTGCATGTTTATACAATCAGACGTGGACATTTCTTGCAATTTTAGGTGATTTTGTGTTTGGGTTCATGTATATGTAGTTTGACTTTTACATCCCCAGTGATAAATTATCCATTGGCTGAGACCCATTGCCCACAAATCCAAAAGATGTTGTGGTTGTGTCCTTGAGGTGATCAGACTTTAGATCAGGGGTGGGCAATCTTTTTGACTCGTGGGCCACAAAGGGTTCTAAAATTTGACAGAAGGGCCGGACCAGGACCAGGTGGATTTAGTGTTTTGGTAATCCACCTCATAAGAGCAAAAAATAACATGGGATATGTAGAAAACATGTGCTTTATTTCAATTAAAAATTAACAAAAGCATTACAACAAATATGCCAACACCTGGAATATCAGGCATACAGCAGCTGATAAGTATTCAGTGAAAAAATATTTACTTGTCCACTCCTTATTAAACACTCGACAGCTATTGAAAACGCCGGAATTGCAGGGAGATTAAAACATTAAAAAGGTTTATTAATGTAATTTCTTCAAGTTCGGCGGGCCTGATTAAAAAGCTTAACGGGCCGCATATAGCCCCCGGGCCATAGTTTGCCCATGCCTGCTTTAGATCAATCAAATGCTGCCATCTTTAACACATGCCTGTCAAGGAGATGCTTTGTCCAGAATGTTCCAGTTTATGGCATTAAATATGTCTATGACAAACACATGACACCATAGAGACAATTTTTTTGTTTGTTTGTTTCTTTTTGTTGTTGTTTTTTAGCAATAAAAACCACACTCACATTTCCAAGGTTACAAGCAGGTGGTGGACCAACAATCAGAAAACTTACATCGTGCATCTTTAAATTTAGATCAAAATCTAGATTAAGCCTGTTGTGTTAAGTTCAAGACTTTAGAGTTGTTGTTTTTTTTTCATAAATTCTCTGGAGCATTATGTAAAATTGACTTTTTTGAGCTTTCTACCATGTTCCGTAATCAAAAACATGCCTGAAGTGGTTTTATATGAATGTTTGAATAATCTAGCGATCTCTCTCGGGCCTTATTTGAACTTTCTGTACAGTTAGCAGTGTGATTCTGTCCAGTTTTCCACCCACAAGCTCCCAAACGACAATTCTCCATAAATATACAAATACATGATGCAAACAATACACTACAACAATACACTACAACTTCACAAACCTGATGTGATGTGTAGTAGTTTCATTTTGCTGTGATAGCGCTCTCAAACTGAAGCTCGTTTTTGGCAAATCTAGCATTTTGAAAACAAACGGTAACATGGTGATCTAAATATGTTACGAGTTAGCAATTAATACCCCATAGAAGTGTAATACCCCCTCTTTAAATATTTACACGTATATTTTTCCTAAATCCTGCTACTTTTAATATGAGAAGGGAAATTTTAATTAGCCATATCCTTTGCTACTTTGACTATGCAGTAAAACACACCCGCCTTTGAGAGTCGATACACTTCACTGACTGTAAATATTCCTCGGTCCATCTTTTTCCACCTCCTGAACTTAAACAAATATTAGTTAAATTTGATCTTGTTTTTTCCACATCACGTCTCAGCGAGAACACAGACCCTTTTATTGGTTTTTCCAGTCATTTCAGGTGCGCTGGGTGGTTGAATAGTGGGCTCACATGTCTGGAGAAGAGCAGTAGATGGATCAATGACACTCGAATGGTTTTCCTACGTGCGTGTGAGATGGCCTCGGACTGCGGGAAAATTCAAATAGTGTCTCTATAGGTTCAGGCTTAAGTAATTTCCTCTCAAATATATATCATTCAGGGCAAATCGACTTAGTGTTTCTCTGGTTAATCCACCTGTCAGACAAACTTATCAGAATTCAGAGATATAAAACAGGGGACCAGACTGTACATCTTTGCAGAATAGTAAAAGAGGGTAGACAAACGTTCTTTCACTAGCAAGGACCACGCCACGACAATGAAATATGATAAAGATGTTTATTACCAGTAGGTAGATGTGATGGCTGGGGAAGGGGGACTCAGGGTGGGGGCTCCATCTCGAGAGAGTTGACGAACAGTGTTGTCAGGATAGGCTGTATAAATAGGGTTTCAAAGTTCAAAGTCAGCTTTATTGTCAAAAACTGTATTATGTACAAGTTGCACACACAGGATGTGAAATTGCAGCGCCCCCTAGGCCCACAGTGAACATAAAACATCTGATAAACAAGACAATAAACACGGTGCCAAAGTACAGTAAATTTGTATAAAATACAAATAGGTAAAACACACAATGTGTAGTGTAATAAAGCTCAAATGGTATAAGTGAAGTAATTGAAGGCGTGGTCAGGATGAGCTGGGGTGGCTGGCGAGGAAGTTGAGAGGTGGTCCAGCTTTATGAAAAAGAGGACCTTTGTCCCTGTATTCCTCATATTAATTTCATATTAATTTTTCCATATTCAGCTAAACTGCTAAATACAATTATCCCGGGTTTGTTTTATTTAGTTTTGTTTAGTTAATCACCACACATTCAAATTACTTTAAATGATTTTATTTGGTTAAATTTGGTACATTTGGTCAAACACCTCACTTACCTGCTCACCTGTTACTCCATATGGTCTGGCGACAAAAGAGGGGGTGTGCCCTGAGGCTGCCATATTTATAGCCTCTGGGGGGGAGGTTTGGGCCAGACCATGTGGAGGGGGAGGATTGGTTTCAGTTTCTTTTGTTTGTTGGGTTTTGTATTTGATTTTGATATTTTGGTGTTTGTAGATTATGTTGAGCACTTTTGTTTAAAGGGGGACTTAGGCCCTTTCAGTAAGTTAACAGGGGAACTTGGATAAAAGTAAAGCTGCCGCACATCCAACTTGCTGAGATTGTGGACTTAACTGGAGGGAGGAGCTTCCTGGGGGAGTATCTATAAAAGCAGGTCAGCTCAGCCTTTTGGGGGTTCTCATCAGTGTAGCCGTGCACATGTGGGTTTTGCTTTAGTTGCGTTAATTTCCTTTGCTTATGCCTAGTGATGGTGAGATGAAGCCTCATGAGGCATTGAACCACTTGAGCCAATTGGTTCGAGAAAATCAATCAATCAATCAATCAAACATTTATAAGGCGCTTTTCATACAAAATGAAAAGGTTCATTTCTCGAAGCTTCATGTGCGCACGAAACCACCTATTGGCCAAGTGTGTAATCACAGGCAGCTGTATTTGAACCACAATGTGTGACGCATTGAATTTTTGTGTCTGTTGGGAATGACTATTAATTACAAAACATGTATGACCAAATAATTTCTATACATATATTATCTCATATGTGTATAATAAATTTTGGATGTATTCTGTGTGTGTAAATTTTCCCAAAATGATCATATATGACAGGTTAAAGGACTACAGATGGAAATTAGATTTCAAGGTATAATCTGATACAAGCATCTCTGCCTTTGGCATTATGTGGCTGTATATTGTCCTGTTAAATAAATAAAATGAAATGAAATGTTAAGCTGTTTTTCTGAAAATGGCAAGGGCATAATCTGGCAGAGGACAGTGAAAGTGCTTGTGGAACTAGGAAAAGGACACAGATTATGCTTGTGTAACTTGGACAATGATGTACAGGACAGGGGATTTTTTTTATTCAGAAACAAGAGTTTCTCAACAGGTTTTGGTTTGGTTTCAGATCAAAGTGTTCCCACACAGGGGAAGACCTCCTCTTCCTCACTGGCTCCATCCTATCACCTATCCTACTCTCCTCACTCTCCTAGATCTCTCTTCCTAAACTTTCCAAACTCTCTCCAAAATATCTCCAAACTATATAAACGCTATGAAACTCTAGTATCTAGACTCTCCAAACTCTCTCCAAACTCAACTGATGCAGCTCTCCTTCAAATCCCCACATTTTGAAAGGAGCCTGATGGGTTTATACAGCTGAAAAATCTTGCGGCAAAATCTGTACCGCTTCCCGAAGTAGTCATGTGGTACAGCCGGGCAGCGAGGCTTCGAATGTCATCATTTTGGCTCCTCCCCCAAATGAAGCGAGCCTCGAATTGCGCTTCGCGGACACGCCCCCTTCATTACTCGGCACACGCTTCGCAGCCTCGGCCCATCTCGTAACATCACTACTTATGCCTAATTTGAGCACAGTTATTTTTTTTTGCCAATATGTATTACTTTGATTGCCACAAAGGTCACGGTGAAATGTCGAAATAAATCTTGGGACAAAAGAAAAATTTTCAGAGTCTGCCTCCTACTTAAAGGGATATGCCACCCCCAGGTCAAATTTAGGCATCTCCCCACAGTCCAGAGACTAAAATATGTGGTGGAAAGCGTTTTCCTGCTCACCCAGCCATTGTCCGAGTCTGTCGCCACTGACCGCCGCGGTATCTGGTGCTCCTCCGCCTTAGACTGGAGTCTAACGTCGCCAGAGAAAGATTTCGGCCAAAAGGAATTAATTTGCTCGATGCGTTTCCCAATTACTTTCTGTGTAGTGCGCATTCATATCGAGTGCAAATAAATGTGCAAATCAACACGGAGAGCTTGCCTTGGTCATTTTGGGTGAGAACTATTTTCCAGTGCGTAAGAATACAGCCGTATCACGCAGCACGCTGCCAGGGGAATCCCAGTTACGCACCGGGAAGGGAGTTGCCTGTTGCACAACGTGGTGCGTGATACGCCTGTATTCTTACGCACTGGAAAATAGTTCCCACCCAAAATGACCAAGGCAAGCTCTCCGTGTTGATTTGCACATTTATTTGCACTCGATATGAATGCGCACTACACACAAAGTAATTGGGAAACGCATCGAGCAAATTAATTCCTTTTGGCCGAAATCTTTCTCTGGCGACGTTAGACTCCAGTCTAAGGCGGAGGAGCACCAGATACCGCGGCGGTCAGTGGCGACAGACTCGGACAATGGCTGGGTGAGCAGGAAAACGCTTTCCACCACTTATTTTAGTCTCTGGACTGTGGGGAGATGCCCAAATTTGCCCTGGGGGTGGCATATCCCTTTAAGACCACATTGGCCAGCTTCCCCACACAGCTCCTGAAGTTAATCACTTAATCAATCAACTCCACATCTTGGCACAGCAATAATTTCTGAAATAGCAAAAGGCATTCAAATCTTCAGTTCTGAAGAAATGTAGAAGCAGCTTGGATGACCAAATAAACCTTTGTCCAGTTGACAGATTTAATTTTTCCTTTTGTCATGGAGTCTGCCGGTTGTCTCAGAACTGTTGAGTAATGACTGAAAGGATAAGATCATGAATACAAGTGGTCAAAATGAGTTCCCTGCACAGGGTGGCTGGTCGCTCCCTTTGAGATGGGGTAAGGAGCTCAGTCACACAGGAGGAGCTTGGATTAGAGCTGCTACTCCTCCACATTCTCCTGGATGCCTCCCTGGAGAGGTGTTCATGTCCCACCGGGAGGAGGCCCCGGGGAAGACCCAGGACACACTGGAGGGACTATGCCTCTGGGCTGGCCTGGGAAAGCCTCGGGATCCACCGGAAGAGCTGGAGGAAGCGTCTGTGGAGAGTGAAGACTGAAGATGCATAAAAGCCAGGCTAGAAGGGACTTAATCATCAAAAGGTAATTACAAATGCAAAAATATGTACCATTTAGCCCCAGTGCCGGTCGTGCAGACCAGGACTAGGGGTGCTCCTCGCGCGGTGCGTGCTCCAGGCCTGCTTAGGCCTGACTGAACTTAGCGCTGCTGAGATGCAGCTGAAATGCGTTAGTGGAACAGCTTCAGGCTTTAGTCTAAGTGGCGGCTAAGTCAGGCGAGGACTTAGCACTTAGTCGCCGCTATGTTTAGCGACGTTCGTGGAATACCCCTCAGGTCTAGACCCAGACTATAACAAGACTAAACTGGAAAATCTACAGATGAAGAGCATTAGCCAAACCCTATGGGAGCTGAACGGGAAATAAAATGGTGTTTTCTAACAGTATATCATATTATCTATTTTTGGAACATTACTATTGTAGCCACAGCTGCCGTGGAGAAAAATGATGGAAGCGAACCTGCCAATTTGCACCATCAGCCCTTCACCACTGACACATCACATTCATACATAGACAAGAATGGTGAAGCTTGAATAATCTTGGACTCACTATTAAACTCGTGCTGGTGGGCAAATACTCTAACCACTGAGGCACCACTATCCAACATTAAACCATTGTTCAATCCAACTTCTGGCACACCTCAAATTTGTCCCAAACTGCATCACCCGTTTGTTTTATAAAATCATTGATCAGCTCTCAACCACTGAAGATTAGCAGCAGATTAACTCAAACAATAGACCGACCCAGTCCAGATTTTTAGATTATTTTGTTTTTCTAACCTTTGTCACCTCAATCCTGTGAAATATCTTTGAACCACTTAAAATGCGATTAGCCACGGGTCACGGGTTCGAGCTGAGAATAGAAATAGTGTAAAGTTTCCAATCCATCATCAAAAACTGTAACTCCCAAAGTGTGTTTGTTGACTGAGCAATTACAGGCGGATAAGTCTAATATTATGCCAAACATTACCCAAAGTGAACCCTGCTAGCTTTACTTTGAAATTCCACCCGCCCTATTCAAAGTTTACAATACAAGTCATTGTAAATCTATAATAACTTTACTTTATTTAGCTTTAACACGAACAAAGATTTAATTGCAATTTAAAGAGCCCATATTACGCTGTTTTCTGATCTAACGTCATAGTCATAGTCATAGTTTGCAGGTAAAGACAAAGCATAAAAACATTTTTGCAGAGTGGTAAGTAGGCTAATATTAATATTATTATTCAGTGAAATTAGTAATACTGTTGAAATGGTACCTTAATTTAATTTAAAATGAACAGTAGCTACCAAGCCACAGGAGGTGGGAGCCCCCCTCAAAATCTTTCAGCAGCAGAGGAGCTGGCACTGGCCCTAAACCGGGGTCACCCACTGGTGGAGGTAATTGAAGGAGGGACCCCATCAAAGATCCTTCCTGCGAGCTCTCCTTCGAGGTATTCTCTAGGCTAATGCTTGCCTCAGCTGTGATCCAAGCATTTATGTGTTTTAATAGTATGCTTGTGTGTTAGTTACTGAAGATGGCGTACACTTGGACCCTCCTCAGCAGTCCTCCAGCAGTGCCTTGCCTGACCCTCAGCAGTCCTCCAGCAGTGCCTTGCCTGACCCTCAGCAGTCCTCCAGCAGTGCCTTGCCTGACCCTCAGCAGTCCTCCAGCAGTGCCTTGCCTGACCCTCAGCAGTCCTCCAGCAGTGGCCTCACACCAGAATGTCATACCTAATGTCTTTTATTGTTTTATGCCTATTGATGGAAATTGATAAATAGGATTTCATTAAAAAGGCTTGCACAGCATCTCTGAAGCAAATTTGTTGAATCATTGAAATGTTGCATCATGGAGTGTGCCTGTTATTTGGCTACATTTTGTTTTAAAAGTAAAGGTTTACCTTTAACTGTATTCTTTGATAGAGATGTCACATAAAATATAAAGTGTCAATGTCGTCAAGTGAGAGTGATGTTAGGCCCAACTGATATAAGTTCTATGATGATATGAATAAATTTAAGTTAAATTCATTGACATTTGTGTAATATGTGGAAAATGTAAATTCATGAAAATATAACACATAATTGATGACTTGCGCATGAATCCATCAATAACAGGAATCAAACCCGCGACGCCCACATGAAAGACGCAGGACTTAACCACTCGACCAAAATCTTTCTCGATAACCGCTCTGGAATTATTCTATCTGCTAATGTCATAAAGACAGCAGTTCAAAAGCATATTTTTTAAATTACCGGTGATTTGTCAAGAACCAAGAACATAAGGTAATTTATTTTTCTGCTGAAATTGTTTTCGGACAACACAGATACTCATGCGAGAGGTGTGCGGAACTGTTTGTTTGACACTCTGTTTACGTCAGGTACGTATTCTCTGCGACACGGCCTGATTAAGCCTCAACAGCCGTTTCCCAATTCAGCGAGTGCACGGTTCGGAGTGTGGTCTCAGTCTGCAGTCAAGACGGTGCATACTCGCTGAGCCCTGAGTGCAGTCCGGGGATCACATGGGCGTCTGCGAAATGGAACAGGTCCTGCCTCAGCTCAATGAGCCGGGTGGTCTGCTCCTTGTTCCCTAAAGACAAAAATACTATTCTATTGCAACTAGTAATGCTTGGAATTGGGACATGGCCAATGTTCCCCCTAATTTTTAATGTGTCTGAGCAAACACACACTAACTCCATATCCGAATTGCACCACCCCGCGCGGCTCGCACTTTGCAGATTAAAAAAAATGACCCCGCGGCTGAATAAAAAGCAGAGATCCGCTAAAAGCTCTTTCATCCCTGATTTACAGTGTGCTGCATAGGTTTTCTTGTGCGCTGAGAATGTGCAGGCGCGCAGCATAGAGTAAACATTGGACATGGCTACACTGTAGAATATCATTACAACAGCAAAGGAAATATAGAAGTGTAAGGGGAAAAGCATGTGAACGGTAATACAGGTGCCGTGAACTATGCCGTTACGGCTACCGTCACACATGTTTAGCGTAGTTTATGAAGAGTTTCATGTAGTATAGTTGTAGGTGAGGTGAACCAGTACACACATTTTATAGTGAAGTCGCAACTGTCACATGGCGATGTTGCTGGCGAGTCGGTCTTTGTAGTCATATATCCTCCCGCGCTGTGCATGCTGGGGCTTTTAAGTGCACGAAGCGTGCATGTTTGCACGCTTGGTCCACGCCCCGATTTCCATGGAAACGACTGCGCTGTTCAGACCATGTCTTAACTGTGCAGGGGACAAAAACCGAATGGAACGGCGGTTGTCGCACCGGATATGACGCACATCCCCCTCCAAGGACACTCAGAACCGTGCACTCGCTGAATTGAGAAACAGCTAACTTTAGCCTGCCCGCGACCAGACTATCCGCTGAAACCATGTTGCCCCAGTAACTCAGCGGGGACTAAGCTTAGCGAGAGTCATGGAACCGAACTCTCACTAAAACTAGCGTGAACTGTTACGAAATTAATTCGTTCCAGAAGTGGTTTCGTAACGTGAATTTTTCGTAAGTTGAGTAGCTATTTCAATGGAAAAGGCCTGATCCATTCCAAGGTTGTTTTTTTTATAGTGTAACTTTTTTTTATAGTGTAACATTTGTGTTCTGCGTCCTGATTGGAATAAACCAGGTCTAGACCAGAACTAAACCAGGTCTAAACCTGGACTGGACCTGGACTAAACCAGGATTATCCCGGGACATGGCAGTGCGCGTTCCGCGCTAGAGCTAAGAGGCCAAGAAAGACGCTCTTTCAGCAGGGCTCTTTAAGAGCGGGGCGGGGTCTGGTTCTATCTGACCTCCAGAGCCTGGGGGCTGACACTGTGAGCTAACAGGCCGAGAAAGGTGCTCTATCGGCGGGCAAGACCGCGGGGTCTCACTCGGGGCGGGCTCTGGTTCTATGTGACTTCCAGAGCCGGGGGGCTGACACTGTGAGCTGTGAGCCGCGCGGGCGGGCCGAGCTGCGCGGGAAACGCATCGAGCAAATTAATTCCTTTTGGCCGAAATCTTTCTCTGGTGACATTAGACACCAGTCTAACGCGGAGTAGCTGCAGATACCGTGGCGGTCAGTGCTGACAGACCTGGACAATGGGTGCATCACCAGAAAAACGCTTTCCACCACTTATTTTAGTCTCTGGACTGTGGGGAGATGCCCGAGTTTGACCTGGGGGTTGCATATCCCTTTAAGAAGAGAATCAATATTTGGTGCAATAACCCTTATTTTTAATCACAGCTTTCATGTGTCTTGGCATGCTCTCCACAAGTCTTTCACATTGTTCTTGGGTGACTTTATTCCACTCCTGGTGCACCATCTTCAAAAAAAAACCTCAAGACCCATCTGTTTAAAGCTGCTTTTAATGTTTAAATTATTTGCTATTTTTATTCATTTTGTTTTATTTTTGACTGTTTTATGGACTTATTTTATTGTATTGCTCTGTGAAGCGTCTTTGAGTGTCATGAAAAGCACTATATAAATAAAATGTATTATTAAGAACTGAAGTAGCTCAGCTTTGTGTTTGTGTTGGAATTCAACAGACGCTGGAATGGAATGGCTGTAATACATGTAGAGATGCTGATTTCAGAAAAAAATGCAGTGGTCTCTTAATTTTTTTTTCCAGAACTGTATATTTACTTCAGCAGAACAAATTTAACTTAAAAAAAATGTGTACAGCTGCTTTAAAATATGAGAAAACCAAGAGTGGTCAGTTCTCTTCAGGGTCAATTGGAGCGTAGGGACCTATTGATACGCTCCACTGTTCCAGACCTATAGTCCTGGTCCCGGGTCTAGACTTTACGCAGGTGATGTAAGCCCCTGAACGCCTCACAAAGAGCGCATTGTCCCTTCGCTCCTCTCCACGTCCGCACACGGTCTCAGCTCTGATTGGGTTTCACAAAAATACCTCCAAAAATATGTTTACCCCAAGGTCAAAGGGTTCCTACGGGCCGAGTGCAGAAGCTGTGATTGGAGTGCACTGGACTGAGACTGCACCGGGGTCAGAGGTCGCCGAGGTGGAGAGGGCGGGGCTTTGTGAATGATTTTTGACAAAGAGGTAAATACTCGGCTGTGTCTGTGTATACTCAGCCAACCGTGAGACTTAAAAAAATCAAGTAAAACCTATGGAGCTGTGGAGCTGCAGTGTTGTGGTTCTTTGGTGTTGTGGTGCTGTAGTGTTGCAGTGTTGTGGTGCTGTGGTTCTGTGGTGTTGTGGTCTTGCTGCAGTGTTGTGGTTCTTTGGTGCTGTGGTGCTGTGGTGTTGTGGTGATGTGGTGTTGTGGTGCTGCATTGTTGTGGTGTTGTGGTGCTGTGGTGTTGTGGCGCTGTGGTGTTGTGGTGCTGTGGTGTTGTGGTTCTGTAGTTCTGTGGTGTTGTGGTTCTGTGGTGTTGTGGTGCTGTGGTGTTGTGGCGCTGTGGTGTTGTGGTTCTGTGGTGTTGTGGTGCTGTGGTGTTGTGGTGCTGTGGTGTTGTGGTTCTGTAGTTCTGTGGTGTTGTGGTTCTGTGGTGTTGTGGTGCTGTGGTGTTGTGGCGCTGTGGTGTTGTGGTGCTGTGGTGTTGTGGTTCTGTGGTGTTGTGGTGCTGTGGTGTTGTGGTTCTGTAGTTCTGTGGTGTTGTGGTGTTGTGGTGTTGCGGCGTTGTGGTGCGTTGGTGCTGCAGTGTGGTGATGTTGCCGTGTTGTGGTGATGTGGTGTTGTGGTTCTTTGGTTCTTTGGTGCTGCAGTGCTGGTGCAGTCACCTGTCTCTATGGAGATGGATAAGTTAAATGCTATACTGTGGAACATTTCTAGCAAAGCCACAATGTCTCCACGGAGACAAACAGGTAGCCTCTACTGGATAAGGCTGTTGTGTTGAGCACTTGTAACAGACTTAAAGGTGCCCTTTGCGGATCTGCCACCCACTTGTCTCCATAGAGATTATATTTTTATAAGGATGTCCCACAGTAAAGCATTAAACCAGTCCATGTGATTAAACACATTGTTTTTAAGTTATTATCGAGCAATAACATTCTTAAAATGAGCCGGTTCAACACACAGACAAGGTTATATTAAAGTTACATAGTGCAGCTTTAATATAACCGTCCACAACAAGATGGATTCTCACGATATTTGTGAATTCACAATTTGTATTTTTCAATGACTTTCGGTGAGAGTCATTCCAGGTTAATAATGTGCAGAATTCGGGTCAGAGTGACTCACATTTCAGTTTGCTGTGAGGCACATGACCTTTAATTTGCAGGATTATTCAAATGTCCCAAATGAAAACATTGCAAATGAAACAAAACACACCATGTTTTTGATATGAAGTTACCAAAATGAAAAAAACAAACCAAAAAAAAGTCTGTATTGCATAACATTATTGACTGCATTCAAGTATTTTAACTTGGACACACCTGCTCTTAAAGGTCACATTTCTTCCATGTCCTAAACCTCATCATAAAACCAAAATTCCCTCAAACTCTTCCATTGGTTTCCTCACGGGCCAACACCAGGGGTCAGTGCAGGTGCAAACTTCATATGAGTTTAGTTATAACTCCAATGATTATTATAAAAGGTCAAATTAAACTACCCCACGAGACTGTCTAAGTGTGCACAAGGAAATTATGAGTCAATGGAGGGCCAGCCAGGAGGCCTTCATGTAGTCTCCTCAATAGCAGCCTGTGTAAATGAATTCTGCGGTTTTGAGAGAAGGAGAAGTATTTATTTGGGTGTCATTTATAATTATGGATCACGCCATCAAATGTCCGTGTTTGTGGATACTTCAGGAGCTTGTTTTGACAGCTAGGTGACTTCATAATGTTCCCTATATTTTAGAATCGTGAAAGGAAACACACATGGAACGGAAAAATGCAACTGACATGTGTAACGGATAGAGGAAAGCAGTAATCCATATTAGTGGGTTTTAGGTGGAAAAGCTGTCAGTTGTAGGTGTTTTTATTTATTCATGTATTTATTTATGTCTTAATTCATTAATTTGTTTGCGTATTTATTTTATCAATGGATCAAAAGTTTATATTGTTGCAGCAACTTTCTCTTTAACTCATGCTTGGATTACATGTGTGATGATGCCCTCTGCTGGAAACGTTGGGGAGTGAAGAATTTTTAACTGCTAAATTAGCGCCAAAGCTATTTTGTTTTTATTTTTGTTTTGTTGTCCATTGCTGTTGCCATGGTTTCACTGGCTGTAAAATAAACTGGTTGAAAAGGAAACTTATGTTCATAGGAGAAAATTAAATAAAGAAATAAAGAAGAAATAATCTAATATTTTATCTGTTTTATGTAAATGTAGTAGTAATTACTCCTCCTGTCCTCATTCCTTGTAAATGGCCTTGCTAGATGCTGTGCTAGCTTGTCCAAACAGCTAAACATAGATCCAGAGAAAACTTCACAGACAGCAGATATCTTTGATGAAATTTAATGGATCCAACTTTGTGAAACTGCAACAATAAACATATACAAATGTGTATTTATATCATTGCAGTAGCTCAGTTGGTAGAGCATGTGCCTCGTGATCCAGGGGTTGGCGGTTCGAGTCCCGCTCTTGACGGGTTGACCGCATGTGCTCCCGCAGATAAGCGCTCCTGCTGTTGTGTCCGCTGCTGTTGTGTCCTTGGGCAAGACACTTAACCCCACCTCGCCCCCAGTGTCTGTGGACACTGGTAGCCCCCATGGCAGAAGATACATCAAGGCCTGTTGTGACGTGAGCCGTCCTCCTGTAGACCCACCACCCGCGGAAGGATTCATGGGGGCTGGTGCATTGTGTTCTGAGCAGCAGAACACTGCTTGGACTGCTGCCCCCGTGACCCAGAAAATGGAAAAGCGGAAGAAAATGAATGAATATCAGTGCTAGCTAGTATTTACAAAAGTATGAATAACGCCAACAAACCCCAAACCAATTTCCCTTGTGGATTAACAAAGTCTGTCCAAGTCTAACATTCACTGCGTGCACATGGACGAGTGGAATCCGATTGCAAATGGATTGGGATCGTATCAGATTCATGTGCACAGGCTAAGGATCATATAGGGATTGGTTTCCAGAATCCGATTGGAACCCCTGGCTTAGGCCGATAGTAATCCGCTTGGGGCCAAATGAAGTTACAGTCAATAGAGACTTAGGTAGTTAGCATGGCAATTAGCTGTGTTTAATTAGCATATCAATAGCGCCGTAATTTGCATAACACTCACGCACTAAAAATGTGCTAATTAGTATATCCCAACACACAAAGGCAATGTTTTACAATGTCACACTTACAGGTGATGCTTAAACAAACACCAAAGAGAAACACCAGAACAAAGAAGCGGCTATTTTGCTGAAGTCAGAGGTCAGAAGCTGTGTCGCAATTCGCAGTGTGCACAATTCGGAGTGTGGTTTTAACGGTGCATACGTCACTTCCGGCGCGACAACTGCTGTCCCGTTTTGTTTTTGTTCCATGTGCAGTTAAAATGCACCCTGAAAACCGCAGTCATTTCCATGGAAATCAGGGCGTGGGCCAACTGCATGAAAATGCACACATCGCGCAGTCATATATCCCAGCATGCACCGCACGCTACTTCTTCTACGGGAGAAAATGGAGTCGGAGGCTGCATCTGGTAGTTGCGGGACCTGTCCCATTTTGCCGATGCCCATGCAGTCCGTGGATTGCACTCACAGTCCGGAGAACCCTTAAAACCACACTCCAAACTGTGCACACTGTGAATTGAGACACAGCTAGAGTAACAACTTCCTGTCTCACTTCCTGTCTCACATACTTCTTCTACTATTATTGCTACAATAGTAAATTAAAGTGGCCACTAGATGGTGCAATTTAGCAAGTAAGACTAAGTACAAGTTAAAATACAAAGTCAAATATAGTAATATAACACTCCTCCTGTCCTCACTCCTTCTACCCTCACTCCTCCTGTCTTCACTCCTGTCCTCACTCCTCCTGTTCTCACTCCTTCTGTCCTCACTCCTCCTGTCCTCATGCCTGTCCTCATTCCTCCTGTCTCACTCCTACTGTCCTCATTCTCTCTTCACTCCTCCTGTCCTCATTCTCTCTTCACTCCTCCTGTCCTCATGCCTGTCCTCATTCCTCCTGTCTCACTCCTACTGTCCTCATTCTCTCTTCACTCCTCCTGTCCTCATTCTCTCTTCACTCCTCCTGTCCTCATGCCTGTCCTCATTCCTCCTGTCTCACTCCTACTGTCCTCATTCTCTCTTCACTCCTCCTGTCCTCATGCCTGTCCTCATTCCTCCTGTCTCACTCCTACTGTCCTCATTCTCTCTTCACTCCTCCTGTCCTCACTCCTCCGTGTCTTTTTGTGTCTTGTTTTCATGTTTATTATTGTATTTTGTTTAATTTTATAGTCTACATTTTAAATAAATAAATAAATACATAAATAAATAAGTGGTAGGAGTCCCTTCTGTCCTCACTTTTCCTGGCGACACGATGGCTGAGTGGCTAGCACTCACGCTTCACAGTGAAGCGGTGGAGTAAGAAGCTCCACTGTATGGAGTTTGCATGTTCTCCCCATGTCTGGGCGGGTTTCCTCCGGGTGCTCCGGTTTCCCCCATCAACCCAAAACATGCTCCATAGGTAAAATCCTCCAGCTGAAGTCCTGACCAAGCCTAAGCAACAAGATCATGGAGATGGTCCCTGGGTAATGTGCAGTAATGTGCTGTCCAGTGCTCCTGATAATAAGGATGGGTTAAATACAGAGAACAATGTCTCCTGTGTGAGATCTTCTTCTTCTCTCTTCTCTCAAGTACGTGTTAGGTTTGTGGAGCTGGGCAGTAAGGACATGTTTCAGTGCAATAAAGATCATCATGGAGACCAAGTTCACAGGTCAGATCTATGGAGAGGTAACCCCTTACTTAATAAACATAAGCTAGAGTTGTTTAACATCATACTGTGAAACATTCAAAAACATCTCCATAGAAACAAGCAGGTGATGGGCCCTCCACCAGAAAAGTTACACAATGTACCTTTAAAAAAAAACAATTGAAGCATTTTGGGCTTAGGGAGCGTAATCAAAGGAAATGTTTTTAGCACAATATATAACCTATAAATAAAAATATCTTTGTTCATCTTCAAAAAGCCATAAAATTCAAAACTCCAAAATGTTTACGATACTACCACAACAAGACAGAAGCCCCTTAGCAATTTTAACCACATCATGTTTCCAGGTAATAAAACTGCACCTCGGAAACCGCAGCCTGTGAAGAGGGGCATTGTGGGTAATTTTATGAGACGCTGTAAAACTCCTGAAAGACAAAGTCTGGACCAGAACAGATGAGGAGGACATAGAAGTACTACATCTATGGTTAAGAAATACAGGCCAAGCTGGTGTGGTCAAACATAATGAAAAATGCTCATGATTTCTAGCCCGGTGCACTTCAGTGAATATAAAATGTTTTAAAGGTTCATAATAAGTTGTTTTTCTGCAGTTGACTTCCCTACAAGTCAAAAAGGTGAAGTGATAAAATGTCCTACAGCTCTGGGGAAAAAGAGAGACCACTGCATTTTTTTCTGAAATCAGCATCTCTACATGTATTACAGCCATTCCATTCCAGTGTCTGTTGAATTCCAACACAAACACAAAGTTGAGCTACTTCAGTTCTTGCACCAGCAGTGGAATAAAGTTACCCAAGAACAATGTGAAAGACTTGTGGAGAGCATGCCAAGACGCATGAAAGCTGTGATTAAAAATAAGGGTTATTGCACCAAATATTGATTTCTGAACTCTTCTTAAGTGTAAACATTAGTATTATGTTGTTTTAAAATTAATTTGATCTTGTTTCTTTGCATTGTTTGAGGTCTGAAAACATGTATCTTTTTTGTTATTTTGACCATTTGCCATTTTCTGCAAATAAATGCTCTAAAGCAGTGTTTCCCAACCAGGGGTACAAGTACCCCTAGGGCAGTGCTTCTCAATTATTTTCTGTGACGCCCCCCCTAGGAAGAAGAAAAAATTTCACGCCCCCCTTCCTGCGCGCGACTATAAATAGTATTATTTGTCTAGAAAATTGTTATTAGAACACCATTGTATCCTTTTATTAACATTATAAACAAAACAAAAAAAGAAACTTACAACAAAGACTGCACTGAGGACTCAAATACTAATGTGTTTTTAATGCAGCTTTGCGCACATTTGTTTACGTTTTACAGAAATGAAACTTAAAACCACCTCATTTGCATAAGCTAAAAGCACTGAAAAAAAACGCTCTCCTTGTGCCACTGATGCGTCAGCTTCTGTCGGACTAAAGGACACGACTCAGTGGAATATACGTGTTTTTTCTGTGACAGAGGATGTTCTGTTAATGGTGAGACTGTGCGTAAATCGCACGTGAGAACGCCACTGCCAACTACTGTTGTTGATGTGCAATTACACTTAGTTCTAGTACAGTACAGCAAAAAAACATGTTTCCCAGGGTCATACGCGCCCCCCTGGCATCACGCCACGCCCCCCCAGGGGGGCCCGCCCCACTATTTGAGAAGCACTGCCCTAGGGGTACCTGAGCACACTGCAGGGGGTACTCGGCAGTGTCGCTGCCAGGCACGGGGAGATTTTTTGGAATTTTTTAATTCTAATTTGAGTAAATTTGAGTTAAAGAAAAGAGGGAAAAAAATGCCTGAGAATTAAATTTTCAAATTAAGAAGATGAAATAAAATGATTTTCATTTAATAATCTGTTGTGTCACGTTCTACTTTTGGAAAATTATCAATGCGTATGAGTGAGGGGGTACTCGCGGTATGACAAAAAGGCTCAGGGGGTACACAAGACAGAAAAGGTTGGGAAACACTGTTCTACAGTATTCTACAGTATTCTACAGTATTCCTCAGTATTCCTCTTTTTCCTCGCACCGCTTGAGCCCCACAGCTCATGTGCAGCCGTGGAGCAGACTCCACAGGGCGGGTAGTGCAGTGGAAGCAGCCCGCTGTCCGGCCCATGTGCTCCGGATCATCTCCACAAGTCACATCCACAAATGTTTTCCCCGATCAATTCATTTTTTTTTATCATTTCATTTTTATTTCATCATCACTCCAAGGTCCAAGGTCCTGATTATTTGGTATTTGTAATTTTACTGATGTCATATAGAATGCTGGGCATAGTAATTGGTTGGTTAGTAATAGCCTGGCCATACCTGTGATAGGTTAATGCTCTACTGGCCATACATTAGAAAAGCTTCTTAACCACAGGGCCGCGGCCCAAACTTGAGCCATAAGTGCCACCTTGACTTTCTGTTTTGCACTAGTGGGTTGCGAGGGCCGTGGGACTGTGTAGGATATCAACTGAAGACACCAGAAATAGGCTATGGTAGATTTAAAATGGGGATATAGCTCAGTGGTAGAGCGCATGCTTTGCATGTATGAGGCCCCGGGTTCAATCCCCGGTATCTCCACTTTTTTTGGCGGCACGGTGGCTGAGTGGATAGCACTCACGCTTCACAGCAAGAAGGTTCTGGGTTCGATCCCCGGGTCGCCCAGGCCTTTCTGTGTGTGTTCTGTGTGGAGTTTGCATGCATGGTCTGGGTTCGATCCCCGGGTCGCCTGGGCCTTTCTGTGTGGAGTTTGCATGTTCTCCCCGTGTCTGGGTGGGTTTTCTCCGGGCACTCCGGTTTCACTCATCAACCCAAAAATGCACCATAGGTACCTCCAGCCTAGGTCCTGACCAAACCGAAGCAAGAAGATCATGCAGATGGTCCCCGGGCGCACAAGTGTGCTGCCCACTGCTCCTAATATATATATATATATATATATATATATATATATAGGATGGGTTAAAATGCAGAGAAGAATTTCTCCAGTGTGAGATCAATAAAGTCACTTCTTCTTCTCTTAAATGCACTAGAATTCAGGAAACTGCATCTTTAGCCCCCTCTGGGCTAAACCCCATATGTTCATAGCCTCTCCCTCCACCTCTGATACACTGTTAATACTTAATGGGCCCCAAGCCACTCTGCACTGGGAAAACTGGGCCTCAATGTCAAAAAGTTAAGAACCCCTGCATTAGAAGAAAAATGTTCCACATGAAACTTCACACTATGCCCCACCAAAATTTTGAAATGCCCCCCCCCAATCTGTGCAGTCTAGATCCGGGCCTGGCTGGGTGTTCACCTCAATAATAAACTGGACTGGTCCCACAACACCAACGCCCTGTACAAGAAGGGCCAAAATCGCCTCCACCTCATGAGGAGACTGAGGTTCTTTGGAGTGTGCAGGCCTCTGCTCAAGACTTTTTATGACTCTGTGGTGGCCTCTGCTCTCCTCTACGCTGTCGTCTGCTGGGCCCCGAGCAGCACAGAGCGGGACAGGAAGAGACTTAATATCAATCAATCAATCAATCAAACAATATTTATAAGGCGCTTTTCATACAAAATTGTAACACAAAGCGCCCTACAGTGGTCAAGGATTAGAAGATTGACCTTTACTGATCTCGCACAGGAGAAGTTGTTTCTATATTTGACCCGGGGACCATCCCCATGATTTTGTTTTGTTATTTAGGCTTGGTCAGGCCCTAAGCTGGAGGATTTTACCTGTGGCGCATGTTTAGGTAATAAGCTTGTCAGGAGGGCCAGCTCTGTCCTGGGCTGTCCTCTGGACTCTGTAGAGGAGGTGGCTGAGAGGAGGGTGCTGGCCAAATTCACGTCCATCATGGACGACACCTCTCACCCTCTGCACCGGACTGTAGAGGAGCTGAGTAACTCCTTCAGCAGCCGACTGAGGCACCCCAGTGCAAGAAGGAGCGCTACCACAGATCCTTCATCCCCACTGCCATCAGACTGTATAATTCTACTATATAGTCCAGACGGCAATATTTTTTCCATACTCTCCTAGTTACTGTTTTGTTATTATTACTTATTTTATTATTACTTATTTTATCTCATTCTTGCCTGCATGCACTTTTTTTTCTTGTTCAAACTGTCCCTGCCTGGAGCTACTGTGGCAAGTAAATTTCTCCTGTGTGAGATCAATAAAGTCTTATCTTATCTTATCAATATTTTCTCGATACATGTGCGCTCAGCTGCACAAAACACGTCCTGCTCAGTGGAGAGTTGTGAGAGTTGTGAAGGTTTGAAGAGAAACACTGACCTAAACACGTCACGCTGCCATGGCGACCGAGCCAAGAACCAGTTCCATCATTAACAGAACTACACATCATTAACATATAATTAACATATAACTACGCATTAGCACAAAGAACTAGGCATTGGGTTTTTTGTAATAAATAAATAAATAAATAAATAAAACTGGGGGAAAAAAATATTTTATCGTAAACGTGGTCAATTTGTCCTCGTAAACATTTTTGGGGAAAAAAAATCGAAAGAAAGTGCAATTGCATAATGGTTTCACTAGATGGCAGAAGAATAACAGGATTTCATGTCATGTTGTCTGGGAGTCCTTTTCAGATCTTTGGTCCTTTTAGGTTTAAATCAGGTACTTCCAATGGAACCCATGGTCATGTGACTGATCAAAGGAACAGTTCAAAGTGAAAGAAAACTATGAACTTTGAGCTTTGTGATGTCACAGAACAGAGTATATAAGTGTGTCCTCTTGCAGACACAGGTTATTCAACGATTTCACAGAGAGCAGACTCAGAGGGAGAAATCTTTAGTAGTCCACATAAGACTTTTTAAATTATTATTATTATGGAGAATACCAGCTCCAATACCAGCTCCAGCAACATTGTAGTGGGAGACAAGGAGGATGAGTGCAGAGACTTGGGAAGAGAACAGGAAAGCAGGGAGATAGACAACATTGTAGTGGGAGGGGAGGAGGATGAGTGGAGAGAGATGGGGAGAGAACAGGAAAGCAGGGAGATAGACAACATTGTAGTGGGAGGGGAGGAGGATGAGTGGAGAGAGATGGAGGGAGAATGGCAGGAGGAGCGCAGGGAGATAGACAATGAATTGTCAGATGAGGATTGGTGGAGAGAGATGGGGAGAGCATGGCAGGAGTGGATGGAGAACATGGAAGAGGAAGAGGAGGAGGAGATGTGGGCAGCAGGAGACATGGGGAGAAATATCCCTGTCCTTATCTGGATGGAACATATGGATGGAGGGGGCGACTGGTGAGGGGAAGGAGATTATGGAGATAGCAGAATGCGTTGGGAGGGCAGGGGGAGGACAGGGGGCAGTAGGAAAGATATATATAATATATATATGATATATTTCCGTCACAAAACAGTTGCACACAAAAAAGTCAGAAGTCTAAACTGACTTGACTTCTCCAGCGTTTTCAACACCATCAGGCCGGCGCTGCTGCGGGGGAAGCTGGAGGACGCAGGAGTTGATGGACATCTCGCTGCCTGGACCATCGACTACCTCACTGACCGTCCACAGTACGTGTGACTGTGAGTCAGAGATAGTAGTCTGCAGTACTGGGGTCCCCCAGGGAACTGTCCTCTCACCCTTCCTCTTCACCATCTACACCTCGGACTTCACATCAACACGGACAGCTGCCATCTCCAGAAGTTCTCTGACGACTCGGCCATTGTGGGCTGTGTGTCTGAGGGGAACGAGCTGGAGTACCGCTCGGTCATCAGAGACTTTGTGGACTGGTGTGGGCGAAACCACCTGAGCCTGAACACCACTAAGACAAAGGAGCTGGTGATCGACTTCAGGAGGAGACCACTGCCTCACTCACCGGTGAACATCCAGGAGCAGGACATAGAGACTCTGGACAGTTTCAAGTACCTGGGTGTTCACCTCAACAATAAACTGGACTGGTCCCACAACACCGACGCCCTGTACAAGAAGGGCCAAAGTCGCCTCCACCTCCTGAGGAGACTGAGGTCCTTTGGAGTGTGCAGGCCTCTGCTCAAGACTTTTTATGACTCTGTGGTGGCCTCTGCTCTCCTCTACGATGTCGTCTGCTGGTCCCCGAGCAGCACAGAACGGGACAGAAAAAGACTCAATAAGCTGGTCAGGAGGGCCAGTTCTGTCCTGGGCTGTCCTCTGGACTCTGTAGAGGAGGTGGCTGAGAGGAGGGTACTGGCCAAATTCACGTCCATCATGGATGACACCTCTCACGCTCTGCACCGGACTATTGAGGGGCTGAGCAGCTCCTTCAGCAGCCGACTGAGGCATCCCCAGTGCAAGAAGGAGCGCTACCGCAGATCCTTCATCCCCACCACCATCAGACTGTATAACTCCACTGTATGGTCCAAACGTGCAATCTTTTTTTCTCCATACTCTCCTAGTAACTGTTTTTATTATTACTTATTTTTATTATTACTTATTTTATCCCATTCTTGCCTACATGCACTTTTTTTCTTGTTCAAACTGTCCCTGCCTTGAGCTACTGTGGCAAGTAAATTTTTCCTACATGAGATCAATAAAGTCTTATCTGATCTTATCTTAAATCACTTGGTGCTATTTTCTCTCGAGTCATATCACTGCGCGCCTGTTCACTTGTAAACATCGGCACTTACAAGTGAACAGGTTAATAATAATAATAGGCGCGCAGTGACGCAAATATATCACTTTTTGGACAAATATTGTTTTGAGAAGAAAAACAAGCTTTATTAACTGTTCCCGCTAACTTACCGGAAATACTTTCGACAGCGCCAGAACCAGGGCAGAACTCGGCTCAGAGGACACTGTCAGCCATAAATCAGTGTTAATGCACAACACTGCTGAAGGGGATGACATTTATTGTTTATTGTTTATTTAAGGATCCCCATTAGTCTCTACAAATGCAGAGAATAGTCCTCCTGGGGTCCAATTTCAAATACAATACATTTTAATAAATTTTATGCACCATCAAAACAGCCAAATCAAAACACTGAGTTTAAGTTACATTATCAAAAACACATACTAAACACAAAGATGCCATACAGATTCACATCAAAAAACCCAAACTATCCCTTTAAAGTCCCCCATGACAGAAGTACATCAAGGCCGGTTGCGTCAAGCAACCTGGGGCCGTCCTCCTGTGGGCCCACCACCCGCAGAAGGATTTGCACCGGCCCCCATTCTGGGCGGCAGACCTGTCTGGACTGTTGCCCCACGATCCGAACTATGGAAAAGCGGAAGAAAATGGATGGATGGACGTTTAAGACTTTATATTACACAAAATTGACTCTTGTGAGCTTTAAGTCATGTTAAGATGTTGTTATCTCACCAAAAACAGACTGTCCAATAGACAGCAGTTGTCAATACGAGATCTACCGTTCTATGTCTATGAACTGAATGTAGCAAGGAATTTAGCCTATGGTAGAAGGTGTCCATTTACACTGATTAATTGTGAAACTAATAATATGTATTTTTGACCCAATTGTCACAGTAAAGTGTTTTATTCTTATTTCTTATCTTAGCTTTCATATGTGAGAATGCTGTTCATAGATTTCAGTTCAGCATTCAACACCATAATCCCACAGCAGCTCATCACCAAACTGGACCACCTGGGGCTTCAGACCTCACTGTGTAATTGGCTGCTGGACTTCCTCACTGAGAGGCCACAGGCAGTGCGGGTGGTGTGTGCAGTCAATCTGTGGCGGGATGTAAAACCTTTCTTGTGCTCTCTCATAGGTCTGTGAGCTGTCAACAAGGCGGGACCAGGTGTTGGGACTGGGAGTGCTCTGTGACATAATACTTAGAGTGCTGAATCAAGACACTTTGTGACATATTTCATCTTTTTTATGTAAGTATATTGCATAAGTGTTGGTGCTGAACATCAAATGTTCATTTTATTTTATTTATTATTTTATTATATGCTCTAGTACAATGCATGATTGAGGGAAAATGACATGTCACCCATGAAACATCTTGGAATCAAAAAAACAAAACAAAAAAACTTAATACACGTTGTTGTTGTGGTGGTGGTGGCTATTTTTAGAAAGGATGTGCTTTTGATGTCTGCTGAGGACTGTATGATTATTTGTGTATGAACAAAATGAGACTTTTTAACAACCCCTATAACATTATCTGTCTTGGTCCTGCTTGGAATCAATAAAAGGTTTTATTAAACTATTGTTGTTGTTTTAGTTACTTTTAGAAATGGCATGTTTGACACCAGGTGAGGTCCCTATGACGGGAGATTGATTTATGGTAGTCTAAAATGTTTTAAGACATTAATGAACGTGCCACACAACCACTAAACACTAGGCTACAAAGCTGTGCAAAGAACATTACATATCTCATAATTACTGAAATCACACTTGTTCACACATCTGTATAAAAATATAAGATTACTAAATGACACAACATGCTGTTATAGTAATTCAAGACACTTTAATGATTAAAGTGCATGATGTAAAGAAAGCGAAACAGTATAAGGCATATTTAAGTCATTAAAAGGCATCAGTACAAAATTATGTCAGTGCACATGTTGCATTATTGGTCAAACAGGAAGGGAGTAGAAAGGAAACATCTATGGAGCAGGGCATTTAAGTGTAAGAAGACTGAATATTATTTGCAATGAAGACAATAAATAAACAGTGAGACAACAATCAAAGTAGGTAGCGCAAATAAAAAGTGTAACAGTGCAGTTGCAGGCAATAAATAAAAATTTTTTTAAAAGTTATAAATAAAGACAATGAATAGACAGTGAGACAACAGACAATAAAGTTGCAGTTACACAGTAACAGTAACAATGTAATAGCATAATAACAATGGGAAGAATCAATATGATGGAACTATAAATAGTAGAAAATGTTACAAAAAATAACAATAAATATACAATATGTACACAGTCTGCTCAGACAGACTCAGAGGCCTGTTCTTGGAGTTCGTCCACTGCCTTCTTAAAATCTGCTAAGGTCTCAAAAGTTTTTCCAGAAAGTTGCTTTGATGTAGACGATTTGGACACTTCACAGTATGTTTTTTTCTTATATTTTTTGTGACCTTGTGTGGGTTGGGCACAGAGTGTACAAAGTTGCACCTTGGGGTTATCCTGTACAGTTCCAGAAAGCTCTGCTCTCTTTCTTTTGGGATGGGGGCGGGGCAGGGCCTGGCATCACTTGGCCGGACACTGCAAGCGGCACTTGGCTGAACAGGAGTGTGGCATGAAGCTGTGGTGTTGGCACGCTGGTGGTAGTGGCGGAGGTGGAGGCAGTTTTGCTGTTGTTCAAGGAGACTGAAATTACACGTTACATATTAAATGACATTATTCATCGGAAACAAAACTGTGCACATATGTCGATCATATTTAGTTGCCATACTTACTATTTGATGTACCCATCATTTTCCACCAGCCATTTAAAAAAAAATTGCCACTGTATTTGCCAAAGGTTATAATCAGCTGACCCAGTTGGGGTTGCTGTGATCAGTAGCTGGCATTTCCTTTTAGCTGAAGGCAAAAATAAGAAAAAAGTTGCAGTGCTGTGCATTAGGTTATCATGCCTGGACAGTAGTAAACACAAGATGGGCACGCATCTGTGACTCCAGCTATTACCTTCTTCATAAGCTTGGGGTCTCTCAGCCTGCTGTCGGTCTGTGCGGGCGTAGGTGTCCTGGCCTCCTTGCTTGCCTTCATGATGCACTGTTGCCTGTCTTTGGGCACACTTGGGTCCAGAATGCACAGAACAGGCATCAAAGGATCCATTCTCTTCTGGGAAGACAAAGACTGTAAGCTCACTGCAATGTTTGGATAGAAATCCCTCCATGCCCCAGGATTATATTATAACTATACTACTATATCATAATAACTTGATAAACACGTGTATTATATATTATTAAATATTATAACATATTATGACTATTATAACTATAATACTATATCATAAGCTGTATTATTAGTCCCAGACCAATCCACAGGTCGCCAATACATAACCTTAGACTCCAGTAGGCCAATGGCGAGCGACAACTGTCTATCGTATTTACATCTGTGAGCTCTCCTATCCCTCTACGTAACAAAACAAAGTAGCTTTTGTGTCACAAAGCGGTCCGTTTTAAATTATCACGCTATCCGAAAATACGCGTCTTACCTTAAACAGTTGAATCAATCGCTCCTCTTGTCCTCTCCTCTCCGTGGTAAACGCTATCTGAGAGGTTTCTCATTTCGCAGGTCCCGGCACGGGGGGCCCCGCCCAGCCCGCGTCCGATTGGCCGGAGACGCAAGTCGCCGCGGAGAACGCTAGACGGACCCGAGCCGCAATTGGCCAGGAAGGATAGACGGGATAAATGAAGGGATGCTCCCATTGGACGAGCGTCTAAGGTCTATGTTGCGCGATTGCACTTCCTAGTGTTCGGGTTCTGCGGACAGCGAACACTGCCTCACTGGCAAAGAGGGCTCAGAAGCACCTCTATTTCCTCCGCAAACTGAGGAGAGCTGGATCCCCCCCACCCATCATGACCACCTTCTATCGAGGCACCATTGGGAGCGTTCTGACCAGCTGCATCACTGTGTGGTACGGGAGCTGCACTGAACAGAACAGGAAAGCCCTGCAGCGCATAGTGAATGCAGCTGGGAGGATCGCTGGTGTCTCTCTCCCCTCCCTCCTGGACATTTTTAACACCCGCCTCACCCGCAGAGCGTCCGGCATTGTGGGTGACCCGAGCCACCCCTCACACAGCCTGTTCAGCCTCCTGCCCTCGGGGAGAAGGTACCGGAGTCTCCAGGCCCACTCCACCAGACTGTCAAACAGCTTCATCCACCAGGCTGTCAGTAAGCTGAACCTTATTTTTGTCTTAGTTTTTGTTGTGTTTTGTCTTTATATTGTATTTTGTACACTGTCTTTTTTGCACTACTTGGCCACAGAGAAACGAAATTTCGATTCACTGTATGTTGAACACAGTGAATCGAAATTTCAGTGCAGTGTGCATCAAAAATGTGCAATGGAAGATACAGCAGTGCAATAGAATGTGCATTGAAAGAAAAGATAAAAAATAAATGTGCAACAGTAGTAATTTTAGTGCAATAACAGTAATAAACAACAGTACAGTCTGCTGCTAAGGACTACTGTTGCACTGTTGCACATTTACATTTACTACTGGATTTTACTCCTGTTGCACTGTTGTTTACTACTGTTATTGCACACTTACATTTACTACTGGAATTTTTAGTACTGTTGTTTACTCCTGTTATTGAATTTACCCCCGTTGCACTGTCGTTTACTACTGTTATTGCACATTGACTACTGGAATTTTAGTACTGTTGTTTACTCCTGTTACTGCACTAGAATTACTACTGTTGCACATTTATTTTTATTTTATCTTAACTCCTATGCACATTCTACTGCACATGACCAAGTCACTGCTGTATCTTCCATTGCACATTTTTGATGCACACTGCACACTTTGGAAATCTGTATATAGTATAGTTTATTTATTATGTTGCACTGTTTTAAGATTTTAGATCGTAGACTTTAGTTTTAACTTAGATCTCTGTCTTAGATAGTTTTTTTGTTGTGTTTTGTCTTCATATTGTATTTTGTACACTGTCTTTTTGCACTACCTGGCCAGAGAGAAACAAAATTTCGATTCACTGTATGTTGAACACATATGGCAGAATTGACAATAAAGCTGACTTTGAACTTTGAACTTACAACAGTAGTAAAATTCCAGTAGTGAATGTGCAACAGTGCAACAGTCGTCCTTAGCAGTAGTTTTTTAAAGTGTCTAGAGTGATATGTCTTTTTATGGAATACAGGTTATACCAATATGGGGGGAAGGGGGACAACATCAGGACAACATCATCTGCAAACAGCAGAGGTGAAGATCCTGTGGTTCCCAAACCGGATCCCCTTCGGCCCCAGACTGCGCCTAGAAATTCTGTCCATAAATATAATGAACAGAACCGGTGACAAAGGGCAGCCCTGGCGGAGTCCAACATGCACCGGAAACAGGTCCGACCTACTACCGGCAATGGGAACACAGCTCCTGCTCATCAAATCATGTGGTTATGATGATGTCATAACCACATATAAGGGCAATAGACAGTTTTTTAATTAATATTGGCCTCAGAATGCTGTGATGTCATGTGCAATTTCAAATCCTGTGTGTGCAACCTGTACATATAGTTTTTGACAATAAAACTGACTTTGAACTTTGAACTTTGAACCCCAGCAATTGGTAGTTTTTAGATTGTACAATGTGATGATGTAATACTCCCAGATGGGGGCAAGAGACAGTTTTCTTCATTTTTCCCTTTCTCCTCAAATGTAATTTTTTTATTTATCCCTCAAATTTCCACAAACAAGCCCATTCATGCTGGCTTCTAATGTACAATGACAACTTTTCCCCCACAAACATCTAAGATAAGATATAAGAATAAAACACTTTACTGTGACAATTGGGTCAAAAATAACATATTATTAGTTTCACAATTAATCAGTGAAAATGGACACCTTCTACCATAGGCTAAATTCCTTGCTACATTCGGTTCATAGACATAGAACGGTAGATCTCGCATTGACAACTGCTGTCTATTGGAACAAAAGCATCAACAAAGCCATCTTGATACAGGGTTAACTCTGCTTTAAATGAATGAGATGGGATGAGATGTAGACAGACAAATAATAAAGGATTACTCAAACATGTGTGAATGAAACAAAACACAACTCTTAGACACTTAGACAAACTTTATTGATCCACAAGGTCTGTTTTTGGTGAGGTAACAACATCTTAACATGACTTAAAGCTCACAAGAGTTAATTTTGTGTAATATAAGGCCTTAAACTTCCATCCATCCATTTTCTTCCACTTTTCCATAGTTCGGGTCGTGGGGCAACAGTCCAGGCAGAGGTGTGGATCTGAGTCTGGTGCTGCTGGGGGCTTTCTGGTCTTCTTCTGGAGCTGTAATTACCTCCAGCTGGTATTGGAGCTGGTATTCTCCATGATGATGATTTAAAAAGTCTTGTGTGGACTAATAAAGATTTCTGCTCCCATCCTCCTCATCGAGCCTTTGAACTGCTCGCTGCTGAGACGTTCTTCTCGGTCCATCACATCCAGGAACATAGTCTCTCGCTCTCTTGGTGTGTGTCTCCATTTGAGCGTCCCTCTCCTGAATTTTGTTCGCAGTCCGACCCTGTGGAAGTCATTTGATCATTTTTTGTGATCTCCTCCTCCTCTTCCTCTTCCATGTTCTGTATCCACTTCTGCCACGCTCTCACCATCTCTCTCCACCAATCCTCATCTGACACTACATTGTCTATCTCCCTGCGCTCCTCCTGCCATGCTCCCTCCATCTCTCTCCACTCATCCTCCTTGTCTCCCAGTACAATGTTGCTGGAGCTGGTATTGGAGCTGGTATTCTCCATAATAATAATTTAAACAGTCTTGTGTGGAGTACTAAAGATTTCTCCCTCTGAGTCTGCTCTCTGTGAAATCATTGAATAACCTGTGTCTGCAAGAGGACACACTTATATACTCTGTGATATCAAAGATCAAAGATCAAAGATCAAGGACCAAAGATCAAGGACCAATGATCAAAGACCAATGATCAAGACAAAAGATCAAATACCAAAGATCAAAGATCAAAGACCAAAGATCAAAGACCAAAGATCAAAGACCAAAGATCAAAGACCAAAGATCAAAGATCATCTCTTTGATCTTTGATCTTTGATGTCACAGAGTATATAAGTGTGTCCTCTTGCAGACACAGGTTATTCAACGATTTCACAGAGCAGACTCAGAGGGAGAAATCTTTAGTACTCTACACAAGACTGTTTAAATTATTATTATGGAGAATACCAGCTCCAATACCAGCTCCAGCAACATTGTACTGGGAGACAAGGAGGATGAGTGGAGAGAGATGGAGGGAGCATGGCAGGAGGAGCGCAGGGAGATAGACAATGTAGTGTCAGATGAGGATTGGTGGAGAGAGATGGTGAGAGCGTGGCAGAAGTGGATACAGAACATGGAAGAGGAAGAGGAGGAGGAGATCACAAAAAATGATCAAATGACTTCCACAGGGTTGGACTGCAAACAAAATTCAGGAGAGGGACGCTCAAATGGAGACACACACCAAGAGAGCGAGAGACTATGTTCCTGGATGTGATGGACCGAGAAGAACTTCTCAGCAGCGAGCAGCTCAAAGGCTCGATGAGGAGGATGGGAGCAGAAATCTTTATTAGTCCACACAAGACTTTTTAAATCATCATCATGGAGAATACCAGCTCCAATTACAGCTCCAGAGGAAGACCAGAAAGCCCCCAGCTGCACCAGACTCAGATCCACACCTCTGTCTGGACTGTTGCCCCACGACCCGAACTATGGAAAAGTGGAAGATGGAAGTTTAAGGCCTTATATTGCACAAAATTAACTCGTGAGCTTTAAGTCATGTTAAGATGTTGTTACGTCACCAAAAACAGACCTTGTCAATAAAGTTTGTCTAAGTGTCTAAGAGTTGTGTTTTGTTTCATTCACACATGTTTGAGTAATCCTTTATTATTTGTCTGTCTACATCTCATCCCATCTCATTCATTTAAAGCAGAGTTAACCCTGTATCAAGATGGCTTTGTTGATGCTTTTGTTCCAATAGACAGCAGTTGTCAATGTGAGATCTACCGTTCTATGTCTATGAACCGAACGTAGCAAGGAATTTAGCCTATGGTAGAAGGTGTCCATTTTCACTGATTAATTGTGAAACTAATAATATGTTATTTTTGACCCAATTGTCACAGTAAAGTGTTTTATTCTTATATCTTATCTTAGATGTTTGTGGGGGAAAAGTTGTCATTGTACATTAGAAGCCAGCATGAATGGGCTTGTTTGTGGAAATTTGAGGGATGAATAAATAAAAAAAATCACACTTGAGAAGAAAGGGAAAAATGAGGAAAACTGTCTCTTGCCCCCATCTGGGAGTATTACATCATCACATTGTACAATCTAAAAACTACCAATTGCTGGATTTCAAAGTCAGTTTTATTGCCAAAAACTATATGTACAGGTTGCACAGGTTGCAACTATATGTACAGGTTGCAACTATATGTACAGGTTGCACACACAGGATTTGAAATTGCAGATGACATCACAGCATTCTGAGGCCAATATTAATTAAAAAACTGTCTATTGCCCTTATATGTGGTTATGACATCATCATAACCACATGATGGTCCCTGTATGACCGGAGCAGGAGCTGTGTTCCCATTGCCGGTAGTAAGTCTGACCTGTTTCCAGTGCATGTGGGACTCTGCCAGGGCTGCCCTTTGTCACCGCTTCTGTTCATTATACTGTATTTATGGACAGAATTTCTAGGCGCAGTCAGGGGCCGGAGGGGATCCGGTTTTGGAACCACAGGATGTCATCTCTGCTGTTTGCAGATGATGTTGTCCTGATGGCTTCATCGAACCGGGACCTCCAGCGTGCGTTGGTGCGGTTTGCATCCGAGTGTGAAGCTGCTGGGATGAGGATCATCTAAATCCGAGGCCATGGTTCTCGACCTGAAAAAGGTGGCTTGCCCTCTCCGGGTGGGTCGGGAGTCCTTGCCTCAAGTGGAGGAGTTCAAGTATCTCGGGGTCTTGTTCACGAGTGAGGGGAGGATGGAGCGTGAGATTGACAGGCGGATCGGTGCAGCGTCGGCAGAGATGCGGTCGCTGTACCGGACCGTTGTGGTGAAGAGGGAGCTGGGCCAAAAGGCGAAGCTCTCAATTTAGCGTCAATCTACGTTCCTACCCTCACCTATGGTCATGAGCTCTGGGTAATGACCGAAAGGACAAGATCACAGATACAAGCAGCCGAAATGAGTTTCCTCTGCAGAGTGGCTGGGCACTTCCTTAGAGATAGGGTGAGGAGCTCAGTCACACGGGAGGAGCTCGGAGTAGAGCTGCTGCTTCTCCACGTCGAGAGGAGCCAGCTGAGGTGGCTCGGCCATCTGTTCCACATGCCTCCTGAACACGCCTCCCTCAGGAGGTGTTCCAAGCTGCAAGCTGGTCAGGAGGGCCAGCTCTGTCCTGGGCTGTCCTCTGGACTCTGTAGAGGAGGTGGCTGAGAGGAGGGTACTGGCCAAATTCACGACACCTCCCACCCACTGCAGCTGCAGCTGAGCAGCTCCTTCAGCAGCCGACTGAAGCACCCTCAGTGCAAGAAGGAGCGCTACCGCAGATCCTTCATCCCCACCACCATCAGACTGTAGAACTCCACTGTATAGTATTAATGTACAACTTTTTCTATATTCTCTTATTTACTTATTTTATTATTATTTATTACTTATCTTGTCTGCATGCACTAAACTGCCTAGAGCCAATGTGGCAAGTGAATTTCTCCTATGTGAGATCAATAAAGTCTTATCTTATCTTAACTATTCAACAACCCAGTTATCACTTGTAATTATATTTAATTGTGCATGGCTGTTAACCAATGGCTCCACAAAAATAAACTAGTCCTGAATATCACTAAAACAGTTTCCATGTGCTTTTCTATTAAAAAGCTAAATCTAGAACATAACTTTAAAATAGGTCTGCAAAATGATAAAATACAATTGGTGAATGAACTAAAATATCTTGGATTGGTTCTTGACCCGCAATTAAAATTTGACAAACACATAAAATATCCAAAACAATACAAAGAAACCTAAATTGCTTTAAACTAATCAGACATTACATCCCCGATCAGGCGGCCCTGCTCTACTTGCATGGGATGATTTTTTCACACATCTCCTACTGCATGACAGCATGGGCCCAGGCAGCTCCCTCAGCCACAAAGCGCATTGGTTCACTATACAATCAAGCAAACAAAATTATGGATAGGAAACCTATCCACTTTCATCACTGTCACATTCTCAGTCATTATAATTTATTAAGTTTTGACAGTTTCAGCAATTTATGTTTTCCTCAAATTATTTTTCAAATGTTTCCATAATCTGGCTCCAGAGCCGCTCAGTACATTTATACAAAGACCAAACAGCAGCAGGACGACAAGAGGCACCTTAAACTATATGTGTAAACTCCAACAGTGCAGGACATCATTTGGACAGTCAGCCTTCCCTTATAAGAGCTGTAAACTGTGGAACTCTCTGCCCACAGAAATTAAGTCCATCTCTGAGTTGAAACTGTTCACCGTTAAACTTAAATCTTGGCTCAAGAGAAACCAAAGATGTACCCATGTATAAATAGTGTTAGAATGAGTGAATGAATGAGCCGAGTGAGTGAATGAGTGAGTGTTACATGTCTTTGCACTGTTGTATTTATATAGATGAAATTGTATATTTTTATATATATGTGTATGTGTATGTATATATATATATATATATATATATATTAGGGGTGTAAAGATTAACCGATTTGGATCGGTTATCGGTCTGTGACCTCTGCGATCTGAGTGTACTGATCAGCGGAGCCCGGATCGGTCCAAATGCACTACGAAAGGTCCGATGCACCGGATTTACAGCCAAGAATCGGTTTGCTAGCTCCTGAGCGGTCTCTCTCATGGCGCAGCAGCCGCGCTGTGTGTGTCTGCGTTCTTTCGCGAACGGTGGGTGGTTCACTTACCTGGGGTTGAAGCTTATTGGCTGGTTAACTGCCAATGATGCGAGCGGTGCGGGCTGTATGCGGAAGCGAGCACAAAATGTTTGCACTGTATAGCCGTGTCCCAATTCGCATTGTGCGGAGGGCGGGTTTCCTGCCGCCTCGTCTCGTCAGGAGATCTACTCTATCGGTCAGCTAAGCTAAGTTTCCTTTTATTGAGCTGTTGTTTAAGTTAATTTGGTGCGCTACCGCTATTTATGGACATGGTTCGTATGCGTGGTTAACTTTTGTGCCAGTGTTGTGTCACGTTGATATCAGTCTGATGTTTCACTGTCAGCTTGATAGTTTCCATGGCAGCTATAGACCATAACAATTGTATGATACTAGCGTTTTTATTGTCACGGTTAGTGGATTGGGTGATTTATTTAGACAACATTCATGTATTGGCAATGTATATTTGATTTGGACTAAAATTGACTTGGCTAATTTACTTTTGTGTGGAAAATACAATGTATAATCAGAATTGGTGCATTTCTGTATTTAGAAATACAGAAATGTAATTTGCTCGATGCATTTCCCAATTACTTTGTGTGTAGTGCGCATTCATATCGAGTGCAAATAAATGTGCAAATCAACACGGAGAGCTTGACTTGGTCATTTTGGGTGGGAACTATTTTCCAGTGCGGAAGAATACAGCCGAATCACGCAGCACGCTGCCAGGGGAATCCCAGTTACGCACCAGGAAGGGAGTTCCCCTGTTGCACAACGTGGTGCGTGATTCGGCTGTATTCTTCCGTACTGGAAAATAGTTCCCACCCAAAATGACCAAGGCAAGCTCTCCGTGTTGATTTGCACATTTATTTGCACTCGATATGAATGCGCACTACACAGAAAGTAATTGGGAAACGCATCGAGCAAATTAATTCCTTTTGGCCGAAATCTTTCTCTGGCGACGTTAGACTCCAGTCTAAGGCGGAGGAGCTGCAGATACCGCGGCGGTCAGTGGCGACAGACTCGGACAATGGCTGGGTGAGCAGGAAAACGCTTTCCACCACTTATTTTAGTCTCTGGACTGTGGGGAGATGCCCAAATTTGATCTGGGGGTGGCATATCCCTTTAAGGTCGCCGAACCCTGCCCCAGAGCGACAACGAGAGCGCTACTGCCAACTACTGTTGTTGATGTGCAATTACACTTTCGTTCTAGTACAGTATGGCAAAAAAACATGTTTCCCAGGGTCACACGCGCCCCCCCTGGCATCACACCGCACCCCCCCCAGGGGGGCCCGCCCCACTATTTGAGAAGCACTGCCCTAAGGCGTTCATACATTCATGACATTCATGACAATCTGTGTCCAGGTTTTCTGCCTTTTGCTATTTGAGGAAATCTAAAATTACAGTTCTGTACATAAGGTAAGAAAAGTTCTTTATCATTATTTTAATAATGTGATCTGCAGGTTGTTCATGTGTAGTAATTGTGTACTTTTTTTTTGTTAGTCCGTCTTTCAAGACGTCTGTTAGTGAACCTGGTCAAAAGAAACTACCCTCTTTTCAACTCAACTGACTGGACACATCTAAACAATCAAGACATTTGAGTGATTGTAAGTACAGAGAAAATATTTATTTTGAATGATGCACTTGGCATCCAAAGACATGAAATTTAAAGTGCATTTGACAGATAAATACATTTTCTCAATTATGACTTGGTTTAGTGGGCTATTGCATGTGGTAAATATAAACATTTGTATTCATATTTTTTGCATCAGTTAAGTGCCAGTTTGTAAAGAAAAGTAGAAAAAAATCGTGGAAATACAGGAAGTAGCAATGGCCTTGTTCACATGTGCACTCAAAATTTGATTATCAGATTTCTGGTGTTAAGATTTTTAAAATTATATGTAAACAGCAAAATCAAATTTCTTTCTGGTCATGGTCCCCTCAGATTACACACATCAGATTTTAGGGTTTGCATGACATTTAAATATTCTTAAAGATCCAAAAGACAGATAATAATCAGATTATTATATGCACGTGAACAAGGCCATTGAGTTCTAAAACAAGAATCCCTCTACATACACTACCAGCAAGGCTCTACGCTAACTTTTTTTTCCCCCAGGAGCATACATGCCCCTAAGTTAAAAAAAATTTAGGAGCACGGGAAAAAAATGCACAATGGATAAGTAAGTTTTCATTTTGAACATTTATTACAGTGCAGAACTTGCACACACCAGCACCAACTTACTGGAATGAATTTTATACAAAAAACAAAAGAATTATGATTGTACTTTTCCTGCATGGCCGCTGGGAGTTGGGTTAGACCCTTGAGTCATGGATCTGCCCCAGGTTTCTTTCTATAGACTAATCTAATTGAATTGAAAAAAAATATGAAACTGCAGACTAAGTTTAGATGACCTCTTTCTGGATGACAGTCACTAGGACTTTCACACCTGCACAACCAAACTGGGCCACAGTCCGATGATGTCATCACACGGCGCTGTTTGTTTACATGACGCACAGCAGAGTTAACGCTTTAGCGGAGAAAATAAGTCCAGCGGCAGAAATATCAATTAAATAGTGAAACAGATATGAATCCTGCTGCCATACGCGCTCCTCTGTGAGTTTATGGATATAAAAACAGCATGGAGGAATGAGGAGAGGAGGAGTGAGGACAGGAGTAGTGAGGAGAGGACGAGTGAGGACAGGAGTGAGGACAGGAGGAGTGAGGACAGGAGGAGTGAAGACAGGAGGAGTGAGGACAGGAGGAGTGAAGACAGGAGGAGTGAGGACAGGAGGAGTGAAGACAGGAGGAGTGAGGACAGGAGGAGTGAAGACAGGAGGAGTGAAGACAGGAGGAGTGAAGACAGGAGGAGTGAGGACAGGAGGAGTGAAGACAGGAGGAGTGAAGACAGGAGTGAGGACAGGAGGAGTGAGGACAGGAGTGAGGACAGGAGGAGTGAAGACAGGAGGAGTGAAGACAGGAGTGAGGACAGGAGGAGTGAGGAGAGGAGGAGTGAGGACAGGAGTGAGGACAGGAGGAGTGAGGAGAGGAGGAGTGAAGACAGGAGGAGTGAGGACAGGAGGAGTGAGGACAGGAGGAGTGAGGAGAGGAGGAGTGAGGACAGGAGTGAGGACAGGAGGAGTGAGGAGAGGAGGAGTGAAGACAGGAGGAGTGAGGACAGGAGGAGTGAGGACAGGAGGAGTGAGGACAGGAGGAGTGAGGACAGGAGGAGTGAGGAGAGGAGGAGTAAGGACAGCCGGGGACGAGAGGCTGCAGAACTTGTCACTCTCCACAGTCTCTACTGAAGGTAAGTGGCTTCGCCGGATGTTTTAGAGCAGAGTTTATTCACCGTTTTCCTCGTATGAGTGACATCAGTGTACCTGACAACTCCATGGAAACAAGCTAGTGACCCCCCACCCACTAGAAAAGTTACATGGAGCACCTTTAAATATGGCAAGGCTTGTGTAGTGAAGTCGTGCATGTACACGTACTTGGTCCACCGTCTCCAAACGGGCCAGAGTCCAAAAACGGCCGTAACTGGGCGCAAGGTTCGATTGTGCTCACACTGGACAAACGTACCACGCTTTAGGTTCTAAAGTTGTAGTTTGAGTGCACCCTTAATGTTTGATACATTTTCAAATGTTGTTTTGGCTGCTTTGTTTTTTGATATATTTTAAAACTTTTAAAGTGATAGTTTTTTTTTTTTTTTTATGTGAATCTGTATGGCGTTTCCTTCAGCAGTGTCCTGCATTAACACTGACTTACCCCTGACAATGTCCTCTGAGCTGAGTTCTGCCCCAGTTCTGGAGCTGACGAAAGTATTTCCGGCAAGTTATCAAGGACAGTTAATAAAGCTTGTTTTTCTTCTCAAAACAATATTTGTCCAAAAAGTGGTATATTTGCGTCACAAAACAGTTGCACACAAAAAAGTCAGAAGTCTAAATCGTTTGGTGCTATTTTCTCTCGAGTCGTATCATTGTGCCATATTATTATTATTTCCCTCTTCACTTGTAAGTGGCGATATTTACAAGTGAACAGGCTAATAATAATAATAAACTTGCAGAACCTACTTTCGTCAGCACCAGAACCGGGGCAGAACTCAGCTCAGAGGACACTGTCAGGGGTAAGTCAGTGTTAATGCACGACACTGCTGAAGGGGACACCATACAGATTCACATAGAAAAAAACGAAGTATCCCTTTAACTCTTTGCCCCCTTCTCCTGTCAACTCACTCTTTGCTCCCTCCTAAGGCAACAATAACATTAATCTAAGTAAAATTAAGAAGAAAGAAAATGGTTTTCAAACTTTAATTAAAAAGTACAAAAGATTACAAAACTTACTGTAGCTTACTTTGGCCAGGTCGCCATTGTAAATGAGAACTGGTTCTCAATTGGTTTACCTGGATAAATAAAGGTTAAATAAAAAATAAAAAAGTAAATTAATATGTGCAAGTATCACCTAAAACAGGGGTCGGCAACCTGCGACTCCGGAGCCGCATGCGGCTCTTTGAGCCCTCTGATGCGGCTCAGTACAGCGGTTCCTCGTTTACCGCAGTGGTTATGTTCTAAAAATAACCCGCGATAGACGAAATCTGCAAAGATATTATGGAATGAAACCAAAGATCCAAACCTGTTTTCAGGCTCTAAACATATTGTGTGTATTTCACAGTTCCTCTGACTGAGCCTCTTTGTCCTGGCACCGCTCCACTACCGTGGGTTTTGCTGGGAGAAAACTTGCAAACATACTGTATAGCACTCCAGAGTCACACTGCGAGCGATCAAACTTTTATACAAATTTGGCAAACTGAACGCATTCAGTACCGTACAGGAGACACGGAGGAGAACGACTGACAAACCGGCAAAGATCTACTCTACAGTCCCTTAGCCAATCAGGACGCAGAAATGTGCGTTGATACACTCAAAAAAAATCACAAAACAGCGAGGCTGCAAAAAGTGAACCGAGATATAGCGAGGGACCACTGTATTTAATTAAAATGTATTTTATTATTGTTTGTTCATTTTCAAAATGTAACTCTATGGCACAAAGGCAAAAAACAACCCGTTATATGCAGTGTCATTTCATTTTAAATTTCAAAAGGGTTTTGTGGCTCCCAGTGTTTTCTTTACTGTGTGAAACGGGTCCAAATGGCTCTTTGAGTGGTAAAGGTTGCCGACCCCTGACCTACAACCTTTTGTATCAATAAAAAAATACTCTTAATAAAAAATGTAAAATGATTATATTAATTAAATAAATTTAATTAATATTTTAATTTACATAAATTAAAAACAATAAGTCTAATCATAGTTAAGCAACCACTCACTTCAATTTTTTAAATTACTGCTGATTGTTTGGGTTTACAGTGTACATTAGGATGTTTGTGGTTTTACGTCAATATTCAAACAACTTGAACTGGACAGTAGATGACTGCTCCCCCGAGCCTCCATCCATTCATTTTCTTCTGCTTATCCGGGGCCGGTTGTGAGGGCAACAGTCTAAACAGGGACTCCCAGACTTCCTTAACCCCACACACTTCCTCCAGCTGCCCCGGAGGGACCCCAAGGCGTTCCCAGGCCAGCCGAGAGACATAGTCCTTCCAGGGTGTCCTGCGTCTTCCCCGGAGCCTCTTTCCAGTGGGACGTGCCCGGAACACCTCCCCAGAGGTGATCAGACCATGAAGAAAGCATTTGACAGACCCTCCACCAGAAAAGTTACACAATGCAACTTTAAATTGCAATTTTGATTTAAAATTAGTTAAAAATAAATATGAAATAAATGAAAATAGCCATGCAGTGCTGTGTAATCTTATGTGTATCCTGGCTTTAAGTGTCAGGGGTAAGTGTCAGTAGGTGGGGATAGGGGGAAAGTGAAAACAGGAATTTTCATAGCAATGGAGCAATTCATAGCATCGCCTCAAATTCAGTACCAAAAGCATTTCCCAAACATGCACAAATCACTCAAATTATAACTTTAACTACGCTGTACAGTATCTGATTTACAGTGTCTTTAAAACAGAAGTAGAAGTAGAAACAGAACTAGTTCATTTTGAAAAGAAATCCTCTTTCTTAATGAATTCTAATCTGAATTGTACAACAGAACACAGCATTTTGAGTTTAGGAGACATAAACAGACCAATAAAAGAATTATTCAAATGTGTGAATGAAACAAAACACAACTCTGGGTATGTCTGGGATGAGGTAACTACAGTGAAAAGAGCGTGCTGGACCTGTCAGAATACTTACACGGGGGTGATAATGCTGTGACGGGTGTTACGCCTGCCGGCATGGTGCTGACAGGGAGGCAGGTGTGAGGCTCTGAGGAAACAAAGAGCCATCACCCTCTCAGATCAGATCAAATAAATGACAAAAATAAGGAATAAGGAATTTTCTTTTTCCACTGAATTGTTATTCAGCCACAATGTACAAGTTTAAGATAACGTACCAAGTATATGGATTAATTTAAAGGTGCACTATGTAACTTTTCTTGTGGCAGGTCTATCACTATCCAGACATGAAGCTCCTCAATACACTGGCAATATTAATTGAGCCACTTTAGAGAACAAATTTTACGTCTATGGGGTATTAAGTGCTAACACATAACTTTATTTAGTTGCTCTGAGTCTCCCCTCCGTTTGCTCTCCACGCTAAGTCACTCCCCCTTCAGAGACCATTACATATTGCATCAGATTTGAGAACCTGCAGAGTACAGTTTTGTGTCACGCTTTTGTATCCAGCTCTGGAAAATAAAAAATAAGAGACCACTGTGTAACCCAGGTGAAAAAACCCTGCTCCAGAGCCGTTCTCATGCTATTTAATTTTCGGAACGCGTTGTGCTGACGTCATCACGCTAGACCGCAGTACCACCAATCAGGCAGTATATTAACAGGAAGTTTGACGCGCCGGTCAGCGCAAGGCATAGGATTTCAGGGCAGATGCTACAGGTGGGTTAAAGTTATTTTTATATCTTATTTCGTCGTATTTTGCCGATTCATTAAATGCAATTGCTGTCGGGACTTTAGGAGCTGACTACTGGGTCCCGACCACTACAGAAACGAGTGCGAGCACGCGTTAACAACCGGATTGGTGAGTTGCGCTAACATGTAGCTTAGCTTCTCATTCAAATGCATGGCTTAGCCTAGCCTAGCCGAGTCCATTTGTTTCAATAGAGTGTTTAGCCTCGTCTTTAATGCCCGATTTCTCAAAATGTATTTAACTAAATGACTTGTAATTTATATTGAGTATTTATCATTATCTGACTGTGTATGATTTTTGGTTGTAATTCGATGCACTTTAGGGCCCAAACTTGATCATTGTTTGGAGCCTGATGATCCCAATGCAGTATTACACTTAAAGGCAAAGTAACGTTATTTTACAATCTGAGCCTTCTTTCGGTAATAAAACAAGTCGTTTGACTCACCCATAGCATTTTTCTGTCAATTGGAGCAGTATCGCAGAACTTATTGTAGAATGATGTTGTCATCACGTTGTTACGTCACGTACGTGCGTGCGTGCTCTACAGCTAGCACCACCGCTGTGTAAGCATGTAATATCGTGTCGCTTCGTTTAATAAAACTTTTCAGTTGAAATGACGCCTTCTTCTGAGCTGTTCTACATGGTGTCAGAAGTAAAACATCGAAATTCCTGTCGCACTCTACATAGGCACAGTTAGATCAAGTTATTATTTAGTTAGAAGCGTAATTCAGTGGACTACGAGTGTACTCCCAGCAACCGCTAGCAAGCATGGCTGATGGATTCCGCCGTCCGGACCCGCTTGTGTTCGACGAGAACATTGCTTAAAACTGGCGAGTATTCGAACAGGAATATGACATTTTCATCGCGGCTGCCCACAGCGACAAGCCCGACCGGACTAAAGCCTACATACTCCTCAATCTGGCAGGAAGCGAGGCTATCGAAAGGGAACGCACGTTCACCTATGCACCGGCTGAAGTGGATGGAGAAGGAGTGGTGATCCATCCGGCAGAGTCAAGGGAGGATCCACACTGTTTAAAAAGAAAGTTCAGGTTCCTCTGCAGTCCACAGACAAACATTACGATGGAGAGGCATGCATTCAACACAAGGATCCAAAAACCCGGTGAGACCATAGAGGCTTATGTAAGCGCGCTTCGGAAACAAAGCTAAAACGTGTGACTTTGGAGCATTGCATGATGATCTAATTCGTGACCGGCTGGTCGTTGGTATTAGCTCCGATAGCGTGAGGAAAATACTGCTGAGAGAGTGCGAGTTGACACTACTGAAGGCTATCAAAATATGCCAAATCAATGAACAAACGGAACAGCATACTAAAACTCTGTCAACAACGCCACGTAGTTCAACAAATGTGGATGTAGTACGGCAAGAACGCAAAATGCACAACACAGCTCGCCGCAAGCAGTACAAAGACAATTCCAGTTCCAAATCAGACATTAGCTGCACCAACTGTGGACATGAACACCCGGCGAAGAAAGAACTATGTCTGGCATATGGGAAACAATGCAATTACTGCAAAAAGCCCAACCACTTCAAAAACTACTGCAGGTCGGCAGCAAGAAACAAGCAGTACAAATCGGTCAACCAAGTAGCCCAAGCAGAGTCAGACAGTGACGGCGAGGATTCTGAGACATTCGACATAGACGGGCTTTCACCGGCTGCAAATGGAATAAACACAGTGTCCGCTGAGGATGTGAAAGAAGAATTACACTGCAATGTGAAAGTCAATGGCAAGACACTCAAACTGAAAGTGGACACTGGCGCAAAATGTAATGTCATTTCCTTGGGCACATTCAAGTATGTGAGAAACACAGAAAAAATAAACAAAGACAACAAGGCCAGGCTCATTGCTTATGGAGGCACGGTGATAAACACTGAGGGGACTGTGTTGTTTGAGTGCCAGACAAGTGACCAAAAATCCTACAACCTGCGTTTTCATGTAGTAAATGGTAAGGTGCAACCACTGCTAGGGCTCCCAGACTGCATGAAAATGGACCTGATGACCCTGAAAGACCAAGTTTTCCAGGTGAACTTGGCCCGACCGAGCTCCTCTCAGAAGTGGTTTGATAACTATGCTGAGCTTTTCAATGGTGAACTTGGCTCACTCCCAGTAACTTACCACATGAAACTGGACCAGAATGTGACGCCTGTCATCCGCCCTCCTCGCCGCATTCCTATTCCCATGATGGACAAAGTGAAAGCAGAGCTGAAAAACATGGTGCAGCAAGGAGTCATCACGCCCATCTCAGAACCCACTGAATGGGTATCCACAATGGTAGCCACACACAAAAAGGACACTGACAAGATCCGTTTGTGCTTAGACCCAAGAGATCTAAATGAAGCAATTAAGCGCCCCACCATCCCATGCGAACAGTCGAGGAAGTTGCTGCACAAATGGCCGGCGCAACTGTTTTTTCGGTGCTCGATGCCAAGAGCTCCTTTTGGCAGGTCAAACTGGACCAAAGGTCGTCATACCTCACCACTTTCGCCACTCCATTTGGGCGATACCGATACCTGAGGATGCCATATGGTATCAATGCAGCATCTGAGGTCTTTCAGAGATCCATGGAGCAAATATTTGCCGGCCTCCCTTGTGCAATAATTGTTGATGACATCATAGTGGGAGGAAAAGATCTGAAAGAACACGACGAGAACCTACAAAAAGTGCTCGACAGGGCACGGAACGTGAAATTGAGGCTGAACCCCAAAAAATGCAGATTCCAGCTGAAGGAAGTCAGCTATGTCGGCCATGTCTTCACTGAACAAGGACTGCAACCCGATCCAGCAAAGATCCAGGCGATCACTGACATCCAGGCCCCCCAGGATAGAGCTGCTCTACAACGCTTCCTGGGTATGATAAATTACCTGGGAAAGTTCATTCCAAACCACAGCGACATTGCAGCACCTCTCCACCAGCTCCTGCATAAAGACATAGCATGGACTTGGACTGAACAACAGCAAAATGCATTCGACACTCTGAAAGAGTGTGTAACGTCACCTCCAGTACTCCGGTACTATGATGTACAAGCACCAGTCACTCTGACATGTGACGCTTCACAGTATGGCCTGGGTGGTGCATGTCTCCAGAATGGCAGCCCTGTCGCCTATGCCTCTCGCACCCTCACTGAAACAGAAAAAAAAATATGCACAAATTGAAAAAGAGCTGCTGGCTGTTGTTTTTACCTGTTTCAAGTTCTACGACTACATTTACGGAAAACCAGTGTTCGTGGAGACAGACCATCAGCCCCTGGTCTCCATCCTGAAGAAACCTCTACACACTGCGCCTGCGCGTTTACAACGCATGATGCTGAAGCTACACAAGTTTAACCTCACATTGGTTTACAAGAAAGGAAAGGAATTGCACCTGGCGGACATGCTGTCCCGTGCACCGAGCAACACCATTGCTTCACATGCCACTGAATGTGAAGACTTCGAGGTGATGACTGTACAGCACATCTCGTCCAGCCGTCAGGAAGAACTCCGCACACATACAGCAAAAGACACCTCCCTCCAGGCCCTGAGCAACATAATCAAACATGGCTGGCCAGATAGGTTGAGCCAAGTACCCGACACTGTGAAAGAATTCTTCCCATTCCGTGATGAGCTCTGTGTGGAAAATGGAATAATCATGAAAGGTACAAGAGCAACAATTCCACAAACATTGCACAAAGTATATCTCATACTACTCCACAAAGGACATCCCGGTGCTGAAGCCACCAAGCGGCGTGCACGCAACATCGTTTACTGGACCACAATGGCGAGAGACATTGACAATTTTGTACAGTCATGCAGCACCTGCAATGCCCTCAAACCACATCAGCAAAAGGAGCCGATGCAACTACACACAGTCCCAGAGCTCCCATGGTCAACCGTGGCGACAGATCTGTTTGAATGGAACAGCCAACACTACCTAGTCCTGGTAGACTCCTATTCAGGATGGTATGAACTAGATCCAGTTAAGAAAATCACATCACAATGCGTGATCAACAAGCTGAAACGTCACTTCTCAGTCCACGGAGTCCCCCACAAGCTGATATCAGACTGCGGAACACAATTCACTAGTCAGATGTTCCAAGACTTCGCGGAAAGCTGGGATTTCACCCATGTCACCAGCAGTCCTGAGTACCATCAAGCAAATGGGCTGGCAGAGAGAGCCGTGCGGAGTGCAAAACGACTGCTGGAAACATCCAAAAGAGACGGTACTGACCTATTCCTCAATCTTCTGAGCATTAGAAATGTTCCACGAGACGGCACGCTGGGCTCACCTGCACAAAGACTGATGTCCAGAGAGACACGCACAAATATGCCCATCAGCAGGCACCTGCTTAAGCCAATGTCCAAGAATCCTGAGTTGATCCATTCCCACCTGTCAAAGAAGAGGCAGGCGCAAAAAAGATTCTACAATCGTGGCAGCCGGCCACTTCGCCCGCTTCAACGCTCCCAAGTAGTGCGTCTGCAAACAGAAAAGGGACATGACAAAATTGGCACTGTCAAAAGAATCTCAGCAGCACCACGGTCTTACGTGGTGGAATCAGGAGGCAAGGAATACCGCAGAAACAGGCGACACCTGCTGCCAGTCACAGAACCACCACCAATAGAGCCAGAACCAGACCCAGCGCCACCGGCAGAGCCACCAACGCAGAAGGTCAGCGGGGAGACTGGGCCCAGTCTACCTGCATCTCCTTTCAGGCACGCTGCCGTGCACACTTCTCCCAGGCATCCAGCTGTGCAAACTGAGCACACTCCTGTGCGCACGCCTAGGTGCACGCCTGGGCTCCGTGGAGAGTCACCTCTCCCACAAGTCACTGAGCCCTCCCTGGCCCGTTCCAGGTTTGGTAGACTCCTGAAGCCCAATCCCAAGTCCGACTGTTAAAAAAAAAAAAAAAAAAAAAAAAAGCAAAGAAAACTGGAATACTGCAGCTCCAGTACAATACAGGGACTGTTTGTGTCATTAACATTAACATACAGTAGCTTCCTATGTTTTGTGTTGAAATGTTATATTTACAAGCCAGGTATACGTTCATTTTCAAATTACATCTGTTATGTGGTGTCATTGAAAGTTGTTTCACTAATTGTTAATTCGTCACAGTAGGTTCACTCCCTAAGGAATGTGACATGTTTTTGTATACCACTGTTCTATACTAAAGAAGGGGGATGTAGAATGATGTTGTCATCACGTTGTTACGTCACGTACGTGCGTGCGTGCTCTACAGCTAGCACCACCGCTGTGTAAGCATGTAATATCGTGTCGCTTCGTTTAATAAAACTTTTCAGTTGAAATGACGCCTTCTTCTGAGCTGTTCTACACTTATGTTGAGCCGTTCTGTTCTAGTAATGATCCCCTATCTGTTAACATGGTGCTGTATCATTTGCTCGGGGCATTACTTTGCGGTGTCCAAATAACACAAACTTTAGCACTTTTCAAATCATAGAAGCCCGATGATACCTAATGCAAAATTTCGTTTGAAGCAAAAGTGGCCTGTAATCCGAGGTTTAGCCATAGTTTCGAGTAGATGAGGACGCCAGTGCGCATGCGCGGACTGCCCGGGGAACCAAATAGGAAACGCAAAGCTGAAAACTATGGATAAATCTCGGATTACAGGCCACTTTTGCTTCAAACGAAATTTTTCATTAAGACATCGGGCTTCTATGATTTGAAAAGTGCTAAAGTTTGTGTTATTTGGAGACCGCAAAGTAATGCCCCGAATACAAATGCTAACAAATGCTAACAGAAACGCCAAAACATAACTTTCTTCAAACAGCTCCAAATGACACGAACGTGATATGGGTGAGTCAAACGACTTGTTTTATTACCGAAAGAAGGCTCAGATTGTAAAATAACGTTACTTTTCCTTTAATGCACGTTGCACTGCATGAAACTAGTAGTGCTATCCTATTATTGCTATATTTACTTTACCATACATCGATAATTGAACAACATGATGATTCAATATTTAACACTGATATTGGCGCATTGATTGATTATTTTATGAACACACTGTGTGGTTATTTATTTATTGATTATGATTGAACTATACAATTATGATGATTGATGTGCACATGATTTATTGATTTGGTCCTGTTCTTGTGCAGGCCAGGTCTGATGGCGAGCTAGAACCCAAAGGATCTAAACTGAACTAAGGCAACAAGCCTGACATATACTTTCAACTCAGCCCGGATTCAGACTCAAGACCCTCACCTGCTCGGTTGGGCCGGTAGGAGGCTCTTGTAGCCGCCCTTACTTTTGAACTTTTTTTGTCCGTTCGCACAGCTCGTGGCTACTCATTGTTGACTCGCTCATACTCGCACTTTCGCACAAACCTACCTCAGCCTCATATGGACAATCTCCACGCCATGAACTCGTTGCCTATTATATGTGGGACAAATTACAGCACTGTCTGCTGTTTACGTATGGACTATTTAAATTGCTGAATGCACAGTATTTGTTTTTTGAATGTACATTTTCTTGAACTTGGAAATTGATTGTAAATAATTTTGAATGGCCATTCTTAGTACTACATATTTGTTAATGTTTGTCTTTTCAATATAAGGTACCAGCAAATCTAAATGAATGTCTGTTTTGTTCTTCACTCCACGCCTAGAGTCGTGACTAGAGTTTTCTGAACTAGCCTACTCCAACTACAACTTTAGTTATAATAACATTGTTACCTACCTCTTATTAGCCTTATGTAACACACATGCTACAACTGCATTTTTTTCTGAAATCAGCATCTCTACATGTATTACAGCCATTCCATTCCAGCGTCTGTTGAATTCCAACACAAACACAAAGCTGAGCTACTTCAGTTCTTGCACCAGGAGTGGAATAAAGTCACCCAAGAACAATGTGAAAGACTTGTGGAGAGCATGCCAAGACGCATGAAAGCTGTGATTAAAAATAAGGGTTATTGCACCAAATATTGATTTCTGAACTCTTCTGTGTAAACATTAGTATTATGATGTTTTAAAATGAATTTGATCTTGTTTCTTTGTATTGTTTGAGGTCTGAAAACCTGTATCTTTTTTGTTATTTTGACCATTTGTCATTTTTTGCAAATAAATGCTTTAAATTATAATAATTTTATTTGGAATTTGGGGGAAATGTTGTCAGTAGTTTAGACTCAAACAAAAATGTTCCTTTTGCCCAAACACGTACACTAGTAAAATCAGAAAAACTGATCATTTTGCAGTGGTCTCTTTTTTTTCCAGAGCTGTATTTGTGGAAAAAATGTGTTGTCGGAGCACGGGTGGTGCAGCCTTGGACTTGGACAAACTTTATTTGTCCACAAGGGAAATTATTTGTTATTTGTGTTGCCTTGTGGGCGGAGCTTTATACAGAATCTTATTTATAACCGTAAGAGTTCAAATAGGGCCTGGGAGAGATCGTTAAAATAGTCAAACATGAATGGATGACATAACATGGGAACAACACTATAACCAGGACTAAACCCAGGACTAAACCAGGAATAACATTCACAACTAAACCAGGACTAAACCTGGTCTAAAATTCAGAACTAAACCCAGGACTAAACCAGGACTAAACCTGGTCTAAAATTCAGAACTAAACCCAGGACTAAACCAGGACTAAACCTGGTCTAAAATTCAGAACTAAACCCAGGACTAAACCTGGTCTAAAATTCACAACTAAACCCAGGACTAAACCAGGACTAAACAAGGTCTAAATTTCACAAATAAACCCAGGACTAAACCTGGTCTAAAATTCACAACTAAACCCAGGACTAAACCAGGTCTAAAGTTCAAAACTAAACCCAGGACTAAACCAGGTCTAACATTCACTACTAAACACAGGACTAAACCAGGACTAAACAAGGTCTAAATTTCACAAATAAACCCAGGACTAAACCTGGTCTAAAATTCTGAACTAAACCCAGGACTAAACAAGGTCTAAAATTCACAACTAAACCCAGGACTAAACCAGGACTAAACAAGGTCTAAATTTCACAAATAAACCCAGGACTAAACCTGGTCTAAAATTCACAACTAAACCCAGGACTAAACCAGGTCTAACATTCACTACTAAACACAGGACTAAACCAGGACTAAACAAGGACTAAGCCAGGTCTAAAGTTCACAACTAAACCCAGGACTAAACCAGGACTAAACAAGGTCTAAAGTTCACAACTAATACAACAAAGAAAGCACCAAAATGTTGACTTTACATTATACCCGCTCTATAAAACATAAACGCGTGTAGTTTTGATGCAGTAACTCGTGATAAATAATGATTTACTACAAAGCGACGTTGCTGTTGATATAACAGTAGTCAGAGCAGACATTATTTTGTTAGGTGGAGATGGGGACATGCTGGAGGTGTCAGGTCAGTGTGACGAGCAGCAGGGGGCGCACCTGTTTGTTCAGACTGTCCACACTGGAACACTCCATTCTGTCCTGGAGATGGTGAGTGGCAGAGCTGTCAGCTTCAAGTGCGTATGACAGATTCTCTCATTTTGACTTCATTTGGTGGAATTAAAACTGTTGTAAATATAAATTATAGTTTTACACAAATTAAGAAGCGATTTGTTGAAAAATATGTTAAATTATAGAAAGTAATGGCATCACACCTGGGAGAAAGTCAAAGTTTGGCATAATTGGGAGTCAAAGTTCGGCACAAATTACACAAACACATTTATTCTGATACTTTAAATCAGTAATTAAACAAAATAAAGGCATTTTCTTATATTTATTTGTCTGTGCAGAGTTTTTGTAGCTAACAAGTATCAATTCCCTAGTGTGATGTCACAATTTCCAACCAGGAAGCACAATTTTAACCTAAAAAATGTCTGAATTGGGAAAACAAGTGTGAATGTTTTTGCAAAATTCTTTATCTGAACTGTGTTTTAGTAAAATGAATAGTCAAACCTGTCATAGCAGCTTTAAAAAAGGTGCTGTACCTGATTTTGATCGTCTTAAAAATGTGAACTGGTTTATTTTAAACAGTTTGCAGTGATCCAGAGTTATTCCTCACTTACCTTTTGCATTCAGACCATCCTGATTATCCTCCATGATGAGTTTATAAGCACATCACAACTGTCAGAGACAAGAGCGGAGTTTTGCCGTGGTTGTTAAACATGCTAAATGCACACTTTATGATTTTCGTATGATAAAATAATTTGTAATTAGATGCAGACTTATTTTGACCTCAAGAGCTGCTTGTGTCTGTACTGGGGCAAGACACATTTCACTCAAATAAATGGTAAAAATGTTTAAGAAATCTCTAATTTTTGCATAATATCGTTTTAACTTAATTATGCCATTCTTTGTGGAGAAGTTCCAGTAGAATGTTCCAGTTCCAGTATACAACTTTAAACATATGTATCTTGGCATTAAGTTCAGTTACTGGTGTTTAACATATCCGTAGATCTGACCTGTTATTTCACCAGAAAAGTTACAAAAAGCACCTTTAACCTAGCCTGGGAATTCCCAGGCCGCTTCCGTTCGTTTCGAACTGGAAGGCGGCCTGGAAACTCGTCCAAGCGAGAGTCCCAGATTTAGGGCCCCAATCAGAGAGCGGGGGAGGTGTGGCAAGACGGTGACGCGTACTACATGACAAACGGAAGCTTGTAGTTTGAACTGACAACTGACATGATTGGCTATGGACTTACGTATACGCTCAATGATAGACATTCATAACGCCCAATAAACGGCCGTTGGCAAACGTTAACCACACCTCCGCTACGGGATTTTTCGAAGCGAGTTTCCAGACCCATATCTCACTTGTGATATGGTCAGGTGTTTACCAGACTACCTTTAACCTTCAATCACAACTTAAAAAAAAGTTGTGTTGTGAGAGCTTGTGCATTTTTTGTACACAAGAGAAAAAAGGGGTGGAAAAAAATCAGGATTCATATAAAAAAGACTTTTTTTTTGCACAACAAACATCTCATGATCAAAATTATTTTAAAAATGTAATGTCTGACTTTCTTTCATTAAGTCAATGCATTTCATACTCTAAAAGTCACAAAAAGTGAAATATCTTCCACATGTTTGATGCCAACTGGAATTATTTAGTTTAATTTTAACAGCCTGACAGATGTAAAAAGATTAATCGACCATCATTTTGCAAATAATTTTTTTTTTCTATTTGGCGATAATATTTATATTTAGCAAAAACATATTTAAATACATACATTAAAAAAATTACATTGACCAACCTTTTTCGCAGTATTCACAGGATAAAGAAGTTGGTTCAATCCCCACCCCCACCATGCTTATTGCTGTTGTATCCTCGGGCAAGACACTTCACCCACTTTGCCTTGAGCTATTTTGCATTACTTTTCTTAAAACCGCGTGAACATTTACCTATAAACAACATTATAAAACTCTTACGCTGATCTGACCTCTTTTCTCTGATCCCGCACTCTCGTTCACACTTCTCCACACTGTCCCCGTTCAGCGCTTTTCAACCTGACATTTTCATTTCAGATTGTCAAGATGCCCCATATACGAAGGCAAGCTGAAGCGAGGGGTGCAAAACAAGTCTGTACGATGTCTGTGATGGCGTCATATGAAAGACTAATTGGAGTAAAATTTGTCTTGCCCTGGTACAGGTATACAGGTACTTGACATGAAAGACATTTTTATAATATTTTTATTAAGGAATCACAGTTTGCTCATACCATATTTACAAATCACATAATTTTTCTTCCTTTTATTAGGCCCTGTCCCCACGACAACGTTCCTGTTTTTTTTTTTACCTGGGGTGAAAAAAAGTCTCGTCCACACACGTGTTGGATCAGAAAACATTCGCGTCAAGATGAGCACGGAGCGCTGAGTGAAAACGATGTAGTACATATGTCACACCGATAAGTGGCGCTGTAAACCGGAAAGAGCCAGAGCCACCAGTAACGCAGGACTACAAAGAGCACATGCGCAGAAAGTCCTTTCTCTTTCATAAACAAGCAAACACGTGTACTTTAGGGGCCGTCAACACAAGCGAATTTATTTTGTCCCCCTGCTCCACCAATGTAGCAGGGACTCACTCCGGTAATGTGAAAATGCTGACCGTCCCTAACATAGACAGACGCCACAGAACAAAGATTTGCGCTGCGTGAGCAGAGTTTTTGCCTATAAATCGATAGTTAGTATTACTTGCTATCGTTTTATTAGATAGACATTAACAAGTACAACTCTCGTTAACCTTGGTCGTGTTATTTAGGCAAAATGCTTGTTTGGATCTTACTACGGGAATGTTAAACATACTCGGACATTATGTTGGCTTTTCGGCGAGAATATACAACCGGGGACCATCACCAACGGGCAGCTATATATTTTTGTGTGTGATACTGCATGTGCCTGTTTGTAAAAGGTAAATTTTCATTTAATAAAAAAGACAAGAAATGGTTGCTCTTTCTCTTTATTTACAGCACACAACACACTCAAATTGGTATGTGCTCCTCATTGTCCACTATCTGCCTTTTCAGCGATGGGATCTTTCCAGTTTTAAAATACGTGTTTAGCTTTGAATTGGCAAACACCCGTGCGTCGTGCGTACTGCCAGGCCACTTCACAGTAACGTCCATAAACCGGTACCTGTAGTCACACACCGCTTGTATGTTGAGGGGATGTGTCCCATCGATCGATCCCAAACATTGTGGCATGTCATGCACACGGAGGAAGCCCGAAACAAGCTCCTCTGCCTCCGGTTCCGTGAAAGGCGTAATTGTGCATGGTCCTCTGCTGTTGTCGCAATGCATTGCATATGAACAGAGTTTGATGCAGCAGTGCCAATAAACTGCGGAAGGCGCAGGGTTACACCCTCTGGTCACCGGTCACGTGATGATTACGGCAGCGCGACGTCATCATTTTCTCACCTGCCGCGCTTTTTTGCCGCCCACATACCAACCCGACGGGGGGCGTTCTCCGACTTCTCCACTCTGGAACCCGTTTTTGAAAAACTCCGTTCTCGCCCCCAAAAACGCCGGCACCGTCTGGACGGCAGGCCCAAACGCACACAAACTTCTCCGTTTCCTCCAAAAAACGTTGTCGTGGGGACAGGGCCTTACAATCTACGGAGCCCTGGAAGTGACATAGGTGAATAAATAAAATAACAAGGTGTGGGAACGAGTTAACAAGGTGTGGGAACGAGTTATAAGGTGTGGGAACAAGTTATAAGGTGTGGGAACAACTTATAAGGTGTGGGAACAAGTTATAAGGTGTGGGAACAACTTATAAGGTGTGGGAACGTTATACCTTATAACTTGTTCCCACACCTTATAACTTGTTCCCACACCTTATAACTTGTTCCCACACCTTATAAGTTGTTTCCACACCTTATAACTTGTTCCCACACCTTATAACTTGTTCCCACACCGTATACCTTATAAGTTGTTCCCACACCTTATAACTTGTTCCCACACCTTATACCTTATAAGTTGTTCCCACACCTTATAACTTGTTCCCACACCTTATAACTTATAAGTTGTTCCCACACCTTATAAGTTGTTCCCACACCTTATAACTTGTTCCCACACCTTATAACTTGTTCCCACACCTTATAAGTTGTTCTCACACCTTATAACTTGTTCCCACACCTTATACCTTATAACTTGTTCCCACACCTTATAACTCGTTCCCACGCCTTGTTATTTTATTTATTCACCTATGTCACTTCCAGGGCTCCGTACATTTCTTATTTTCAAAACAAAAAACAAAAAAACATCTTAATAATAAGTGTCAAATCCAAAGAGGATCAAAAATTAAATGAAGGCAAACAATTAAAAAGGCAGTAATAATCGTGTTGATGAAAGAAAAAAAATAAAATCAAAAAGATAAAGAGAGAGAAGTAGAGAAAGAGAGGAGAAGAAAGTGTGTACGTCGGGGGGTCAGTCTAAAGGCAGTTTTTAATGATTTGCAGCATTCCATAAACGAACCCCATTTCTGTTCAAATTTTTCTTCACTGCCCTTAGTTGCAATAATAATCTTTTCCAATTTAAGAAATACTAAGACATCACAAAACCACTTAGATTTTAAAGGAACTGTAGCAGATTTACATTGAAGCAAAATATTGTGTCCAGCTATAACTGATTTAAAAGCTCGTATTTTGAAATGAGTACTGTACTGCGAGTTAGGCAACGCAGGATTTTTTCTTATCGAGTAAAAAAAATATCACGTCCACACTGGGAATGGATCAGTAAAATATCAGGTACACATGGCAATCGAACGCTTGCTGAAAATGGCGCGTGTATTTTCCCATGCTCGCACGCCCGCCAATCCCGTTGCGAGGAGCGCTGAGAGGGTTTTCCCTGTTCGCCGATCAGCTGTGAGGAGCTCGTGCATATGTAAGCGACACTGCACGACACTAAAGGACATGAAAATGGACTTTTAACTTCTACTTGGACACATGACACGTTCCGGAGACGTTCAGGACAGGTTCGGGACACGTCCGTTTCTCCGGAGCTCGTGTACTGAGTGCGATTTAGCACCGAAACACACGATACGCGCATACACGTGGATATACGCCAATTATCCGAAACACTGCAACACGGGGTGAGTCATAATTATTATCATCCGAAAGTTCTCTCTCAATTCTGCGTCCACGTCAATGCCACTCACAAAGTTGTCCCACCAGCTACTTGTTCTTCCAGGTCTCACCCAAAATCTCCTTCTTTTGGCACGTCTAGTAACACGCCGTGGCGGGTTTAAAAGAATCTGGCGCATGTTGTGCTGTAAGCATGTATGCTGCTCCTAGTTGGTATAACTGCAGTACATTTTCTTTCAATAACGCAAGTAAACTTAGCAGTGATTGCAGCACTGCTACTACTGCTACTCTGGTGTCCGCCATGGTCGCTGTCTTGTTACGAATGAATGTTGCGCGAGGCTGCTATTTATTCTGGCCATGTGGTTGTGACATACTGGCCATGTGGTTAGGGTTAGGGTTAGGGACCTAGGCGTAAACAAATCCGTTCTACTCATCCAGACGACTCCGCAACAGTAACGTTGCCAGAGTTTTCCACTCTGGAACCCGTTTCCAAAAAATATTGTTTTGGGGGTACCCAGAACGCTGGTGCTATGTGGACGCGAGACAGAAACGATAAAAAACTTTATCGGATTCACTCCACAACGTTGCCGTGTAGACAGAGGCTTAGTAAGGTATTTACTGGGAGACCAAATAGGTCTAAAAAAAAGGGTTAAGGTCAACTTTAAGTTTAAAAGCATTAGAAAGTATTTCAGCATATCGTCTCCAGTAGTTCAGTGACGTAACTAACGATATGACTTTCTAAATAACTTTTCTTCCTCCAAAATTCAACTCCACTATGCATAAATACAGTATGTGTTCTATAAATTACATATAGTCTTAGACAGAAGTGTGTTTAAATTTCTTGCATTTTACACTTACACCAGAAGGATCATAACCATTAACGATCACTGACGAGGTGCAAGTTTTCACACCGTCCATTCTGTGTTTTTAAAGTCGATACACTGGCGATTGCGTCAGGTTTGAGAAGTTGCGTTGTACAGTTTTGTATATTTCTGGAAATTGTCTCATGGGAGCAGGGGTAAATTAGGCTTGTGGGTGGAGAATTGGACAGAATCTTCCAAATAGAGCCTGGGAGAGATCACTAAAATAGTCAAACATGCATGAATGACGTCTAAACAACTCTGGGGTTAACGGTTTAGGCTACAGAAGAAATGTAATCATTATAATTTTCTTATTTTTGTAGAACTATTTTTGTTTTTGAAAATATTGATACAGGAAAAAAGCCATCAAGAAACTAAATGTCAAGAACCCATTCATCAAAATAAGCCTGCCGTGTACTGTCTGCATCTAATTATAAAGCGTTTTATTGTCAGATAATCGGAGTGCACTGTTAGTATGTTGGTTGTTAAAAAAAAAAGCTTATAAACTCATCGAGGTGAATAATTAGAATGCTCGGATCGCATAAGTATTTTTTCTTTTTATTTAACCTTTATTTAACCAGGAAAGTCCCATTGAGATTAATAATCTCTTTTTCAAGGGAGTCCTGGCCAAGACAGCGGCACAGATCAATATAATTACAAAACCATTTCAAAAACAATTTTCAAGCAATTGCAAGCAATAAAATGTTTTCAAATTAAAAACATTTACAAACCATAGATTTCAATTCCAAACCTTTGAGCAAGATTATAAACTGTCCTATAGAGACCAGTTCCTTTAGTTTCCAGTCTTTTAGATTGTTCCAAGTTGTGGGAGGAGAATACTGAGAGAGTAAAGAATAATGTACAGTTGCTCTTGGTTGAAGATATTGACACAGATCTGAGGGGAGCAGGCGCTGAATACCCTTAAAAATGAACATATACCAGCAGGTCTGGACTGGGACAAAAAAATGCCCCTGGCATTTTTGGCTTAGACCAGCCCCTCATAATTAGTCCTGGTTCAATCCTGTTTTAGACCTGATTAGTCCTGGTTTATCAATCAATCAATCAATCAAACAATATTTATAAGGTGCGTTTCATACAAAATTGTAACACAAAGCGTTATCAAAGTTTAGTCCTGGTTTAGTCCTGGTTTAGTCCTGTTTCAGTCCTGGTTCAGTCCTGGTTTAGTCCTGGTTTAGTCCTGGTTCAGACCTGGTTTAGTCTTGGTTCAGACCTGATGTAGTCCTGGTTTAGTCCTGGTTCAATCCTGATTTAGTCCTGGTTTAGTCCTGGTTCAGACCTGGTTTAGTCCTGGTTCAATCCTGATTTAGTCCTGGGGTTTAGTCCTGGTTCAGACCTGATGTAGTCCTGGTTCAGACCTGGTTTAGTCCTGGTTCAGTCCTAAATTGTGGGCCGGTCTCTAAGTTAAAAAAAAAGAGAAGGGCATCGGCCCCTAGGACTGTCAGCCCACCGGGAAAATGCCCGGTATGCCCGATTACCAGTCCAGGCCTGTATACCAGTGAGTGAGCCTACGAGTCTCCATTACCGGCCAGCCCACACGTGTGTAAAGTTCACAGTGGTGTGTGTGAGGGTTACAGTTTGTGATGAACCTCAGAGAGGCATGATACACACAATCTAACAGCTTCAATATTTGAATTGGGGCATTCATGTAAATCAGGTCACCATAATCCAAAATGGGTAAAAATGTTGCTGCTACTAATTTCTTTTTGGCATTAAAAGAAAAGCATAACCTGTTCCGAAAAAGTAAAGAGTAACTTTGGACCACTGCAGTGTTTTCATTTGATAAAACTGTACGTCTCTGAGCAGTTTTCAGACTTTTAGCCCTACTTCAGTAAATATTTGACAGTATGGCAGCACTCCTACTTGAGTAAAAGTTGTGGTTCCTCTTCCCACTGTGAGTAAGTGAAAATACCAAATTTCGTGCAATATTTACAGTTTTGTACTTCCATTACATTAAAATTATAAATCAGATGTTACGTCCCAACAGTTACTCTTAGTAGTTTTCCCAAATACTTTAACTCAAGTAGTTTCTTGGACCATTAATTTGTACAATTGCTTGGGTAGTATTATTTTGAAGTAACAATATTCTTATTTATGGTCATGAGTTTTGGGTAATGACCGAAAGGACAAGATCGCGGATACAAGCGGCCGCAATGAGTTTCCTCTTCAGAGTGGCTCAGAACGCCTTGGGGTCCCCCTGAAGGAGCTGGAGAAAGTGTCCGGGGTGAAGGAAGTCTGGGAGTCCCTGCTTAGACTGTTGCCCCCGTGACCCGGCCCCAGATAAGCGGAAGAAAATGGATGGATGGAATATTCAAAGTTCAAGTTCAAAGTTCAAAGTCAGCTTTATTGTCAATTCTGCCATACGTGTTCAACATACAGTGAATCGAAATTTCATTTCTCTCTGGCCAGGTAGTGCAAAAAGACAGTGTACAAAATACAATATGAAGACAAAACACAACAAAACACAAAACACAACAAAAACTATCTAAGACAGAGATCTAAAGTTAAAACTAAAGTCTACGGTCTAAAATCTTAAAACAGTGCAACATAATAAATAACAAATAACCTATACTATATACAGATTTCCAAAGTGTGCAGTGTGCATCAAAATGTGCAATGGAAGATACAGCAGTGAATTGGTCATGTGCAGTAGAATGTGCATTGGAGTTAAGATAAATAAAAATAAGTGTGCAACAGTAGTAATTCTAGTGCAGTAACAGGAGTAAACAACAGTACTAAAAATTCCAGTAGTAAATGTGCAATAACAGTAGTAAACAACAGTGCAACGGGGGTAAAATCAATAACAGGAGTAAACAACAGTACTAAAAATTCCAGTAGTAAATGTAAGTGTGCAATAACAGTAGTAAACAACAGTGCAACAGGAGTAAAATCCAGTAGTAAATGTAAATGTGCAACAGTGCAACAGTCGTCCTTAGCAGCAGTTTTTTAAAGTGTCTAGAGTGATATGTCTTTTATGGAATACAGGTTATGCCAATGTGGGGGGGGGGGGTGGGGAGATGGGTAAGGTGGGAGTTCGGGTGTGAGTTCAGCCTCCTGACAGCCTGGTGGATGAAGCTGTTTGAAAGCCTGGTGGAGTGGGCCCGGAGACTCCGGTACCTTCTCCCCGAGGGCAGGAGGCTGAACAGGCTATGTGCGGGGTGGCTCGGGTCACCCACAATGCTGGACGCTCTGCGGGTGAGCCGGGTGTTAAAAATGTCTAGGAGGGAGGGGAGAGAGACACCAGCAATCCTCCCAGCTGCATTCACTATGCGCTGCAGGGCTTTCCTGTTCTGTTCAGTGCAGCTCCCATACCACACAGTGATGCAGCTGGTCAGGACGCTCTCAATGGTGCCTCGGTAGAAGGTGGTCATGATGGGTGGGGGGGCTCCAGCTCTCCTCAGTTTGCGGAGGAAATAGAGGCGCTTCTGAGCCCTCTTTGCCAGTGATACAGTATTCACTGTCCAGGAGAGGTCCTCACTGATGTGCACCCCCAGGAATTTGGTGCTGCTCACCCTCTCTACAGCAGCACCATTGATGGACAGTGGGGGGTGCTGGGTGGGGCCTCTCCGGAAGTCAATAACAATCTCCTTGGTCTTTTCAACATTAAGAAGGAGATTGTTATTGCTGCACCACTGGGTCAGAAGGCTCACCTCACTCCTGTAGTTTGTCTCATCGTTATTAGAGATGAGACCCACCACAGTCGTATCGTCCGCAAACTTCACTATGTGATTGGTGCTGAACGCTGGTGAGCAGTCGTGGGTCAGCAGAGTGAAGAGCATCGGACTGAGCACACAGCCCTGGGGGGCTCCTGTGCTCAGTCTAATGCAGCTTGAGGTGTTTCTGCCGACCCGCACTGCCTGTGGCCTCTCACTGAGGAAGTCCAGCAGCCAATTACAGAGTGAGGTCTGAAGCCCCAGGTGGTCCAGTTTGATAATGAGCTGCTGTGGGATTATAGTGTTGAATGCTGAACTGAAATCTATGAACAGCATTCTCACATATGAGTCTTTATTGTCTAGGTGGGTGAGAGCCGGGTGAAGTGCAGAACAGATTGCATCCTCGGTAGAGCGGTTGACCCGGTATGCAAACTGGTATGGGTCTAGGGTGGGGGGGGGGATGGATTTGATGTGTGCCATGACTAGCCGTTCAAAGCACTTCATGATGATGGGGGTCAGTGCAACAGAGCGATAGTCATTAAAAGTGGCCGGAGTGGGCTTCTTTGGCACGGGAACGATGGTAGTGGTTTTGAAGCAGGAGGGAACGACAGCCTGGCTCAGAGAAGCATTAAAGATGTCTGTGAAGACATCCTTGAGCTCCTCTGCACAGTCTTTCAACACACGACCAGGAATGTTGTCCGGGCCTGCAGCCTTGCGGGTGTTGATCCTGGAGAGTGTTCTCTTCACGCTGGCTGCAGACACACACAGGGGCTGGTCGTGGGGAGCTGGTGGAGTTTTTTGGGGCCGGGTGTCATTTCCTGCCTCAAACCGTGCAAAGAAGCTGTTGAGGTCATTGAGCAGGGTGATATTATTGTCACAGGTCTGTGGCAAGGGTTTGTAATCCGTGATGTTCTGGATGCCCTGCCACAGACTCCGTGTGTCCCTGCTGTCTCTAAAGTGTCCGGTTATTTTCTGTGTGTATCTGTGTTTGGCTTTCCTGATGCCACGGGACAGGTTGGCTCTTGCTGCCCAGATGGGGGACATCCCCAGCTCTGAAGGCAGCGTTCCTGGCTTTCAACAGCCTGTGAACCTCCCCTGTCAGCCATGGCTTCTGGTTAGCCCTGGTGGTGATGGTTTTTGTGTGTGTGACATCACCAATGCATTTGGTGATGTAGGAGGTCACAGTGTCTGCGTACTCCTCAATGTCAGTGTGATTGTTGTATGTGGCGGCCTGTTTGAACACTGCCCAGTCTGTTGTACCGAGGCAGTGCTGTAGTGTAGACAAGGCCTCTGGCCACACCTGGATCTGCTTCAGAGCCGGCCTGGAGACCCTTACACGGGGTCTGTATGCCGGTCTGAGCACAACAGAGATGTGGTCAGAGAGGCCTATGTGGGGGAGGGGGGAAGCCTTGTATGCTCCCTTGTGTGTAGTGTAAACCATGTCCAAAATGTTGTTTCCCCTGGTTGGGAAATCAACATGCTGATGCATTTGTGGCATGACAGTTTTGAGGTCTGCATGGTTGAAATCCCCGGCAAGGATAAAAAATCCGTCCGGGTGAGCAGTCTGTTGCTCGCTAATAGAGTTATACAGCTCATACAGTGCCTCCCTTCTATCAGCGCTGTTCGCTGATGGTGGGATGTAAACTACCACTAGCAATATTGCCGTGATTTCACGCGGGAGATAAAAAGGCCGGCACTTCAGAATCATAAACTCCACTAGGGGTGAACAGTGTCTACATACCACCACAGCGTCCCGACAATAAGTGTCCCGAAGAAAAATTATTAAACCCCCTCCGCGGGATTTAACTCCGGGGACACCGCTAGCTCGGTCCGAGCGGTAGCATGTTAGCTCGTCCAGGCGCACCGCTGATTCCGGGATGTTGTCATGGAGCCATGTTTCCGTAAAAACAAAAACACAGCACTCCCTCACGTCGCGCTGGGCAGCCCTCAGTCTGATGTAGTCCATTTTATTGTCCAGAGACTGCACGTTGGCGAGGAGAATGGATGGAATGGCCGGCCGGTGCGGGCTAGCCGTTAGCCTAGCTCTGATACCGCCGCGCTTGCCTCGCTTCTGCTTCCTCTCACACCGCTTGCGGCGTCTCCTCTCCGGGCGGGGGGCGGCAGGCGAGTCCGGTGTAGCAGCGTTAGCAGCATTAGCAGCAGGCCGGCGGAGTAGTCCGAAGCGCGCCAGCTTCTCCTCTAGTACAGTGTCCAGGGAGTTGTGCTGGCCAGTTCTGCCTATGTCCAGCAGAAACTGCCTACTGTACTTGTTAAAAAACACTGAAGACGGACAAGATAGACTGGACAAAGACGGTGAAAACACTACGCTATCGGCCGGACGAGGGGCCGCTGCGTCTTCACGCGCCGCCATCTTGTGTGTATATATGTATATATGTATATATGTGTATATATGTGTGTATATGTATAAATATTCTTATTTAAGTAGAATTTTAGAATTGTACATATTAACCCATTCTGAAAAGTAAGGTATAGCTTACTCCAGTGCTTCTCAATTATTTTCTATGACGCCCCCCCTAGGAAGAAGAAAAAATTTCACGACCCCCCCCCTGCGCACGACTATTAATAGTATTATTTGTCTAGAAAATTATTAGTACACCTCTGCATAACAATGTATCCTTTTATTAACATTAAAAACAAAAAAAGAAAGAAACTTCCAACAAACACTGCACTCTTTTTTGCACTGAGGACTCAAATATGAATGTGCTTTTAATGCAGCTTTGTGCACATTTGTTTACGTTTTACAGAAACGAAACTTAAAAACCACATGGTCCATTTGCATAAACTCAAAGCTCAGTGGAATATAACGTGTTTTTTCTGTGACAGAGGATGTTCTGCTGATGGCAAGTCTGTTCTGTGCGTATATCGCGTATTTAAGGTCGCCGAACCCTGCCCCAGAGCGACAACGAGAGCGCTACTGCCAACTACTGTTGTTGATGTGCAATTACACTTTCGTTCTAGTACAGTATGGCAAAAAAGCATGTTTCCCAGGGTCACATGCGCCCCCCCTGGCATCACACCGCGCCCCCCCAGGGGGGCCCGCCCCACTATTTGAGAAGCACTGGCTTACTCTGATTCCAGCCCCTATCACTTCAGTAATTATTCATTTAAAAAGGTGCATTATGTAACTTTGTCTGGAATGTCCCACAGTATAGCATTAAACATATCTTGCATTTGTTAAGTACAACTATTTTTATTGCTCAAAATACCCTGAGAACTTGTTACTGTGAGGCCTGAAGGTGTAATCTGTTTTTAATGGAGATATGCAGTATGTTTGAAAGCCATGCTGTGGAACATTCTAAGTATCGCAGTACCATCTCCATGGAGATAAGCAGGTGGCCCAGCTTCCACCAGAAAAAGTGACTTACCAACTTCACCATTAAGCCCTTTAGAAAGATGAAATGAAAATTACAATGTTAAAGGTTCTATATTACGCAGAACTGACTCTTATGAGCTTTAAGCCACATTATAATGACCTCATTGAAAATAAATATACCTGGATTCAAACGTTCAAGACTCCATGCACAGCTTCCAGGTGCTGGTAGCAGCAGGAACATTCAACAATTCAAAAAAAAAAGCAGGTTTACCGCACACTTGTTTTACTTTATTTTTTATTAGGCTAGAGCGAACAAGTTTCGCCTCTACAGCATCACCAGGTAAATATACCTCAAATTGTGTTTTGTTTCACTCACATACAGCTCTGGAAAAAAATAAGAGATCACTGCATTTTTTCTGAAATCAGCATCTCTACATGTATTACAGCCATTCCATTCCAGCGTCTGTTGAATTCCAACACAAACACAAAGCTGAGCTACTTCAGTTCTTGCACCAGGAGTGGAATAAAGTCACCCAAGAACAATGTGAAAGACTTGTGGAGAGCATGCCAAGACGCATGAAAGCTGTGATTAAAAATAAGGGTTATTGCACCAAATATTGATTTCTGAACTCTTCTTAAGTGTAAACATTAGTATTATGTTATTTTTAAATGAATTTGATCTTGTTTCTTTGCATTGTTTGAGGTCTGAAAACATGTATCTTTTTTGTTATTTTGACCATTTGTCATTTTCTGCAAATAAATGCTCTAAACCAGAGGTCTTCAACGGGGGGTCGCGACCCCTAGGGGGATCGCGGAGGTACTGCAGGGGGGTCGCGAAATCTTTTGATTTCACTTTAAAATAATATAATTTTATATTTTATAGTGTAAAATACAGTATTAACCTGTGTATTATTTCCTTGTATTGGATGTACCATAACAGAGTAGCAATGTTTATACATGACACTAAGCTCAATTTAATATAAAGCACAATTCTATGCCGTATATATAGTAGGGGGTCCCTGGCCCAGTTCGCCATCTGTTTGGGGGTCCCTGGCCTGAAAAACGTTGAAGACCCCTGCTCTAAACGATAATTTTTTACAGTCATACCTCACCTTACGAAATTAATTCGTTCCAGAAGTGGTTTCATAACGTGATTTTTTCATAAGCAGAGTCGCAATGGGGGATTCAGGCGGCTGCGAATCCGAGCTCGCACTATTTGAATTTTTTAGATTTCGCGTTTTGTAACTTGAATTTTCTTTCGTATTCAGAGACGAAAATTTTACGTTAAGGCCTTTCGTAACTTGGATTATTCATTAGTTTGGTCTTTCATAAGGTGAGGTATGGCTGTATTTGGAATTTGGGGGAAATGTTGTCAGTAGTTTATAGACTCAAACTGCCCAAACACATACCTATAAGTAGTAAAATCAGAAAAACTGATCATTTTGCAGTGGTCTCTTATTTTTTTTCCAAAGCTGTATCTTTGAGTAACCCTTTATTATTATTATTATTAGTCTGTCCACATCTCAAACTCAAAATTCTGTTCCACCCTGTGATGTCATGTAGTGGTAGTTTAAGTTAACAGCTCCTTTTACCTTCAGTAGAGCTTGGCCATTCCAGGGCTGAAATCATCGAAATGATTCTAGTGAAGGTGTGTGGAGTTTAAAAACACAAAGGAGCACTTCCTGTATTAGCACTTGATGACATCACAAGGTGGAACAGAGTGTTTTCCATTTTAGAGAAGAATTCGGCCTGAATACGCAGGGTTTGTGTGTTAAACATGTGTGAATAAAATAAAAAACACAACTCCAGGCCTGTTTGTGATGAGGAAATAACAGGTCAGAAAACAGTCATATGGGCCCTTTAACCAAATAATCTTCACAATATCGTTCTAATCTCATCTTTGAACAGAAATATCTCATCATTGATCTCTGCAGTCAGCTCCACATCCTGTTTTCCTCAGTCTCCCCTCACAGCGCAGGTTAACATCAAAAACACACTCCAAATCTGGGCTAGTCATGTGACCCGTGTCCAGGCAACGGCGCTAATGAAGTCAGTACTCTTAATTGCCGTTAGTGCTTCTATATGTAAACCAAGAAAGATGTCGGAGTATTCAGGGGTGGCTGAAAGTATCCATGGCAACAGACTGGCCATATAGCTTGTTAATTGGGCTGATATAAACTGTTTAGAAGTAGCAAATATTTATGTGATTTGTATGCTTTAAAGGGCCCATATTACGCTGATCTATGTTTCTTTGTTTTAATGTAGTTTCCTCGTCAAAAACATACCCATACATAGTTGTGTTTTGTTTAATTCACACATGTTTAATACACAAACCCAATAAAGATTAAAAAGAATAAGTACAATTAAAGATTATAGAAGTGGTGAGAGGAAACAACTATAACGTGATTAATTAAAAGCTCTAAAAAGGCGATTTTGCAGAATAGGTCTGCGTTAAAAGGTTTTTTGGCATGTGGTTTAGAGTGAGTTATTGTACTGGGCCAGACAAAAACCTCAGACCAGCTCTAGCTCCAGCTCATCTAAGCCCACATTGTTTTCATAGTATAAGTATTAAATATACAGGGCTGGACTGGGACAAAAAAAAAAATGCCCTTTTTTGGCATTTTTGGCTTAGACCGGCCCCTGATAATTAGCGGAGCACAATTAACTAACCACTACAATGGTTTGGGTTTGGTTTGTATGTACCATTGCTAGATATAAGGAATGTCCATCTTACCTGGCCAGCCAAATGATATCTCTCTGTATTTGCTATACAGCGCGATACCATTTGGACACCCTTGCTCCACCCTCGCTCCCCCGGTTAACAACGAACTCCGCGATTCTGATTCGTTCAAAGATGGTGACGTCAGTGCACCCGCCTTTGCCCGCAACGTCCCTTCCATTCAGCTGTAAAATTGGTCTTAAATGACCTAAAACACATCGATTCCTTAAAACCACAGCAGCTGACAGCTCTAGAGGCCTTTCTTTTCAAAAAAGATGTTTTTGCATTGCTTCCTACCGGCTTGGTTCACGTCGCTGTCCGTTAACTGTTCTCTGATTGGTTCACTTAGCTGTCTGTCTACGCGCAACAGCAGCGCATTCTGGACCAAGCGTTACCAGACTCGCCGCTGGTACAGCGATGAGTCATGGATTCTTCCAGGCAAGTGTCCATCAGCACTCTAGCCAGAACTGACGAAGCAGTTTGGATGAGCTGTGAAATGTTTTCGACCAAATAAACTTTGTCCAGTTGACAAATTGAATTTCTCCTTTTACCACTACAACGGTTTATTTAAAATGCATCTTGCACGCACACAAAAAATACTTTTCTCATCGAATCTACACGATTCACGTAGGTCACCTGTTTTGGCTTCAAAACGGCGAATTTCGCAGAAAGGAGAGTGATTTTCATGCCTGTCCATCACCTAAAAGTCCTGGTATTATCCTAACATTACTACCTGCTGACCTGCTGTGCCTGTGCGACACCTCCCTGGTCACTCTGTCCCTCAGGTTCCCTCGGGTTCCCTCGGGTTCCCTCGGGTTCCCTCAGGTTCCCTGTCCACAGTCTCTGGCTGCTCCTCTCCCTGTTCACCTTCAACCTGCAGAGGACGTGGAGGCTCCAGCAGCCCCTCCAGAGAATATGTTTGTTATTTTAGAACATTTTGCAGCGCCTATAGTGAGATTTTTTATCTTTTAGCCCAGTGTTTCCAAACCAGGGGTACAAGTACCCCTAGGGGTACGCGAGCACACTGCAGGGGGTTTTGATTCTAATTTGAGTAAATTTGAGTTAAAGAAAAGAGAGAGAAAAAAATTCAAATTAAGGAGATGAAATGAAATGATTTTCATTTAATAATCTGTTGTGTCACGTTCTAATTTTGGAGAATTATCAACATGTATGAGTGAGGGGGTACTCGAGGTATGACAAAAAGGCTCAGGGGGTACACAAGACAAAAAAGGTTGGGAAACACTGTTTTAGCCCGTAGCTTCTCCACACCCCCTTTCTGCCGCTTCTCCATGTTTCCACACTCAACACTGAAACTGGCGGGGATCAGTGCAGAGAAAGGGGTGGGACCGCTCTCGTAAGCTTCTATATCCTGATTGGTTTAGTCCACTGTCTATATTGAAGATGGACCAATGGGCCAACTCTTCTAAACTGTGGGCCAGTCTCTAAGTAAAAACAAAAAAAACAAAAAAACAGCGTTGGCCCACCAGGAAAATGCCCGGTATGCCCGATTACCAGTCCAGGCCTGTAAGTATAAGTATAGTAGTAGATACATTTTGAGTACTAGTGTGTGAAAACTACACTTATTGTAATATAATGAGATCCATGAATCCGTGTCCTTGTCTTGCCTCATGTAGGATTATCTCACCATAACATTTTTATTAATTTGGGAATAGGGGAGGAAAGGAAATTTGTGTTAATGAGTCTTATTGCAATGAACAGAAATCACTTGAGATTTGAAACAGGCCTACGTCACGAGTCACACGACAATATCAGCGGACAAATGACAATATTGGGATTAACAGGTCTTTTATTGTTTGAATAGATTAGAGCTTTGTCTTCTGTATTGTTTATACAGGCAGACATAATCACCCACAATCCCCTGCTGCAGAGACACAGAGAAAAAACAAAATAAAATGAGAACAGAGCGACTTGGTACTATACGCTGCAGAAACCAACGTCTAGCTAAGTTAAAATTACTTAAATTTAAAACATTTAACTTTATTTGATAGTGATTATCATAATTCAAGTGACATTTGATTTCATTTCTTATTTTAAGTGGAAAGAGTTGTGTTTTTCTTCTCTTATGTGTAGCCAGATGTATTTTCATAAGTGGTGGAAGAAGTACTCAATTGTGTTAAAGGTGCACTGTGTAACTTTTCTGAAGGATGGTCTGCTGCCTGTTTGTCTCCATAGAAATGATTGTTTTCCCTTGGATGTTCCACAGTATGGCATTAAGCATCTATTCAGCATTTATTCAGTTACAGTGGTTTTTATTGCTAAAAATACCTTTAAAAATGCGTTGTGCAAGGGCCTACCTCTCCGCAGATCTGACCTGTAATCTGCGTGATTGTTCGTCTGTCTCCATGGAGTTAGATCATTTTAATGCCACACGCAATATTCCAGGCAAGTAAAAGTTCAGACATTTTAGGGAAAAAAATGTAAAAGTATCATATGAAAAAATTAGGGCTGTCAAACGATTAATTTTCTTGATCGCAACTAATCTCAGAAATTTCATAGTTAATCGCGATTAATCGTGATTTATTTTGCATGTTTAAAATTGATATCTTGCAGTAAGACCGTTCGAATCTAAAGTTAAAGGGACAGTGTGTAAGATTTTTACCTGTTAATTACTGAAATTGAAGATACCCATTCAAAAATACATTGTTTTCCAAGCCTTTTCACTTCCATCATGAAATCAAAGTATTCTTTTGGACTTCGATATAGTCACATAAAAGGGGGATCTTCCCCATATAGAGGCAGCCATTTTGAATACGAGAGCCGCAGAAGGACATTTGGGCTCATCCTTCGCCTCGGCTCCTGCTAGCAGCTGCTCAGCCGCGCTGCATCAGGGAGCGGAGGAGCGAAGGAGAGAAGGGGAAGGGGGGAGCCTCGTGGAGAGAAGGGGAAGGGGAGGGGGGAAGGGGGGAGCCTCGTGGAGAGAAGGGGAAGGGGAGGGGGGGAGCCTCGTGTAAACAAGCATGCTGCTGTATCACACATCGTAATGGATATAACACGTATTTTGGACTAAATTGTTTTACTGGATTTTATTCGCTGGATCCTTATGGACAGATTGAGACCAAGTTTATGGTGAAATACAGAGTTTGACCTGTGCAGAGCCTTCAAAGGTAAGCTAAGTAACTCGTTTTGGGCTTTTCTGTATAAAAGCCCCATGTGCTCGGGGAGTGATTGTTTTGCAGGGAAATGAATTGCATAGTCAAAAAGAGGAGACTAAGGTTTCATTTGATGTGTAGATTGTCATGAATCATGATCGGGATTGTGTGTTTTCATGCGAAAAGAAAGAAAAAAAAAAAGTGAACGGGGGACCGCGTTTTATGTATACAGCGGCGCGCCCGGGTGACCCTCGAGGTCTGCCGTAGCCAAATGAGGAAGTGGAATAGCTACCATCCACCTATGCGCCACGAATCCTACACACTGTACCTTTAAACTCACAATGCAAAGTATTTCTCACCATTTTTTTATTTCAAAAAAGTGCAGAGAAAGGAAAAAGTAACAATGAACCAGTAATAGTGCTTACTTTGAGAAATTGTAAATAAATTATTGAAGCCCGCTCGAGCTGCCTAGGGATGCGTAGAAGGAACAAAATACTAGCAAACTCAAAATAGCGCGTTTAACCAACAATGAGTTTAATTAATACAACCAAATGAGCTGCATATGGATGGTAGAATAGCGGAAAATGCTGGCAAACTCTGATCGCGATTTTAAAAAATTGTTCGCGATTAAAACTCTATCGCAATTAACGCGTTAATATTCCCAGCCCTAGAAAAAAAATCTTTAAAAATGTACAAGTAAAAGTATTTCATGTAAGTTTTTAAATCTGTTTGATCAGCATTTGTCAAAAAAGAGAATCCTTCTTTAAACAAGAATGGGGGAGTCAGACATAATTTGTCTCCCATATATAATTCCTGTAAGGGTTTTCTGACAGAGACCCAAATGCAGACAGAGACCAAAAATGCAGATCAGAGTTGTGTTTTATTTTTCAAAGTCCAAAAATGTACAACCAAAAAGTTCCAGATCAGATTTGAAGCAACAAAAAACAATTCCTTGAGTCCACAAAAATTCTAACAAAAAATCCAGGATCAGGTTTCAGGTACTCACAAAAACAGGTTTTCTTTAGCATGCAGGTTACTCGGAAACAGGCAGGTAAATACAGACGGTCCGACACAGAACAGAAAACAAGACAGACTTAAATAGGAGCCACAATTCACACATGAGCCAATTGGGAAGGGAAAGGACTAATTACACAGAGTGGAAACAGGTGGGGCATAGGGGGTGTGGCAGGCAGTGAAAACAAAACAAGGAGCTGTCAAAATGAAAAAGGCTGCGGTGCAAAAGACGGCCAGCAGGGTGGAGTCAAGAGTCCAAACACCAGACCCTAACAATTCCATTCTCAAACCTAAATCAAAACAAACAAAAGAAACAATAGGGCTAGCCAGGTCAGGTCCAGAGGTGTGAAAACAGCCATTAGGGTTTGAATGGGTATGCTAAACTAGACGCCAGAGAGAAACTGTAAAACAAAAGACAGAAAACAAATAGGTGTGATAGTTTCAGAATAATTTCAGTATAGTTAGCTCATCCCTCCAGCTAGATATAAGCAGTGTCCATCAGCACACTAACCAGAACTGACGAAGCAACTCGGATGAGCTGCGAAACATCATCCAACTTTGTCCAGTTGACAAATTGAATTTCTCCTTTTATTATAGAGGATGGATGTCTTGAAAAATTGTTGGACAGAATGCCTCGAATTTGTAACCCCCAAACGGGGTTATTTTGATGAAAAAGCTATTTAACTTGATATTGTTACATTTTTGCAATAATGTGTCTTTACACATGATGAAATTTGCTTTAATATATCAATACCATCTGAGCTACTGCCACCCCTGAAAATTCCATATCATTAAAAATAAAAATAAAAAAAACACCGGTATTCAGTTTGAAGCAGTATACCGCCCAGCCCTACAATAACATCCCCGTGGAGAAAAGCTTTTGACTGACTCTCCACCAGAGAGGTGACACAATGCAGCTCAGAATGCTCTGTTCCACCTTGTGATGTCACGCAGCGGTAGTTTTCGAGTTGCACACATGAAGTTTAGAAGATCCTAACAGCCTCTATCACTTCAGCGCATTAGAGTCCGCCGTAAATACCAAATCAGAAGGACATGGCTGAGTTCATTTTGTACTTGGCATTCACACTGGAGTCTGGATGACTCCTCTCGATTCACACCGGAGAGCTGTTCCTGCAGTCTAGTCCGGCACACTTTGGCACAGCTAAAGCACAGATATAATTTGAGTCACAGAAATAAGAGTGGAGCACTTCCTGTATCACCACATGGCATGACAAGGTGGAACAAAGTGTTTTCTGTTTAAGAGAAGAACTCTATAACGCAAAATTAACTCTTGTGAGCTTTATCTTTATTTTATTTTATTTTTATGATTATTATTTCCCATTTTTATTTTCTTAAGGTGACCCAGTGTAAAACATAATTACAAATAATAATAATAATAACTCTCAGAATATTTTATTTTACCCATAATTTCTTGACCCCCTTTTTATTCTTTTGATCAGGCATAATTCTCTTATATCCTTCCTTCTTTTTTATTATCATATTCATTTAACACATTTAATCTTATTGGTTTGAATGTCATTATTTAACATTAGCATACTATTTTTTTCTTATCATATTAATTTAGCAGTTTAATATTATTAATTTTGAGGGGGTGTATAGGCAAATTTAGTGATCTTTAAGCCATGATTTAATGTTGTTACCTCCTCAAAAACATTGCTGGAGTTGTGTCTTGTTTCATTCACATGTTTGAGTAATTCTTTATTATTATTCTGTCTGCATCTCCAAAGCTCAAAATGCTGTTCCGCTTTGTGATGTCATGAAGCATAACAGCTCCTTTTCCCTTTAGTTCAGGAGAGATTGGAAACTCCAGGTCTGAAATGATCCAAATGATTCTAGTGAAGGTGAAATTTGAAAACACAGTGGAGCACTTCCTGTGTTACGCATGACATCACAAGGTGGAAAAGAGAGTTTTCAGCTTGAGAGAAGAACTTAGCCTTGTGAGTTAAACATGTGTGAATGAAACAAAGCACAACTCTAGGTCTGTTTGTGATGAGGAAACAACATTATAACTTATCAGGGCTGGACTGGGACACACACAAAAAAAGTCCCGGCATTTTTGGGTTAGACTGGCCCCTCGTAATGAGCGGAGCACAACGGAATAATTTATGTTTATGTTCCCCGAAGCAAAGTATTTTACTATTGTTACGTTTTGACCGAGGGAAAACCAGGGCGCAACATTTAAAGATCCCATGACATGGTACTTCTTGATGCTTTTATATGGCTCCTTAATGGTTCCCTAATACTGTAAATGAATCCTTCTCCAAAATCAACACTCAGTGCATGAGAAACAGAGATAAGATGAGAAAGAGTATTTTTTCTCCCTCAGAACAGGTCATAATGGGCGTTGTTGCTTGAATGCAAATGAGGAGAAAAGAGCTGGTCCAATAGTAGAGGGTGGGGGCGTGGCCAAACGCTCCGCTCTCCGCTGTAACTCACAGCTGATCCATTTCCGTGTTTTTGCACGTGGGGAGAGATTTGAAGCGTTCCATTGAAAAATAAACACATTTCCACAGAAAATAAAATTAAACCACTGCTGTTCAAAGGTCCAGAGGCTCAGATAAAGGACTTTCGAGCCTAGAAACACTCGGACGTGCCTCCAGGCAAATAAAAAAACGCATTTCGCATTGCCTAGCGCATTCGCAGTCCAAACTCTCTGGGGGTGATTTACAGAGACGCTGAGTACAGACAAACGGGGGTGGAACTGCATTTGCATTTCGACGTCAATAAGTTTCCTTGTTCAAAATCGCCCGTTTGAGCTCCGATTTTTTGTAACGCAGAAAAGGATCGCAAATGCTCAGTTTAGACATTTCGCAACTTTTAACCATGAGGGGGGGCTAAACAGGGTAGGGGAGCTCACATTAACGTTCAAAAACCTCAGAAAGTGAAAATTTCATGCCATGGGACCTTTAAAGGAAAAATCCCACTACACATTCAATGGTTTATGCATCTTGCACACACACACACACACAAAAATCTCCATAATTTACATTTTCCAAACGTTTCATGTTTGGGTCCCGAGAGCTGAGAGCGAAATAAGCTGTGACTGGCCTCCTCATCTACTTGAAACTATGGATAAATCTCGGATTACAGGCCACTTTTGACTCAAACGAAAGCGTAGACTAAGACATTGAGCTTCTATGATTTGTGTTATTTGGAGACCGCAAACATATGCCCCGAGAACTCACGTTACGGAGATCGCCAGTGTTGGGAGTAACTCGTTACAAAAGTAATTAATTACTGTAATGCATTACTTTTTGGTGTAACGCAGTAATGTAACGCATTACAGGGAAGAAAATCGGAAATATATTACTCGTTACAATGCCAGTAACGCACATTACAATGCATTTTTAACCTGCTTTGTTTTTGTGGGTTTTGCGTTTTCTTCATACAAAGTTCGCGGATCACCGCGAGATCAGCTACTGAATCTGATAAGTCCGCGCAGAACATTACATTTCATACAAAGTTCCACGAGATCAGCTAGTGATATAAAAAGTCTGCGCAGACCATTCCATTTCCTTTTACTTCGTCTCGAACTGGCAGACTGACAAAGGATGACAGAACCAGAAGAATCGGATAGTGCTAGCTCCTAGAGGGCAATACAGCTGGAACTATCTTAATAACTATACATATGGGCTATATTCACAGATGTGTATACCAAATGTGAAAATGCCCTTTGCTACAGAATTGAAGAGGATGGCAGTGAACAGGTGCTGGAGTGCATGGTAAGGTGTGGCAAGAAGGGAAAGGACGATTTATCTTTTGGTATTGTAAGCGGGTAAGAAGCAATTAATGAACATGTTGGTTTTCAGTCTGCAGGCTCCCCAAACCTCCTGGATGCAGGTGAAAGTCATGACACATGAGAGATTTGCACTGTAGATTGCCAAATCCTTATTTCCAGTCATTTTGGCGAGAGTAACTAAAGTAATGCAAAAGTAGTGCAATGCCTTACTTTTTATTTAGAGTAATATTGTAATGTAAGGCATTACTTTAAAATGGCAGTAACAAGTAATAAGTAGTGCATTACAGTTTTTGAGTAACTTGCCCAACACTGGAGATCGCTAATCTAAAACATCTCCGGCAATGCTCCATATGACACCAAAGTGCTATGGGTTAGTAAAACAACTTGTTTTATTACCGAAATAAGGCTCAGATAGTAAAAAACGTTAATTCTCCTTTAAGTGCACATTTACCTCTGTTCTTGTACTCCGCCGTTGCAACATTCACATTTCCACAAATAGAGCTGCCGTTCCATCAGTTGTGGGTTTTACAGTGATTCACGTCCAGCTACTCCAACATAATAATCCTTCTCTAAACTTCGCTTACGCCACAGAGTACAGATTTATTATCAGCCCACACTGTGAAATGTCACGTTTGCTCCACCGCGCTCTCACTGCGTCTCGGTATTTCACTTAGAACAGACTGAAACACCGAGGGTAGGATACTGAATAATTACTACGTGACGAGACACATTTAGAGGAGTCCATTTTGAAAACCCACCGCATACATTTGCAAACATTAAAATATTATTACGCATGCCTTTCCTGTCAGAGTCAAGCAGAATATAAATTACGATCACAAAGTAAGTATAAGTTAATTAAAATATTGTCTGCATCTAATTAAATTGTTTTTATGTGTAATTTCAGAGGGCACTTTTAGTAGAAGTAGTACTAGTAGCTGCAGTAGTTGTTGTAGTAGTAGCATTAGCAGTAGCAGCCTTTAGTAGCAGTTGCAGTATTAGTAGCACTAGTAGTAGTAGTAGGAGTAGGAGTAGTAATACTGCTGGTAATACTACTAATACTCCTACTACTAGGGGGAGTAGCAGTACTAGTCGCAGTAAAAACAGCAGCATCAGATGTAGTACAGTAGTAGAATTACCAGTAGTAGTTTTTAGTAGTAGTCTTAGAAGTCTTAGTAGTAGAAGTTGTAGTTCTAGGAGGAGTAGTAGTAGTAGTAGTAGTAGTAGTAGTAGAACAGCAGTAGTAGTCGCAATAACAATGGCAGCATCAGTTGTAGTATAGTAGTAGCAGTAGCAGTAGTAGTCTTTAGTAGTAGTAGTTTTGTAGTAGTAGTATTAGTAGTTGTAGAAGGAGTAGTAGTAGTAGTAGCAGTAGCAGTAGCAGTGGTAGAAGTAGTTGCAGTAAGAACAGCAGCATCAGTTGTAGTATAGTAGTAGTAGTAGTAGCAGTAGTAGTAGTAGTAGTAGTAGAAGTAGTAGCAGTAGTAGTAGTAGCAGTAGTAGTAGTAGCAGTAGTAGTCTTTAGTAGTAGTGGTCTTCATAGTAACAGCAGTTGTATTATAGTAGTACTAGCAGTAGTAGTAGCAGTAGTAGTAGTAGCAGTAGTAGTCTTTAGTAGTAGTAGTCTTCGTAGTAACAGCAGTTGTAGTATAGTAGTACTAGCAGTAGTAGTAATACTAGTAGCAGTAGTAGTAGCAGTGGAAGAAGTAGTCACAGTAAGAGCAGCAGCATCAGTTGTAGGGTGACCACCGGCATGAAACAGGAAAGGAGGACACTTGTGTCCAAAAAGGAGGACAAAGGCCCTAAAGTGAGGACACCTTGGGTTGTTTGTTTTTTTTTCCCCTTGGGGGGGGGGGGCTGTTGTAATGCTGGATATTACAACATGGATATAGCCATGTCCTACGTTTACTGTAAATCAGGGATGAAAGAGCTTTTAGCGGATCTCCGCTTTTTATTCAGCCGCGAGGTCATTTTTTTATATCTGCAAAGTGCGAGCCGCGCGGTGGGGGAGGGTGGGGCGCATTTCGGATGTCGCGCACAGGGATCCAAGGACCGCTCAGGGAGTTAGTGTGTTTGCTCAGACACATTAAAAATTAGGGGGAACATTGGCCATGTCCCAATTCCAAGTATTACTAGTCGCAATAGAATAATATTTTTGTCTGTAGGGAACAAGGAGCAGACCACCCGGCTCATTGAGCTGAGGCGGGATCTGTTCCATTTCACAGAAGCCCATGTGATCCCCGGACTGCACTCAGGACTCAGCGAGTATGCACCGCCTCGACTGCAGACTGAGACCACACTCCGAACCGTGCATTCGCTGAATTGGGAAACGGCGAACATCGCAGAGTAGCAAGTGTAAATAATGGGTGGGGATTTATGACGATTTATGCAACGGTGGCCGACGAGGGTCCGAAAGGAGGACAAAATGTAAAAAAGGAGGACACGTGACAGACGGCCGGACAGACAGCTCTAAAACCGGACTGTCCGGACGAAATCCGGACGAATGGTCACCCTAATCAGTTGTAGTACAGTAGTAGGCTTTAGTAGTAGTAGTCTTAGTAGTTGTAGCAGTAGTTGTAGCAGTAGTAGTAGTAGTAGTAGTAGTAGTAGTAGTAGTAGTAGTAGTAGAAGTAGCCGTAGTGACAGCAATAGTAGTACTAGTAGTAGCAGTAGCAGTGGTAGAAGTAGTCACAGTAAGAACAGCAGCATCATTTGTAGTATAGTAGTAGTCGCAGTAGTGGTCTCAGTAGTAGTGGCAGCAGCAGTAGAAATAGAAGTCGTAGTACTGCAGTAGTATTATACCCCACCAGAAGTAGTAAGATAGGACCAAATATATTAAAAGTAGTTTACATTTACATTACAATCAAATATTACATCATTTACACTTGAGTAGTTCCTTTTTGAAGTAACAGTACTTGTACTTACCCAATTCTTGTGTTTAACATAGCAAAAATCCTAATTATATCCTCCAGTGACGACAGATATAATGCGACTGACGCCATCCTTCGCTCTGACCAAATCTCCGGACAATTGTATTCTTTGTTTGAGCGTCGCATGTGACCCGCACATAAAGCAGATTACTGCCCCATTTATTTGTGTTGGGTATTTTACAGTGTCGACTTGCAAAAAGCTCATTTGGATGTGTGGGCTATTGTTATTAACATTGATTTAACTGTCTGAGGAGGAGGAAGGGCATAAGCTGCGGCTGTAACTAATGCGTCTAGACATTTACTTTGGTTTTAAAGTAATACTATGAAATCTGTTCTTGAAGAGTTCGTTTGCAAGGAAAAAAAAGAAGCATTTTTGTACACCTTTGTACAGCAGTGTTAAAAATTTATATATATATATTTACGTGCAACAAAATCTTCCATCTTCTTGATCAAATTAAACCTTTTTTATTGTTATCTATAGAAGAAAATAAAAATAAACAAATAATAATAATAATAATAATAATAATAATAATAATAATAATAATAATAATAATAATATACAAATAAAAAATAAACAAAAATAATAATAATAAATATAAAAATATAAAAAATAATTAAAAAAATATAAAAATAAAAATATAATATAAACAAAAAATAAATAAATTAATTAAATAAAACAAAAATATAAAGAATATTTTATTAATTTTTTTTTATTGATTTTAGCTTTATGTTAGGCCTGTATTATATTTTAAGCTATTATATTATAAATGAATAACTGGACTAAGTCATATTTACTCATTATTCAAAGATGTACTTATGCAAAATCATAATGTATTTATCAATGTATGAAAGCGGCAGGAACTGCTAGTAAAAGTTTTAAAGTACCTCTTTAAAACTGTAATTTGGAGTACTCAAGAGTCAAATATACAGTAGTAATCTTGGTAAAGAATTGTGCTCATTTCTGGGCATCAGAAGTGACTGAATCCATTTTGTTTTTATTATTCTGGTCATTTTTATTTATATATTTTTGTTTGTTAAGTGTCAGGATTTAAACTCACACCTTTAGGCAAGATGTCACCTTTAAATTTCTTAACTAAACATAACCCCACAGCCATTTCAGCAGATCTCAAACCATAAGTCCAGCTCAAAGATGTAGTGGAGAAGAAAGTACTGATACCCAGTACTCGAGTTGAGGGGGGAAAAATAGTCAAAATCATCCCTCTTCTAAAACAGGCATCCCTTCTTCCATCCCTTATGGCATTTTATCAATCAGGCATGAAAATCCCTAAACTTTTGGCGAATTTTGCCGTTTTTAAGTCAAAATGGCCAGTGCCAAGAGCCAATCATAGGCCGAACTGCGCTCCAGCTTCCAATCATGTTGCAGCATAATTACGCACCGATACGCGCTCCCGCCAATCATGACGATTGCCGCTGTTGTGTTTGCGCCTGTTCGCCGATCAGCTGTGAGTGAGCCGCGTGAATATTTACGCGGCATTTCCAAGAGAAGAAGATTCCTTAACTTGCTACGTTAATGCTACGTAAGAAGGAACTCTCGCCTCGGGACACGGGATAAATTCGGGATTATGTCCTTTTCTCCGGAGCTCCGGATTATTAAAGACAACACGGCAAACTGTTAGAATGGAGCTGACCGCATTCTTATGGGTGAGTCATATTATTTGATTATTTCTGCATCTATTTCGGCACTAAACCAGGACTAAATCAAGACCAAACCAGGTATAAACCAGGACTAAACCAAGACTAAACCAGGTCTAAACCCGGACTAAACCAGGTCCAAACCAGGACTAAGCCAAGACTAAACCAGATCTAAACCGGGTCTAAACCAGGACTAAACCAAGACTAAACCGGGACTAAACCAAAACTAAACCAGGTCCAAACCAAGACTAAGCCAGGACTAAAACAGGTCTAAACCAGGACTAAGCCAGGACTAAACCAGGACTAAGCCAGGACTAAACCGGGACTAAACCAGGACTAAACCAAGACTAAATCAGGACTAAGGTGTGTGTATGTGTGTGTGTGTGTGTGTCTGTGTGTGTACGTGTGTGATAACATATATCCTGTGTATTATTGATTTACTGAATGATTATATGGACCCCCCCATTGGTGAAAAATTTCACCATCCCCCTTGGTTTCATTTTACAACCCGACTACTGCTGATACCTGCTCTCAAATATAATGAAATATAAGTAAAAAAGTGAAAACTGTACTACACTTTTGTACTCTGCCACTTCCCACCACTGATAAAATTAGATATTACACACAGACCTACGTAGTATATCACTAAAAATATATTCAGTACTTTCTTCTTCTGACTCAGCTCATTTCATGTCTGCGTTTTTTCCAGCTCTCCATAGTTTGCGCTAGTTTCCAAAGCACAAACACTGCAAAGCTTTCAGAAAATTAACACAAAATCGTTCTATTTTCGAATCCACTTGAGTCCTTCTTTTCTGCACACTAAAAATGCTCTGGTTTTACACAACAATAGTCACCTGTTTGCCCATCGAAATAACTACATGAATATGATCATCTATTTAGCTTCTCTGCACGATCTGACCCGTCCAAACCAAGGAAAGAGGAGGACACTACAGAGGATTGTGGGTATGAGGCTGGCCGGGGGATATAGCTCGACAAATATTTGAAGAACAGTTTATTTACGACAAGCAGCAGTGACAGATGCAGTGGGGAGCTACTTTTGTGTTACGCATGAGTCACTCTCTCAACAAAACAGAAATAACCATAAAAGATCGTGCAGAGGAGAATATGGGAGGTTTCACCATGTGTCTCAGTCCTGTGTGTGTACTTTAATACTTCTACTGTGTTTGGTCAATTGATCGTCACAGCAACAGGGAAATGTCAATAATAGAAATCGATGAAGACCTGCCATGAATGTGTTTTATTCAATCCACTTATTGTTTTAAAATAACAACTCCGTCCTGGGTTTATGCTGCGCCCGACGGGTCTGTGAGTGGACTTTTCCTGATTTGCCAAGTGTCTCCCAGTGACGTGCGGTCATTAGAGGCTTCACCTGTCATCACAGAGAAAAAAAAAAGTAAAATGAAAAAATTAATTAAAGATCCCATGACATGGTACTTCTTGATGCTTTTATATGGCGCCTCAATGGTTCCTTAATACTGTAAATGAATCCTTCTTCAAAATCAAGACTCAGTGCATGAGATAGCCTCATGAAGACAGTCAGAGTCATAAATACGTCTCTGAAACGTTTTATTATGGGCGTTGTTGCTTGAATGTGTTGTGGAATTTCTATTCTAAGAAAATAAAACAGGAAAAGTTGTCTTGAATCAAAGAGTTGATTTATTAAAAGCTATTGTGCGTACAATCACACTCTCCCTGACAGCAGTCTCTGTCCCTAGATCTGAATTCATAACAAAATAGCATGAGCAGATGCGTACATGCATAATCAAGACATAATATTTAACGTAGCAATAACGGGTCAGCTCCAACGCTGGCTCCTTTGTAGCAAAATAACAAGTGAAAAACAGATTTGGAGGCCAGTGTAATCTACCACACGTGTACGGCCGAGAGCCTTAGCTAGATAAAAGATAGACAGCCTTACTTTATTAAGAATCATCAAAACCAACTTAAACATTACATATATATATATCTGATTATATGCATGATCATTGCAAGATTTCCATTACAAATGCAAAAGAGGAGGACAGAGACAGGCCAGTGCAGCGGGTGGGTTGTGGCCAAATACGCCGCTGTTTCCTGGATTAGCGGTGCGCTGAAATAAAACACATTTCCACAGAAAATAAAATTAAACCACTGCTGTTTCAGAGGTTCGGAGGCTCGGATAAAGGACATCTGAGCCTGGAAACACTCTCATGTGTCTCCAGACAAATTTAAAAAACGCATCTCGCATTTCGTAGCTTGTTCGCGGTCCAAATTCTCTGGGCGTGATTTCCAGAGACGGTGGGTAGACATCCAGACGGGGGGTGGAAACCTTTCCGCGAGTGTGACGTCAGAAAGTTCCCTTGTTCAGAATCGCCCGTTTGGGCTGTCTTTTTTTCAAATGCGGAAAAGGATCGCAAATGCTCAGTTTACACATTTCGCAACTTTTAGCCATGGGGGGGGGCCCTAAACAGGGTAGGGGAGCTCACATTAACGTTCAAAAACCTCAGAAAGTGAAAATTTCATGCCATGGGACCTTTAAATGGTTATATTATCCAATGTACTATAAAGTTATTTTCTATTTAACTTCCACTTTTTAATTATTTTTTTTAATTCAAAATCACTGAATTTTCACTTTTACTGTTCAAATACTGAGAAGAGACATGTGGAGAGGCACCAGCCGTTGGTGCCTCACATGGACTGACTATGCTGTAACTCAGCAGTGACAGATTCTGCGCTAAAGCGGTGGTGAAAAGGCGCCAGGTGAGGCTCGTAGTTCCCTGGCCTCATGGTAGAGGCACTCGTGAGCCCAGGGATTCTTCTGCAACTCCTGGAGCAGCAGATTAGAATAAGTGACAGCAAACTACAATTTAGAGTTAGAAAGTCAAATTTAATAATCCATTCACTTTTTTCTTCTTGTCTGGCCCGACCTTTTAAATGGAGGAAGATTTCATATTAAAGCTCGAGCAGTTTTCTAAACTGGACTTTCGGTGGAAGCAGGAGGTTATAATTAAAGGAAGACCAACGCCGGAGCTAAAGGGTTTGCTCCAGACTACGGGACGAAAGACTCGCTCTTTTCAAACAGCGTGGTAAGAAATAATCTTTTCTGCTTTTCCTGCTTCTTTTCTGAACCTGCTGTGATGTCTAGACTCAGATGGATATTGTGACCTGAAAAATTTGCAAAGAAACCTTGTTAAACATGAGCAGTCCACCGCTCACATTCAGAGCCAGATTACGCTAAAAACTTTGCTATTTTAATGTATGACGCTACTCGGTGCGCTCTGGAAAATGCACTGAACAATAATAATTAATTTTCAGCTTCACATCAAAAATATTACGAGCTCCAGTCACCCAGGGCCCAGGGCCAAATTTACTTGCCGACACCTGGTTTACACATTTGGGGCCAAGCAGCGAAAGCTGCGAGGCACCTATAGTGTTTGTATTGATTCTTATTATAAAATATTCTTCCAGCCAGTCTCCTCATTACCCACAGCAATTTATAGGCCCCCACCCCAAACCCTCTAGCGCCACCAGCAGGTCAAATTTGCAGGAATTTTCAGGTACATTTCTGCATGTAACGTTTGAACCGTATGTCCAATTTTCAAAAACGTGGTATCGCTGGACTCCTTGGGCCAAGCCGAATCCAACGCATCCAACCTATGACGACATTTTCCGCCAGGGAATATTTTCCGCCATTTTGAATTTTATGAAAAACACTCAAAACGCTTCTCCTCCCTCAATTTTGGACCAATTTTGCTCAAATTTGGTACATATGATCTTTGGACTGAACCTCATCAGAAATATCCCTTGATTTTTTGATATCTCTTATCATTTTGTTGTGACAGCCAATCAAACGCGTCTTAAAAGTCGCCAAACAGGAAGTGAGCTCATATCTCGGGAACCCTTCATAGGATTATTTTCAAACTTTTCACAGATGTTCGCATCCTTCCCAGGATTCTCCACAAAAAATTACAGGGCCCCAGCCCTCTAGCCCTCCAAACCCTCTAGCGCCACCAACAGGTCAATTATGAAAAACACTCAAAATGCTTCTCCTCCCTCAATTTTGGACCAATTTTGCTCAAATTTGGTACATAGCATCTTTGGACCGAGCCTCATCAGAAACATCGCTGGATTTTTGATATCTCTTATCATTTTGTCATGACAGCCAATCAAACGCGTCTTTCCGAAAGCCGATGCACCCGATACGAACCTTTCACGCACGTTGCTAGGCAACGCCCTGATCAAAGATCTTTGATCTTTATGTACCTTTGATCTGATATAGCTGCAAGCAGCAATGTGGGGCCAAGCACCGAAGGTGCATGTAGGTCTCAGCATGTATTATTAAAATTCCTGCAACTTTGACCTTAACAGGGTCTAACAGGGTTTAACAGGGTCTAACAGGGTCTGTTAGCCAGGCTTCCCAGGCTCCCAGGCTTCCTATGAAGGGTTCCCAAGATATGAGCTCACTTCGGCTAGATCAAAGACACATCAAAAATACCAGACGGTTCTAGGGGTTGCCATAGACTCCCATCCTAACAGTCGCCAAACAGGAAGTGAGCTCATATCTCGGGAACCCTTCATAGGATTATTTTCAAACTTTTCACACGTATTCTAGTCTGTCCCAGGATTCCTCACAAAAAATTACAGGGCCCCAGCTCAAACCCTCTAGCGCCACTAACAGGTCAAAATTTGAGGGACATTTCTGCTTGTAACTTTTGAACCGTAAGTCCGATTTTCAAAAACTTGGTATCTCTGGGATCCTTGGGTGAAGACTGATCCAACGCACATCATCAAATTAGGCTGGGTCACTGCTTGGCCCCACATTGCTGCTTGCAGCTATATTTGTAAATCTGATTGTGACGGCAGTGCCTCACCAGCCACGACCCTCACCACACGTCACTGGTGTCTCCACTGTCTAAAGTGCAGAGGGGTCTAGGTCACTTTGGCTCAGTTTGCTAAGGAAGAGCTTTAAAGGTGCATTGTGTAACTTTTGTGGTGGAAGGTCTGTCACCTGCTTGTTTCTATGGATTTGTCATTGCTGGAATGTTCCACAGTGTGAAATTAAATAGTTCGACCTTACATTTATTCAATTACAGGTGGTTTTACAGCTAAAAAAAAACAAAAAAAAACAGACATTCTGATTGTGAGTGGGGTCGCCTCTCCACAGACCTGAACTGTAACTTAGTCTGGTTTGGTCTCCATGAAGGTAGAAAGGTTCAATACCACACTGTGAAACATTCTAGACCAGGGGTCGGCAACCTTTACCACTCAAAGAACCGTTTGGAGCCGTTTCACACAGTAAAGAAAACAATGGGAGCCACAAAACCCCTTTGAAATTTAAAATGAAATAACTCTGCATATAACGGCTTTTTTGCCTTTGTGCCATAGAATTACATTTTGAAAATGAATGAACTAAAATAAAATACATTTTAATTAAATACAGTGGTCCCTCGCCTGTTTCGCTGATTTTTTTTATTCCAATTTTTTTTTTATATATAGTGTATCAACGTGCATTTCTGCATCCTGATTAGCTGAGGGACTGTAGACCTTTGCTGATTCGTCAGTCATTCTCCTCCGTGTCTCCTGTACAGAATGTGTTCAGCCAGATTTATATAAATGTTCGATCACAGTGTGACTCTGAAGTGCTGTATGTTTGCAAGTTTTCTCCCCGACAAAACCCGCCACAGCGAAGTGGTCATAAGAACTGTGAAATACAAACAAAATATACTTTGGTTTCGTTCTATAATACTGTGCTTTTTTGTTGAAAATCTACGAACGTTTGAGTGTTTAAACAAGAGAGAAATGTGAGAAAATGTTAATTTCAGTGTGAGAAAAGTGTAGAATGTGTGTGGTGAGGCGTTTACAGCCTTAAAACATGGAGAAGAATTATAAATAAATAGCTGTCGACTTTGCGGATTTCGCTTGTTGTGGGTTATTTTTAGAACGTAACCCTCGTGATAAACGAGGGACCGCTTTACTGAGCCGCATCAGAGGGATCAAAGAGCCGCATGTGGCTCCGGAGCCGCAGGTTGCCGACCCCTGGTTTAGACAAAGCAGTAACATCTCCATGGTGAACAGCGTGAACAGTTACAGGATGTACTTTTGAGCAAAGAGAGATGAACACAGATTCAGGCCGACATGTTTAACTGAACCAAGCTGGCACGCTAGCAACGGCTGTTTCCTGTTTATCGATGCATGGCACTCACATATAACGAGAGAAAAACAGTTCTTTCCACTGCATAATACATCTAGAATTAGCCAAACCCAGAGGAGCAGAGCACTGTTATGGATATACAGCTCTGGAAAAAAATAAGAGACCACTGATTTTTTTTTTTTTTCTGAAATCAGCATCTCTACATGTATTACAGCCATTCCATTCCAGCGTCTGTTGAATTTCAACACAAACACAAAGCTGAGCTACTTCAGTTCTTGCACCAGGAGTGGAATAAAGTCACTCAAGAACAATGTGAAATAATGATAAAAGGAGAAGTTCAATTTGTCAACTGGACAAAGTTTGTTTGGTTGAAAACCTTTCGCCGCTCATCCAAGAGGCTTCGTCACCTCTGGTTATTGTACCAGGGTCTAACCAGTACAATAACCAGAGCTGACGAAGCCTCTTGGATGAGCGGCGAAACGTTTTCAACCAAACAAACTTTGTCCAGTTGACAAATTGAACTTCTCCTTTTATCATGGATTCTACCTGTACGACTGAGGGACTTTTCACGCACTGTGAAATAATTTAATTAAAATAATTAAAAATAAGGCTTATTGCATTAAATATTGATTTCTGAACTCTTCTTAAGTGTAAACATTAGTATTATGTTGTTTTAAAATGAATTTGATCTTGTTTCTTTGCATTGTTTGAGGTCTGAAAACATGGATCTTTTTTGTTATTTTGACCATTTGTCATTTTCTGTAAATAAATGCTCTAAACGATAATATTTTTATTTGGAATTTGGGGGAAATGTTTTCAGTAGTTTATAGACTTAAACAAAAATGTTCCTTTTGCCCAAACACATACCTATAAGTAGTAAAATCAGAAAAACTGATCATTTTGCAGTAATTTTGCAGGTATATGAAGCCTATTTCTGGGTCTATTTACTATTCACCAGTAATGGATGAAGTACTCAATTTTATTAAGTAAAAGTACAGATACAAGGGCAAGAAGTTTCTCAAGTAAAAGTATCATATGAAAAAATCTACTTCAGTAAAGTACCTGTTTAAAAATGTACTTAAAGAATAAAAAGTAACAGTATTTTGCAGAAATTTTGAGAACAATTAAAGAAATATAGTGATTTTGATCAAGAATTTTACAGATTTTAAGTGATTTAAGTTTACCTCTTATTATTTCTAGCTGTTTTTGTGTGTTGTGTTGCTCAAAGTTCGGATGGAAAGTCAAATTAAATGTACTAAAATAATTTAAGTCTCGGCATTTCAGCAGGTCTCACACTATTAAAAAACAAAAAAAGGACTTTTTACTTTTCAGTCCAGATCTAAAATGGAGTGGAGTAGAAAGTACAGATACTGACTCTCAAATATAGTGAAGTAAAAATAAAAAGTATCCACTGTAAAAATGCATTTAAGTATAGATACCTAAAATTTGTACTTAAATATTGCATTTTTACTTCTGTATTTCATTTCCTTCCACCACTGGTATTCACTTGGATTGGCTAATATCAACAAAAATATACAGAAAACATTACAAACTATCATTTTTGTCATTTTTTATAACATGAAGTTGCATACAATACATGATCAGATTTTCATACATTAACCTTGAACACAGAAACGACAGCCACAGTAGAAGAAATCGTTTGGAAAATTGAAAATATTGGTCAAACAGTGCGAAAAGTCCTACAAAGATTAGGAGAAGAGACAAAAGTGTTATTAACAGTGCAATTACAGAAAAAAAAACTATAGTACAAAATATCATTCACATCCTCAACATGATTATTTGCTTTGGAAAGACTCCAGTGTCAGTGCATCAGTCGGGGTGATTGGATTTGTACAGAGTCACAGCCAAAAACTACTTTATCGACATCAAAAGTCCACCTCAAATTTAAATATTCATTCAGCGAAGGATTGTGGGTGGAGCCTCGGTGGATGCAGCTACTTCAGTTAAACATTGAACAATTCTTTAGGAGTATCCAAGGATTGTACTCAGGATACTAATAACATCACTGTAAAATAATATTACTTATTAGAAATACTGTATAACTACCCAAATAATTGCTCAAAAGTAAAATGTACAACTTTGAGTAACTATTTGGAGTAACATTTTGGTTTGTGATTACTAAGTTACGCATAAAGAATAGAAATCAAATCTGACTTTGTACAACTTCTCAGAGGGAACTGTACGTGGTAATTGAAATAATATTTTTCAAATGGTAAAATCATGTCAGTCAAAAGTGGCTAGAGCAGGGGTGTCAAACAAGCGGCCCGGGGGCAGGATTCAGCCCTCCAAGACCTTTAATCTGGCCCTCGGCTGATTTTCTATTAAAGTATTTTAATGATATTAAAATTTTCTATTAAAATATTGGTCATTTTCTGTGCCACTTTTCTGCTTTTTGCTTTTCCCACCAGATCAGCACAAATTAATACTCACCTCTTTCCAAACGCTCTTAAAGGACCATCGTTTTGACTGTTGACCGTGACACCCTCATCAGCAAAATGTTAAAAATGAGAAAAGTGGATGCAGAGTGCAGGATTTTCCAAGAAAAATGGACTAATTCCTATTTGTTCACGGAGGTGAATGGGAAACCTGTATGTTTGGTGTGTTTGCAACAAGTGGCGGTGCTCAAGGAATATAATCTTAAACGCCACTACGAGACACGGCATTTCAAACAATAGGCTACAATAACTTGAACGGAGCATTGAGAAGACAGAAGATAAACGAATTATTGCTGGGACTGAAAAAACAGCGGTCTGTAATAGATTTGAGTTTCTCTGGACAAATATGTGGACTTATTGCTATTTTTGGGGTATATTTGCCGTGACTTTTCTGATCCGGCCCCTTTGGGATCAAAGTTGGTTGGATACGGCCCCCGGACTAGAATGAGTTTGACACCCCTGGGCTAAAGTATTGTGTTATTGTGTTTTATAATAAGGATTAGCCAAATAGAAAACCCACAAATGTTTAAACAATCAGATATTGTGATTGGTCCACCCAGCCCTGATGCATTTTCAACAGTACCAGTAGTCCTGTCACGATGATTAATATATCGACTTATTGTTCAACATATGAAAGCTAGAAGAATATATTTTGGAGTTTAGTATTTTTGTTATGTACAATTTCTTTGAAAAATGGGGAGATTTGGGGTATATTTGTTGTAATAAAAAGCAGATCTGAGCTGTAGAAAGTTGAATAAGTTGCCTGGAAGAATCCATGACTCATCGCTGTACCAGCGAGTGAGTCTGGTAACGCTTGATCCACAGAATGCGCTGCGGTTGCGCGTAGACAGACAGCTAAGTGAACCAATCAGAGATTGCGCCATCTTGATTCAAAACTGAGGCGGAACTTCCGCTGCCTAAGAGTGACTTTGCGGGCAAAGGCGGGGGCACTGACGTCACCATCTTTGAACGAATCAGAATCGCGGAGTCCGTTTGTAACCGGAGGAGCGAGAGTGGATGGAGGGTGTCCAAATGGTATCGCGGTGTATAGGAAATACAGAGAGATATCATTTGGCTGGCCAGGTAATTGAATAAGTGAATTCTATGGCAAATTACTGTTATTTACAGCTCTGGAAAAAATAAGAGACCACTGGATTTTTTTCTGAACTCAGCATCTCTACATGTATTACAGCCATTCCATTCCAGCGTCTGTTGGATTCCAACACAAACACAAAGCTGAGCTACTTCAGTTCTTACACCAGGAGTGGAATAAAGTCACCCAAGAACAATGTGAAAGACTTGTGGAGAGCATGCCAAGACGCAAGCTGTGATTAAAAATAAGGGTTATTGCACCAAATATTGATTTCTGAACTCTTGTGTAAACATGAGTATTAAAAAAAGTGTAAACATTAGTATTATGTTGATTTAAAATTAATTTGATCTTGTTTCTTTGCATTGTTTGAGGTCTGAAAACATGTATCCTTTTTGTTAAGATGCGTGAAAAGTCCCTCAGTCGTCCAGGTAGAATCCATGATAAAAGGAGAAGTTCAATTTGTCAACTGGACAAAGTTTGTTTGGTTGAAAACGTTTCGCCGCTCATCCGAGAGGCTTCGTCAGCTCTGGTTATTGTGCTGGTTAGACACTACTTATATCTAGCTAGCCATACATCTTCACCTAGAAGCCACGGGCCATTCTTTTGAGGACAGTGAGGTTCAGATCTTAGCCAGGGAAAAGAACTGGTTTGAGAGGGGAGTTAAAGAGGCTATTTTTGTCAAAAAAGAGAATCTGTCGTGAAACAGGAATGGGGGAGTTAGACATAACTTGTCTCCCATTTATAATTCGATTCTTAAACCAAGTCAAAACAGACAAAGAAACATTAGGACAGACGATCCAGGGCAGAGGGGTGGAGAGGGTTGTTAGACGTTGAATAGGGAGGCGAAACTAGTCGCCAGAATAATTTGAAAAACAAAGAGACAGATTAGTGGGGATCGTTTTCAGAGCTTTTTCAGTGTAGGGAGCGCCTCCCGGCAGCTAGATATAAGCAGTGTCTAACCAGCACAAGAACCAAGAGCTGACGAAGCCTCTCGGATGAGCGGCGAAACGTTTTCAACCAAACAAACTTTGTCCAGTTGACAAATTGAACTTCTCCTTTTATCATGTATCCTTTTTGTTATTTTGACCATTTGTCATTTTCTGCAAATAAATGCTCTAAACGATAATATTTTTATTTGGAATTTTGAGGGAAATGTTGTCAGTAGTTTATAGACTCAAACAAAAATGCTCCTTTTGTTCAAACACATACCTATAAGTAGTAAAATCAGAAAAACTGATAATTTTGCAGTGGTCTCTTATTTTTTTTCCAGAGCTGTATGTGTTTCAGCCCATGCCTTTTAATGAAACCGTCTATTTTTAAATGGTTTACTCGGATTATCCTGCTTTTTGTTATTGTGTCAGCAGCATAAAGTAGTTTCAATACTATCGTTTATCGTAGTATATCTCTATAGCAATAAATCGTGACAGGCCTAACCACTAGATCAGAGAGCAAAGGTGAGCCGGGTGAGGGTTAGGGGGTAACACTTCTGCCAAAATCAGGTAGCTTTAAACCCAACAAATCAAACATGAAACCATTTTTGGTAATAAAGTACTTGATCTTTGTGAGTAGATGTGGATGACTTATTGAAGAAGAAGTAATAGCAGTGTTTTTTTTTCAACTGATAAAAACCAATACACCCAACATTCTTCCATTGGGCCAAAGAGATCAAAAGTTTTAACAATCTCTGCAAACTTTACAACCTCCAAATGAAAATCACAGTGGGACCACTTAAGAGTAGGCTGATAAGACATCTTGCTAAAACACGGAAAATCTGTGTTACGTCGTCTGCGACATTCAGGCACTTGTGAATATACAGAATACAAACAGAAATAATTTTCATTTATAATACTTTTAGCAACAGCAGCAGTATAGTGGCACAACAGGACCCAGGAGAACTGCTCCATTCGGACGAGCATTGAGATTGTAATTAGATTTGTGATTTGTGGTTTAATAATAAGATTCTGTTTAAAGTTCTCCTTTCACATCTAGAATAAGTGACAAAAAGATTGAAATATGAACTCTCTAAAACATGAACCCTATTACACAGTGCTTTTTAGATTAAGATTAAGACTTTATTGATTCCACACACAGGATTTGCATTTGACCCAAGTGGGCTGGAATGGGCAGCTCGTCTTTCAGGCGGCCGAGGGGCAGTACCGTGAAGGGTCTTGCCCAAGGACCCACACTGGCTTGCTCATTGCCGGGGGGGATTTGGACCTGGGTTCAAATCCCCCCCGGCAATGAGCAAGCCAGTGTGGAAAGTCAAGTGACTTACCAGTTGAGCTAGCCAGCCGGACAGACCTAAACTACAGGGTCAGCCGTTTTTTGTGGCGAATAAGACACGATATTTTGTTGTTTGTGAATGAAATTATGGTACTTGAAAACTGCAGCCTTTGCGATTTGTTAACTGCCCCCGTTCAAATTACAATTTCTATTTAATCACGATTCGTTTTAGTATAAGATCTAAAAGTGTGTAGAATCCCTCAGTCGTCCAGGTAGAATCCACGGCAAAAGGAGAAATTCAATTTGTCAACTGGACAAAAGTTTATTTGGTTGAATACGTTTTGCCGCTCATCCAAGCTGAACTGAAGAAGGAGAAACGTATTCGACCAAATGAACTTTTGTCCAGTTGACAAATTGAATTTCTCCTTTTGCCATAAGATCTAAAAGGAACGCTACAATCACCAGTCACAAGGGGTCAGTAAAGGAACAAACTATGTAATTACTTCAATAGCTAGCGGAAGCATTACTTCCTGTCTTGTATTTGAATTAAACACATAGATAATGTTTTTCATTCTCATGATCAATGGCAATAAAAATACTATGCCAATTTTAACTTTAAGTGTATTTCCGTTTCAAAATAACCAATAAATTTGTTCATTTAGCCTGAGATTTACAGGGACATCGTGGGTTGACTGTTACGCCAATCATAGACTAGGTCAGGAGTGTCCAAACTTTTTTCAACAAGGGCCACATATCTAAACACAGACGAAGCAGAGGGCCGATCGAGGGCCATAGACTGGTGCTCAGGACAGTCAATAATTGAAATATCTGCATGTTTAACACGTTAGAATGAGCTATCAATCCGTTATTTATGCTAAGATCCTCAAAACGACACAATAAATATTAAATATTGTCTTATCAAGGTAGATTTTCAAAAAACTTGCAGTCAAAAGTTCTGCTGAAGTTAATTTGGGCCAATTCACCTGGAAGCCTGAGGGCCAAGAAAAATTTGTCTAAGGGCCGCATTTTGCCCACGGGCCATAGTTTGGACATGCCTGGACTAGGTGATTCAAGCTGTTTCTAGCGCATGGCATTGTTGTGTCCTTGGGCAAGACACTTAATCCCATTCCAGTAACCAGTAGTCCAGTTATTGCGACAGGAAGGGCATCAGGCATAGAAACCTCTCAATTGGCTTTATTTATACTGTGGTAACTTAAACCAGGGTTTCCCAACCAGGGGTACAAGTACCCCTAGGGGTACGCAAGCACACTGCAGGGGGTACGCTAATTTGAGTAAATTTGAGTTAAAGAAAAGAGAGAAAATGCCTGAGAATTAAATTTTCAAATTAAGGAGATGAAATAAAATGTTTTTCATTTAATAATCCATTGTGTCACGTTCTACTTTTGGAGAATTATCAACATGTATGAGTGAGGGGGTACTCGAGGTATGACAAAAAGCCTCAGGGGGTACACAAGACAAAAAAGGTTGGGAAACACTGACTTAAACCTTTCACATTTTTCTCCAAGGTCCATTTGTGCCACTAACAATTGAACAATATCTTAACATTGTTTTGTCAAAGTTAAAACCACATTTTATTTTTGAGATGCTAGGGGACATTATCAGTCAGTTAACATTCACTCATATATTGATTTTAAAAACAAAAACCACACAGCCAGTTTTGCCTTCTAGTTCTCCACCGCTGGTATAGTGCTGACTTTGTTGTTGCGGCTAATCCTTCGCTCGGGCTTTGGGCGGGGCATCTTGGTCTGGATCAGCTCTTCTGGTGTGTTACCAAGAGGGGGCAGTAGTCTCTTCTTGCTGTTCCTGGTCTCTGGTAACCACTGGGGGGGCAGCTCAAACGGACCGAACCCGCACTGGGTGGCATCCTCGGCGTCGGTGGGTGTAGCCGGCGTAGCGGGTGCCACCTGAGAAGAAGAAGCGTAAGCGCAACTGTGTCCGGGCGAGGAACGCGATGGTATCACGATCGGGCCTGGGTATTCCTTCGTTTTGACTAATCCTTGATCCTTTTTCGGACCCGCGTCCAAGCTTCTTAGACTTCCGACTTTCTCTTTGGGCACGGACGAACCTTCTAACCCGTTTTCCGCATCTTCTTCCTCCTCTTCCTCGGGCCTAAAGATCTGCTGTTGTCCGATATTGAACATTTCTAGGAGCTGACTACCTGATCTCCCTGTGGTTTCCAGTCCTACAGGCTCCCCGATCCCGCCCTCCCCGCCTAAAGACCCAAGCGTGCCTGTCGTCACCGCATTTCGCCGGCTGTACCTTCGATGAATCCTGGTTAGCAAGTCCCACCAGCTATGCCGCGCCGATCTGTTCACCAACAAAAATAAAATTGGATTCATGAGAAGAGAAACTTTCGGAAGCCAAAGCGCTGTAAGGTAAAGCAGCATTGGCGTGTCTTTAGAGTCTACTAATAATGTCCGATATATCACCAAGACTCCATAGGGGGCGCTACAGGCAGAGAACACTAACACCACCGCTAGCAACGTCGCGTGTAGCTCTGCCTCCCTTTGCGACACGTACGGTATCGAAATGCTATTTTGCGGCGCCCTCAATGCGGCAATGATGACTTTCTTTTTTTGGCTGGCACTCAAAGCTCGCCGTATTAGCAACATGAATAAGAGGACCAGAGCTAGCGGCAGGATTAGCGTCGTGAGATTGTAGATCAGAACGTAGATTATGTGACCGATGGAGTGGGACTGGTCTTCAGAGCAGGAGGAAGTGGCGTAGACGTCGGTGACATTGGTGAGGGCGAAAACGGGGAGGCTAGCGACCGCCGCATGCACCCAGATGTAGATGATCAGATCTCGGGAGCGTGCATCGGAGATCTTCCTCTCCAGTGGGTACAGCACTGAGTAGTACCTGCAAGGACAGATGGGGAAAAAAGTCATGTTTGAACTAGGGCTGTCAGTTTAACACGTAATTTGATTAATTAATTACTCTGCCAATTAAGGCGTTCCAAAAATTAACGCAATTAATTACGAGTAGGGATCATGACGGATCATTTGAACGATAAACACGTCCGGACAAGTTCCATTGTTACCGGTGATAGAGCGAACGTGAGCGCACTTCGCTGAAACACGCTTGCCTTATTTTATTTCTGAATTTTATTTATTTACCTGTATTTGTATCACATTTTTGAATAATGCACCTGGCCTCATTGGTTTTCTGGGATGTGCTTGACCTTTTTCTTTTGAAATTCATTTATGAAACACACTTCACCAATAAAAATGTGGATTCCTCTTATAATAATAATAATAATTCATAGCATTTATATAGCGCCTTTCATGACACTCAAAGCGCTTTACAGTTCATTGTTCATTCACTCCACACTTTGTGGTGGTAAGCTACTTTCTGTAGCCACAGCTGCCCTGGGGCAGACTTCTTAGTTTCTTCAATTGATACGTCAAGCACTACAATTTTGTAATGTCCTAGAATCCGAATTCTTTATTTGGGAACCTTTAGCAAAGATGATAGCATGAGATTAAAATGCGATTAATTAATCATAAATCCTGTAATTAAGTTGTTGTTTTTTAATCACCTGACAGCACAATTTTTTTTTTTTTTTTGAAACATGCATTTGTATTGTGAGAGGTCTTGCTCTCCACTGTAATTTAGCTTGGAGATAGAAAAGGTTAATGGAATACTATGGAACATTCCAGCCTTAGAAATAAGATCTTTATGGAGACAAACAGCTGGTGGTCCCTCCTCCAGGAAAGTTACAGTGAGTATGGATGCACCTATCTGATACTAGTATTGAATATTGACACCAATTCTGAAAAGATTTGTTGGAACAGTTATCAGCTGATATTCTGGGTGAACATATAAATAGATGTATTTATAGTATTCCCAACCAGAATACATATAAATAGATGTAATAACACTATTTAATGGTCATAGTCGGCCCAGAAAGTCTCAGAATGTTTGAACTTGTGTTTATACAAAGCTGTTATTTAACACATTTGTATTAGTTCTGTCTTATTTTGTTTTAGTTGCAGGGAATTAATTCTTGTTTTCAGTCTCTCGGTGCATCCCTAACAATGAGCACCTTTATCTCAGAATTAATTTAACATAAAAAGTACATCTTTGTATCATGTTTTTTTCTAGTAGAGGCTAGTTAAAGTTTTTATTCCCATGGCTTGCTGCCCTGATGCTATTCTGTCTGCATATTTGAGCATAAGTGTATTTTATATTATTGATGGGCCAAACTCCCATACATGTCTAATTATGCTAACTATTTGTGTTAATTTAAAAGCGTATTGCTGAGTTTAAAAATATTCAAAAAGCACAATACTTGATTTTTCTATCATCTGTCAAGGACCATAGTTAAGCACCAAACAACCCACACACAAAAATTATAATAAAAATAAATGGTCGACAATGCTCACTCTGTTATTCCAGTCAAATCATTATTTATCTTTGTAGCTCATTTCATTCAAATGTGTGCGTTCACAAGAGCACACTTACATGACCAAACCTGTGATTTGAACCAAAAATAATAAACCTACGTAGTCTTTTGTCTAAAACTATTCCCCTATTATGCAATATAACAATGTCCTCTCGTTTCTTTTCACTGCCTGTACATCACAGTGTTCAAGTGCATATAAGCTGCCCCACAAAGCCTCCTTCAGACTAAATAATTGATAGTATTCTGGCTGTATTAGTTGCCATGGAGACATCATCTTTGTATTGGTGAACTGCATCAGGCACGACTGCAGCAAAATGGGATGTGCAGTCACAAGTAAAAATCAAAGTCCCATGTATGCGTAGTAAAACTGTTTGAATATCTAATAAGGTTGTCAAAAGTATCGAAAATCTGATGCTAATCCATATTAAAACTGGAATAGAAACTAGGTACTCATTTGAGCAGGTATTGATACTAAAACGATTGCATTCACCAGAAAGAAATGAACCTTTCCTGAAGCTTTAGAATGATCTTGAGCTGGATCAGAACAAGTATAAGAGCACATTGTCTAAAGAACGTTGTAACCAGGGTTAAATCCAATCCGGATCCAACCCAGGTTTTCTTCCACGCCACATGACATCACCACCACTCCACCCCGTCGACCCAATTATCCAATCACAATCTGGTACACTGACTATAAGAAGGTCGCTGACTTCTCGCTCCTCAGTAGTGATGTGTAGATGAGGTCTGTGTTGGTGTGTTCTATAGCGCCATCTGGTGGTTTAAAAAGAAGAACCGCTTCCAATGCAGAAGACACAGCTCAGGGCTCGTTCATTCAGGCATGCTAACACTTGTCATAGCTGCGTTCTGATATCCAACAAATGAAAGAACTGACCAAGAAGGTGATGAAGTCTCATTAAAGCAAATCACAGTCTATTGTACAATTAATTACGCAAATACGTGACACATGACGAGGTGAAGAGAGAGGTGGGAGAGAAGCCAGGGGACAGAACTTGGTCAGTAAATCCAAACCTTTCAAACTGATATACTCATGTCTTAGTTGTTAACCTAAACCAGGGGTCGGCAACCCGCGGCTCCGGAGCCACATGCGGCTCTTTGATTCCTCTGATGCGGCTCAGTACAGCGGTCCCTCGTTTATCACGGGGGTTACGTTCTAAAAATAACCCACAATAAGCGAAATCCGCAAAGTCGTCAGCTTTATATTTTACAATTAATCTCCATGTTTTAACCTTTATTTAGCCTTTTGGCTAATTCTGGTACATTTACAGCTATGTTAAAGGTACAGTGTGTAGGATTCGTGGCGCATAGGTGGATGGTGGCTATTGCACTTCCTGTTTTAGCTACAACAGACCTCGAGGGTCACCCGGGCGCGCCGTAACGCGGACAGCTCGCGTACCTGCGCACGAACCGCGCGCACCCGGCGCTGTGTGAGCCCTCGCCGACAACTACGGTATAAATAAAACGCGGTCCCGTTCACTGTTTTTTTTTTTTCTTTTCGCATGAAAGCACACATTCCCGATCGTGTACCATGACTTGCCGAAGGCGGAGCCCAAATGTCCTTCTGCGGCTCTCGTAATCAAAATGGCCGCCTCTATATGGGGAAGATCCCCCTTTTATGCAGGTACAGTATATCTAAGTCCAACAGAATACTTTGATTTCATGATGGAAGTGAAATGGCTTGGAAAACATTGTATTTTTGAATGGGTATCTTCAATTTCTGTAATTAACGGGTAAAAATCTTACACACTGTCCCTTTAATTAATGTACACTGTCCCTGTCGAATAAACCAATAAATAAAATAAATAAGGCTGTAAATGCCTCACCACACACATTCTACACTTTTCTCAGATTGGAATTAACGTTTTCTCACATTTCTCTCTTGTTTAAACACTCAAACGTTCGTACATTTTCACAAAAAAGCACAGTATTATAGAACAAAACCAAAGTGTATTTCGTGTGTATTTAACAGTTCTTATGACCGAGCCTCTTCGTCCTGGGGAGAAATCTTGCAAACACACAGCACTTCAGAGTCACTGCGATCGAACATTTATATAAATCTGGCAAACTGAACGCAGGAGACACGGAGGAGAATGATTGACGAATCGGCAAAGGTCTACAGTCCCTTAGCCAATCAGGACGCAGAAATGCGCGTTGATACACTATTTAAAAAATTGGAATAAAAAAATCCGCGAAACAGCGAGGCCACGAAAAGTGAACCACGATATAGCGAGGGACCACTGTATTTAATTAAAATGTATTTTATTTTAGTTCATTCATTTTCAAAATGTAATTTTATGGCACAAAGCCAAAAAAAAAAGCCGTTATATGCAGAGTTATTTCATTTTAAATTTCAAAAGGGTTTTGTGGCTCCCAGTGTTTTCTTTACTGTGTGAAACGGGTCCAAATGGCTCTTTGAGTGGTAAAGGTTGCCGACCCATGTTTTAAATGATAATATTTTTATTTGGAATTTGGGGGAAATGATGTCAGTAGTTTATAGACTCAAACAAAAATGTTCCTTTTGCCCAAACACATACCTATAAGTATTCATATCAGAAAAACTGATAATTTGGCAGTGGACTCTTATTTTTTTCCAGCGCTGTAAATGTTACATGTTCTCTTTCAGAACCAAACCTTTTGTTGGGACATTGTCACGTGTGCTGGGAATTTGAACTGAATTGAATTGGTAAGTTATGACAAAGCAATACGTAAACACTGATTACAAAGTGTTTTTAATTAGTGCGTTATCAGAATCAGTATTGAGTATTGAATATATTTACTAGTATCGAAATTGAGTTTGAAATTTTACCATAGCAACAACGCTAATTTATAAAACACTGAATCAGTCTCTTGCTTAAGAGTTGCTTATTTTTCTGGAGAATTTGGCATTGTAACAACATTTGCCTAACTAAAACTGTCAATGACACTCACTCAATCGCCTGTCGGTTACTGAGTGTAACTGAAGGAGTGAAAAGTGATAAAAAATTGAAAGCTATTTTTATAATACAGATGGATAGATACTTCATTATGGATTAAAGGTTGTGTACTGTATAAGCAGCTCTTGAGATCAAAACAAGTCTGCTGTGTGCTGTCTGCATCGAACTTACTTATTATCTTATCTTACTGTCTGATAATCAGGAAGTGCGCGTTATGCATTATAAAACTCTCATAAAGGGAATTAATAGATTTAAACACGTGATTAGAATTGTAAAGCAGACGTAAACCAAAATGTTAACATTCAAGATCATGGGTTTCAGACAGAGTATTCCATCTTTCGAATGATCAGAAGTCCTCAAAATGGCGTCAATAACACCAAAATATACATTACACGGAATCTTACAGCTAGCTAACCATAAGAAGGGGTCAAATAGGGCCCAGGAGAGATCTCTAAATTACTCAAACTTGCATGAATTACATCTAAAACCACTTTAGGCATGTTTTTTGATGATGGAAAAATGTTATAACATGGTAGAAAGAAAATTGTTTTTGCATAATGCCTCTTTAAGTATAGATCACACAAAAAATTTAAAAATAAAATAAAATGTATAATAAAATAATTAGTTACGTTATGTTTTAACACTTAAAGATCCTATATTAAGCAAAATTTACCTTTGTGAGCTTTAAGCCATGTTAGAATGTTACCTCATAGAAAACAGACCTAAAGTTGTGTTTGGTTTCATTCAGACATGTTTGAGTAACACTGTATTATTACTCTGTCTACAACTCTACAGCTCAAAAGCTCTGTTCCACCTGGTGATGTCATGAAGTGGTAGTTTTCAAATGAACAGCTACCTTACTTTTTGTTTGCAAGAGATTGGGCTGAAATGATCCAAGTGACTCTAGTGAAGGAGATATGAACTCCAGGTATATTTTTGATGAACATTATAACTAGGGATGCACCGATGTGAAAATTTTAGCCGATACCAATATCCAATATTAATGTTGCTGTTATGGCCGATATCGATTTTTTTAAATTTTTTATTCTGAGATAACATTTTATACAGACTGAAAATCATGCAAAATGAATTTTTGAATCTCTTCTTTTATTTTCAAAATGTGTTTTGACTCCATAAAGCTTAAGTTATTTTATTCACAAAACCCCCGTGACAAAGTTTAGATTAAAAAAATAATAATAAAAAAACACAAAGATGATAAATCTCTTAATCTGCATTTCACATGGCTCCCATATCACCACATATACTTCAGGTTTGGGGGCCATTTTGTGTATTACCAAGAAAAGGAACTGCAACACATTTTGTCAAATTACAATAAACTTAAACATGGACAGATAAAAGATAAACACGTTTTTATAACCAAGATTCCTGTACAGCTCGACCTTATTAAAGGAAAAGTAACGTTATTTGACAATCTGAGCCTTCTTTCGGTAATAAAACAAGTCGTTTGACTCACCCATAGCACTTTCTTGTCATTTGGAGCCGTTTGGTGAAAGTTATGTTGTAGCGTATCCGTTAGCCTGAGTACTCGGGGCATTACTTTGCGGTCTCCAAATAACACAAACTTTAGCACTTTTCAAATCATAGAAGCCCGATGTCTTAATGTAAGATTTCGTTTGAAGCAAAAGTGGCCTGTAATCCGAGATTTATCCATAGTTTTCAGCTTTGCGTTTCATGTTTGGGTCCCGGGAGCAGTCCGCGCATGCGCACTGGCGTCCTCATCTACTCGAAACTATGGCTAAATCTCGGATTACAGGCCACTTTTGCTTCAAACGAAATCTTACATTAAGACATCGGGCTTCTATGATTTGAAAAGTGCTAAAGTTTGTGTTATTTGGACACCGCAAAGTAATGCCCCGAGCATATGATACGAGCACCATGTTAACGGATACGGGATCATTACTAGAACAGAACGGCTCAACATAAGTTCTGCGATACAGCTCCAATTGACAGCAAACTGCTATGGGTGAGTAAAACTACTTGTTTTATTGCCGAAAGAAGGCTCAGATTGTAAAAAAACGTTAATTTGCCTTTAAGGACAGCTCCCAGTGCTCTGCCTGAAGTGTGATAGAACTTTTATTTGTTTTTCAAAGCAAGGTATTTATAGTACTGACAAATATCGGTCGTTAATATCGGCCCAGTTTTACACATCGGTCCGATACTGATATGTTTTAAAAAAATAATAATAATAAATAAATAAAATTCGATATCGGCTGATACTGATGTTAATGCTGATATAATAACCTCTAATAGCTGCATCCCTAATTATAACAGATCAGAAAATGATATAATATAGGCCCTTTAAAGTTTAGGCACAGATCACTTTTGCAAAAATAACAAAATGTGTTTATCTATTAAATACAGCTCTGGAAAAAAATAAATCAGCGTCTGTTGAATTCCAACACAAACACAAAGCTGAGCTACTTCAGTTCTTGCACCAGGAGTGGAATAAAGTCACCCAAGAACAATGTGAAAGACTTGTGGAGAGCATGCCAAGACGCATGAAAGCTGTGATTAAAAATAAGGGTTATTGCACCAAATACTGATTTCGCGGGCCACCTCTGGAACCTAACCCCGTGTGTGTTGATAAAGTGTAGGCCTATTTACGTTTCGGGTCGTGCATCTGAGCACGCATCTGAACGCGCATTAATTGAATTTTTGAGATTTCGCGTTTCGTAACTTGAATTTTCTTTCGTATCTAGAGACCAAAATTTAACCAGACCCTCCAGGAATTCGCAATGTTGCGATTTGCAACTTCAACGCAACTTCAGCCAATCCCCGCGAATTCAGGGCGGTGTTGCAATTTTGACCAATCACCGCAACTTTCCCGCAATTTTTACTAATTTTGACCAATCATCGGCGACGTATTGAACGCCGACCAACTTCTTCTGTGTAGGAGACGTAACTGAGATGAGATGCACGGTGCGTTTGTGTGTGTGTGTGCGGCAGAGGCGGTGGGTCACGTGAGTGTGGGTGTGTGCACGTGCGGAAGTGTGTGCGTGTAAAAGCGCGCGCTCACCTGTCACACAGAGGAGAGAGTCCGGGTTGGGGTGTAGCCGTATTTTTTGTTGAACGCAAACCATTCATTCATCTTTCACGTTAATCTGTTCATCCTGCTGGTTTTCATGAGTTCCATTTCATCCTGCTGCGCTGTCATAGCTGTGTGCGCTCTTTTTATAATAAATGCACAAAACGCATATCTGGATCTCAGCGTATCTGTCACCATAGCCTCCTCTTTGCACGTCACAAATCTGCGAGCCATAGGACCCAACCTCATATTCTCGGCGGCTAAAAGGTTTGAGTTTGGAAGCCGCAACATTCTGCTTTACTTCCGTGTGACGAAACAAAACTGCGGCCGTGTCCCAGTTCCCAGAGCGCACAGCTCAGAGCGCGGCCCGAAGGGGGCTCATACTGCAGTCAAGGCGGTCCACACTTGCTCAGCCCCGACTGCAGTCCGCGGACCGCTTAACGAGTGCGGTCTTCGGACCGCGTGTTAACTGTGCATGGGACAAAAAAGAAATGGGACAGCAGTCGTCGCGCCAGTGTACTGTCGAAATGTGTGACGCACATGCCCTTCGGGCCACGCTCCGAGCTCCGCGCTCTGGGAATTGAGACACGGCTTCTAATGGCAAAGAAACATGTCTGCGGCGCCATTTGCCCACTAAAATAACAGTAAAAAGACCGCGCGAAACAGTTCCCCTCCTAGTAGTAATTTATTTTCGATATTGGTAAGGTTGTTTTAGGACCATATCTGTGATCTCTGTGTCTTTGTATTATTCTTTGTCAGTAATAACTCAGTATTCAAAATATTATTCAATTTAATTACAAAAAGCGAAAATCGCAACTATTTATCGCAACTTTCACTTCCTCCCGCAACAAAATCGCAACAAAAAAACCTTAAAAGCACCGCAACTTTCATCGCAACTTTTTGGAAAAGCTCCCGCAAATTCAGGCATTTTAGCCCGCAACAATCACAAAAAATGCCCGCGAAATCCTGGGAGGTCTGTTTAACGTGAAGGCGTTTCGTAACTTGAAATTTTCGTTTGTTGGGGCTTTCGTAAGGTGAGGTACCACTGTATTCAACCATTTAACACTTTACTATTATCATCTGGAGCCTTGAATGTTCATCAATAAACTAAAAAGGTTGCTCTGTCACATATTTTGACTCCTCTCCACAGGGAGTAGAAGGAGACAAACAGACCTCTTCTGCTCCTCCGAAGCCAATCTGTCAAAGTGCAGTTATCTGTGTGAAGATAGCAGGTGCAGCATCACTTGTAAAGGGCTCCAGCTGCTTCAGTCAGGCCACCCTCAGATAAACCCAATCATTAAATCAATTTCAGAACAAACTTTGCTCTTTTTATTCTCCTAACAACATGACAGTCACAAGTTCAGTCTACATTTAAAGGTCTTATATTACACAAAATTGACTCCTGTGAGCTTTAAGTCATGTTATAGTGTTGTTACGTCTCCAAAAACCCCTGTCTACGGCTACGTTTATATGATGACGGTTTGAACAGAAGACGCAAAAGTGGCATCATGTCTTCACTTTTTATTCCGTGTTTAGACAAGCGTTTTCGGGAGGAAATCTGCGTGCATACGGTGACGCAAAAGTGTGTGGAATTCGATTGGGTATGCATGCCAGGCGGCTAGGGATGGGAATCGAGAACCAGTTTCTGTTGAGAACTGGTTCCGTGTGTTTCAATTCCACGGAATCGATTAGCAGATTATCTAAGGATTCTCTTATCAATTCCAGCCAGCACGAATTACGCACAAAAGTGGTGGGATTGATACACCGCTTCACTGATACCGAGTTTATATACTATTTTCGCATGACGAGAAGAACGTTGTCCACTTGGACACATGACACGTTTGGGAGACGTTCGGGACAGGTTCGGGACAGGTCTGTTTATCCGGAGCTCGTGTACAAAGTGCTTTCGGATACTTTAGCACCAAAAAGTCCAGGGATATAAGCACATACGCGAATACACATGGAGACACGCAAATGTTCTGACAACAGAGCGACATGGAGTCATATTATTATCATATTATTTCTGCATCAAATGGAGATATTAGGTGAAAGCCACGGCTTGTGTCAACATTAACCTGTGCACTAAACCGGGACTAAACCAGGACTAGACCAGGACTAGTGCTAATCTTGGTGCTAATCAATCAGTTTGTTCGCCTTTTTTCCCCAAATTAGAATCGATAAAGAATCAAATTGTTAAGCAGTATCGATAATGGAATCGGAATTGTAAAAATCTTATCAATTCCCATCCCTACAGGCGGCTAGGTGGCGCTGGGATACATTTTCACTATGTCCACGTGCATGCATAGAATCTTCCTTCTTCTCATCTGCGCCGCGAAAAGCAAAACAAAACATGGCTACCGGTAGCAAAAAAAAATCGTGTGATCAGACGAAAAAGTTCAACTATTGCTTCAGACCACGTTAGACTACAAAGGAACGAAGGTGCAACAAGGTGTGGACTGGGAGTCCTGCCATACAAAGTACAGTGGTACCTCACATTACGAAATTAATTCGTTCCAGAAGTGGTTTCGTAACGTGAATTTTTTGTAAGTTGAGTAGCTATTTCAATGGAAGAGGCCTGATCCGTTCCAAGGTTTTTTTTAAATAGTGTAACTTTTTTTAAATAGTGTAACATTTGTGTTCTGCTTCCTGATTGGCTAAGAGACTGTAGACCCAGGACTAAACCAGGTCTAGACCAGAACTAAACCAGGTCCAAACCTGGACTGGACCTGGACTAAACCAGGATTATCCCGGGACATGGCAGTGTTGTTGGATGAGCGCGTTGCTCGTGTCTCCGCGCTCCTTGCGCGTTCCGCGCTAGAGCTAAGAGGCAGAGAAAGACGCTCTTTCAGCGGGAATAAGAGCGGGGCGGGGCGGGCTCTGGATCTATCTGACCTCCAGAGCCGGGGGGCTGACACTGTGAGCTAAGAGGCCGAGAAAGGTGCTCTATCGGCGGGCAAGACCGCGGGGTTTCCCTCGGGGCGGGCTCTGGTTCTATGTGACTTCCAGGTCTAGACCAGAACTAAACCAGGTCTAAACCAGGACCGGACCAGGTCCAGACCTGGACCAAACCGGGACCAGACCAGGATTAAATCACCCCGTGCTCGGCCCGCGCGTGCTCGGCCCGCGCGTGCTCGGCCCCGAGCGGGAGGCACGGCCTTGCGCCTTGTCGACGTCGCTTTTTGATCCTTCGATGTCGGCTCTTCCTATCATTGTGAAGCAGAATTCACCAAGCGTTGGATTGTTCACTCACTAATAGGGAACGTGAGCTGGGTTTAGACTGTCGTGAGACAGGTGAGTTTTACCCTACTGATGATGTGTTGTTGCGATAGTAATCCTGTGTCTCCGCTCCACTCGCTTCACTATCAACACATTCCGTTGAAAATCTATGAAAGTTCGAGTGCTCAAACGAGAGAGAAATGCGAGAAAAGCCCAACTCCAGTCTGAGAAAATGTAGAATTTGTGTGGTGAGGCATTTACAGCCCTAAAACATGTAGAACAATTGCAAAATACAGGGGGTCCTTGGGTTACGACGGTCTCGGGTTACGACGTTTCGTGGTTACGAACGCGCCCCCATTAAAAAAAATATGTATATATTACGCGTCATTCCGTCTTACACGGTTTAGCGTGGTAAAAGATGTAAACAAACGCACGCGGCGCGCGGCACACGGCGGAAGAATACGCTCTGTTGTGGTTGTAGGGAGAAGAAGACAGCCTCGTGTGCGTGTCCAATGTGGGCGGAAGTACCTGATGTGGGCTCTGATCTGCTCCTATGAAAGCGGCAGTGATAAACAAGCATCGTAGTGGTCTAATTATTGAGATGGAAAGGTTATTGGTGCTTTGGTTGGAAGATCAAAGGCAAAATCCGGTTTACGACGAAATTCGGGTTACGACGCGTCTTAAGAACGGATCAACGTCGTAACCCGAGGACTCCCTGTACAAAGTTGTCCTACCTCGCGGACCTCTCCCACCGCGGGCCACCTCTGGAACCTAACCCCGTGTGTGTTGATAAAGTGTATTTACGTTTCGGGGCGCGCATCTGAGCGCGCATTAATTGAATTTTTGAGATTTCGCATTTCGTAACTTGAATTTTCTTTCGTATCTAGAGACCAAAATTTAACGTGAAGGCGTTTCGTAACTTGGATTTTTCGTTTGTAGAGTCTTTCGTAAGGTGAGGTACCACTGTACACTGATATATGGACCGATGTGACGTAAACCCGTATGCGACGTCAGCAGATTTAACCAGAGTTTTGCTTCTCGGACAGTTTAGATGAAAACGCTACGACAGAGTCAAGTTTTCCACTTTGGAGGGCGGTTTTCAGTTTTTTGCATTTTTAAGCCCCCAGAACGCCGTCACTGTCTAAACAAAAGGCACTTGCGATAAAATATTTTGTCGTTTTTACCCGGAAGCGTTCTCGTGTAAACAGGCCCTATATCTCCAAAGCTCAAAATGCTCTGTTTCATTTTGTGATGTCATAAAGCTACCTTTTTATGATTTATTCTGTAAAGATAGGCAATTCCAGGTCTGAAATCATCCAAATATGGACTCTTTTAAATTGGATTCTTTGTACAGCATCTTGAGTGTTTAGAAAAGCAGTATATAAATAAAATGTATTATTATAATTAAAAACAGCAGAGCACTTCCTGTATTATCACATGACATCACAAGGTGGAAAAGAGTGTTTTCAGTTTAAGAGAAAAACTCTAAATATGCAGAGTTTGTGTCTTTGTGTGAATGAAACAAAACACAACTCCAGGTCTGTTTGTGATGAAGAAACAAAATTATAACATAGATCAGAAAATAATGTAACATAGGCCCTTTTCACATGACATGACATCTTGGCATTTTAATTTCTAACCTAAAGTCAACATTTGAAAATAATGTTGGCACGCCCTAAGCTATCAGCAATGGGACTGAGTGAACAATGTGAGAATAATTAAATCCATTTGGCAAAGTGGCTTTTGTGCTAACAGAGCCGTGCAACTGTTGAAAAGAGTGCAGAAAATAGCCCAGTGATGGTTTATGGATTTAAAAATTGTACAGGACAGCAGGTTTTCTGAAAGGACCCATTTTTGACCTACAGGTTTACTGAAATTTTAGTGGAAGCAGCAAAATAAAACTCCAGGTATGTTGAGTAAATAACCTTACACCATGGTTAAAACTAGGGCTGTCAGTTTAATGTGTTAATTAGATTAATTAATTACACTGCAAATTAACATGTTATAAAAATGAACGCAATTAATTATGAGTGGCAATTCAATGCGCTCGATTTTAAATTTGGTGTACGGCAAATCGCTGCCAGGGCCTTTGAACGGCAAGTTTATTTAGAAAAAGAACGAAGACGGGACGATCAACAAGAATACGGTGATTTGGAGCTTTTGTCAAAAAGAATTTTCCTCCAGCCTGACGGATCATTTTGAATGACAAACACGTCCTGATAAGTTCCATATCCATTACCGGTGATAGAGCGAGCGTGAGCGCACTTCACCAAACCAACAAACCACGCGCACAGAATTGGGGAAATGAATGAGAAAAGTGACCACAGAAAAACTGAAACTCAATCACAAAGTGAGTTGCCTCTCTCTTTCTCAATCTCTTTCTCTCTCTTAAAATGCAATTAATTACATTAATTACAAATCTTGTAATTAATTAGATTTTTTAAAACTAATCCAATAATAATACAATAGTCAGCTGTACTCGAGAGTCTATTTTTAGGTCTATTTTTAAATTATTTTAAGCCATTATTTATTATCTTGTTTTATTGCATGCTACATTTTCCTGCTGTTCTTGATCTGTGCGTTGCAACACTGGAATTTCCCCATTGTGGGACTAATAAAGGCATATCTTATCTTGCCTTATCTAATCGCCTGACAGCACTAGTTAAACCTCTAAAATTCTGCATATGCCCCCTTTAATCAAATCAATTCATGTTGCAAAATACTTCTCAGCCATTCTATATAATTAATAGCTTCATTATACATGACTACTACTTAGGAGGAGTAATTATGAAGAGCTAATAATACTGTGCAGTGGTGGAGCTCCTCATGAGCTCTCATTTGAAGTATCCAGGGGTTTCAGAATGATGAAGGGGATCGTTGCCATAGTAGTTAACTATTTTTAAAAAAGTATAGTATATTATATTTTGAATGAAAATACGTCCTCCTAATGTTGAATCTAACAGGAAGCTGAAACCTGCGAATGTTGTGTTACGCAATTTACACCCAAACTGTGAACTGGAATACATTCACACTTCAACATCAAACCCTCCAACTAAACTGGGACTAATGCTGCACCACAGGAGACCGGAAACTGGGATTTAACATTACTATTTTTTTACATGCTTCTCTTTATTTTATTTATCTATTTTCATTTTTTGTATCCAGTGTGGGCAGCAAAGTAAGAATTTCATTGTACAGGGAAACATGTTTTTTTACTGTGCATATGACAATAGAAGAAGAACTTTATTGATCTCACATTGATCTGCTATTAGGAGCAGTGGGCAGCACATTACTGCGCCTGGGGACCATCTCCATGATTTTCTTGCTTCAGTTTGGTCAGGAGCTAAGCTGGAGGATTTTTACCTATGGAGCATGTTTTGGGTTGATGGGGGAAACCAGAGTGCCCGGAGGAAACCCACCCAGACACGGGGAGAACAAACTCCACACAGAAAGGCTCGGGCGACCTGGGGATCGAACCCAGACCATGCATGCAAACTCCACACAGAACACACACAGAAAGGCCTGGGCGACCCAGGGATTGAACCCCGAACCTTCTTGCTGTGAAGCGTGAGTGCTAGCCACTCAGCCACCGTGCCGCCAAAAGCTTTGAATCTTGAACTGAATCTTGAATTCCGAGTTCTAACCTCAGAGCATTCCAGCTGAATTAACTCGTATGTAAACAGCACAGCTAATGCTAAACCATATAGGCTAAAGAAATGTAAACATTACATGATTGTTAATATTGTCGGATTTAACCTTTTCAAATGTTTGCATCATTATTGTGGTAGTTGATCCCTCAGATCCTCTTTTTGTGTTGATTATAGTTGTTGTAATATGTCAAATTTTAACTCTTGTGTGACGTGGGAGTTCACAAGTAGGAGTTACCAGTTCAAACTGCATTCAGAGTCAGTCAGTCAGAGGAGGAAAATATCCCAGTTACCAGTTGCTTTATACACCATAAACCCAGAATTAAACCAAGACTAGACCAAAGCTAAACCAGAACTAATCTGAGATTTATCCATAGTTTCGAGTAGATGAGGACGCCAGTGCGCATGTGCGGAGTCACAGCTTATTTCGCTCTCAGCTCTCGGGACCCAAACATGAAACGCAAAGCTGTAAATTATGGATAAATCTCGGATTACAGGCCACTTTTGACTCAAACAAAAGTGTAGACTAAGACATTGAGCTTCTATGATTTGAAAAGTGCTCAAGTTTGTGTTATTTGGAGACCGCAAATATATGCCCCGGGAACTCACGTTACGCTAATTTAAAACATCTCCGGAAGTGCTCCAAATGACACCAAAGTGCTATGGGTGCGTAAAACAACTTGCTTTATTACCGAAATAAGGCTCAGATTGTAAAAAACATTAATTCTCCTTTAAAAACACAATGGAGCACTTCCTTGTGAACACCTTCCACCTTCTCGCCCGTCATCTTCAGCTACTGTTCCTCACCTGTCCAGAGCGATGGCGCTGAAGCTGAGCACCGTGACGGAGCAGAAGAGCTTGTGGAGGAACTTGAAGGACTTGCAGATGATGATGGTGTGGATCCACCAGCAGCAGAGGGGATTGGAGCCCAGGGCCAGGTCAAAGGGCACGCACACCAGGCAGGCCCCGATCCCAGAGCACGCCAGGGTCTTGACGAAACGTTTTGTGACCGAGCGGAACACGGTGGTGGAGCAGGTGCACCACAGGACGGCTGCGTTACCTGCTCACAGCAACAAGACAGAGAAGTCATGTAGATTAAGCCTGCCACAATAACAGATATTTAAATAACTTTATCTACTGTTCCTCGACTGCTCCTCGTTTTTAGCCGTTGGTGACATCACAAAAGCCAAGATTACAAATACCCGGAGTTTGAAGTGTGGATACCTGATCAATCACACTGTTCTTTATACCTCCAAACGCCGCCCCTTCTACCCCCTCACTCGTCTTTAGTCCTCCAGTTTAGCAACTCTATTTGAAATGTAGTTTTGGGCAGAGTTTAGGCGTTTATTCCCACTTTAAATGTAAGATTTAGACTTCAAATTCCATTTTAAAAAATGACCTATTAACCCAAAAACTGTAATGCCAATTCATTCTTAACGGTCCTGCTAGTTCAAAGTTCAAAGTCAGCTTTACTGTCAAAAACCATATGTACAGGTTGCGCACACACAGGATTTGAAATTGCAGCGCCCCCTAGGCCCACAGCGAACATAAAACATCTGATAAACAAGATGATAAACACAATGACTAAAACATCACATACACGTAGCACACACTGACATGTATTTATAAAACACTCTGCCCTTGCCTTACATAGACTTCCATCTCAGTTTGTCAAATATTTCTCTGTATTTGACTCTTGTACCCCCCCGTAATGTTTTCCAAACAAAAAGACGCCTCATGTAAAACCGTTCCACTGTATTATGTCGTATCTTACTATTGTTATTGATTGTATATTTTCCATTCTGTTCATGTTCTTTTTAATCACTGTAAAGCACTTTGTGTTGCATTTATTGTATGAAAAGTTCTTTATAAATAAAGACTTACTTACTTACCTACTAGTAAAAGTACAGTAAACCTGTATATCCTCCTGAGACCCGCCCATTCATTTGTGTCCTTTATAGTGGACATCTTTTAAAGTTTAGAGATAGTTTGTGGCTGCACTATGATTTAAAAATAATAATAATAATAAAATAAATAAACAAATAAATTATTATTATTATTATTATTATTATTATTGTTGTTATTATTAATAATAATAATAATAATAATAATAATAATAATAATAATAATAATAATAATAATACATAAAAAATAAAAATGAAACATAAAAAATAATATAAATAAATAAATAAATAAATAAGAAATTAAAAGGGAGTCTAAAAACTTTTTGAGGCGACTGTAGAACTGACCGAAAAACAGTTTTTGTTAGGTTGTTAACTTCACGTGGATTTAACACTATTAATGTCCATTACAGAGGACATGTTACGACATTATGGATAAAAATAAAATAAACAAAATGTAAACGCTAAGGTGTTTATTTACCTCCAAATAGAAAATTTAAATAATAATAATAATTATTATAATAATTTAGATACACTTTTTTTCTTTGGGTACAAATACAAATAGGTAAAACACACAATGTGTAGCATAATAAAGCTCAAATGGTGTCATTTAAGCAGCAGTGTCAGTGTTACTTTTGTTACTTTTAATTACATACAAATTTTCATGGCAAAAAAAAAAATGCTACTTATAAACTTATCACTGTGAATAGTTAGAATACTTGGAATGAATAAGGTAAGTGAGGAATAACTAAACAAGCTCTGAAATTTAGTTTTGGGCAGAGTTTAGGTGTTTAGTCCCACTTTAAATGATCTGTATGTAAAATTTAGACTTTAAGCAGCTTAGATGAGTTGCAAAACGTATTCGAGCAAATTAAATTTGTCCAGTTGACAAATTGAATTTCTCCTTTGGCCATGAATTTGATCAATCAATCAATAAATCAAACAATATTTATAAAGCGCTTTTCATACAAAATTGTAGCACAAAGCGCCTTACAATGGTAAAGGATTAGAAGATTGACCTTTATTGATCTCACGCAGGAGAAGTTGTTTCTATATTTGACCCGGGGACCATCCCCATAATTTTGTTTTGTTATTTAGGCTTGGTCAGGCCCTAATTTTACCTGGACGACTGAGGGATTCTACACACATTTAGACTTTAAATTCCATAAAAATGACCTATTAACCTAAAAACAGTCATGCCAATTCATTCTTAAAGGTCCTGCTAGTTGTTACTTTTAATTACATACTAGTTTTCATGGCAAAAATGTCAATACTCAGAATGAATAAGGTAAGTGAGGAATAACTAAACAAACTTTGAAATTTAGTTTTGGGCAGAGTTTAGGAGTTTAGTCCCACTTTAAATGATCTGTATATAAGATTTAGACTTTAAATATGATAAAAAATTACCTATTAACCTAAAAACTAATGCCAATTAATTCCTAAAGGTCCTGCTAGTTGTTACTTTTAATTACATACTAGTACTTTTCATGGCAAAAAAATGCCCGAGAGTTGTGAATAGCACTTATAAACGTAAAGAAGTTATAACTATACAAACTTTAAATGAATTTGTTCTGTTTTTACATTTTTAAGACATTGTTTCTGTTCTAATTTGGTATTTTTGGGTTTGTAAAATGAATCCACAGCCTATACACTTGGTCTTTGTGTAATTCATCTCTCCCTCGTGACTTTCACGTAATTATCACAGCTCTCGAAGTGTTAATAGTGCTACTTTATAAACAACACAAACACTCAAAAACAGCTGCTGTTTTTTAAACCACCATTAGCACGTTATTTCACACGATCATTTAATCAACACTTAATTTCTCAAAAACAAATGTAGCAGAACTAATAGCTATAATTTTGCCTACACTGTTAATAGAGCTAAAGGTCCAATATTACAGAAAATTCACCCTTGTAAGCAGTTAAATTGTTGTAACTTCATTAGAAACATACCTGGAGTTGACCTTGAACCATAGTTTTTACCTTTTGTGTAGTAGAGAATGGGTTGAAATTATCCAAAATTGATTGTGGTGCTTTAAAAACACAGTGGAGCAGGTCCTGTATTACCATCACAAGGTGGAACAAAGTGTTTTCAGTCTGAGAGAAAAACTAAATATGCAGAGTATGTGTGCGAATGACGTGAATGAAACAAAACACTACTCCAGGTATGTCTGATGAACATAGTCTGGGCCCTTTAATAGTACATTTTCCAACTATTTCATTCATTAATTTATATTTCACTTTGTTCATGGGCTGGACACTGTTCGAGCATGAACCTCATAAGGAACATAAAGTGCAATTCTCACACTGCCTGGGGATAAAACTCATGTACTCCAACTAGGCTCTACTGATGTACAATCAAATACTTTGATTATAACTAGTGCTGCCAGGCGATTAAACAATGAATATAATTAATTACAGGATTTGTAATTAATTAATCGCATTTTAATCTCATGAGAGAGAGAGTGAGAGAGGGTTAGAAAGAGAGAGATTGAAAGAGAGATTGAAAGAGAGATTGAGAGAGAGATTGAGAGAGAGATTGAGAGAGATAGAGAAAGTGAGAGAGAGGGAGAGAGAGATTTTGAGAGATTGAAAGAGAGAGATTGAGAGGGATAGAAAGAGAGATTGAGAGAGAGAAAGATTTTGAGAGAGAGACTGAGAGAGAGAGAGATAGAAAGAGAGAGATTAAGAGAGAGAGAGACTAAAACAAAAACAAAAAAAATGTTTTTGTTAGGTTGTTAACTTCACATGGATTTAACACTATTACAGTCCAGAGGACATGTTACAACATTATGAATAAAAATAAAATAAACAAAATGTAAATGCTAAAGTGTTTATTTACCTCCAAATAGAAAATTTTAATAATAATAATAATAATAAATATAGCCGCAAGCGGCGATGATCGGCCCTCGCTTGCACTCGCAGCCCCCTGCTAACGCGCCATTTTCCTATTCCCATGAACCATCTATGTACCAAATTAAGTGTGGCTACACCAAAGTTTTTGCCGGGCATCCTAATGGCAGGGACAGATGTTTGACCTGTTACCATGGCAACATGATGTGAGATGGAGTGGGGGTGTCACTGTGTTTTTTGATCGTGACCATGTCACGAATGTGTGGTCCAAATTTGGTGTGTCTACGGCAAAGTAAAATTTTTCTGTTCCATGCAATCTCCCTAGGGGGCGCTATTACGGCCAATTGATGTTTTCTTATATCAATCTGTGTAGGGCCGGGGTGTCCACCAACGATTCAAGTTTGAGTAAAATCGGCCAAAGTATGTGCGAATTATCACTCGTCGAAGTTTGACAGGAAATGGCGCCTTCGCCACCAGGTCACATGGTCTATCCAAAATGGCTGGTTGGTTGCCTAGCAACGGTATAATATACTTTTTTGTTTATCTTCCCATGATGCATCTATGTACAGAATTTGGTGTGGCTATACCAAACTTTGTCAAGCATCCTATTGGCGGGGACAGACGTCTGGCCTGTTACCATGGCAACACGATGTGAGATGGCATGGGGGTGTTACTATGTTTTTTGATCAAGACCGTGTCACGAATGAGTGGTCAAAATTTGGTGTGTCTACGGCAAAGTAAAATGTTTCTTTTCCATGCAATTACCCTAGGGGGCGCTATTACGGCCATTTCAGATTTTTTTTTATGTCAATCTGTTCAGGGCCAGGGTGTACACCAACAATTAAAGTTTGAGTGAAATCGGCCAAAGTATTAGCACATTATCACTCGTCCAAGTTTGACAGGAATTAGCGCCGTCACCACCAGGTCACATGGTCTATCCAATATGGCTGGTTGGTTGCCTAGCAATGGTGTAATATACTTTTTTGTTCCTTTTCTCATGATGCATCTATGTACCAAATTAGGTGTGGCTACATCAAAGTTTTTGCCAGGCAAACTAATGGCGAGGACAGATGTTTGGCCTGTTACCATGGCAACATGACACGAGATGGAGTGGGGGTGTCACTGTATTTTTAGATCGAGACCATATCACGAATGTGTGGTCCAAATTTGGTGTGTCTACGGCAAAGTAAATTTTTTCTGTTCCATGCAATCTCCCTAGGGGGCGCTATTATGGCCATTTTAGATTTTCTTATATCAATCTGTGTAGGGCCGGGGTGTCCACCAACGATTAAAATTTGAGTGAAATCGGCTAAAGTATGTGAGAATTATCATTCGTCGAAGTTTGACAGGAAATGGCGCCTTCGCCACCAGGTCACATGGTCTATTCAATATGGCTGGTTTGTTGCCTAGCAACGACATAATATACTTTTTTGTTCCTCTTCCAATGATGCATCTGTGTACCAAATTTTGTTTAACTACACGAAAGTTTTTCCAGAGAATCCTAATGACAAGGACAGATGTTTGGCCTGTTGCCATGGCAACACGATGGGAGATGGCGCGGGGTCATCTTTGAGATTTTTGATCGAGACCCTGTCACGAATGTGTGTACCAAATTTGGTATGTCTACGATAAAATAAAATTTTGCACTTCCATGCAATCTCCCTAGGTGGCGCTATAGCGTCCATTTAAAATTTTCTTACATTGATCTGTTCAGGGCCGGGGTGTCCACCAACGATTGAAGTTTGAGTGAAATCGGCCAAAGTATGTGCAAATTATCACTCGTCGAATTTGATGGCGAGCCACAAAAATGAACCTGAAATTTGTGGCGTTGTCACGGAAACACCGTTCACTCTTTTAGAACGCTTTTAACAACTTTTAATGTCCCACTTGTCTAGATGATACAGCACGATTCTGGTGAGTCTGGGTCAAAAACCCTAGGAGGAGTTCGTTAAAATACGAAGACAGGAAAATGCGCCCTCGGTGCCGGGTCACGTGCTCGTTCCAATATGGCCGACTTCCTGTTGGTCGCCTAGCAACGGTGTAATATAGTTTTTTGTTCCTATTCCCATGATGCATCTGTGTACCAAATTTGGTTTGGCTACGACAAAGTTTTTCCTGGGTGTCCCATTGGCAAGGAGAGAAGTTTGGCCTGTTGCCATGGCAACACGATGGGACATGGCGTGTTGACGTCATTAAGTTTTTTGATCGATACCCCGTCACGAATATGTGTACCAAATTTGGTATGTCTACGACAAAGTAAAATTTTGCGCTTCCATGCAATCTCCCTAGGTGGCGCTATAGCACCTATTTCAGATTTTCTTATATCAATCTGTTCAGGGCCGAGGTGTCAACGAACGATTAAAGTTTGAGTGATATCGGCCAAAGTATGCGCGAATTATCGCTCATTGAAATTTGATGGCGAGAAGCAAAAACGAACCCGAAATTTGTGGCGTTGTCACGGAAACACCGTTCACTCTTTTAGAACGCTTTTAACAACTTTTAATGTCCCACTTGTCTAGATGATACAGCACGATTCTGGTGAGTCTGGGTCAAAAACCCTAGGAGGAGTTCGTTAAAATACGAGGACAGGAAAATGCACCCTCGGTGCCGGGTCGCGTGCTCGGCCCAATATAGCTGACTTCCTGTTGGTCGCCTAGCAACGCCATAATATATTTTTTGGTTCGTAACGACATGCCCTATCCACCACCCGAATTTCGTTTATCTACGACAAAGTTCATTTATCGGGTATAGCCATAGGCGCAATGTATTTTGATTTTTGAGGTGGCGCTGTGGAGCCATTTTTAAAGATTTTTTAATACAGATTATTTGTAAATTCCTTTTTTGGCGTTCTTGAATTTTGCGCAAAATTTCGTGAGTTTTCGTCAGTGGGAAGTACCCGAAACCTGAAAAAGTGGTCGGGAAAATAATAATAATAATAAATATAGCCGCAAGCGGCGATGATCGGCCCTCGCTTGCACTCGCAGCCCCCTGCTAACGCGCCATTTTCCTATTCCCATGAACCATCTATGTACTAAATTAGGTGTGGCTACACCAAAGTTTTTGCCGGGCGTCCTAATGGCAGGGACAGCTGTTTGACCTGTTACCAGGGCAACATGATGTGAGATGGAGTGGGAGTGTCATTGTGTTTTTTGATCGAGACCATGTCACGAATGTGTGGTCCAAATTTGGTGTGTCTACGGCAAAGTAAAATTTTTCTGTTCCATGCAATCTCCCTAGGGGGCGCTATTACGGCCAATTGAGATTTTCTTATATCAATCTGTGTAGGGCCGGGGTGTCCACCAACGATTCAAGTTTGAGTAAAATCGGCCAAAGTATGTGCGAATTATCACTCGTCGAAGTTTGACAGGAAATGGCGCCTTCGCCACCAGGTCACATGGTCTATCCAAAATGGCTGGTTGGTTGCCTAGCAATGGTATAATATACTTTTTGTTTATCTTCCCATGATGCATCTGTGTACCAAATTTTGTTTGACTACGCCAAAGTTTTTCCAGAGAATCCTAATGACAAGGACAGATGTTTGGCCTGTTGCCATGGCAACACGATGGGAGATGCCCGGGGTCATCATTGAGATTTTTGATCGAGACCCTGTCACGAATGTGTGTACCAAATTTGGTATGTCTACGACAAAGTAAAATGTTGCACTTCCATGCAATCTCCCTAGGGGGCGCTATAGTGTCCATTTCAGATTTTCTTATAGAAATCTGTTCAGGGCCGGGGTGTCCACCAACGATTGAAGTTTGAGTGAAATCGGCCAAAGTATGTGCGAATTATCACTCGTCGAATTTGATGGCGAGCCACAAAAACGAACCTGAAATTTGTGGCGTTGTCACGGAAACACCGTTCACTCTTTTAGAACGCTTTTAACAACTTTTAATGTGACACTTGTCTAGATGATACAGCACGATTCTGGTGAGTCTGGGTCAAAAACCCTAGGAGGAGTTCGTTAAAATACGAGGACAGGAAAATGCGCTCTCGGTGCCAGGTCACGTGCTCGGTCCAAAATGGCCGACTTCCTGTTGGTCGCTTAGCAACCGCATAATATACTTTTTTGTTCCTTATCCCATGATGCATCTGTGTACTAAATTTGGTTTGGCTACGACAAAGTTTATGCCAGGCATCCCATTGGCGACGACAGATGTTTGGCCTGTTGCCATGGCAACACGATGGGACATGGCATGTTTACGTCATTAAGTTTTTTAATCGATACCCCATCACGAATATGTGTACCAAATTTGGTATGTCTACGACAAAGTAAAATTTTGCGCTTCCATGCAATCTCCCTAGGTGGCGCTATAGCACCTATTTCAGATTTTCTTATATCAATCTGTTCAGGGCCGGGGTGTCAACGAACGATTAAAGTTTGAGTGATATCGGCCAAAGTATGCGCGAATTATCGCTCATTGAAATTTGATGGCGAGCCGCAAAAACGAACCCAAAATTTGTGGCGTTGTCACGGAAACACCGTTCACTCTTTTAGAACGCTTTTAACAACTTTTAATGTCCCACTTGTCTAGATTATACAGCACGATTCTGGTGAGTCTGGGTCAAAAACCCTAGGAGGAGTTCGTTAAAATACGAAGACAGGAAAATGCACCCTCGGTGCCGGGTCGCGTGCTCGGCCCAATATAGCTGACTTCCTGTTGGTCGCCTAGCAACGCCATAATATATTTTTTGGTTCGTAACAACATGACCTATCCACCACCCGAATTTCGTTTATCTACGACAAAGTTCATTTATCGGGTATAGCCATAGGCGCAATGTATTTTGATTTTTGAGGTGGCGCTGTGGAGCCATTTTTTAAGATTTTTTAATACAGATTATTTGTAAATTCCTTTTTGGCGTTCTTGAATTTTGCGCAAAATTTCGTGAGTTTTCGTCCGTGGGAAGTACCCGAAACCTGAAAAAGTGGTCGGGAAAATAATAATAAGAATAATAAGAAAAACCAGAACAGTAACAATATAGTGCCACGAATGGTAACACAAAATATATCAATGAAAAGGGCGCACGTCCAGTAACCCACCCGTGGGGTCCATTGACACCTACCAGCGCGTTTCACACGTTCCACGCTGGTTCTGCAGTGCTTCGCACCGCAGAACAGTTACAAAAGGCCCTATGCGCTCTTCAGCGCTCGGGCCTAATAAGAAAAACCAGAACAGTAACAATATAGTGCCACGAATGGTAACACAAAATATATCAATGGAAAGGGCGCACGTCCAGTAACCCACCCGTGGGGTCCATTGACACCTACCAGCGCGTTTCACACGTTCCACGCTGGTTCTGCAGTGCTTCGCACCGCAGAACAGTTACAAAAGGCCCTATGCGCTCTTCAGCGCTCGGGCCTAATAATTTAAGATGCGTGAAGAATCCCTCAGTCGTCCAGGTAGAATCCATGATAAAAGAAGAAATTCAATTTGTCAACTGGACAAAGTTTGTTTGATCGAAAACGTTTCGCCGCTCATCCGAGAGGCTTCGTCAGTTCTGGTTAGAGTGCTGGTTAGACACTGCTTATATCTCGCTGCAGGGAGGAGCTAACTATACTGCAGTTTTTCGAAATGAGAAATCCCAGTTTATTTCAAACCCACAAACACTTTAAGACAAAGGACAAAACACCGAGCCACAAACAAAGCAATGTGGTCTACTCCATTCAGTGTAGTGAAGACTGCAGGGAGCGTTACATTGGAGAAACAAAACAGCCACTTCACAAGAGGATGTACCAACACAGACGGGTGTGCCAGAGTGGACCGTCCTCTGCCGTACATCTCCACCTAGAAGCCACGGGCCATTCATTTGAGGACAGTGAGGTTCAGATCTTGGCCAGGGAAAATAATTGGTTTGAGAGGGGAGTTAAAGAGGCTATTTTTGTCAAAAAAGAGAATCCTTCTTTAAACAGAAATGGTGGAGTCAGACATAATTTGTCTCCCATCTATAATTCCATTCTTAAACCTAAATCAAAACAAACAAAAGAAACAATAGGGCTAGCCAGGTCAGGGCCAGAGGTGGGAAAAACAGTCATGTAGGGATGAATAGGTATGCTAATCTAGACGTCAGAGAAACAAAAGACAGAAACAAATAGGCGAGATAGTTTCGGAAAAACTGCAGTATAGTTAGCTCCTCCCTGCAGCGAGATATAAGCAGTGTCTAACCAGCACTCTAACCAGAACTGACGAAGCCTCTCGGATGAGCGGCGAAACGTTTTCGACCAAACAAACTTTGTCCAGTTGACAAATTTAATTTCTTCTTTTATCAATAATAATTTAGATACACTTTTTTTCTTCAGGTCCCGGGAAGATATTAGATCTTAAATTTGTGCGAAATTCTTTTACTCTTTACTCTTGAAGTACATTTTCCTTTAATACTTTTGCTCGAGGTGATTTTTTCATTTTTTTGTCATGTGATTTTTACTTTTACTTGAGGATTTCTTTGCTCCGGTATCTGTACTTTTACTTCAGTATCAAAATTGAGTACTTCATCCACCGCTGGTCTTATATGGCCCTTTTCTAGACGGTCAAGGTGAGGTGGACTGAAAATACACAAATAATTACATTCTATTCATTTTTGTACCCTTTACCTTTGCTGTGATAACAAACAAGCATCTTATCTTCTCCGCACAACGAGGTTAGGATCCAAGCGCCGCGGAAAGCCATAGGTCACCGTCCCTTTAATACGAGGTGAGGGGACAGTAATTGGAGCTAATGGGGTTAAGGAGGTGAACTTTATCACGCTTCCAGGAAACAGAGTTGAATTCCTAACACGGGGGCTTCCTGTGTGAACCTGACATAAGTGTGATACCCCTTCACAATCTATTACATTTCCCCAGCTCCAAAACACCACCATTATCTCCAAGAGCATCATGTTCTACAAGAAGACTGATCCAGTCCTCAAGATGTGCACAAGAACTATTTACATTAGATTGGTAATTTCATTTTATGTTTTTTTTTTCTTATACATTTCCGTAATAATTAAATTTGCACTATGTAACTTTTCTGAAGGAAGGAAGTTAAATTCTTCACTGTGAACATATTTGAATTGTTTTTATTCAGAAATTCCATTGATGTGTGAGTGTATATTTTATTTAATATTTAAAAATGAAAAATTCACATATACAATATTTTAAAGCCGTCAAATTTAACACTCAAACTTCACAGTGAAAATGTTTGCAGCAAAGAGGCAAGATGACAAGGCAAAAGCATCAATCCAAAGTGAGCTGATCTAATTTAGTAACAATCAGGAAATGCTGCAGGGAACCAATCTGATTGGTCAGAATTAGCTTCATCCAAACATCTCTTTGGGTGTTTCTCAATTCCCATGAACCTTCCTCCAAAGACCACTTTGTAGGACACACCTGGAGTCAGCTCCTCTGAAGCAGAGCCAGGTGTCCAGCTCACAGCTCCTGGAGCCCACGTGGAACAGCCTCCGCCATGTCACATGACCAGATCAAACGCCATGAAACTCAGTGTTTTAATAAACATCAATACTTCTACAAATGTAAAGTGTTCAGAGTGTCCACATGCATTAAAAACATGTGAATAACAAAGGCTGAGAGAATCATCTGTTACTGAGTTATTTAGGCTGATCAGAATCCTAAAGTGTGGCCATACCTGCTTGTCAAAGTCTGATCTCGTCAGATCTCAGAAGCTCAGCAAGGCAGGGCCTGGTTAGTACTTGGATGGGAGACCAGTGGGAATTCCAGGTGCCACAGTGGGGCGCCAGTCGCAACATTGCCTAGTATGAAAGCGCTGTGTGCGTGAGTGTTGGAGGTGGTCGGAGGGGCTGATGGCGCAGACTAGCAGCCTTGCTGCCGTCAGTTTGCCCCAGGGCAGCTGTGGCTACAGAAAGTAGCTTACCACCACCAAGTGTGGAGTGAATGAACAATGAACTGTAAAGTGCTTTGGGTGTCATGAAAGGCGCTATATAAATGTTGTGAATTATTATTATTAAAGGTCCCATGGCATGAAATTTTCACTTTCTGAGGTTTTTGAACATTAATGTGAGCTCCCCTACCCTGTTTAGGGCCCCCCCCCCACCCATGGCTAAAAGTTGCAAAATGTGTAAACTGAGCATTTGCGGTCCTTTTCTGCGTTTGAAAAAAAAACAGCTCAAATGGGCGATTCTGAATAAGGAAACTATGTGACGTCACACTGAAGCAAAAATGCAAATGCAGTTCTACCCCCCATCTGGATATCTACCCACCGTCACAGCCAGAGTTTGGACCGCAAACGAGCTACGCAATGCGAGATGCGTTTTTTAATTTGCCTGGAGGCACATGAGAGTGTTTCCAGGCTCGGATGTCCTTTATCCAATCCTCTGGACCTCTGAAACAGCAGTGGTTTAATTTTATTTTCTGTGAAAATTTGTTTTTTTCATTGAAACGCCTCTCCTTTCTTCCTTCGTGCATAAAACGCGGAAGTGGAGCCAGCGCACAGCGCACCGCTAAACCAAGAGTTTGCCCCCCCACCCGCTGCTCTGGCCTGTCTCTGTCCTTCTGATTTGCATTCAAGCAACAACGCCCATAATGAGGTGTTCAGAGAGATGTTTTTTGACTCTGCCTGTGTACATGTGTCTTTCTCATGCACTGAGTCTTGATTTTGAAGGATTCATTTACAGTATTAGGGAACCATTAAGGCACCATATAAAAGCATCAAGAAGTACCATGTCATGGGATCTTTAAAGAAATAAATGCACAGGCTGAAACATTTTCGGATGAGAGGCTAATTTCATCAGAGGGTTTGATGATGCAGATCTCTCTGAAGTCGTTCAGAAGCCGAGGATCCTGGCAATTGGGAAACACCCATCGATTCCCTAAATATAAGCCCCGTCCACAGAAGAGAACAGCCAATATGAAACAGCCTTCTTCTGTCACACATGATCAGTCGCTTTTGCCACACTCAATTTTGACTGTTGAATTTGACGGCCTGAAAACATTTGTGTTGAATATTTTAAAAGTAAATTTTTCGTTTTATAACACATTCACTTCAATTCAAAATAAAACAAATCAAACATGTTTTTTCACCGTAAAAAAAAGTGAGAAATTCAACTACATTCAGAATCTGATGAAACAAATAATCTTCCATGCCTACATTTTGCCTACCTTAATGTAACTGCTTCCCTTGGAATGTTTCACAATATGGTTTTAAAATAAGCAATATCCATGGAAACAGGCAGGAGATGCCACCAGACCAAGATACTGGTCAGATCTGTGCAGAGGATGGCCTGCTGACTGTAGGTGTGGATGTTCTTTGAGCAATAAAAACAACCATAACTGAAGGAATGCTCAATGGATAGGTTTAATGACACACTGTGAAATATTTCAAACAAAGTAATACCATCTCCATGGAGACAATCAGGTAACAGACTGAAAAGTTACACAATACAGTGGTACCTCACCTTACGAAATTAATTCGTTCCAGAAGTGGTTTCGTAACGTGAAAAATTCGTAAGCTGAGTAGCTATTTCAATGGAAAAAGCCTGATCCGTTCCAAGGTTGTTTTTTTTTATAGTGTAACTTTTTTTTATAGTGTAACGTTGTGTTCCTGACGGGCTAAGAGACTAGACCAGGACTAAAAGAACGTGGAATAAACCAGGTCTGGCCAGAACTAAACCTGGATTGGACCTGTTATTATTATAACATGGCAGTGCCGTTGGAGGAGCGCGTTGCTCGTTGCTCGTGTCTGTGCACCTTGCTCGTTCCGCGCTAGGGCTAAGAGGCCGAGAAAGACGCTCTTTCAGCGGGAATAAGAGCGGGGCGGGGCTGGCTCTGCTTCTATCTGACCTCCAGAGCCGGGGCGCCGACACTGTGAGCTAACAGGCCGAGAAAGGTGCTCTATCGGCGGGCAAGACCGCGGGGTCTCGCTCGGGGCGGGCTCTGCTTCTATGTGACTTCCAGGTCTAGACCAGAACTAAACCAGGTCTAGACCAGAACTAAACCAGGTCTAAACCTGAACTGGACCTGGACTAAACCAGGACCGGACCAGGATTAAATTACCCCGTGCTCGGCCCGCGCGTGCTCGGCCCCGAGGAGGAGGCAGGGCCCGGGCGCCGCGGCTCCATCCCGCAGTCCCGGTGTATCGCGGCCTTGCGCCGTATGGACGTCGCTTTTTGATCCTTCGATGTCGGCTCTTCCTATCATTGTGAAGCAGAATTCACCAAGCGTTGGATTGTTCACTCACTAAGGGAACGTGAGCTGGGTTTAGACCATCGTGAGACAGGTGAGTTTTACCATACTGATCATGTGTTGTTGTGTCTCCCCTCGCGCGTTCGGCGCTATATTGAGCCGTGTCCCCCCACGCTTCACTATCAACACATTCCATTGAAAATCTATGAAAGTTCGAGTGTTCAAACGAGAGAGAAATGCGAGAGAAACTCCAGTCTGAGAAAAGCGTATAATGTGTGTGGTGAGGCATTTACAGCCCTAAAACATGTAGAACAATTGCAAAATACAAAGTTGTCCTACCTCACGGACCTCTCCCACCGCGGGCCACCTCTGGAACCTAACCCCGTGTGTGTTGATAAAGTGTATTTACGTTTCGGGGCGTGCATCTGAGCGCGCATTAATTGAATTTTTGAGATTTGTTGTTTTTAAAGTGCTTTATAAATAAAGTTGGATTGGATTGGAGATTTTGCGTTTCGTAACTTGAAATTTCATTCGTATCTAGAGACCAAAATTTAACGTGAAGGCGTTTCGTAACTTGAAATTTTCGTTTGTTGGGTCATTCGTAAGGTGAGGTACCACTGCTGTTTTCCACTGCTGTTTTCTGATCTGTTATTAATGCTGTTTTCTCATCACAAACAGACCTGGAGTTGTGTATAGTTTCATTCACATGTTTAACACACAAACCCTGTAAATGGTCAAATGGTAAATGGTCACATCTTTATATAGCGCTTTTCCACCTTCAAGGCACCCAAAGCGCTTTACAACAAGGAACCAGTCACCCATTCACACACACATTCACACACCAGTGTACGCAGACACTGGGGGTGAGGCGGGTTAAGTGTCTTGCCCAAGGACACAACGGCAGCATTCATCTGTGGGAGCTGGAATCACACCTGCCAACCTGTGGGTCAGTGGATCTGACCGCTCAACCACTGATGTTGCTTATGTCAAGAGCGGGATTTGAACCGCCAACCTTTGGATCAGTGGACAAACACTCTCCCAACTGAGCTACTGCCGCCCTGCCGCCCTGTAGATTTGGCGGAGTTCTTTTCTAAAACGGTTGTTCCTCAAACATACTTAAACATGTGTGAATGAAACAAAACAAAAATGAAACTCCAGGTATGTTTTTGATGAAGTAACTACATTCTAACATGGATTAAATCTCAAAGAGTCAACTGTATGTGATATAGGACCTTTAAAAATGGAATGACAGGCCTGTTAGTAGACTACAACTGTATTTCAACAATTGTGATTGAAGGTTTGATGGGTGATTGGCGGTGTGGCATTTTACTTCAGTTCCATTCAGCTGAAGTGTTTATTGGCTGTTGCTTTGAAGGTGTTTGTAGTAATAGCGTCGTACAAGCACCAGTGGTCCTGTGGCAGAGTTGTAGTACTCAAGTATTAGATTTTTTTAAAGGATAATGACTCAACTTGGATTCAGACTCAAATCATCTGGAGTTTGGTAGTTCAATCCCAGCTCTGGTCTGTGTATACTGAAGCAAGACACTCAGGCTACGTTTATATGATGACGGTCTGAACAGAAGACGCAAAAGTGGCGTCGCATCTTCACTTTTTATTCCACGTTTAGACGAGCGTTTTCAGGAGGAAATCTGCGCGCATACAGTGACGCAAAAGTGTGTGGAATTCGATTGGGTATGCATGCCAGGCGGCTAGGTGGTGCTGTGATACATTATCACTATGTCTGCACGCATGCGTAGAATCTTCATCATGTATGTGATGTAAACGCATACGCGACGTCAGCCGATTTGACCAGAGTTTTGCGACTTGGGCAGTGTAGAGAAAAACGCTACGGCGGAGTGTATTCAAGTTTTCCACTTTGGAGGGCGGTTTCAGTTTTTTGCATTTTTAAGCCCCCAAAACACCATCACCGTCTAAACGAAAGACACTTCTGATCAAATATTTTGTCGTAAGCAATAATTGAACTTCTTCATCTGACCACACAATATTTTTTTGCTACCGGTTGCCATGTTTTGTTTTGCTTTTCGCGGAGCACATGAGAAAAAGGAAGATTCTACGCATGTGCACGGACATAGTGATAATGTATCACAGCGCCACCTAGCCGCCTGGAATGCATACCCAATCGAATTCCACATACTTTTGCGTCACCATTTGCATGCAGACTTCCTCCTTGCCTGGTTTACACCTGACCATATCACAAGTGATATATGGTCTGGGAGCCACCTTCGAAATATCTCGTAGCAGAGGTGTGGTTTACGATCGCCAACGGCCGTTGATTGGGCGGTACGATGTACGAATGTCTATCATTTGGCGTATACGTAGCCCATAGCCAATCATGTCAGTTCAAAGATCAAAGTCAGCTATATTGTTTATAGTTTTTTTAAAGTGTCTGGAGTGATATGTCTTTTTATGGAATACAGGTTATGACAATATGGGGGGTGGGGAGTGGGAGACGGGTAAGGTGAGAGTTCAGGTGAGAGTTCAGGTGAGAGTTCAGGTGAGAGTTCAGGTGAGAGTTCAGGTGAGAGTTCAGCCTCCTGACAGCCTGGTGGATGAAGCTGTTTGACAGTCTGGTGGAGTGGGCCCGGAGACTCCGGTACCTTCTCCCCGAGGGCAGGAGGCTGAAGAGGCTATGTGCGGGGTGGCTCGGGTCACCCACAATGCTGGACGCTCTGCGGGTGAGCCGGGTGTTAAAAATGTCCAGGAGGGAGGGGAGAGAGACACCAGCGATCCTCCCAGCTGCATTCACTATGCGCTGCAGGGCTCAAACTACAAGCTTCCGTTTGTCACGTAGTACGCGTCTTGCCACTCCTCCCCGCTCTCTGATTGGCTCCCAGAATCAGGAGAGCTCGCCTGCCATAGTTGCCAGGCTGTCTTTCAGATCGGAACGAACGAAAGCAGCCTGGGATTTCCCAGGTTAATTTCCTCCTGAAAACGCTTGTCTAAACATGGAATAAAAAGTGAAGACGCGACGCCACTTTTGCGTCTTCTATTCAGACTGTCATCATATAAACGTAGCCTTAGTCCACTTCTTTGTACCTTTTATGATTCCAAGCAAAGTAATAACATCTTTATGAAACACGCAGAGGCCAGACCCTGCACTAAAAAAGTTACACAGAGCACATTTAATGACTATAATTCAATATATTTCTGTATTCTATTCTTGGACTTGAATGAGTTTCCACAAAAAGTAGATTTACCTGATAACATGTTCCTTTAGCAGAGGTCCAGGGTCAATATGAAGGGCACTGTCTCCCAGCACATTTTGAGAGCTATTGATTTGTGTGAACAAGCCCAGCCTAATCTACACACAAGAGTACGCGGTGGACACTTGGAGGTCACCTGATTGACGCAAATGATAGACGTGCTATTGGTTTCCAAATGGAATGAAATAACACTGTCATTTTTTCTGCTTTATTCTTGTGGGTGAATGTAATGATTTAAAGGGGGGAAACTGATCATTATTTATGAGCTTCTAACCATGTTATTATGTTCCCTCATCATTACTTGGCTCATAATTGTATTTTGATTAATTCATTTCAGTTTGAGTAATGTTGTATTGAGGCATGTGGCTAAAAATAAATCAGTTTTCACCTCCCTCCTACCCCCTATCCCTACCTACTGCTCTGTAAAATTCCAAATCATGCATGTAGGGTTGAAAATGTCATGTAGCCTTTTTTCAACAATAAAAAATATGAATATGAAAATCTGCTGCTTGCTACAGTGAAATGCTACTGTAAAGAGGCATTTTTAAACAGAAAATCTATGGAAATTATATTATTAACACATCGTTACCTCCTCAAAACACAGTGGAGCATTTCCTATCGCCTGTTACCACATGACATCACAAGGTGGAACATTGTTTTCCATTTGAGAGAAGAACTGAAGCCTAATATGCAGGATTTGTGTATTAAACATGTGAATGAAAACAAAACACAACTCTCAACAGGTCTGTTTGTGAAAAGGAAAACAGCGTAACGTGGGCACTTTAATATTAAAGTTTTACTTTTAAATATCTTTTAATTAACGTGTTTCTCGACCTGCCTTTCACACAAAATGTAATTATCACTTTCATACCTTGGAGGAAAAAAAACAATCGCACATCCAGAATCAGGTTTAACGCGTGACATGACAGCTTTACCATAATATTATTCAGTGAGATGCCACCTTACTTTAACTTATCAAATTGTGTTTTTACAGCTTGCAAGCCAAATTACAGGTTAGATTTGTGGAGAGGTGACCCCACTCACAGTAAGAACTAGGGATGCACGATATGTCAGCATTAACATCGGTATCGGCCGATATTTGTCCGTACAGTAATCCCTCGAATTAACCTTTTCTCACATTTCTCTCTCGTTTAAACACTCAAACTTTCGTAGATTTTCAACAAAATGTATTAATAGTGAAGCGTGGGGGGAAGGGAGAGGGCGGAGAAGTGCGCGCGGACACGTGCGCTCACCGCGGTCCCGAGGGGAAGCCCCGCTGCGTGCGAGCCGGGTACGAGCCGCGTGCGGATGGCAAAGACCTTTGCTCTTTTCGGACTGCGTGCCTCCCCTCTAGTCCTGGTTTAGTCCAGGTCTAGACCTGGTCCAGTCCTGGTTTAGTCCAGGTTTAGTCCTGGTTTAGACCTGGTCAAGTCCAGGTTTAGTCCTGGTTTAGTCCAGGTCTAAACCTGGTCCAGTCCTGGTTTAGTCCAGGTTTATACCTGGTCTAGTCCTGGTTTAGTCCTAAATCCAAATCCAAATCCACTTTATTTATATAGCACATTTTACAAACGTAGCCGTTTCCAAAGTGCTGCACAGAGATAAAACATAAAGAATACATAGTATGTATGTATAAGTAAAATCAAACTAAAACAGCACCATAAAATGACAAAGTAAGCTTAAAAATAAATGAAATAAAATAAATAAATAAATAAATAAAGTAAAATCAAATCAAATCAATAAGAGACACAGAGGACCACACAAACTCACGCAGTGTTAAAAGCCAGAGAGTAAAAGTGGGTTTTAAGACGAGACTTAAAACACTCGATAGTCGGGGCAGTTCGGACATGAAGGGGCAGATTGTTCCACAGCTTTGGGCGGGCTACAGAGAAAGCCCGATCCCCCCTGGTTTTAAGTCTGGACTTAGGCACCACGAGCTGGAGTTGGCCCTCAGACCTCAGCTTGCGCATGGGGGTGTAGATTTGGATGAGGTCTGAGACATACTGTGGGGCCAGTCCATTTAAAGCTTTAAAAACAAACAATAAAATCTTAAAATCAACTCTAAAACGAACTGGGAGCCAGTGCAATGACGCTAAAATCGGAGTAATGTGCTCACATTTTTTGCTTCCAGTTAAAAGTCGTGCAGCAGAGTTTTGTACTAACTGTAAGCGAGAAAGTGCATGATGGCTAATGCCGGGAAAAAGTGCATTACAGTAATCTAAACGCGAGGAAATAAAAGCATGAATTACTTGGTCAAAAGATTTAAAAGATAAAAAAGATTTAATTTTCGATAAAAGCCACAAATGATAAAAACCGGATTTAACGACCGCATTTACGTGTTTGTCAAATTTAAAATCACTGTCAATAGTGACGCCAAGGTTGGTGGCAGACTGTTTCACATACTTTTTTAAGTGGGCCCAGATCAGTGAAAGGGTCGGTGTTACCAAAGACAATGACCTCAGTCTTTTTCTCATTTAAACTTAAAAAGTTGTGGACCAGTCAATCCTTGACATCACTAAGACAGTGAAGGAGAGGTGTCAGGGGGGCAGAAGCAAGTTTCTTCAGTGGCAGGTAAATTTGGCAATCATCTGGGTAAAAGTGATATTGAATGCCATGTTTTTTAAAGATTTCACTCAGTGGGAGGAGGTACAAAGCAAAGAGAACAGGAGCCAGTATTGAACCCTGGGGGACACCGCAGTTCAGGGAGGCTGTGGACGAAGTGGCGTCCCCCAGTCTGACGGAGCTACTCCTCCCACTGAGGTAGGACCTGAACCATTTGAGGGCAGTCCTCCTGACACCAACACAGTTTTCCAGGCGATTTAAAAGAGTTGCATGGTCCACTGTGTCAAAAGCAGCCGTCAAGTCTAAAAGCACTAAAATGGCGGTGACACCAGAACAAGTCATTAAAAACCTTTAAAAGTGCAGACTCTGTGCTATGTAGAGCCTTATAACCCGATTGAAAGATGTCAAAAGTGCCATGTGCTTCTAAAAATGACTGGAGCTGCAGAAGGACACATTTCTCTAAAATCTTGGCCATAAAGGGGAGTTTGGATATGGGCCTATAGTTAGAGGGAAGTGATGTGTCCAGATTGGGTTTTTTCAACAGGGGTACAATAACAGCATTTTTACAAAACAAAGGCACAACACCAGAAACAAGGCTGCTATTAATTACCTTATGAACACTGGAGCCAATAGTGGTCCACACCTCCTTGAAAAGACGAGGCGGGACAGGGTCATTGGGGCAGGATGAAGGTTTAAGTTTCCTGACCACATTTGATAGACACTCCAGTGACACTGGCTCAAAGTTAAAAAACACATGCGAGCAAGTCGGGTCAGGTAGCAGATGTGAACCAGGGGTTACAATATTGGCCCTAATGTTGGCTACTTTTTCATTAAAAAACACAAGAAAGTTGTTGCATGTTACATCAGCAGCAGGAGTGGACTGGATGGGGTTAAGAACAGCGTCTATAGTTTTAAAAAGAACCCAGGGATTTTTAATATTACTCGCCACCACGTCGGAAAGATACTTTGTTTTCTCGGTTTTGACAATCATCTGATACGAGCGCCAACTGTCTTTCAGAATTTCGTAGGACACAACTAAACCATCCGCTTTCCATTTGCGCTCTGCCCTTCTGCAGACGCGCCTCGCTTCACGCGTAGTGTCATTCAGCCACGGCTTCCGACTGGCTCTGGGGCGCACAGCTTTAAGCGGAGCCACAGAATCTAAAACACTGTTACATGTGCCCTGAAACCTATTCATTAAAAACTCTGTATCTTGTTCAGCAGCATCAGTGTCATCGTTCGCACAGGTAGAGAACAGTGAAGAGAAACGGGCTGCTGTATCAGGCTTAATGGAGCGACACAAGCGCACGGGGGGCTCCGGGTTAATACAGTCATTCAACATAAAATCAAATAAAATAAGACTATGATCAGACAGTGCCACATCCCCAACTAAAACATTATCAATGTGCAGACCATGCGACAGGACAAGGTCCAGCGTATGGCCATGAATCTGAGTGGCACCCGTAACATGCTGCGTCAGATTAAAACCTTCGATGAGTTCTGAAAACTCCCTAGCTAAGGATTTGGACGGACAACAGACATGTATGTTAAAATCACCAACAATTAAAATTCTATCATAGTCCATTAAAACAGCAGCAATAAAATCAGAGAATTCGTCCAGAAAGTGTCTATTATATCTGGGTGCCCTGTAGACCACAGCGCACAGCACAGGTTCCTCTCACCTTAGCGTGAAATAGCTCAGTTTAAATGAGGAAAACTGCGTCCCTGTCTGCGGCTTAAAGCAGAAACTGTCTTTCAACACCGTTGCAATACCACCACCACGACCGGTGGTTCTTGGCGCGTTCATAAACGTGCAGCCGGAGGGTAAAAGTTCCGAAAAGGAGCTTGACTCACCCGGGGCGACCCAAGTCTCAGTTAAAAAGAGCAGATCCAGGTGCCGTGCGGTGAAACAGTCCTGGAGAATAAATGTCTTATTCGCCACGGATCTGGCGTTTATGAGTCCACATTTAAAAAGAAAGACGTCCTCTGGCACCGGAGCAGTCCGATTCAGGGGCTTCAGGTTTTCGAGGTTAGCACCGCCAGAGCCTCGATCACGAATGCGGCGAGGGCGCACAAAGCACTCGGCCTGTCCGCACAGGGGGACCAGGGACGTACCCAGAGGAGCCAGGTTACGCCGAGATGCCCAGCGGATAAAACAGGCCCGGAGATGACTAGGAATCCTAGATGGAGTGGACATCAGGGCCGGAGAACGAGCTAGCACGGCCTTCAGCTTAATTAGCTGCCCGCTTCTCACCCCACGACGGCGGCGCTTCCTGGGAGGGAGAGCCGGGATCCTGCGCAAGTGCTCGGGCACCTCCGCCAGGTAAGGGGCGCGCGGGTCCTCACAGTTTAACTCAAATTGTGAATCCACATATTCTTTGATTTTCAATAACTCTGTGCGATCATACACAAGCGTGGAGTTAGTGGTTCTCAAACAGACTGTTAAAACCAAGGTAAAACAAATAAAAGTAGGCAGAGCCAAGCGGCGGCCAAGACACACTGGCGCCATCTTGCTTCTCATCTTACCCATGGTTTAGTTCAGGTCTAGATCTGGTTTAGACCTGGCCAAGTCCAGGTTTATTCCTGGTTTAGACCTGGTCTAGTCCTGGTTTAGTCCTGGTTTAGTCCAGGTCTAGACCTGGTCCAGTCCTGGTTTAGTCCTGGTTTAGACCTGGTCTAGTCCTGGTTTAGTCCACGTCTAGACCTGGTCCAGTCCTGGTTTAGTCCTGGTTTAGACCTGGTCTAGTCCTGGTTTAGTCCAAGTCTAGACCTGGTCCAGTCCTGGTTTAGACCTTGTTTAGACCTGGTCTAGACCTGGTTTAGTCCACGTTTAGTCCTGGTCTAGTCCCGGTCTGATCCTGGTCAGGTCCTGGTTTAGTTCCAGTTTGTTACACTATTTAAAAAAATGTTACACTATAAAAAAAATTGAAATTGAAAAAAATAAATAAATCAGGAGTCAAAACACTCACACAAGACATTCAAAAATTAATTTTGCATGATTTTCAGTCTGTATAAAATGTTATCTCAGAATTAAAAATAAATAAATATCGGTATCGGCCGAGATCAGCAACATTAATATCGGATATTGGTATCGGCTAAAATTTTCACATCAGCGCATCCCTAGTAAGAATGAATGTTTTAAGATATTTTTGAGCAATAAATAACACCTGTAGTACTGCCCTGAGATAGGACTCTTTTGGGAGGAGGTTAGAGGAGCAGTGGAGATGATTATTTCAAAGAATGTTCTAACAAACAAACATTATAATTTGTTCACTTTTAATAAATTATAATTAATATGTGCTTTTTACAAGCTAAAAGAACAATTGCAATATTTTAGAAAAAAGGCCCAAGTTGCTGCACTGGGTAAAACAGATGCTCACAGTTTTTCCCTTGGAAAAGATTACATGCATTAGAAAAGGAAAGTAGAAATTGTTTGACCATGTATGGGGTCCATTTAAAATTTTTATAGGGAATCTTAATTTGGCAGATGGTGCTGAAGATGACTGAGATTACTCTGTAAACCTGTGTGTGTGTGTGTGTGTGTGTGTGTGTGTGTGTGTGTGTGTATATATATATATATATATATATATATATATATACAGTGGTACCTCACCTTACGAAAGACCCTACTACAAACGAAAAATCCAAGTTACGAAACGCCTTCACGTTAAATTTTTGTCTCTAGATACGAAAGAAAATTCAAGTTACGAAACGCGAGATCTCAAAAATTCAAATAATGCGCGCTCAGATGCACGCCCCAAAACGTAAATACACTTTATCAACACACACGGGGTTAGGTTCCAGAAATAACCCGCAATAAGAGAAATCTGCGAAGTAGGACAGCTTTATATTTTACAATTATTCTACATGTTTTAAGGCTGTAAATGCCTCACCACACACATTATACACTTTTCTCAGACTTCTCACATTTCTTTTCTCACATTTCTCTCTCGTTTAAACACTCAAACTTTCATAGATTTTGAACAAAATGTATTAAATAGTGAAGCGTGGGGGGAGACACGACTCCAGAAGCAGCACGGAGACAGGAGCACCGCCCGCAAGGAGCACCGCCCGCGAGGAGCACCGCCCGCGAGGAGCACGCATCCCTAGTCCTGGTCTGCACGACTGGCACCGGGTCTGCGAGCATGCGATAGAACCGCGGCGCCCGGACCTCTGGTCCCGACCTCTGGAGCCCGAGCCACAAACCAGCTGCACGGCACGTGGTGGTTTAATCCTGGTTTAGTCCAGGTCTAGTCCACGTTTAGTCCTGGTCTAGTCAGGACGCAGAACACAATGTTACACTATTTTTAAAAAACCTTGGAACGGAAAGAACGGGGCTTGGAACGAATCAGGCCTTTTCCATTGAAATAGCTACTCAACTTACGAAAAATTCACATTACGAAACCACTTCTGGAACGAATTAATTTCGTAAGGTGAGGTTCCAGTATATATATATATATACAGTATACAGTGCCGTGAAAAAGTATTTGCCCCCTTCCTGATTTCTGTGTTTTTTGCATATTTATCACTCAAAACATTGTCAGATCATCAAACCAATTTTAATATCACACAGAAACAACCCAAGGAAAGACAAAATTCAGTTTTTGAATGATGATTCCATTTATTAGTGCACAAAAAAAATCTAAACCTATCTGGCCCTATGTGAAAAAGTAATTGCCCCCTTAATCTAATAGCCAGTTGAGCCTCCTTTGACAGCAATAACTGTAACCAAACGTTTGCGATAATTGGTGATGAGTCTTTCACACCGCTGGGGAGGGATTTTGGCCCACTCTTCTATGCAGAATTGTTTCAATTCTGCCATATTGGAGGGTTTTCTTGTATGAACTGCCCGTTTAAGGTCACACCACAGCATCTCAATCGGATTTAAATCCGGACTTTGACTTGGCCACTCCAAAACCTTAATTTTGTTTTCTTTGAGCCATTCAGAGGTGGACTTGCTGGTGTGTTTTGGATCATTGTCCTGTTGCATGATCCAAGAGCGCTTGAGTTTGAGGGCACGAACTGATGGCCGGACATTCTCCTTCAGGATCTTCTGGTAAACAGCAGAATTCATTTTTCCGTCAATCACAGCAAGTTGTCCTGGTCCTGAGGCAGCAAAGCAGGCCCAGACCATCACACTGCCACCACCATGCTTTACTGTGGGCACCATGTTCTTTTTATCAAATGCTGTGCCATTTTTACGCCAGATGAAACGGGCTGCAGACCTTCCAAAAAGTTCAATTTTAGACTCATCGGTCCACAAAATGTTTCTCCAAAAGTCTTGAGGGTCATCAAGGTGCTTTTTGGCAAAGGTGAGACGAGCCTTTGTGTTCTTTTGTGAAAGCAGTGGTTTTCTCCTGGGAACTCTTCCATGGATGCCATTTTTGGCCAGTGTTTTTCTAATGGTGGAGTCATGAACACTGACCTTAACTGAGGCCAACGAGGCCTGTAGTTCTTTCGATGTGCGTCTAGGTTCTTTTGTGACTTCCTGAATGAGCCGTCGTCGCACTCTTGGAGTAATCTTAGTTGGTCGACCACTCCTGGGAAGGGTTGCAACTGTTCCCAGTTTCCTCCATTTTTGAATAATGGCTCTGACAGTGGTTCGCTGGAGCCCCAGAGCTTTGGGAATGGCTTTGTAACCTTTTCCTGAATTATAGACTTCTATCACTTTTTTTCTCATTTGTTCTTGAATTTCTTTGGATCGTGGCATGATGTGTTTGTTCTTGAGATGTTGTAGCCAACTTCACTTTGTTTGACAGGAACTATTTAAGTGATTTCTTGATTCAACACAGGTGGTGACAATCAGGTGTGGGTGTGGCATGTAGAACTGAACTAAGTTTTCTCAAAACTGTGGTTAGTCACAGTTAGTTTGTGATTTAACAAGGGGGGGCAATTACTTTTTCACATAGGGCCAGATAGGTTTAGATTTTTTTTGTGCACTAATAAATGGAATCATCATTCAAAAACTGAATTTTGTCTTTCCTTGGGTTGTTTCTGTGTGATATTAAAATTGGTTTGATGATCTGACAATGTTTTGAGTGATAAATATGCAAAAAACACAGAAATCAGGAAGGGGGCAAATACTTTTTCACGGCACTGTATATATATATATATATATACACACACATACATACATATACATACATACCTACATACATACATATACATGTATATACTTACATACATACACATATACACACATACGCATGTACATATATCCCCTTAACTCATCCTATGTCTAAATAATTATCAAGTATAATGTTTTTGATCAGATGTTTAAAACGGTATTTATTTGGGCAACTCTTAACTTCATTATTCAAATTATTCCACAAATCCACTCCACATCTTGTGATGCACATGTTGTACGGAAAAATAATTTCTTAAAATTGAATTCATTTCTTAAGTTATAATTTCCTTCTCTGTTGCTAAATAATACTTGAATATTTCCTGGTAGTTGTTTATACCAGGCTTGATACATAATTAGTAAGGTTTTAAATTTAACCAGCTCTTCAAACTTAAAAATTTTGGATTTGTAAAACAACATGTTCTCTATGTTCTACCCGATGTAGAATTCTCACAGCCTTTTTTTGTATTTTGAATAATGAATCTGTATTAGTTCTAAATGTGTTTCCCCACACTTCTGCTCCATAGCTCAAGTAGGGTACAATCAACGTGCTGTATAAGTTATGGAGGGATATATATATATATATATATATATATATATATATATATATATATATATATATATATATATATATATATATATATATATATATATATATATATATATATATATATATATATATATAAATATATATATATATATATATATATATATATGGGGGGAAAAAATATCTGTTCTTGTTTTTGTTTTGTTTTGTTTTTGTTAATGTACACAACTGGCATATTGTTTGTGATTATGCTTTGATAATGTACAAAAAACTAAATAAAAACATTGTTCCAAAAATAATAACACCTCTAGTTGGATAAATGCAAGACAGATTAGATTAATGCCATACTGTGGACAATTTAAACCAAAGCATTAACATCTTCATGGAGACAAACTGGTTGCAGACTCTTCCAGAAAAATTACACAGTGCACTTTTTAAACTTTTTTGTGTTTGCTAATGTGTGCATTGTGTCACCATGGTAACCACATCCCGTCAACATGCATTTTCTTCCACCACCCCATTCTCTGACATATGCTAATAAATTATAAAACACTTTTTTTTTTTATATATCAAGGATCACCCTCTTCTCTGCTCCCTGGGTATTTCTCAAGATCTTCTTCTCTGAGCCCAAGTAAACAGTGTCAGAGCTGAATTACCGATGCTTTTAAAGTAACGTCTTATGAAAACAAGGCCAGCACTGGCTTCTAAACATAGCCCGACTGCCAAACAGCATCCTCTTAGCTTTTTTAGCACGTCATCTCCAGCAGTGTTAATAACTGTGGTCCAAATGAACATGTGCACTTATACATGAGAACACGCTGGGGTGTTCACGTCAAAAGAGGATACACGGTTAAAAGGCTCTATATGACACAAAATGGATTCTTGTGAGCTTTAGGTCATGTTATAATGTTGTTACCTCATCAAAAATACACCCGAGTTGTGTTTTGTTCCATTCACACATGTTTGAGTGATCTTTTATTATTAGTCTGTTTACATCTCAAAGCTCAAAATGCTCCGTTCCACCTTGTGATGTCATGAAGTGGTAGTTTTCAACAGCTACATTATACCTTTCATTCAGTAGCGATAGGCGATTCTAGGGTTGAAGTCATCCTAATGATTCTAGTGAAGGTGTATGGAGTTTAAGGCTGCATCCCATTTCTCTGTCTTACCCCTTCTTCTTACCCCTACCCCTTGGTTTTGCGCTTTCATGTGAGGGTAAGGGGTGTCCCAATTCTAAATTTGATCAAGGGCTAGAGCCACGACCGAGGGCTACATACCCCTTGAAACGAAGTAAGCTCTCGACCAGACTTGAAACGAAGGGGTACGCCTACAAGTCCAGGCAGGTTTTGGGATCAGGATGGCAGCGTCACATTGACCAGCCAAGGAGTCTCATAAATGTATTTTCTGCAGTTGAAATTATCGATTAACAGTTTAGCAGGTTTACAATTATGACGCTGATGTTCTATGTTACTTTTAGTGAACTGTTGTTGTGGTTTTAATTGTAGTGATGTCTGTTTAGCCGACATTATCGTTTTCATCGAACGTTCAGGAATAAACAAGCTAGTTTTTTTGTCGAGCTGAGGTACCCGATAATCCTTGACATTTGTGTACATTTGTTTGCGTCAATTGTTGTCGCCTCTGCATTAGTATCGTGTTTATTCTTGGATGTGCAGTGTAAATTGGCTTTACAAATCCCATTGTCATGTTCTCGCTTCACTGTTTCCCATTGTTAACAGAGAGTTAACACAGCTCCACTGAAGACTGAAGAATTAACAATGAAGCTAAAAATAGTAGCTAGCGTCAAAGTTGGACAGTTATGTATTTAAGGCATATTGAGCATTGAAACCACCAGAACACGTGTGATGGGCTTTAAAAACACAGAGAAGCACTTCCTGGATTGCCACCGAATGACATATGGCAGTGAAATACACTATATTGTCAAAAGTATTCACTCAACCATCCAAATAATCAAAATCAGGAGTTCCAATCACTTCCATGGCCACAGGTGAATAAACTGCAGTGTTTCTAAAAACACTTGTGAAAGAATGGGTCGCTCTCAGGAGCTCAGTGAATTCCAGCGTGGTGCTGTGATCCTAACTGTGCAATAAGTCCAGTCCTGAAATTTCCTCGCTCCTAAATATTCCACAGTCAACTGTCAGTGGTATTATATGTGATTGGGAACGACAGTAACTCAGTCACGAAGTGGTCGGCCACGTAAAGTGACAGGGCGGGGTCAGCGCAGAGGTCACCAACTTTCTACAGGGTCAATCTCTACAAACCTCCAAACTTCATGTGGCCTTCAGATTAGCTCAAGAACAGTGCGTAGAGAGCTTCAGGGAATGGGTTTCCATGGCCGAGCAGCTGCATCCAATCCACACATCACAAAGTGCAATGCAAAGTGTCGGATGCAGTGGTGTTGAGCACCCCGTCACTGGACTCTAGAGCAGTGGAGATGTGTTCTCTGGAAAGACAAATCATGCTTCTCCATTTGGCAATGTGATGGAGAAGTCTGGGTTTGGCAGTTGCCAGGAGAACGGTACTTGTCTGACTGCATTGTGCCAAGTGTAAAGTTTGGTGGAGGGGGGATTATGGTGTGGGGTTGTTTTTCAGGAGCTGGGCTTGGCCTCTTAGTTCCAGTGAAAGGAACTCTGAATGCTTCAGTATACCAAGAGATTTTGGACAATTCCATGCTCCCAACTTTGTGGGAACAGCTTGGAGATGACCCCTTCCTCTTAAACATGGCTCTGCACCAGAGCACAATGCAAAGCCCATAAAGACATGGATGACAGCATTTGGTGTGGATGAACTTGACTGGCCTGCACAGAGTCCTGGCCTGACAGAACATCTTTGGGATGAATTAGAGCAGAGACTGAGAGCCAGGCCTTCATCCAACATCAGTGTGTGACCTCACAAATGCACTTCTGGATGAGTGGTCATAAATTCCCATAAACACACTCCTAAACCTTGTGGACAGCCTTCCCAGAAGAGTTGAAGCTGTTATAGCCTCAAAGGGTGGACCAACGTCATATTAACCCCTGTGGATTAAGAATGGAATGTCACTTAACTTCATGTGTGAGTCAAGGCAGGTGAGTGAATACTCTTGTCAATATAGTGTATGCTGTCTTAAGATGCAGGATACACTTGCGTGCAAGTAGATCAGATCAAAACAGATATTAATCAATACTGAAACTAGTAATGAAAATAAATACTCATTTGAGAAGGTATCAATGCTAAAAAGTCACATTCACAGGTCAGAAATAAACCTTTCCTGAATCGCTTTAGAATGATCTTGGGCTGTGTCAGAATAAGTGCAGCCTTTGCATTTTAATAATAAGACTTAGACAAACTTTATTGATCCACAAGGGAAATTATTTGGGCACAGCCATGCACACATCACAATATATTATAATAACAAAGAGCAAAAGTATAAATAGTAATAATAAAGTCAAAATAAGTAGCAAAAAAAAGTTTTAAAAAATACAAGTAAAAATAAAATATATAGTCAGAATGATCTAAGACAAAGGGTGTGGTTTGGCCAATGATTATGGAAGTGGGAATCGGTTATGCAAAATCCAGCTAGAATTATGTTTTTATAAGAGACAATTTTATCTCATGGGAGTAAATTCTTTGGTATTGACTCAGTCGGTGATAAGGGATGGGAAATTGGTACATTTTAAGCCGTGTTTACTCAAATCCAAAGCCACAATAAAGGGTTTTCTCACTGTTTTTGTATAAAAGCCAAAACTTAAAGTTGAGCTGTCATTTTACATAAATTCCCCCAGTTCATTCCCCAACATAATTCTGTTTAGCACTTTGAAATTTAATTGAAATGTAAACTGCATTACAAATAAAAATTATTATTATTATTATTATTATTATTATTATTATTATTAATAATAATAATAATAATAATAATAATAATAATAATAATAATAATTATTGTTATTGTTATTGTTATTATTATTATTTTATTTATTTTATTTATTTTTATTTTATTTATTTTTTAAAGGGTCCATATTACGCTATTTTCTCATCTGTTATAATGTTATTTCTTCATCAAACACTGCATATTTAGGAAGAGTTCTTCTCTCAAATACTCTATTCCACCTTGTGACGTCATGTGGTAAAACAAGAAGTGCTCTACTGTGTTTTTAAACTCCATACACCTTTATTAGAATCATTTGGTTGATTTCAGACCTGGAATTGCCAATCTCTACTGAACTAAAAGTCAAATTTAGATGCTCACTTGAAAACTATTGCCTCATGACATCACAAGGTGGAACAGAGCAGTTCGAGCTCTGGAGACATACAGGCTAATAATAAAGGATTACTTTTATTAAACGTGTGAATAAAACAAAACAACTCCAGGTATGTTTTTGAGGCGGTAACAGCATTATAACAAGGCTTAAAATTCACAGATACCTACCAAACATGTAATAAAGCATTATGCTTTATTACATGTTTACATCGTTTTTACATGATTTCTGTATGTTTCAGAAACTAAGGGGGGAAAACATTCAAATTTCCAACTAAGGCAACTGTTAAGGTATGACAGGCAATGAATCATAGTACATGTTCTATTTATAAACATGTAACTTTGACATAATAAAGTCCATTATTGAAGAGGCGCAGTAGAAATTTTTACATTTACATAATTTTGAAGTAGGAATTTTGGTTGTTTTCATTTTTGTCTTTATAGTATGTAGAGCTGTAGAGGGTTTCTTTGATTAAAGGTTCTATATTATGGAAAATTAACTTATGTGAGCTTTAGCCAAGTTATATTGTTGTTACTTCATCAAAAACAGATCTGGAGTTGTGTTGTTGTTGTTTTTTATTTAACAAAATTCAATAATAAACATAAAAACAAAACAAAAACATAGGACAATACATACAACAAAGGTAAAATGACCAAAACTGCCTAACCCTAACCCTAAACTTCCCTCAAACACACACATACACACACACACACACACAAATGTAATTAAATAAAACAAAATAATGTGGTAGTGCAGCATAACCACAACCGCTAGGCAATCTTATACATACAGCTCTGGAAAAAAATAAGAGACCACTGCATTTTTTTTTTCTGAAATCAGCATCTCTACATGTATTACAGCCATTCCATTCCAGCGTCTGTTGAATTCCAACACAAACACAAAGCTGAGCTACTTCAGTTCTTGCACCAGGAGTGGAATAAAGTCACCCAAGAACAATGTGAAAGACTTGTGGAGAGCATGCCAAGACGCATGAAAGCTGTGATTAAAAATAAGGGTTATTGCACCAAATATTGATTTCTGAACTCTTCTTAAGTGTAAACATTAGTATTATGTTGTTTTAAAATGAATTTGATCTTGTTTCTTTGCATTGTTTGAGGTCCATTTGTCATTTTCTGCAAATAAATGCTCTAAACGATAATATTTTTATTTGGAATTTGGCGGAAATGTTGTCAGTAGTTTATAGACTCAAACAAAAATGTTCCTTTTGCCCCTAGCTACTGTTTCTCATTATTATTACTTATTTTATCAGACTGTACAACTCCACTGTATGGTCCTAACGTGCAATATCGTTTTTCAATACTCTCCTTGTTACTGTTTTATTGGGGCCAAGCACCGAAGGTGCTAGGCACCATAGTGTTTCTACCGATTAAAAGATTAAAAAAAAAAAAAAAAAAAAAAAAGTGTTTCTACCGATTCTTCTTATTATTATTATACATTATTCCTCTAACCATGGGAGTCTATGGCAACCCCTAGAACCGTCTGGTAAAAAGTTGTGAAATTTTGCATGCACATTCCAGCCAGTCTCCTCATTACCCACAGCGATTTATAGGCCCCCAGCCCCAACCGTCTAGTGCCACCAGCAGGTCAAAGTTGCAGAAATTTTCAGGAATTTTCTGCGTTGCTAGGCAATGTACCTAGCAACCTTTGATCTGTCTTTGATGTGTCTTTGATCTGTTAAACCTTGTTAGACCCTGTTAAACCCTGTTAGACCTTGTTAGACCCTGTCAGACTCTATTAGACCCTGTCAGACCCTGTTAAACCCTGTTAGACCCTGTCAGACTCTGTTAGACCCTGTCAGACTCTGTTAGACCCTGTCAGACCCTGCATGTGGCCTACATGCTGAGGCCTACATGCACCTTCGGTGCTTGGCCCCACATTGCTGCTTGCAGCTATATTTATTATTACTTATTCTATTATTACTTATTTTATTCCATTTTTGCCTGCATGCATTTTTCTTTCTTGTTCAAACTGTCCCTACCTGGAGCTACTGTGACGAGTAAATTTCTCCTGCGTGAGATCAATAAAGTCTTATCTCTTATCTTATCTTATATCTTATCTCTTATCTTAAACACATACCTGTAAGTAGTAAAATCAGGAAAAACGGATCATTTTGCAGTGGTCTCGTTTTTTTTTTCCCCCAGAGCTGTAGATCAGAAAATAGTGTAAAACCGGGCCCTTTAATTGAAAATGTTGAAGTGAATGTGTAGATTATCTCTCAAATTAAATAAACACAAGTCAGTATTCTTAATTCCAATTGGTGTAACCAAAGCAAACAGGATATTAGATTTTCCAGGGCAGCTTTAACCTGTATCTGCCACTTATGCTGTTTGGGAAGTGACTCACCCAATTCTCAATATCCTCCTGAGACCGGCCCATTAATTTGTGTCCTTTATAGTGGACATCGAGTTAACCAGCCTGTCTTTTAAGTGTTTTGAGACTCTAGTTTGTGGTTACACTATGATAAAAAATATATATATATTAAAAAAAATTTAAAATCTAAAAATGTAAAAAAAATAAACAAATAATAAATAATAAATACATAAATTATACATAAATAAATAAATAAATATGTAAATAAATACTCACATAAATAAATAAATACAAATAATACATAATATATAAAAACTAAATAAATAAGAAATTAAAAGGGAGGCTAAAAACTTTTTGAGGTGATTGTAGAAGCTTGTCAGAGAAAAAAATCGTTTTTGTTAGGTTGTTAACTTCACATGGATTTAACACCAAAATGTCCCAGACGTTCATTACAGAGGACATGTGATGACATATTATGACAATACTCTAAATAATACTGAACTCTCAATAATACTGCACTAAACTACTTTTCATTATGCATAATATGTTTACTGCTGCTGCTCTGTATGAATGTATCATGTTTGTCACTACCTCACTGTAAACTACTGTTACCTGTGCAATAACCTATGTGCAATATTTATATCATACTATATGCAATACGAAATCCACATGCAACACCCATACCACACCATATTATGTGCAATCTGTGAAATACTCTACTTACACCTTATTTAATCCTACCTGCAACTTTGTACACTGTACCTCGTATTTTTATTACATTTTATTATATATTTTTATTATATTGTTTACTTCTTCCCCTGCACTTTTGCAACACTTTTTTACCATGTACTATTATTGCATGTTATTAGTACTTCTGACTATCTTAGCAAGTCAACGGCTCTTCTGGTCCTAAGCATTTCATTGCATTGATAAAAGGAGAAGTTCAATTTGTCAACTGGACAAAGTTTGTTTGGTTGAAAACGTTTCGCCGCTCATCCGAGAGGCTTCGTCAGCTCTGAGCTCTCGGATGAGCGGCGAAACGTTTTCAACCAAACAAACTTTGTCCAGTTGACAAATTGAACCTCTCCTTTTATCATGGATTCTACCTGGACGACTGAGGGACTTTTCTCACATTTCATTGCATTGTTGACAATATCATATGATTCTGCATATGACAAATAAACAATCTTGAATTTTGAATCTTGAATCATGAATTATGAATAAAAATAAAATTAACAAAATGTAAATGCTAAGGTGTTCATTTACCTCCAAATAGAAAAATATAATAATAATAATAATAATAATAATAATAATAATAATAATAATAATAATAATAATAATAATAAGAAGAAGAAGAAGAAGAAGAAGAAGAAGAAGAAGAAGAAGAAGAAGAATTTAGATGCAGTTTTTTTTCTTCAGGTCCCAGGAGGATATGGATTTTTTTGTCAATTTGGATGACAAATTGAAACCACCCTCCATCAGAACTGGAAACGAAATCAATCCTCAACACTCCCGGGGACTAGATTTCACTACCATTACTTACCGAGCAGTGATCCCACCAGGATGAGCACCTGCACGGCCGTGGTGAAGTCCCTGTAGGCTCGCACGGACGCGGCGAGCCCCGGTCCCGTCATCAGCCCCTGTCCTCCTCCTCCTCCTCCTCCTCCTTCCACCGGTACCGGACTCACGAAGCTGTCCGCCTGGGTACTGCTTGTAGTCGGGTAGCTCGACGCATTCGTCAGCTCCAACCACAGGTGCTGCTGCGGCGCGGATGTCCAGTTCGATTCTCGGCTCCCGCTGTCCATATTGCGCCGAATGAATCACGCGTAACGGGCACAGAGACGCATTTTTACCGCACCAGCGCCAACGACGTGGGGTTTTTACCCTTTACGACTTGCATGGTGATGGTTCAAAAAGAAGAACTCAGGTAATGAGAGAGGCATCCATTGCAGAAAATGATGGGATCCACATCCACGCGTGTGCATTTCGGTTTTAGGAGAGGCAAAGAAGAAGCAAAGGCGCAATCCCGGTTCAGTCTCTCGTCAATCGCGCATCGTCCTCCAGCACACCGGGGTTTACAGACCGTGCGCGACGCTGGGACACCGGTGGTGAGCGCCCAAATGGGTAACTCGTTCCGTGCACAGCGTGAGGCGCAAGGCTGGACCGGGTGAGGGAGGGTGGGAGGACGGGAAAGCCCCACCTCCCACTTGGATTCAGAGACACGACAACCAAGTGGCCAATCCGTCTCATCAATGACGGAATTAACTCTCAGTTTCTTGGCCATACTACAGTATTGCGCAAAATTGACTCTTGTGAGCTTATAGTCATGTTATAATGTTACCTCATTTAACAAAAAACATACCTGGAGTTGTGTTTTGTTTCATTCACACGTTTGAGTAAGCCTTCTACAGCTCTGGAAATAAATAAGAGACCACTTTTCAACAAAAAAAAAAAATCAGTTTTTCTGATTTTACTACTTATAGGTATGTGTTTGGGCAAAAGGAACATTTTTGTTTGAGTCTATAAACTACTGGCAACATTTTCCCCCAAATTCCAAATAAAAATATTATCGTTTAGAGCATTTATTTGCAGAAAATGACAAATGGTCAAAATAACAAAAAAGATACATGTTTTCAGACCTCAAACAATGCAAAGAAACAAGATCAAATTCATTTTAAAACAACATAATACTAATGTTTACACTTAAGAAGAGTTCAGAAATCAATATTTGGTGCAGTAACCTTTATTTTTATTCACAGCTTTCATGCGTCTTGTACGGAAGCCGGCAGAGGCCATGTTCGTAATGATTATTTTCCACCTTAATAACGAGAAAATTTACTTGAGATCTCGAGAAAACGACACAATTAATTTGTGATCTTGAGAAAACAAAGAGTTATTCCGTGATCTTGAGAAAACACTGTATCTCCAACGGTAAAGACGAAGCCAGGCCAGTCTTCTGCGGAGGTGCCGCGGACTAATCTTGAAATTATCCCGAATTAAAAGACGTAATGCAATCTCCCCCTGTGTCAACCCCTGATCAAAATATTGCCTTATCAGCCGATTGATTATTATTCCAGACATTCTAATGACCAAAAACGCGTCTATTCAGAATGAGAAATAGCCCCGAAGTCAGCCTGTCACAACGTGGAGGTAGACGTTTCAGTTGTTTTCTCAAGATCACGGAATAATTGTTTTGTTTTCTCAAGATTTGGAATTAATTATCTCGGGATAACAAGGAAGAAAAAAGATGCGTGAAAAGTCCCTCAGTCGTCCAGGTAGAATCCATGATAAAAGGAGAAGTTCAGTTTGTCAACTGGACCAAGTTTGTTTGGTTGAAGACGTTTCGTCGCTCATCCGAGAGACTTCTTCAGTTCTGTTTCTAGTGCTGGTTAGACCCTGTTTATATCTAGCTGCAGGGAGGAGCTCACTACACTGAAATCCTTCTGAAACTATCTCAGCTAATTTGTATCTTTTGTTTCCCTGGCATCTCGTTTAGCATCTCTATTCAGCCCTGAGAAGCTCACTGCTCTGAAATAGCTCTGAAACTATCCCCTCATTTGTTCCTTTTGTTATTCGAATATTTAGCATCTCTATTCAGACTACATACCGTCTCCATCCCTCTGTCCCTGACTTGTCTGCCCTAATGTTTTTCTCCATCTGTTTAAGAATCGAATTATAAATGGGAGACAACTTGTCTCCCATTTATAATTCAATTCTTAAACCAAGTCATAACAGACGGGAAAAAAAGGAACAAATGAGGGGATAGTTTCAGAGCTATTTCAGAGCAGTGAGCTTCTCAGGGCTAAATAGAGATGCTAAACGAGACGCCAGGGAAACAAAAGATACAAATTAGCTGAGATAGTTTCAGTGTTTAGTTTCAGAATTTCAGTGTAGTGAGCTCCGCCCTGCAGCTAGATATAAACATGGACCAACCAGCACTAGAACCAGAACTGAAGAAGTTTCTCGGATGAGCGACGAAACGTCTTCAACCAAACAAACTTGGTCCAGTTGACAAATTGAACTTCTCCTTTTATCAAGGAAGAAAAAATATTGCTTATGAATATGGCCTCTGTCGACTTCCGTATAGGTATGTGTTTGGGTAAAAGGAACATTTTTGTTTGAGTCTATAAACTACTGACAACATTTTCCCCAAATTCCAAATAAAAATATTATCATTTAGAGTATTTATTTGCAGAAATTGACAAATGGTCAAAATAACAAAAAAGATATATGTTTTCAGACCTCAAACAATGCAAAGAAACAAGATCAAATTCATTTTAAAACAACATAATACTAATGTTTACACTTAAGAAGAGTTCAGAAATCAATATTTGGTGCATTAACCCTTATTTTTAATCACAGCTTTCATGCGTCTTGTCGTCTTTCACATTGATAGAATAGAAATAGAATAGAAAGTCTTTATTGTCATTATACACAGTACAATGAGATTTGAAGCCTCCCTTCAAAGTGCACACAGCGCAAGTATAAAAGTATAAATAGTGTACTAATAAAAACTACTATCTTAAAAACAAGACACATACACACATATGTACACACATACAGAGGTAGAGGTAGTTCAAAAGTCAGTGCAAACAGCAGTTCTTAGTGCAGTTGGAGTTCAGAGTGGTGACAGCTTTGGGAAAGAAGCTGTCCCTGAGTCTATTCTGTCTGTTAAGTCTTTCACATTGTTCTTGGGTGACTTTATTCCACTCCTGGTGCAAGAACTGAAGTAGCTCAGCTTTGTGTTTGTGTTGGAATTCAACAGACGCTGGAATGGAATGGCTGTAATACATGTAGAGATGCTGATTTCAGGAAAAAATGCAGTGGTCTCTTATTTTTTCCAGAGCTGTATATCTCCTGTTCCACCTTGTGATGTCATGAAGCAGGTGTTTGCAAGTTAACTGTGACCTTATTATCTTTTGTTAAGCTGAGATTGGTGATTCCAGGTCTGAAATTATCAAAATTATTCTAGTGAAGGTGCATGGAGTACTTCTTGTGTTACCACATGACATGACAAGGTGGAACAGAGTGTTTTCTGTTTGAGAAAAGAGCTGAGTCTAAATATGCAGGGTCTGTGTTAAACAAGTGTGAATGAAACAAAACAACTCCAGGTATGTTTGTGATCAGGAAGGTGAAACATCACAAGGTGGAACAGCGTTTTCTGTTTGAGAGAAGAACACAGCCTAACTACACAGGCTTTTATGTGTTAAATGTATGAATGAAACAAAACATTATAACAGAAAATAGCCCTTTAATTTAATATGGTTAGAAGTGAACTGAGGAATAACTGAGTCGACTAAAGGTCAATACAAAATACTAAATCTGAATCAATTCCGGTTGAGAAAGGTCAGCAGCTTTCTACAAGACCCGAACCAAACCATGGATCAAAATGGGGAAATCTGAAAACAATAAACCCTTCTTCACCCTCTTATGTATGTGGCGGTCAGAGAAGGGGACAATGGCAGCCACACATTTGCCAGTGTGTCAAAGGGCGGCTGTGGCTACAGTAGCTTAAACCACTACAGAATATGGAGTGATTGAAGAGTGCAATGGAAAGCACTCTGGGTATCTTCAATGGAATTATATTCACATGAAGCATATCAAGAAAAGAACACTGTCCCTACTGTGACACATGGAGGAGGCTCTGTTCTGGGGCTGCTGCGCTGCATCTGGCACAGGGGGTCTTAAATCTGTGCAGGGGACAATGAAATCTCAAGACTATCAAGGGATTCTAGTAGACGTGCACGATTTATCAATTAAATCGATTAATTTGAATTTACAGTTCAGGACGATGTGTTTTTATGAAAATTGATTTTTAAAAATATTTTTAACATGCAAGCAGAGCTAATGCGCCGCCACGCTCTACATGGGTAAGTTAGCGGGGCGTACCCAAACATTGTATAAGCTAGCATGGCTGCGACTGAGGGAAAGCCGGAGCTTGTACCAAACAAAGGTGTTGCTACATCTGTTATATGGAACTGGTTCGTTTTTCTTGCGTCGGACTTAGAACAAACGAGTGCTCGCTGTAAGGTCTGTTCAAAAGCTGTTGCAACTAAAGGAAGCAGCACGACAAATTTATTCTAGCACCTAAAGCAGAGGCACACAGTGGAGTGGGAGAAGTGCAGGTCCCCACAGCGCGAACACACCGTCCAAAGTCAAACAAGCAACAGTCCCTGAAACATTTTTAAACTGTGTGCCATATGATAAGCATGGCCCACGATGGAAGGCGATCACACACGCTACCACGATGTATATTGTAAAAGACATGGTGCCCATATATACTGTGGAAAAGCCCGGATTCATTAACATGGTGAAAGATTTGGACTCGAAGTATGTGCTACCAAATATTTTTCTGAAGTTGCCACAACTTTATACAGACTGCACAATGCTATAGGAAACGGTCTTCAAGTGATGTAATGTATTTGTTTTATAAAAGCACACAGCTAAAAATACCCAAGAATGACTAAGAGGAAAACACTGGACTATTCTAAAGTGGCCTTCTATGAGCCCTGACCTAAATCCTATCTGAGCTCAGCTCCATCTTTGGAAGGAGCTGAAACATGCCATCTGGAAAAGGCACCCTTCAAACCTGAGGGCCCATCCACACGACAACATTTTTTGGTGGAAACGGAGAAGTTTGTATTCGTTTTGGCCTTTCGTCCACACGGTGTCGGCGTTTTTTTTTTAAACCAGGTTCCAGAGTGGAGAAATTTGAGAACACTGGGGGTCGCGTTGTCGTGTGGACAAGCACAACACAGCTTTTGGAAAACGATGATGTCGCGATGCCGTCATCATCTGCTTTGGCAGGACTCCCAGTCGACGTTCTGCTGATACTGGCGTGTTTTGTAATCCAACGTAACTCGTAGAAGTAACTCCACTTCGTCATCGGTCCAAATGAGAGAGTCGGCTTTTGTGCGTATGTTCGCCATCATTATCTTCTTGTGTTTGTTTGCGGAAGAGAAAGGACTTATGCACATGCGCTCTTTGTAGTATTGCGTTTCCGGTGGCTCTGGCTGTTTCCTGTTTACAGCGCCACATATTGGTGTTGCATATGTATTACATCATTTTCACTCAGCGCTACGTTTTCATCTGGACATGAATATTTACTGATCCGACACGTGTGTGGACGCAAATGTTTTTCAACCGGCATTTAAAAAATCCAGGAGCGTTGTTGTGTGGACGTAGCCTCAGTCACAGGTCATGGGTCTTGTAACAAAACAATGACCCAAAACACACAGCTAAAAATACCCAAGAATGACTAAGAGGAAAACACTGGACTATTCTAAAGTGGCCTTCTATGAGCCCTGACCTAAATCCTGTTGAGCATCTTTGGAAGGAGCTGAAACATGCCGTCTGGAAAAGGCACCCTTCAAACCTGAGACACCTGGAGCAGTTTGCTCATGAGGAGTGGGCCAAAATACCTGCTGAGAGGTGCAGAAGTCTCTTTGACAGTTACAGGAATGGTTTGATTGCAGTGATTGCCTCAAAAGGTCGTGCAACAAAATATTAAGTTAAAAGTACCATCTTTTTTTTTTTCATCTTCAAACGTTTAAATGCTCTAAAATGTTAAGTCAAAGTCACCTGTACTGTCAATTTATTCATTTATTCATTCATTTTCTTCCGCTTTTCCATTTTCTGGGTTGCGGGGGCAGCAGTCCAAGCAGTGTTCTGCTGCCCAGAACACAATGCACCAGCCCCCTGTCAATTTAATACAATACAATATGAAATGTATTATACTGGTTTAGTTCAATTAAATACTGGTTTAGTTCTGGTGTAGTCCTGGTTTAGTTCTGGTTTAGTCCTGTTTTAGTCCTGGTTTAGTCCTGTTTTAGTCCTGTTTTGGTCCTGGTTTAGTCCTGTTTTAGTCCTTGGTTTAGTCCTGGTTTAGTCCTAGTTTAGCCCTGATTTAATCCTGGTTTAGTCCTGTTTTTGGTCCTGGTTCAGTCCTGTTTTAGTCCTGGTTTTGTCCTTGTTTAGTCCTGTTTTAGTCCGGTTTTAGTCCTTTTAATCCTGGTTTAGTCCTGTTTTAGTCCTGTTTTGTCCTGTTTTAGTCCTTGGTTTAGTATTGGTTTAGTCCTGGTTTAGTCCTGTTTTAATCCTGGTTTAGTCCTGTTTTAGTCCTGTTTTGGTCCTGTTTTAGTCCTGGTTTAGTCCTGTTTTAGTCCTGTTTTAGTCTTGGTTTAGTCCTGTTTTAGTCCTTGGTTTAGTCTTGGTTTAGTCCTGTTTTAGTCTTGGTTTAGTCCTGTTTTAGTCCTTGGTTTAGTCCTGTTTTAATCCTGGTTTAGTCCTGTTTTAGTCCTGTTTTGGTCCTGTTTTAGTCCTGTTTTAATCCTTGGTTTAGTCCTGGTTTAGTATTGGTTTAGTCCTGATTTAGTCCTGTTTTAGTCTTGGTTTAGTCCTGTTTTCGTCCTAGTTTAGTCCTGTTTTAGTCCTGGTTTAGTTCTGGTTTAGTCCTGGTTTAGTCCTGGTTTAATGCTCTGTTCCACCTTATGATGTCATGTAGAGGTTGTTTTCAAGTTAACAGTTCCTTTTTACCTTTTGTTCAGTCGAGATTGGCAATTCCAGGTCTGAAATTATCCAAATGACTCTAGCGAAGATGTATTAGACTTAAACAAACTTTATTGATCCACAAGGGAAATTGTTTTGGGTAGAGTAGCTCACTCATCAAATATAATATATAATATATAACAGAGGGTTAAAAAAAAAAAAAAAAAAAAGATTAGATAGGAATAACAACCAAAGAGCAATAGACCAGTGTCAGATGAGACATACAGTGGTACCTCACCTTACGAAAGACCCTACATACGAAAAATCCAAGTTACGAAACGCCTTCACATCAAATTTTGGTCTCTAGATACGAAAGAAAATTCAAGTTACGAAACGCGAAATCTCAAAAATTAAATTAATGCGCACTCAGATGCACGCCCCGAAACGTAAATACACTTTATCAACACACACGGGGTTAGGTTCCAGAGGTGGCCCGCGGTGGGAGAGGTCTGCGAGGTAGGATAACTTTGTATTTTGCAATTGTTCTACATGTTTTAGGGCCATTTACAGCCCTAAAACATGTAGAACAATTGCACACATTTGCACACATACACACATTCTACGCTTTTCTCAGACTCGAGTTGGGCTTTTCTCGCATTTCTCTCTCGTTTGAGCACTCGAACTTTCATAGATTTTCAATGGAATGTGTTGATAGTGAAGCGTGGGGGGAGACACGGCTCAATATAGCGCCGAACGTGCGAGGGGAGCGGAGACACAGGATTACTATCAACAACACATCATCAGTATGGTAAAACTCACCTGTCTCACGACGGTCTAAACCCAGCTCACGTTCCCTTAGTGAGTGAACAATCCAACGCTTGGTGAATTCTGCTTTACAATGATAGGAAGAGCCGACATCGAAGGATCAAAAAGCGACGTCGACACGGCGCTCCTCGTGGCCACGGGCCCGCGTGGGCGGGCCGGGGTGATTTAATCCTGGTCTGGTCCCGGTTTGGTCCGGGTCTGGACCTGATCCGGTCCTGGTTTAGACCTGGTTTAGTTCTGGTCTAGACCTGGAGGTCACATAGAACCAGAGCCCGCCCCGAGCGAGACCCCGCGGTCTTGCCCGCCGATAGAGCACCTTTCTCGGCCTGTTCGCTCACAGTGTCAGCCCCCCCGGCTCTGGAGGTCACATAGAACCAGAGCCCGCCCCGCCCCGCTCTTATTCCCGCTGAAAGAGCGTCTTTCTCGGCCTCTTAGCTCTAGCGCGGAACGCGCAAGGAGCTCGGAGACACGAGCAACGTGCTCATCCAACGGCACTGCCATGTCCCGGAATAATCCTGGTTTAGTCCAGGTCCAGTCCAGGTTTAGACCTGGTTTAGTTCTGGTCTAGACCTGGTTTATTCCCATCAGGACGCAGAACACAAATGTTACACTATAAAAAAAAACCTTGGAACGGATCAGGCCTTTTCCATTGAAATAGAAAGAAGAAAGCTATGCCTTTATTAGTCCCACAGTGGGGAAATTCCATTTCTGCATTTAACCCATCCTGTTATCAGGAGCAGTGAGCAGCACATTACTGCGCCCGGGGACCATCTCCATGATCTTCTTGCTTAGCTTGAAATAGCTACTCAACTTACAAAAAATTCAGGTTACGAAACCACTTTTGGAACGAATTTATTTCGTAAGGTGAGGTACCACTGTAATTATAAAAATAATAAATAATGATAATAATGTATATGTATGTATGGAGTTTAAAAACACAGTGGAGGACTTCATGTATTACCACATGACATGACAAGAGATGAAACAGTGACAGAGTGTTTTCTGTCTGAGAAAAGCTGGGCCAATGAAACAAAACAACTCCAGGTATGTTTACGATCAGGAAGCAACATTATTTATATAATGGTCTATACTTGCATGTAGGCTAGCGAAGGAATAATTTTACACAATTTAATAGGGTGATAGTAACAAAATCCAAATATGCACGGACTGTTTTCCTTGGCACTGACAGCTCCACTCTCTCTCGCCTGTGCTGTTCTATCACACACTGCAGTGAAATTCCTCTTTAGACAGTCAGAAGTATCAGAGCACATGCCACGCTCAAACTACACATTTTACATCACTGTTGTCAAAACACTACACTGACCGCACCAAGTGACAATGGGGAATCGCAGTCGTAAAGGTGCTCCGTTACACAAATTGACTCTTGTGAGGTTTAAGCCGTGTTAAAATGTTGTTAACTATTGAAAAACATATCTGGAGTTGTGTTTTTTTCTTTCATTGCCACATGTCTGAGTAATCCTTCGTTATTAGTTATTTGTTATCTGTCTAAATTTCCAAATGTTATGTTATGTTTCAAGTTAAGAGCTACCTTTTACCCTTTTTCCATAGAGATTGGCAATTCCAGGGCTGAAATGATTGTTTAAAAACACAGTAGAGCACGTTCTGTATTACCACATGACATCACAAGGTGGAGCAGAGCGTTTTCAGTTTGTGTGTTAAACATGTGGATGAAACAAAGCACAACTCCAGGTATGTTTTTGAGGAGGAATTGTGTGTTATATAAGAGTTTTTTAAATGTTGTGGTACTAATTAAAATGCAATAACTCGTGCTGTCAGGTGATTAAAACATTAATTTAATTAATTACAGGATTTGTAATCACATTTTAAGTGTGAGCGAGAGAGAGAGAGAGGGAGCGAAGGAGTGATCGAGCGAGCAAACGAACAAATTAAGATAAGATAAGATTAGATAAGCCTTTATTGATCTCACACAGGAGAAATTTACTCGCCACAGTAGCTCCAGGACATTTGGACAAGAGGGAAAAAGTGCATGCAGGCAGGGAGGGGATAAAGTAAGTAATAAATAATACAAATAGTAATACGTAATAATAATAATAATAATGGAAAATAGTAATAATGATAATAGTAACAACAAGCATCAACATGAAGAAGGAGGATATTGCACGTCTGGCCTATATGTTAGAATTATACAGTCTGATGGCAGTGGGGATGAAGGATCTGCGGTAGCGCTCCTTCTTGCACTGGGGGTGTCTTAGTCGGCTACTAAAGGAGCTGCTCAGCTCCTCTACAGTCCGGTGCAGAGGGTGAGAGGTGTCGTCCTTAATGGACATGAATTTGGCCAGTACCCTCCTCTCAGCCACCTCCTCTACACGGTCCAGAGGACAGCCCAGAACAGAACTGGCCCTCTTAACCAGTTTATTCAGTCTTTTTCTGTCCCATTCTGTGCTGCTCGGGGCCCAGCAGACGACAGCGTAGAGGAGAGCAGAGGCCACCACAGAGTCATAAAAAGTCTTGAGCAGAGGCCTGCACACTCCAAAGGAACTCAGTCTCCTCAGGAGGTGGAGGCGACTTTGGCCCTTCTTGTACAGGGCGTCGGTGTTGTGGGACCAGTCCAGTTTATTGTTGAGGTGAACACCCAGGTACCCAAATTAACCCACTTTGCGATTGAGTTTGTCAGTTTTCAAGTGGTCACTTTGCTCATTCATTTCCCAAATTCTGTGAGCATGGTTTGGTGGTTTGGTGGTTTGGTGAAGTGCGCTCACACGCGCTCTATCACCGGTAACAATGGAACTTGTCCGGACGTGTTTATCGTTCAAATGATCCGTCAGGCTGGAGCAGCTTCGGTGATCGGAAAATTCTTTTTGACAAAAGCTCCAAATCACCGCGTTCTTGTTGATCTTCTTCGTTCTTTTTATAAATAAACTTGCCGTTCAAAGGCCCGAGCAGCAATTTTTTCGCCGCACGCCAAATTTAAAATGTGAGCGCATTTAACTGCAACTCATAATTAATTGCGTTAATTTTTATAACGCATTAATTTACATCGTAATTAATTAATCTAATTAATGCATTAAACTGACAGCCCATTCAACAACACATTCAACTTGGATTTGATTAAATTTAAGCTAACCAAAAAAATCAAGAAAAGATTCAGGCACATTTTCAGCTGTTTTTGTTACTGAAAAATAGTGTAGTGAAAGTCAGTAGCCACCAGATGTCAATATTACACTGATGCATGTACAGCTTGTAGTTCAAATCAAATCAAATCAAATCAAAACTTTATTTATAAAGCACTTTTCATACAAAAAATGTAACAAAGTGCTTTACAGTGATTAAAAACAACCCACATTTCCTTCCACCCACCCAACCAGACCCCCACAGCTGGAAAAAAAAAACTGTATAGAATATATAGTATAACATTTCAATCAAAGGCCAGGCTAAACAGGTGAGTCTTGAGCCCACTCTTAAAAACATGAACGTTCTCTGCAGCCCTGAGCTCCTCCGGCTGTTCCATAGACGAGGGCCATAGTACTGGAAAGACGCCTCTCCGTGAGTGTGTGTCCTGATTTGGGAATGACCAGGAGCTGCCGGAGGAACGCAGGGCCCGTGAAGGTTCATAAGGTAAAACTTCTGAAAGATAAAAAGGCCCAAGACCATTAAGACATTTAAAACCAGTAAAAAACTTTAAAATCTATCCTGAAACTCACAGGGAGCCAATGCAGTGATTTTAAAGCCGGTGTAATGTGGTCCTGCCCTCTGGTCTTAGTCAGGACACGTGCTGCTGAATTTTGTAATAATTGCAAACCTGAAATATTCTTCTTGAGACCAATAAAGGCTTAATCTTAATCTTACTCTATTCGACTGGTGACAAAAGCATCAGCATCTCTGTGTTGGCACCGGGAGAGAATGGGACGGAGTCTGGCTATGTTTTTTAGGTGATAGAAACCTATTTTTGTGATGTTCTTGATGTGTGGGATAAAAGTGAGCTCAGAGTCAAAAATAACGCCCAGGTTTTTCACTTGAGGAGATGGGTTAAAAGACTGTGCTTGTAGTTTGAATAAAAGTTTTTATGCCACTGTGGGACATTCTAGGCAAAGAAATAACATCTTCTTGAAGAAAAGGACGCAGAGGACCGTCCAGAAAAGTTACATAATGCACCTTTGACTGAATTTTAGAGTTATCGAAAATCAGATACAAATCTCTGTGAAGCCAGGTCTGAAACCTTTCCTAAATAGCTTTAAAATGATCTTGAGCTGTATCAGAACAAGTATAAGAGCACATAGATGAGTATACGCCCATGGACCACTGTGGAACCTACTGGAACACTGAGGATTACAGAGATAGAAAAGAAAGTACTACTATTTATTGAATTATTACTTAAGGTTAGTGACTATTCTATTGTCTAAAGCAGGCATGTCAAACTGTTCCACAAAGGGCCAGTGTGTCTGCAGGTTTTCTTTCCAACCGAGCAGCAGCACACCAGACTTGACTCATTTAATCAATTGATCTCAGTCGTCAGACAGTTGAAGGTGTGCTCTTGGTTGGTTGGAAAGAAAACCTGCAGCCACACCTGCCCCTTTGTGGAACAGTATAGCTGTTTCTCAATTCAGAGAGTGCACGGTTTGGAGCATGGTTTGAAGGGGGCTCAGACTGCAGTCAAGACTGTGCATACTTGCTCAGCCCTGAGTGCAGTCCGCGGACCGCATGGCCGTCTGCGAAATGTTACAGGTCTCGCAATTACGGGAAGCAGCTGCCAAATCCATTTTCTTGCGTAGAAGAAGTAGCGCGCGGTGCATGCTGGGATATATGACTGCACGAATTGTGCATTTTCGCACGCTTGGTCCACGCCCCGATTTCCATGGAAACGACTGCGGTCTTTGGACCGTGTGTTAACTGTGCGTGGGACAAAAAAGAAATGGAACAGCAGTCATCGCGCCAGATGTGACACACATCCCCTTAAAACCACGCTCCGAACCGTGCACTCTGGGAATTAAGAAACGGCTTTTGATACCCCTGGTCTAAAGAGTGTTTTTTTATTGTCAAAGAGTGTATGCATGAGTGATGGTGGTGGTTTCGTCATCCCAAGTTAAATTTTGTGTAATATAGTACCTTTAAGGCATGACAGAATGTTGTTACCTGCTCAAAAAACATACCTGGGGTTGTGTTTTGTTTCATTCACACACGTTTGAGTGATCCTTTATTATTAGTCTACCTACATCTACAACGCTCACAATGTTCCGTTTCACCCTGTGATGTTATGAAGCAATAGTTTTCAAGCTGAAATCATCTATTATTCTATCATCTATTATCATCAATTATTCTAGTAAAAGTTTAAGCGCTGGAGCGCTTCCTGCATTACCACGTAACATCACATGTTGGAAGAGGGCGTTTTCTCAACCCCCAAGTGGCTTTTGAAGAACGTCTGGACCCGCTCCCAAAGATCCACCTGGGCCTCCGCGTTGGCTTTGGCCTCGCCCCCGAAGAACACCGCCTTCCCCACCGCAGCGTGCACCCCCGACGGGCAGAAAGGCGCGTGGGGCACCTCCAGAAAATGCCCCGCTTTGGGATACAGCACCAACGAACACGTGTCTCTGTTGTGACTTTTCAGAATGGCCGCCGCTTGTTTGGCGAAATGGGCGCTAGCCCAGTTGTGGTCGTCTTCAGAAGCAACGAATAAGAATTGGCAGGTTGCTCGTTCGATGGGGATCAGAGACGGTTTGTGTTGTCGTGGATCGGGTAAGCATTTGCGGATGTCCAAAAGGCCGGACTCGTATATTCTGACGTTTTCCAAAATAACCGGGATAGGAGGGAGGAGTGTGTCTTTGTAGCGCAGCGGGATGACCGTATTGGAGATGCTCCCATTGATCCAGACGGCGGCGGAGATGTTGTCGAGGAAAGACGCCATGGACAAAGCGAGAGAGCCGCTGTGCGAGATGGAAATGATGCCGACGCCTGGACCTTTAACCTGTGCGGACGACAAGAAGAAAGGTTTGAAGGGGAAACTTTTTCAACTGTTTTTAAAATTATTTTATTTGTTTTTTTTCCTACTGTTTTTTTTTCTTATGGGAATCACAGTGTCTCATGATTCGATACACGGCTCACGCTACGATATTATCTCGATTTGACGATACAGGCGATAATCCATATTAGTGCTGTCGGGTGATTAAAAAAATAATCTAATTAATTACAGGATTTGTAATTAGTTGATCTCGTGAGAAAGAGAGAGAGAGAGAGGGAAAGAGATTGAGAGAGAGAGAGAGATTGAGAGAGAGAGACAGAGAGATTGAGAGAGACAGAGAGAGAGAGAAAGAGAGACTGAGAGAGCGAGAGATTGAGAGAGAGAAGAGAGAGATTGAGAGAGAGAGAGAGAGATTGAGATAGAGATCGAGAGAGGGAGATTGAGAGAGAGAGGAGAGTGAGAGAGATTGAGAGAGAGAGAGAGAGAGAGAGAGAGAGAGAGAGACAGAGAGAGCGAGAGATTGAGAGAGAGGGGGGGAGAGAGAGAGACTGAGAGGGACATAGAGAGAGAGATTAAGAGAGAGAGCGAGAGATTGAGAAAGAGAGAGGGAGAGAGAGAGCGAGATTGAGAGAGAGAGAGATTGAGAGAGAGAGAGATTGAGAGAGAGAGACTGAGAGGGAGATAGAGAGAGATTGAGCGAGAGAGCGAGAGATTGAGAAAGAGATTGAGAAAGAGAGAGGGAGAGAGAGAGCGAGAGCTTGAGAGAGAGAGAGTGAGATTGTGAGAGAGGGAGATTGAGAGACAGAGAGAGAGAGATTGAGAGAGAGAGGGGGAGAGAGAGACTGAGAGGGAGATGGAGAGAGAGAGCGAGAGATTGAGAAAGAGAGAGGGAGAGATTGAGAGAGAGAGAGAGAGAGGGAGAGAGAGAGAGAAAGAGATTGAGAGAGAGAGAGAGAGAGAAAGAGATTGAGAGAGAGGGAGAGAGAGAGAAAAGAGATTGAGAGAGATTGAGAGAGACAGAGAGAGAGAGAGAGAGAGATTGAGAGAGAGAGAGCGAGAGTTCTTTTTATAAATAAACTTGCCGTTCAAAGGTCCTGGCAACGATTCTTTCGCCGCATTCCAAATTTAATATACTTGAATTGCCACTCATAATTAATTTTGCGTACATTTTTATAATTCGTTAATTTGGAGTGTAATTAATTAATCTAATTAATGCGTTAAACTGACAACTGCCTCATCAAATCGGGAACAACGTCTACTGCACCAGGGAACACCGCTCAAGTTAAATGCAAGGTACACTATCGAAACCCAATTATTAAAAAACACCGTAAGTTTAGGATTTTTCAAACTCTTAACCAATCCAGATTAGTATGGGACAAAAAATGCAAACCAAAAGGACTCATGTGTGGACATTTAAATATGCGAAGCATGGTAAACAAACGTGAGCAGATTGAACACTTGCTCTGTAATTCCAACATTGATTGTTTTGGGATATCAGAGACCTGGCTGAAGCGTACATCAGCCGAAGCTTCAGTAATGATGCCAGGCTATAATGTGTACAGAAAAGACCAAGAGAAGGGTAAGTGTGGGGGTGTATTGCTTTACATTAAAAATTCCCTGAAATGTAAACTGCGTGAATGGCCCGATGATACATTTGACTGTATTGGGGTAGATATTTCGCTATCAAAAGAAATGTCCTTCATCCTTATTTCCCTATAGACCCCCTACTGCGACAGTTGAGTTTTATGATCATTTTAGAAACTTGCTGAAATCGTGTGACTAAAGAAATTATTGTCATTGGCGATTTCAATGTAAATTGGCAGGATAAGCAGAACAGGAAAAAATCTTAAACGAATTACAGACCTCTCTAACTTTGAGCAACTTGTACAAAAACCAACCCGAGTAACAGATAAGTCCCAAACTACCATAGGTCTTATTTTTTCCAACAAGCCAGGTAGAATTGCAAAAACCTATAATCTAGTGTCAGGACTTTCGGATCATAATATCATTCTATTCTCTAGAAAACTTCCCAAACAAAGATACGCAAAACCATATAAAACATCCTTCTCAGCCAATTTTCTTCCAAAAAAACAGACTCAAAATATTAATGAGGCCCTTAAAATTATTGACTGGGATGAAATCTTTTCCTCAAGCACTGGAGCCAATAGTGAATTGTTTTATACAAAAATTAAAGAAGCTGTATCACCTTTCACCAGAAGAGGGGTCAGTAAAACCAAGAAAGGGAATAACCTGCCTTGGCTGGATCAAGATTGCAGAAACTTACTTAAAGTTAGGGATGCCTTACTTAAACAATATTTAAAATCTGGTTTATCTATTGATCGCCAAAGATTTGCACATGCTCGAAATAAAGTTATTCAAACTTTAAGAAAGGCAAAAGCTAATTTTTTTGTCAGCATCATAGAAAGTAACAAAGGTAATGGGGGAAAAAATTGGGCAAACTTTGAACAAACTCTTAGGTAAACATTCCCATTCTGAAACAAAACCAATAGAAATTGAGCTTAATAATGAATTGGTCGAGGACCCAGCAGTTGTTTCAAATGCTTTCAACACCTATTTTATTGAGAGTGTGTCTGAAATCACAAAGCTCTTTTCCCCTACTACGACTGCCCATCAGTGTACAAAAGTAGATCAGCCAATTTTTCATCTCCAAAATGTGACTGTATCAAAGGCAGCAAAAGTTATTGCTGCCCTCAAAAATTCCAAAGCCAAGGACATGCATGGAATTGATGCCAATTTCCTAAAACTGCATGCTGAGGCACTGGTACAACCCATTACTCACCTGGTAAATCAGGCAATCAATCAAAAAGCAGTTCCGTCATCTTGGAAAGAAGCAAAAATAACACCAATCTTTAAATCAGGATCTAAAACCCAAATAAGTAATTATCGACCAAATCAGTATTTTACCTATAGTATCTAAAATCACAGAAAAATGCATAGCAAACCAATTAATCAAACATCTTGAGACAGGAGTCAACAAACTCCACAAAATGCAGTTTGGCTTTAGACCAAACCACTCGACAGAGACGGCTAACGGCTTGTTTAGTGAAAAAATTAAAACATTACTAGATAAAAATCCATATGTCAGCGCTGTATTTCTAGACCTTAAGAAAGCGTTTGACACAGTTAACCACCAAGTGTTAATGACCAGGCTCTCACATTTCAATTTCTCAGCAGACGCTTTGCTTTGGTTCCAGTCTTACTTATCAAATAGAGTACAGTCTGTCACAGTAAACGGAGTAACCTCCCAGTGCCTCAGCAGCAGCGTCGGTGTCCCACAAGGCTCTGTACTCGGACCACTGCTATTTTCACTATACATCATTTACCGGATGTCTGCCCTGAATTGAATACGTTGATGTATGCGGATGATGCTGTCCTTTTTATCCAGGGTAGGGATGTCAGCACTGTTGCTGCCAAGCTTACAACCGGACTTAGTAAGGTGCACAACTGGCTTCAACAAAGCTGCCTCTTACTCAATTAAAAAAAAACAACAACTGTGAATCAGTCAAACTCTTCTGTGTTTCTGGATGGAGAGGAATTGGAGTTGGTGACTCAATATAAATATCTCGGAGTTATATTAGATTGTAATCTCACATTCAAAAAACACATTAAAAAAGTTACAAATGCCATCAAATTTAATATGCAAAATTTCAAACAGATTTGGCCATTTATTACAGCAGAGGCAGCAAAGTCTTACCTCCATTCTATGCTCTTCTCTCATATTGACTATTGTTTTACAGTGTGGTCATTTGCTGGTGTCACTGCTCTCAAGCCAATTGAACAATTGTACAAAAGATCAATAAAGATATTAGATCGGAAGCCCCAATCCTATCACATATGTCCACTTTTAGACGAATATAAGTTTTTAAATTTCGAAAATCTAAAATGTTTTAAATATTGTTGTCTTGTATATAAAGTCCTAAATGGCATTGCCCCACCACCTATGGTAGAATTCATTTTAAAAAAGTAACCGTGAGACCAGCACGAGATCCACAATGAGGGGAGACTGTGAAGTCCAGTTTAGAAAGTGCACCTTTGCCCAAAACGTTCTTTCTATAAAGGGCTGTTTGAGCTGGAACACTCTGCCTGCTGCAGTCAGGGACAGCGCCACCTTTTAAAAAACATCTAAAGGGTTGGCTATTTAATAATCAAAGACGTGATCACTAAAAAACATTTTAATCTTTTTAGACTAGTTTGTGTGAGAGTGTGAATGTGAGTGCATGAAGCTGAGTGTGTGTATGTAAGTTGTAGTGAGTGAGTGCATGAGCACAGTCATAGGCACTTTAACTAAAAGCACCTTAGTATCAGAACTACCTCATGGCACTTTAAGTGATTGTACAGAATTGTTTTATGTCTTGTCCAACCATGTTTATAATGTTTGTTGTATTGTCTTAATCTAGACTGTGTTTTTATTATTGTCTGTCACTGCATGTTCTGCTCTTTTACTGTATCCTGTTTTACCCCTTCCAATGGGACTACGGATGGAAATTAGCTCCTAGCTAAATCTGGTGTATTTACAGCACTAGTCGTTCATTAATACATGCTGTCCCATTCAAATAAATAAATAAAATAAAATAAAATAAACCCTAATCCATATATTACGCATGATACTCTGTTCAAACTTTCTACAAAGCTGATGGAAATGATGCGACGCCTGGGCCTTTAACCTGTGCGGAGGACAAGAAGAAAGGTTTAAAGGGATGTACCAGTTTTTTTCATGCGAAAAAGTAAATTTTGTTTAGCCTAGTGATGGAAGATAAAGTATTGTACATAAAGGTACAGTGTGTAACTTTTCTGTTAGAAGGTCCATAAAATGCTTTTCTCCATGGAGATGTTATTGCTTTGTCTGGAATGTTTCACAGTGTGGCATTAAACCTTTCTATCTTCACAGAAACCAAACCAGACCAAGTTACAGGTCAGATCTGTGGAGAGGCGACCCCGCTCACCGTCAGAATGCCTGTTTTTCTTGGTATTTTTTGAGCTATAAAACCACCTGTAAAGTAATAAATGTAAGGTAGAGCTGTTTAAAGTCACACTGTGGAACATTCCAGACAGAGCAATGACATATCCATAGAAACAAGCAGGTGACGCAAATCGATTAGTCGACTAAAAAGGGGGCGTGGCGATTAGATGATTAGATAACAACACTGACCGATTAATGGGGAACCAGGAATTACTGCTGGTGCAATTTTAGCATGCTAGTTGCTATTGTAGCGATACTGGGACAGCGACGTTTGTTATCGGGATACTAGGATTGCATATATACATTAACTGATACCGGTATAACATTCTGAAAACTACCAATTGTGTACACAGTATGTCTTACTCACCTCAGGCAGACTCAGCAGATACTCGACAGCTTCTTCAAAGTACTCCAGCTCAAAGTACTCAGGATTTTTGGGTAAATCCTGGTAGCTGTGATAGGCCAGAGCCAGTGCAACAAAGCCTTTACTGGCCAAAAGACTGGCTCTGGGTTCAGACAGGCGTCCTCCCAGTGTGTACAAGTCCACTATCGCTGGAAATGGGCCTGGGCCTACAAAACAAAAACAAAAAAGGTAACATTTTATGGACACTACAACTCAAGCCAATACAACTGAAGGTCTGATGAAGGTCTGAGGAGCTTAAACGAAAAACTCCAGGATCATGTAGAGCAGGTTAATATAAAAAAAATTAAAAAAATAAATGAGGAGACTCACTGCAACAGTTTTTCAATGAAAGTGAACTGGAGCTAGAGTCGATGGAACCGGAAGCGCCCCCTCACTTCCTGCAACCCTAATGATTATCTTTGAATATTGTGTATATTATGTATGTAGTCCCTCCTTTATCTGGTAGTGATTGATTTATTGAGTTCATAAATTTGTCATATTAATATTTTAAGCTCTTACAAATGAATATATTGCCACTGTTTGCCTGGTTAGTAAAATAAATCATTAACATTTCAATAACACTGTCTTGATGACAACCTCTGAAACTTTTTCTACTGTTTTTTTATTAGGGCAGTGTCTCATGACTCGATACACGGCTCACACTACAATATTATAATACAATAATATCATGATTTGGCGATAATTCACTGTTCTACAAATTTTTGGACTCGATCTGCTTCCAAGATAAAAGTGGCTCAATCTCATTTATATTGACAACATGAACTGAAAATTAATTGATAACTGTGCTGGTTAGCTAATGTATTCAAGATATGTAATGATATAATATATATTATATATATTGATATATGTTAAAACTGTAGACATATTAAAATGAATGTACTGGAATGTGCAGACAGGCTTTCAGATAGAACTGTTGCTTGTAGACACACTGTACCTTCTGATAAACTACTGTTTTTGCCTTATTTTGCATAAATTTCCTATTTTGACCCAATACTATATCTTGGAAACTACAGCCAATCAGCACTTCTGACTTACTTTTTCTTTATTAGTGACCTAAACCAAGAAAAATTTCACTACTTTTTTTCCGGAAGCATTTTGCTTGTAGACCAGTGTAATCCATATGTTACACATGAGCTGTTCTGTAGTTAACAGATAAATAAGAGTTACATCACACATTTGGGTCATTTTTTGTGTTATTTTATTTTTGTTTAAAGTAAATAAAGGGTGTTTTCAGTGTCTACACTGGTATCGGTTGACATCGGGTATTGGCAGATAGTTTAAATCACAGTATCGGAATCAGTATCGGAACTGAAAAAGCTGGAACGGTGCACCCCTATGAAATACAGGCAGCTCTGGAAAAAAATAAGAGACCACTGCATTTTTTCTGAAATCAGCATCTCTACATGTATTACAGCCATTCCATTCCAGCGTCTGTTGAATTCCAACACAAACACAAAGCTGAGCTACTTCAGTTCTTGCACCAGGAGTGGAATAAAGTCACCCAAGAACAATGTGAAAGACTTGTGGAGAGCATGCCAAGACGCATGAAAGCTGTGATTAAAAATAAGGGTTATTGCACCAAATATTGATTTCTGAACTCTCCTTAAGTGTAAACATTAGTATTATGCTGTTTTGAAATTAATTTGATCTTGTTTCTTTGCATTGTTTGAGGTCTGAAAACATGTATCTTTTTTGTTATTTTGACCATTTGTTATTTTCTGCAAATAAATGCTCTAAATGATAATATTTTTATTTGGAATTTGGGGGAAATGTTGTCAGTAGTTTATAGACTCAAACAAAAATGTTCCTTTTGCCCAAACACATACCTATAAGTAGTAAAATCAGAAAAACTGATAATTTTGCAGTGGTCTCTTTATTTTTTTCCAGAGCTGTACATCTATTTTAATCATCAAACAATAAATATGTCAAATCTATTGCATAAACAAGTTTTCTTCCACTAAATAAGCAACAAAATTGTCATGTGGTATATCGATACAGCTGCCCGCAATAAGTAAATTTAGTATCACAATATATCAACATTTCAATATTTTTGCACACCAGTTATTTCTATAGCTAGTAAATAGAAATAAATTACCTACCTGGTGGCACAAACAGCGTTCCTCTCAGCCTGCCCTCCTTCACTGGGATCCTCTTCACCCCCTCTGCCATATATTCCCTGTAGTTGATCTCGGATGCCAGCACCTCTCCGCCATTTCCCCCATCCAGAGCGGAAATCTTCACCTGCATCGGACTCAACGCCGTCTTCTTCGTCAGTTTATTGTGAGGCGTCTCCGGTAACATGGACCAGAACAGTCCCATAGGCTCCACTCCGGTGTAACTGCCGCCCAGAGAGGCAGCCCGAGACACGTCCACGCGCCCCAGCTCGTCCGCTCTGTACCGGGCGGTGGCTTTGAAAACGATCCCCCGGTCGTCCACCACTTCGGAGCGGAGTACGAGAGGTTTGTGCGGAGAAAGGCCCTCCACTATGATCTGCACCGTTTTGTCGAACAGACAGCGGATGGAGGGGAGAATTCTCAAGCGGACCTGGGAGGATGCCATTAGGACTGGAGTTTGGAGTCTAGAAAGTTTTGATTATTGTGGTCTTGGTCTGCAATGACAAGAATTGATAAGATAAGACTTTATTGATCTCACACAGGAGAAATTCACTTGCCACATTAGCTCCAGGCAGTTTAGTGCAAAAGAAAGTTAGAACAAAGTAATAATAATAATAATAATAATAATAGGTAATTGAATATGCAATTGAATTGAATAATAGGTAATAATAGGTAATTGAATTGAATTGTGTAATAAAAATCAATCTCAATTTAAATTGTATTATACAGAATCATTTGTACTAGGGTTGTGAAAAGTATCAAAAAGCAGATACTAATACTAAAACTAGTATTGAAACTAGATACTCATTTGATCAGGTATTGATACTAAAAAGGTCACATTCATAGGACAGAAATGAACCTTTCCTGAAGCTTTAGAATGATCTTGAGTTGTATCAAGTATACAAGTATAAGAGCACATAGACTAGTATACGTCCATGGACCACTGAGGATTACACAGACAGAAGCCCATGTGGTATCATATAAACAAAAGTAAAATTATATTTTATTGTCTAAGTGCTTTAATTATCATTGTGCATTACAATCAGTAATGACTACACTGGTCTACAAGCAAAATGCTTCCAGAACATAAGTAGTGAAATTTTTCTTGGTTTAGGTCACTAATAAAGAAAAAGTAAGTCAGAAGGACTGATTTGCTATAGTTTCCAAGATCATCAAAAATAGGAAATTTATGCAAAATAAGGCAAAAACGGTAGTTTATCAGAAGGTACAGTGTGTCTACAAGCAACCAGTTCTATCTGAAAGCCTGTCTGCACATTCACATACATTCATTTTAACATGTCTAGAGTTTTAACATATATCAATAAATATAATATATATTATTATTATTATATCATTACATATCTTGAATACATTAGCTAACCAGCACAGTTATCAATTGATTTTCAGTTCATCTTATCAATATAAATGAGATTTAGCATGTTTTATCTCAGAAGCAGACCGAGTCCAAAAATGTGTAGACCAGTGTTATCAAGTGTATTGAAATTGAAACTTTAGTATTGGGACAAACAGTTACTTTTGCAAAATATTGATATGATTATTTCAAAAGTAATTTGATTACTGATTTGATTACTATAAGAAAGAAAACTGGTGGCTGCTTTCACCCAGGTTCAAATCCCCCCCAAATGCAGAAGTGAATTTCTCCTGTGTGTCACTGTGTGTCACTGTGTGTCACTGTGTGTCACTGTGTGTCACTGTGTGTCACTGTGTGTCACTGTGTGTCACTGTGTGTCACTGTGTGTGTGGGATCAATAAAGTCTTAATCTTAATTTTAAAACATACAGCTCAGGAACAAACTTATATAAAGCCTGAGTTCTTCATTTGAAGGACACTTTCTGTTATAGATCTTAATGAGCAGAGGTGACACACACAAAGTCCTTCATGAACCAAACCACAGCTGATCTAAGCACCAGCAGAGGACGTAGGAGTAACTCCTCATGTGTCTGTTTACATCCAACCAGCTCGAACCGGGGTAAAACTGTGACTCTACTTCCTGTGTACTTCATCACCTTCTGTGCATTAAAATCATGTATCTGAAGTAGTGCACCACGTTTCACAAATAATAACATAATAAAAACAACACAGTTTAGTTTTGCATCCAAAGTAGAAATGCAATGTTCTGATTTTTGAACATTTAAAGAGTCTCAAAGCGAGTGGTTTTATTTTGACGTCAAAACAAGCAGCTCGACGGTACACCCCCAACCAAAAAGTTCCTCAGTGCATTTTAATAGTTTCATTACACCAAAATCAAGTGCACATTTTAGGCATATTTCCATTTCCATTTCCATTTTAAAGACTTTAACACTGGACACACATATAGACGGTGTTACGATACTCGCCTGGATTTGTGCCTCTTTATTGATCCAGTCTCGCGGGATCAGTGTGGGTTGCCTCTCGACAAATCTGACCTGCTCGGGACTACAGATGTCCCTTTTAAATAAAAAGAATAAATAAAAAAATAAAAAAAGAACTGGGTGAAAGGGCAAATACGGTCAAATAAGAGCAACGCAAAAGTTAACCAAAAAGCAAAAATTAATATAACTGCCATGTTAGGGAGAGATGTTAACAGAACTATACCGTAACTTGTATATGTTAAAAATAATTTAATTCAAACCTTTGGAGTCGCAGTGAGACGGAAGAGGAGGTTTAAGAGGAGGTTTAAGGCTGTTTCCGGCGGTGTGGACCCTTCAGGAGCTCGGCGGGGTGACGCTGCTACACGAAACATTCATTTTTCTCGTATTTTAAAGAAGTGCCTCGCGTTTTGTCACTTCTTTTCGGGTCTAAAAGTCGTTGTGATGTTTTGTGCGGTCCCTACTAGTGATGGGCGATACTGTATATCGATCCTGATGGGGTATTTAATATGCATCGATCCTGGTATTAAAATATCGATACCAAGTCATGTTTTCTTACTGACTTAACTTTCAGTTTATTTAGTTCAAATTCATATGTGTTTTGTTCATTATTCAACCATTGCCAGTTGTCAGGCACTACTTTTCCTTCCGCGTTCTCACCAAACGTGGGGTAGTACGTCATCCCGCTGCTGTGAGATTTCAGTCAAAGCGCGCGGGGCTGCGGGAGCCATGGGAGACCGCAAGAGAAGTGTGGTGTGGAGTTACTTCCACACCGTTGGATGTTGCGAAGTGCAGTGTGTGCCGATATTGTGGCAATACCACAAATTGAAATAAACACTTGATCATAAATCATTAACCTCAGCATGACGAAATGCTACTGACCAAACGATGACAGGAGGCGAGTCAGGCAGCTCCCTCCAGCACAGCAGCAACAACAGTACAACAGAGGTCAGTTGCCGAGGCGTTTGAGAGAGGGAGAATGTACCCAGGTAACCATCAACCATGTAGAAGACTAAGAGTAGTGTAAGTGAGAGGAGAATAGTGATACTTCATTTGTTGTCTTTTTTTATAGGCTGCAAGTGCCCAACTTATAATAGTTTTGATGTCTGCATTGCCATTTTCATTTCATCAAAGATTTTTTTTCAGATATCTGGTGTTAGAATGTGTGGAGCTAAGCCCCCTGGTGGAACTTTGCGAAGCCAAGGTATCTAGTTAGAGCCAGGTTAGTGTTTTTCTGTAGTATTACAAAATGTATGGAAGTATCGGTATCGATATCGCGATTCTAACCCTGGTATTACTTGGTATCGTATCGAAACTAAAATAACTGGTATCGCCCATCCCTAGTCCCTACTGGAGAAAATAATAAAAGGAAAAATGGGTGAAAGTCGTCAGTAGTCCATTGCAGTGGCGATAATGTACCACCAGGTGTCACTGTTGACCAAGTATTTATACATCGCGTGAGGCAAAGGAGAAATTTAACTGGACAAAAGTTTATCTGGTCGAATACGTTTCGCAGCTCATCCAAGCTGCTTCTTCAGTTCTGGCTCGAGTGCTGGTGGACACTGCTTATAATTCATATTCAACTGAAAAAACTTTTGTTGACAAATTGATTTCTACCTGGACGACTGAGGGATTCTACACAAAACTGAGAATAATTAAAGTGAAAATGCTTTCAGATTTTTCAAACATCCATCCATCCATCATCTTTCACTTTTCCATTTCTGGGTCACAGGGGGCAGCAGAAATATATGCATAATATATGACCTTTAATTACAATTGAGCAGTCACGACATGATTTGTACAGCTCTATTATCATCTAATATAGGCCTACTGCAATCATTATATTAGTTTGACAATAGGTTTAATGCTCTAGGCTTATGACAAAGCACTGTTTTAGGTCATGAATGTGTCCTTTGTAAGCCATCGAAGAGGATAAACTCTAAACTCTATGTGCTATAAAATGATGCAAACATTAATCCAGATTATATATTGGTAAGCAAACCTGCCTAATGAGTTTGATATTGTCTAGAGACATGCCGGGACATGTATGCATTTCATGACCTAATTAAATTGGTGCATATTTGCAATGGCGCAGTTTCCTCAGAGTTGTGGTTTAGCAGCTGTAGGAGCACAAACGTCGCTCTTTTCTAGTATGTATGGGGAAAGTCCATATCTCGCTCAATATTCTATCAGACTGAGGTAGGCCTAACCAAAAAAGTGCAACTCTATTAACATTTGTACATACAGCAACCTGGTTTTGTATAATCTTAAACTAAGAGAAATATATTTTATTGATGAGCATTTCAAAGAGGTAGGTCTACAGGCTGCTGTAGAACGTTTAAGGGTCCAGGGTACAAACTGAAGCTATTTCTGTAGATGTTTTTCTTAGCACAAAGCAAGCTGTTGTTGACAAGTCCCAAGACAGTCATGCTATTCTTGTTATGAATGAGGACGTTAGACCTACAGACACATTTTGTTGTTGGATAAGCTTTCACTAAATAGTTATGATAATGTATGGCATGGATCTACTAGGGCAGTACTCATAATGTTTATACTGCAATATATCGTTACAGACAACAATATGAAGTCATTATATATTGCAGAGGCAAAAGCAGAAATTTAATTTGTCAACTGGACAAAAGTTTATTTGGTCGAATACGTTTCGCAACTCAATCAGGCTGCTTCTTCAGTTCTGGTCAGACTCTGGTGGACACTTGCCTATATCTGCCTGAAGGGAGGAGCTAACTACAATGAAATTACGTTGAAACTACCACACCTACTTGTTTACAGTTTGTGCCTATTAAATATGTAGTGGGAGTGGAGTGTGGGTCTGGTTAGCAGAACCATTCAGGGCCATAATGGGTGTTTTCACACCTCTGGACCTGACCTGCTGCCCTATTGTTTTCTTTGTTTGGTTTGATTTAGGTTTGAGGATAGAGTTATAGATGGGAGACAAATGATGTTTGAGACCTCCATTTCTGTTCAAGGAAGGATTCTCTTTCTTGACAAAAATAGCCTCTTTAACTCCCCTTTCAAACCAGTTCTTTTCTCTGGCCAAGATCTGTACTTCACTGTCCTCAAAGGACCACTCCTTTGAGGCTTCTAGGTGGAGATGTACGGCAGACTGAGGTCCACTCTGGCACGCCCGTCTGTGTTGGTACATCCTCTTGTGAAGTGGCTGTTTTGTTTCTCCAGTGTAACGCTCACTGCAGTCTTCACTACACTGAATGGAGTAGAGCACATTGCTTTGTTTGTGGCTCGGTGTTTTGTCCTTTGGGTGGACCAGTTTCTGTCTTAAAGTGTTTGTGGGTTTAAAATAGACTGGGGTTTCATATTGTCTGAAAATCCTCTGTAGTATAAATTGCAGAGTTATACACTTACAATACCTGTGACTACTGCATTAAAGATGCTGACAGCTGGACAATTTATTCTGATAATTGGGGCCAAGCAGCGAAGCTGCGAGGCACCCATAGTGTTTCTACTGATTCCTATTATTATTATTATATATTCCTCCGCCTCTGGGAGTCTATGGCAACCCCTAGAACCGTCTGGTAAAAAGTTGTGAAATTTTGCATGCACATTCCAGCCAGTTTCCTCATTACCCACAGCGATTTATAGGCCCCCACCCCCAACCCTCTAGCGCCACGAGCAGGTCAACAGGTCAATTCTATGCACCCGATACTGACCTTTCGTGAATTGATTCGGCTACATCAAAGATCTTTGATCTTTGATCTAGCCGAATTGAGCTCATATCTCAGGAACCCTTCATAGGATTATTTTCAAGCTTTTCACAGATGTTCGCGTCCTTCCCAGGATTCCCCACAAAAAAATACAGGGCCCCAGCTCAAACCCTCTAGCACCACCAACAGGTCAAAATTTGAGGGACATTTCTGCTTGTAACTTTTGAACCGTAAGTCCGATTTTCAAAAATGCACGTCATCAAATTAGGCTGGGTCACTGCTTGGCCCCACATTGCTGCTTGCAGCTATATTTAGGGGACAAGCACCGTAGGTGCTAGGCACCCTATAGTGTTTGTACTAACACAGAAATGCGTTTGCACTGCATCACCTTTGCTCTCCCCCAGGCCCCTTTCTTCATCCCTTTGGTCCTCTACATTCCCCCTGTTTCTCTTGGCCTTTGTGCCCAGTGGTGTATATTCCCGTACCCGCATCCCCCGATGTGTCTTCTGAGTGCTTTGTGAATGTTATTGTGGTGATGAAATGTGTACTATTATGTACCTGAAGTGTGTATTATTGTGTACCTTGTAATATTAAAAGATAAAAAAAATATATATAGTGTTTGTACTGCGTTGCCTAGCGACGTTGTGACTAGTCTCCTGATTCTTATTATTATTTTATATTCTTCTCAACATGGGAGTCTATGGCAACCCCTAGAACCGTCTGGTAAAAAGTTGTGAAATTTTGCATGCACATTCCAGCCAGTCTCCTCATTACCCACAGCGATTTATAGGCCCCCAGCCCCAACCGTCTAGTGCCACCAGCAGGTCAAAGTTGCAGGAATTTTTAGGAATTGCCTAGCAACGCACCTAGCAACCAAGATTCAAGATTGTTTGTCATATGCAGAATCAACACAAGGTCAACAATGCAATAAAATGCTTAGGATCAGAAGAACCGTTGACTCGCTAAGATAGTCAGAAGTACTAATAACATGCAATAATAGTACATGGTAAAAAAAAGTGTTGCAAAAGTGCAGGGGAAGAAGTAAACAATATAATAAACAATATAATAAAATATGTAGTAAAAAATACAAGGTACAATGTACAAGGTGCAGGTAGGATTAAATCAAAGATCAAATAAAGTGTAAGTGTTTCACAGATTGCACATAATATGGTGTGGTGCAGGTGTTGCATGTGGATTTCGTATTGCACATAGTATGGTATAAATATTGCACATAGGTTATTGCACAGATTATTGCACAGGTAACAGTAATTTACAGTGAGGTAGTGACAAACATGATATATTCATACAGAGCAGCAGCAGTAAACATAATTATGCATAATGAAAGGTAGTTTAGTGCAGCATTATTGAGAGTTCAGAATTATTTAGAATATTATCCAGAGTTCAGTAGTCTGACAGCTTGGGGGTAATAGCTGTCTTTGAGTCTTTTTGTGTGTGCTGGCAGGCTCCTGTATCGTCTACCAGAGGGTAGCAGACGGAAGAGTCCTTGTGCCGGATGAGTATGGTCCTTAGTGATGCTGCGTGCCTTACGCAGACCCCTGCTGTGGTAAATGTCCTGGATGGATCTGTCTTTGATGTGTCTTTGTTCTGTTAAACCTTGTTAGACCCTGTTAAACCCTGTTAGACCCTGTCAGACCTTGTTAGACCCTGTCAGACCTTGTTAGACCCTGTCAGACCTTGTTAGACCCTGTCAGACTCTGTTAGACCCTGTCAGACTCTGTTAGATCCTGTCAGACCTTGTTAGACCCTGTCAAACCTTGTTAGACCCGGTTAAACCCTGTCAGACTCTGTCTATCTAAACCCCAGCACCTGCAACAAGGTTATTATAGTTTATGAAAACTGTCAGACTCTGTTAGACCTTGTTAGACCCTGTTAAACCCTGTTTCACCCTGTTTCTGAGTCTGACAGGGTCTAACTACCCTGTTAGACCCTGTCAGACCCTGCATGCACCTTCGGTGCTTGGCCCCACATTGCTGCTTGCAGCTATATTTTATTCTTAATTTAGCACACTTTGCAATACATATAACAAAGAAGAGACTTTATTGATCTCACACTGGAGAAATTCTTCTCTGCATTTTAACCCATCATATATATATATATTATATACATATATATTAGGAGCAGTGGGCAGCACACATTAGGGCACCCGGGGACCATCTCCATGATCTTCTTGCTTCGGTTTGGTCAGGACCTAAGCTGGAGGTACCTATGGTGCATGTTTTTTGGGTTGGTGGGGGAAACCGGAGTGCCCGGAGGAAACCCACCCAGGAGAACATGCAAACTCCACACAGAAAGGCTCGGGCGACCCGGGGATCGAACCCAGACCATGCATGCAAACACCACACAGAACACACACAGAAAGGCCTGGGCGACCCGGGGATCGAACCCGGAAGAGCGCTAACCACTCAGCTACTGTGCCGCCAGAAAGTAAAGTAGTAAAAGTAGTAAAGTACTGTACCTAAGTATGAATTTTACTTTACTTAAATGTATTTTGAAGTGGATATTTTTTTTATTTTACTTTACTACATTTGAGAGGAGGTTTCTGTATTTACTACTCCACTATATTTTTTTAACTAGACTGAAGTAAATGTATATTTTGTTATTGTATTATTATATCTGTACTTTTACTTAATACCCTAATATCTATTCCTGAAAACATATCTGGGAATAAATTTACGATGGTCTAATGCTCTGCTCTGGAAAAAAAAATAAGAGACCACTGCAAAATTATCAGTTTTTCTAATTTTACTACTTATAGGTATGTGTTTGGGCAAAAGGAACATTTTTGTTTGAGTCTATAAACTACTGACTTTCCCCCAAATTCCAAATAAAAATATTATCGTTTAGAGCATTTATTTGCAGAAAATGACAAATGGTCAAAATAACAAAAAAGATACATGTTTCCAGACCTCAAACAATGCAAAGAAACAAGATCCAATTCATGTTAAAACAACATAATACTAATGTTTACACTTAAGAAGAGTTCAGAAATCAATATTTTTGATAAAAGGAGTTCAATTTGTCAACTGGACAAAGTTTGTTTGGTTCAGTTCCTGAAGAAGTCTCTCGGATGAGCAACGAAACGTCTTCAACCAAACAAACTTTGTCCAGTTGACAAATTGAACTTCTCCTTTTATCATGGATGCTACCTGGACGACTGAGGGACTTTTCACGCAACCCTTATTTTTAATCATGCGTCTTGGCATGCTCTCCGCAAGTCTTTCACATACTACACTATACAGTATACATACTATACAGTCTTTCACTTATACCATACTATATTATGTGCAATCTGTGAAATACTCTACTTACACCTTATTTAATCCTACCTGTACCTTTGTACAGTATTTTATTATATTTTATTACATATTATTTTTATTATATTGTTTACCTTTTCCCCTGCACTTTTTGCAACACTTTTTTAACCATGTACTGTTATTGCATGCTATTAGTACTTCTCGACTATCTTAGCGAGTCAGCTGTTCTTCTGATCCTAAGCATTTCATTGGATTGTTGACCTTGTGTTGATCCTGCATATGACAAATAAAATCTTGAATCTTGAATCTTGACATTGTTCTTGGGTGACTTTATTCCACTCCTGGTGCAATTCACTCCTGGTGTTGGAATTCAACAGAACATTTCAGAAAAAAAGTGCAGTTGTCTCTTTTTTTTTCAGAGCTGTATTTTGGTAATTTTGTTGTTTACTTTCCCTTTAAGTAGGCCTGGCAGTTGTCTCCGCCCCTTTACGTGATCACCATGGTGACGACGCAGCGCAGGAGCTCACACTCGCGCATGCGCAGACGCACTTGGAGGCAGCCGCTGGTGAGCGCTAGAGTGTCCGCTCATCTCCAGCCAGAACACCGTCAAACTGAGGAGACGGACGGCCACCACGGAGCTCCCACTTTGGACAAAAACACGACCAAAACAACGCCGATAACCCCTCCGACATTTCGCTCTTGTGGGACTTTTACAACAACATTAATGCCTCGAAAGTGAACCGGGCAAGAGGAGGGCTCGTTGCTGTTAACCTTCCCGTCGGTGAGTGCTTTTTTTCCGCAAGCTAAGCACCACAACAGCAGCAGAGCCATGGCCACTACCGTAAACGTCTTTTCTACGCAACCAAACGGATTTATTCACATATTTAAGCACAAAAACTCGTGTCATTTGTGTACACTATTTGCTAACACGTTCCTATTAGCTGTAAGTTGTAAATAATTTAGAATCAACCGTGGATTTGTTAGATATCGTAGCGAACCTGTGAGTATTGTATTCCTTTGTAATAAACGTCGTATAATGTTTCGCACAGGTATTGCTCTCGTTATTACACGTATAGTTACAAGTCAAACCCCTTTATTTGAGCTACATATTTGAAGTTTTTTACCTTTATGTGGCATAATGTATAGCTGGATCACTTAACCAACGTGTAATGTTTGTGTTTTGGTCGTTATTTCTTCATTTTCACATAAGATCTGTTTGATAATATGGATATTTTCGTATCATAGACGTGGTACAAAGGTGTTGTTTTGACTTTTTCATAAAAGTAAGTGGTTGGTTAGCCTTTGTTGGTCTGGTTTGGTCTTTGTTTGCATGTGTGTAGGCAAGAGACAGCCCACCACAGTCTTTGTTTAAATAGCTCTGTACAGTTGCACGTGTCCATGCGTGTGACTGTGTCCTTTTAGATTCTGCTCTGATGGTATGTAAAGTTCAATCTCAAAATGATTAACAGACCTTCTGACAACATTGAGTTTTATTTGCTGTGCCTGCCTGTCTACTTCCTTATTGTCTTTTCCAGTGAAGTTCCAGTAGAATCACATCACGCTGCTGGCCAAGCTGGCATTTGGCAGTCTTCAAGCAAATGCTGACCGGCTGGTAGAAGCGACACAAAAGGACATGGCAGAGTGCAAGTGAAGGAGCTTACTGCGAGTTTAAACAAATGTCAGGCATGAATTGGGGAAAATGGAAGGATTAAGAAGACAGGTCTCGCAGGATCAAGCGTATTCTTGGCAGCAGATGTTGTCAAATCGAGTTATGTCCCCAGTGTTGTTTACATATTGCTTCGTACCATATGGTGATGTCAAAGGGTACTGTAGACTACACCAGCTAGTAGTTTTTGGATTTTTTTTTTGGAGATACACATAAAAAGTTGTCTTAACGTATTGCTTCAGCCCACCGATATTGACATTTTAACACATTTGGCGCTAAAAGGTCAAGTTTAAAATATAAATTGCAGCAATGATCTTGGTATTACAGCTGTCTAAATTGGCCATATTGCAAGCGTTTTGGATATGTGAGAGGTCAGTGTTGTTTGGCTAGCATGATAGGAAGCAAATGAAACTGTGAAACTTTTGCGATCACATGCAGTTCACTATTACTAATGTGCTGCTATTACCGGTGAAAGTCTTTCTTTGTTCTTACTAGTAGGGATGCTAAGTTTTAATTTAGTGTGTGTGTACTAGTTGGGTTTATTGAGTTACTAAATACTGTATTTCCTTACTCTGAACTGCAAAACAAACGCTTCTGTGATACCCCTGGTAGCTTTAGTGTATGCTTTTTGCTGTTGCGTGTCACCATTGTATAATTCCTGTAGCAGCTTTTGTTTTTTTTTAGTTTGCTGTCAGACTTGTAGCAAACAGGAGTAGTCGTGTCTTCACTGACCCCTCTCTTTTGGACAACAGTGCCTCTCTTGGTCTCTGTGTCACTTTGATTACTCATTCGTCTTATCTCCATCGTGTGATCCTCGGCTCTTCTTTTCTTGCCCACGTTTCGCCTCCTGCCCATGCCCTACTCCTCGCGGCGGCGGTACACGGGGATGCTCTGGTCTCTGGGCTGTAACTCGACATAATGCTGGCTAACAAAGGCTCCTTTCTGTGTCTCCTCCGGGTGCTCCCTCCTCCAGCGGGTCGCCATACAGAGACTGGAGGGGTGGAAATATGCTGCTGGCTGTGGATAGCTCTGGCACACTGTGAGCTCTGTGTTCCCCTCTCTTTGGCTCCCTGTGCTTTCCAGGAGCAGGGCAGCTGAGACTCTGCAGTAGAAGCCCGCTGGCAGCCGCTTTGTCTGGCTGCTGCTGCTGCCTTCACTGAGAGGATGCAGAGGTTTTACCCGCGGGGCAAGTAAAAAAACCAAACAGTGTGTCATGAGCCTTATCTTGACCACAAATAGATGATGAATGGATAGCTTTCAGACACCATGTTTTCTGTACTAAAATAAGAACGTCTATATCTAGTTTCATCTTTTTTCTCTTCTTTTTTCCATTTATCGTCATCTTTTTGTGTGAATGGACCCACAATATGAGAGTGCTGGAAGGCTGAAAGTGAGATTCATTCATATAGTGTTATCATGATACTGACATTTCAAACTTGATTTGAATGCTAAGGAAATATAATATATAATCCTGCAGTGATAATAAAAATATTCTGTTTAGGAAAGCTTTTCCTTAACTTTATTTTGAATATGCTAAACATGACACCAATGCAAAAAGTACTCAAATCAAGCACCTTTTCCATATTTGTACTTGCATAATACTTTTTTCCACACCCCTTTTACTTACAAAGACATTAAAACATTAATTCATGTGATTTTGACTTGAGTATGGATACTTGCTCAAATTAATATATCAATACAAGTTTAAGGATTCTGGATTTAATGTCTTTTTTATGTATTTATATTATGACAACTCTACTAGCATTCCTGTGTTTTCATACCAATGCCAAAATATTTACTGGAAGGCCAAAAAACGAAAGGGGAAAAAAGGAGAGAAAAGTATTGTGCTGCCACTCTAAAAATATCTTTACACACATCCACATCCTTAATCTTAACCTAATCCTAATTAACGTATACTTATAACAGTTTCTCGTGTTGCAACACAAACCCAAGCTCAAGTAACGTATTCCGAAATCCAGATTTATTATAATACAGATATATTTCACAAATATACCGTATGACACGACTTGTCACAATGCAAGACTCTCTCTGCTTCTCTGCTCCCTCCAAACTTCAGAGCTACTTTGTTCCGGTATATTTTCCCAGAGAGCCCAGAGAGGTGACACATCCAGGCCTGTTGGCAGCCGAGAACGCTGCGCCTGCCTCTTCATGTTTTCTTTTATCTGCTCAGATTAGGTGACATGGAGATAGACAGGCTGATTGTGAAAGCAGGTCTAAACCAAATTGAGTTTTCATTCGGTTAACTAACAGGGCATGTCTGAATAGGACACTAGCAGAAAGTCTGTTGCACCAGGAAGCTGGACGTTTATGGTAACGTGCCAACCTTTGTTTTATTGCATTGAGTTTCGTGTGTGTTCAGTGTGGGGAATAGGACTGCACAGTTTTGGTAACAATTGCGATAGACATTTTGCACTATGACTATTAAATATTGCAACATTTTAATAGAGACAATCATGTCAGTTAGGGTTATCAAAAGTATAGAAAATCAGATACTAATCGATACTCAAACGAGCTGGTATCAATACTAATGCCGCATTCACAGGTCAGAAATGAACGTTTGCTGAATATTTTTAGAATGATGAGCTGTATCAGAACAAATGTAATAAATGCTATAAAAACACACGATTTTATGTTGAAAATTACATTCTTTTGTCGACTGTCATCATGGTATCGGTATTGAGTATCGAGTCTATTTTTTAGTATTGAAATTTGTGTATGTGTCTTATTTTCCTAGTCAAAAATAAAGACTTAATATAGAACAAAAAATAAATTAAATCAAGGCTAACTGGAAAAATAATAAATGAAATCTGCCCTTTTCAATTAAAAAAACACACATTTTATATATATAAATGTTTTTTTTATTACATTTATAGTTTGTTGCGATATCCGTTATCGCATCGGCCATTATTGAGATAACGATACCTTTGTGATTTATCGTGCAGCCATAGTTGGAATGTTGGGATATGTGTCGAATGAATTGTCTGTTGTCTCATTAAAATGTTTCTCCTGCCATTTAATTCAATCACCACTTTCCAACGCTAGATGCTAATTAAATTATGGTTCAGTTCAGTTCAATTTATTTTTGTAGAGCCTAAAATCAACACCGCAGTCGCGCAGCAGGGCTTCTCAAAACTGTTGATTTAACCAGCAGAAAGTTAGAAAATCAAACCGGAAACAGCCAGTGATCATTCACAGACAAGCATATGACCCAACATTCACTGGAAACAAGCTAACGGAGAACTGTCCCAGAGCGCCCCCTGTCCTTAGACCGTCTTTCTCGGCATTTTGGCTTTTAGGACAGAACTGAACCGACCTATTGGTCCTTCAGATTGAAGTTAGATTGTCTCAAAGTGTCACATTCAGATACTAATTGATATTAAAACTAATGTTGAAACTAGATACTCATTTGAGCAAGTATCAATACTTAAAACAAAGACACTTTCCTGAACAGTTTTAGCTTAATCAGAACTTGTATTAGACCTCATGTTCTCTAAAAGGTCATCTTCATTATGGTATCGTAATTGGAATCGTGTATTGAGATGAGTATTGTGTATTGGTATGGAGTACTGAGACAATTCCTTAGCATTGAAATAAAGTTTGAAATTTTACTATTGTGACATCACTAATCTAGACTTGGACTTAGACAAACTATTGATCCACAAGGGAAATTAATCTAAAGATGGAGCATTCTTTATTATATTGATTATTATACTTATACAGTCATTGCCTAGTTTGGACTGTCTCTCTTTTAACTGCCATACTTGTGTGTCATCTTGGGTCTCGTCCTTGCGTCTCCTCTTTTCTCCTTTACAGACAGTTGATGACAAAAACCCTTCACTCTGACGATTTCTTTTTGTGTGTGTGTGACGGCAATTAAGCTAATTTTGCTTGAGTTTTCACTTTGCCAGTCAATACAGTGCCCTCAGCTCTCCGGAGAGGTCAGAGCTGCATAAATGCTGCTATTCCCATGCGAGCAGTTACACCCACCCATAGGCCTTCAATAAAACGCCATTTCTATTCGTCCTACATTTGACATTTGCTCATGGAATAACATGGGAATGACTTTTAACTGCATATGACAGCAGGTTTTCTATTAGATTTTTATATTTAAGATTTTTCTAAAAATGGTGTTAGTTTTCCCTAATTTGACAATTCTGGTGACATTTTCTTGCTTACTGGTTGGACATGGCTGTGATACACTTCTTGTGTTAAACCACTTCTTGTGTTAAACCACTTGATATGAAACACACCCATATTCATCATCAGAACACTGAAAATATCAAATGTGAATTTCCTTCCTCTAAACAAACAACTGTAGAGCTGTAACAATAAGGCCCCGTTTACACGTACACTGGTATTTTTAAAAATGGAGACATTTCCCTTCGTTTGTACCCATCTTTTACACGCAAATGGTGAATTTGCCTCTGAAAATTAAGGCAAATTAAAATTAAGGCAAGCCAATCAGAATCACACTTTTTGTGCATCAGCTGCCTAAAACTCCGTTTACCTACCTTTACACGCAAACATGAAACCGTAGTTTTCCAGAATCACCAGCAATCTAGCCAGAACTGAACTGAAGAAGTAGCTTGGATGAGCTGCAAAACGTATTCGACCAAATAAACTTTTGTCCAGTTGACAAATTGAATTTCTCCTTTTGCAGTGGATTCTACCTGGACGACTGAGGGATTCTACACACATCTTAATACCAGTGTATGTGTAAATGGGGCCTTATTTTGGAAAATGGAGGGAAAGACGTACCTGGCTACATATAAACGTAGTCTAAATTTAGTAAAATATACCAAAAAATACTCTTGACGATGTATCGATGCAGCAGCCCATGATATTGAAACTGTATCATCACATTAAGCGATACAATATTTTGATATTTTTGCACACCCCTAGTAAACAAATCTCATCTCTTATAATTTGATGACTAAACCTTCTTGACAACACCTTTGTTTTCATGAATGAATGATTAAATTGTCAGAAAAAAAATTGTTCCTTGTCCATAAATTGTCCCTATATTTTGGACGGACAATTTTGCGTATTGGTGATGACGTTGAAGGATTCTGTGTTACAATCCAGAGCGGCTTCCTGTAACTTTCAACAATTTTATTCAACAAAACCTTCACAAGCTGCCAATTGACTACTGTAAAACTATGATACTATCTCACCCAAAAAAGTAATAATTATAAAAAATGTGAAAACGTGTCACTTTAAATTAAGGTATGTTTTTTTTTATACCATCTGTTCCCTGGCATGGTGCCGTAGCCAAAATGTCCTGCCAGATTCACTTCTGCGTCACTCTGATGCTGACTGGAACCAAGCAGGTATTCATTCGTCTTTCTCCAGCTCACAATGGGGACCCAGGTTTAATCAAAATATGCAAAACCACAAGTGTAAAGGAAATGGACACTTGTGACACTTAAACAGATATTTCACTGCTTATAGGGCTGGTTAATGGGGTTGTCAAAAGTATGTAAAATCATGCTTATCGAAACTAGATATTTATTTGAGCAGGTATCTAAAAATATTCATTCGCAGGTCAGAAATGAATCTTTTCGGAATAGGTTTAGAACAGGGGTGGGCAAACTTTTTGACTCATGGGCCAAAAAGGGTTCTAAAATTTGACAGAAGGGCCGGACCAGGAGCAGGTGGATTTAGTGTTTTGGTAAAAACCCTAAAAATAACATGGGATATGTAGAAAACATGCTGTGCCTTATTTCAATTAAAAATGAACAAAAGCATTACAACAAAATGTCCATCTTTCAAGTTCCACGGTATTTAGCTGTTTATTGAAATGACTCTTAAAACACAGGAAATTTTATTAATAAAAAACAGCTTTTTTATTACTAAGTTACTATTTTAGAGCACTGAAAGTTCTGTTCTCCTTCAGGTTCTTTCGTTCTTTCGTTGACTGCTTGCTAGCATAGTTAGCATGTTTTGTGGCAAAGTGACGGCTGATATTATATTCTTTAAAAAACGCTACAGTCTCTTGGCATATCAGGCATACATCAGCTGTTAAATATTTGGTGAAAAAATATTTACTTGTCCACTCCTTATTAAACACTTGACATTCTCTGTCCACTTTTCTTTTCTTAGCTCTGTTCATCTTTAAAGGAGGGCTGAGGGGTCAGAGAGTAAAATACAAACGTGGAGCAAAACACCGCACCTCAACAAAGGTCAATGTATCTAGTGCGCTAGCTATTGGAAAACACCAGAATTGCAGGGAAATTAAGACATTAACAAGGTGAATTAATATAATTTCTTCAAGTTCGGCGGGCCGGATTAAGAAGCTTAACTGGCTGCATATGGCCCCCGGGCTGTAGTTTGTCCATGCCTGGTTTAGAATGATCTTGAATGATCTTGAGCTGTATCAGAAGTGTAAGAGCACATAGACACCTGTGGAGCACTATGGAACCTACCTGAATGACTGAGGGATTACACAGATATAAAGCCACATAAAAAGTACTCCAATTTAATGCTTATATTACATTGTGTTGTAGTGGTAACAGAATTGGTATTGAGTGACAAGTCTATTCCTTAGTATCGAAATCACGTTTGAAATGTTTGTATCTCGACACATCAACTGTGTAATATGATGATAAAAATCGATTCAAAGTGTATTCTTGTGACGATAGACTATTTTGGTGAAATCACTCAGACATGTTCTACTCAATTTTCTCTTGAATGCAGCTCACACATTTCCCACCAAAACCTCTCACTGGCCAGTCTCGTCAGTGCTCTGAGTGGGTGACCGGTAGATTTGACCAATTGCAATAAAGTGTGAAATTCCAGAAGAAGCAAAAAACTGTTGCATTAATTGTTAAAATCATGATCTGGCTCCAAGAAAATTTACTTAATTTTTTTTTTATATCAACTGTGAGAGTTGAAAATCACCTAAAGATCTTAAAGGGCCCATATTATGCTATTTTCTGATCTGTTATAATGTTGTTTTTTTTCATCCAAAACCATTTTTGGAGTTGTGTTTTGTTTCAGTCACACATGTTTAACACACAAACCCTGTATATTCTTCTCTCAAACACAAAACCACCTTGGGATGTCATGTGGAAATACAGAAAGTGCTCCACTGCGTTTTTAAACTCCATACACTAGAAGCATTTGGATTATTTTTGCCCTGGAATTGCCCATTTCTACTAAACAAAATGTAGTTGTTAATGTAAACACTACCACTACATGACATCACAAGGTTTATCAGAGCATTTTAAGCTTTAGAGATGTAGACGGACTAATAATGCATGATTAGTCAAACGCGTGTGAATGAAACAAAACTCCAGTTATGTTTTTGAGGAGGCAACAACAGTATTACATGGCTTAAAGCTCACAAGAGTCAATTTTGTGTAATCTAGGACCTTTAACTTTTGGATACACTTTGCTCGTATAGACTTGGTTACTTACAGTTCGTTTTACGACTATGTGTGGCATGACCGGTGGCAAACGCAGCACATCTGAAATCAAATTCTAGTCTGGATAAGTGCCGCCGCTATGCCATTACTGTAGCCATTAGTTCAGCAGCCTTGCCTGTCCATAATGGGCCGAGCACGCGCTCGCTCTCTCCTGATGCTGTCCGTTCACTGCTTTCCAACTAAATTCATGGGGGGAAAAAAGCTCCGCCACCACTCTGCACCTGCATTTTCTCATCTAAGTAGAAATCACTCACTACCTCAAATCCCAAAACAGGCCCCACCGAAGATAATGGACTAAAGAATCAACATAAGCTAATGCTGTGAAGGTAAACAAATAGCATTGCTCGGTGTTTGGAGAGATAGCGGAGTCTTGATTGACAGCTCATTCTCCCATCAATAAGCAATTCAATAAAACTCCAGGCTGTCTTTTCAAGCAACAAATATTGACTCTGTTGAAGTAAATAAACATGTAACTACAGCTTTACAATATATTCGTTTCCAAATTGCAAGAAACTAAAAAAAATGTAAATTAAATGCCATGGTCTTTAATTGTACTCTTTCTCCTTCCACATACATTGAAAATATATTTCGACTAGGCTAGTCTAGGTGACAGTAGCTCATTCGGCAGAGCGTTTGTCCGCTGATCCTTCTAGCGCCCATAGATGTCTGTATGAATGTGTGTGTGAATGGGCGAGTGGGTCGTTGATGTAAAGGGCTTTGAGTGCCTTGAAAGTGCTGTATAAAAATGTGACTATTTACCATTTTTAAATATTCAAACTTAATTCCGACACCAATGAATAGACTCAATACCAGTTCCGATGCTGTGATGATAATTAAAAACACTATTTAGACAATAGAATGTCATTTTCAGCATTAAATAATAGTGCTTTCTTTTATATTCCCATGTGGTCTTATGCCTGTGGAATCCCTCAGTGGTACTTGGTCTGCTCAAACAACAGCTCAAGATCATTCTAAAGCTATTCAGGAAAGGTTCATTTCTGTCCTACTTTTTTGAGCATCCATCTCAAATGAGTATCTAGTTTCGATTCAAGTTAAAGTATTGATTAGTATCGGATGTTTGATGCTTTTGACAACGCTATAAGCCAATACTCTGACGGCAAACAAATGGCATTCCTTGATGTTCAAAGAGATAGGCGCGTCTTGATCGACCGCTCATTCTCTCGTCAGTGAGCAATCCAATAATACTTTCAGCGCTTTCTTTTCAAGCTGTAGTATTGATTTTATTGAAGGCATTGCTTATATATGGCTTTGGCTTACACACTGCCAATGGCAAGTTGATAAACAAAGCTTAACTCATTCTGTTTGCTAAGAGATCGTCGGTAACCATTTGCCATCACAGTTGTAGTTTTTTCGGTAGTTGCCGAGAGTGAAGCCACTGCTGTATTTAGTTTGGCGCTGTTTGAATGGCAGTTGGGATCATTAGCCACATAAAAGCAAAATTAATGCCGCCCTTTTTTTGGCTAATTCAATAAAGAGTTTGGAGCATTGGAGATGTAATCGAAATGTGGATAACTGTTTTGAAGATATGCAGAATTAGAATATTGAGTAGGCCTGTCATGATAACTAATAAGAAGATAAATAATAAACCCATAAACTATTCTAAATGTACAATATTGTTAAAAAACATGAGCGGCAATAAATCAGTAGGAGGATGCTACACTTAAGTAGTTTGTTTGCGTTTATTTATGTGTCATAGAAGTTCATAATTCAAACTTCTTTAGCCCAAATCTCATTGCAGTCAAAAAAAAAATAAAAAAAAATCCCAGCAGTACTAGTAAAAAGTACCCCCAAAAATTATTGTTCCATCTATAAGAAGAAGAAGAAGTGACTTTATTGATCTCACACAGGAGAAATTCTTCTCTGCATTTACCCCATCCTGTTATTAGGAGCAGTGGGCGGCACATTACTGCGCCCGGGGACCATCTCTATGATCTTCTTGCTTCGGTTTGGTCAGGACCTAAGCTGGAGCTACCTATGGTGCATGTTTTGGGTTGAACGATAAGTTGATACAGTTGATACAGTATTTATCGTGACAGGCCTAACATTGAGTAGTGTTGTTCCGGTACCATTTTTTTTTGGCATCTGATACGATACTTGGCCCTAGGGTACTCATCAATACCGAGACCAGTCCAATACTGCATAGTGTGAAGGAAGTAGACTAAGGCGGCATCCCATTACTCTGTCTTACCCCTTCCCCTTTATCTATGTCTTTGTCTTGCCCCTCGATACCGAGCTGAGAGGGCTCGCGGTACGAATGTTCCCCTAAGAAATGGGACACCACTCGATTACCGTTTGTGTCATCATCCCTTGCCATGTCAAGGATTATCGGGTACCTCAGCTCGATGAAAACGATAATGTCGGCTAAACAGACATCACTACAATTAAAACCGCAACAACAGTTCACTAAAAGTAACGTAGAACATAAGTGTCATAATTGTAAACCATGCTAAACTGTTAATCGGTAATTACAACTGCTGAAAATACATTTATGAGACTCCTTGGCTGGTCGATGTGACGCTGCCATCCTGATCCCAAAACCTGCCTGAGCTTGAGCACCCCTTGCCTGCACATGAACGCGCAAAACCAAGGGGTAGGGGTAAGACAGAATAATAGGCTACTCAATTTTGTTACAGTACAAGAGCAAAAAATACATTGACTAAAAGGCTATCTGTAAAGAAAATTTACAAGAATGGGCCTAAATAACATTTTGAGTGTAAAGAGTCAAATATATAATGTTTTTGTATTTGTAGAATTCATTTTTTCCTCCTAAATATAACGCAAAGTAATTCCGCATTTCTTTCTCTAGTTCCACTACTTTCTCACCTCGAGCTTGTATCTGCAGCAGTGGGGAGCGTAAACCTATTGAGGTCATTTAGAAACTGTGCCAAGAGTAAGAACTGAGGCAGGATCAGGAGTCCACCTGCCACTGCACCTTGTGATCAACCCGGAGGCTGCACTCTACAACACTTTCCATCCAACAAAGTGTGCGTGCACAAGAGCTCTGTATTAGCAGCCGACCTCTGTTCTTGTTGACATTGAAACGCAGCATTAGCCTATGTAATGGACTGACGCTAATGGCTAATGCAGAGCGGAATTAAATAAAGCAATGAAGCGCGTGGTGGAGGTTATAACGACTAGGTTCATCTTCTTTGGCTTTGGAACTTGACCTGTGAGATGTTTGCTAGCTACGCAGATTGTACGTGAGGCTATGCTTGTGCAGGCGTCCTTTTTTCCAGAATGGAGTCCACATATTATATATAATTCAACTATATAATTTACGGGATATTACTTTCTGTACTTTCATCCACGAATGTCCTAGAGCAAACATGCAACGCTAATTCATGGTTTTTGCATTGTATTCACTGGGTAGTCAACACTTATATTTGGAATAGGAAAGAAAAATACTAAAGTTGACTGATTAACTAAGAAATCATTAGCCATTAGCGTTTGAATATTCACAGCAGCTGCTTAAAGGTGCAAGGAGAAAGGAGAGTCTGCGATCTTCTTGCATTTACGTTCTTGTGATTGCTTTGACTTAATGTTCCACAGTACAATTTTAAACCTCCCTATCTTGCATTTATTCAATTACATCTGCTTTATTGCTTAAAAAGAACTTGGAAAAACACGCATTCTCTTTTGTGAATGGGGTCACCTCTCCACAGATCTGATTCCGGCTCCCACAGATGAACTGGTGTATGAATGTGTGTGCGAATATGTGAGTTGTCCCTTGAAGTAAAGTGCTTTGAGTGTCTCGATGGAAGGTGTGGAAAAGCGCTATATAAAAATGGCCATTTACCATCTTAAACTTGCCCTACTCTTCCCCGTGGATTGACATGTTGGTTTAATGTAGAAAGCAATACCGTCCTAGAAGAACACCACCAGAAAAGTTACACAGTTCACCTTTAACATTTGCTCTTATTTAGTGCTGTCAGGCGATTAAAAAAAAAATCAAATTAATACAGGATTTGTAATTAATATTAATCAAATTAATCGCATTTTAAGAGTGTGAGAGAGGAGAGATAAAGATTGAGAGATTGTGAGTGAGCGAACGAACAAACCCACTTTGCGATTGAGTTTGTCAGTTTTCAAGTGGTCGCTTTGCTCATTCGTTTCCCAAATTCTGCGAGTGTGGTTTGGTGGTTTGGTGAAGTGCGCACTATCACCGGTAACGATGGAACTTGTCTGGACGCGTTTATCGTTCAAATGATCCGTCAGGCTGGAGCTGCTTCGGTGATCGGAAAATTCTTTTTGACAAAAGCTACAAATCACTGCGTTCTTGTTGATAGTCCCGTCTTCGTTCTTTTTATAAATAAACTTGCCGTTCAAAGGCCATGGCAGCGATTTGCTTGCCTCACGCCAAATTTAAAATGCGCGCGCATTGAATTGCCACTCAAAATTAATTGCGTTCATTTTTATAACACGTTAATTTGCAGTGTAATTAATTAAAGGTCCCATGGCATGAAATTTTCACTTTCTGAGGTTTTTGAACGTTAATGTGAGCTCGCCTACCCTGTTTAGGCCCCCCCCATGGTTAAAAGTTGCGAAATGTCTAAACTGAGCATTTGCGATCCTGTTCTGCGTTAGAAAAAATCAGAGCTCAAACGGGCGATTTTGAACAATGAAGCTTGTAATGCAAATGCAGTTCCACTCCCGTCTGTCTGTACTCAGCGTCTCTGTAAATCACGCCCAGAGAGTTTGGACTGCGGAGGAGCTACGCAATGCGAAATACGTTTTTTTATTTGCCTGGAGGAACTTGCGAGTGTTTCTAGGCTCGGAAGTCCTTTATCTGAGCCTGTGGATATCTGAAACAGCAGTGGTTTAATTTTATTTTCTGTGGAAATGTGTTTATTTTCCAATGGAAGATTCTCATCTCTTCCCCCGTGCAAAAACACGGAAGTGGGTCACAGAGCGGAGCGGAGAGCTTGGCCACGCCCCCACCCCCTACTATAGGCCATCTCTGTCCTCCTCATTTGCATTAAAGCAACAACGCCCATAATGGAGTGTTCCAGAGTGACATTTATGACTCTCATCTCTCTTTCTCATGCACTGAGTGTTGATTTTGAAGAAGGATTCATTTACAATATTACGGAACCATTAAGGAGCCATATAAAAGCATCAAGAAGTACCATGTCATGGGATCTTTAATCTAATTAACGTGTTAAACTGACAGCCCTACTCTTAATACAACAGTGCATTTGACTTCACTGTGAACTTTGGTTTGAGAGCATGCACAACTGAAGGACAGTTGGTTACACTAGGTATTCTGAATATATTCCTGTACTCGAAGGCTTTTATCTGTTACCCAGCTGTTTCCTCATCTGTCACTCTCCCTATAGCCGCCTCCATACAGTATCTCCTCTTCTGTTTGCATTGCCTGGCCTGCGATTACGTAATGCTGCCTGACTGCTGGTAGTAATCCCCCTCTCACTCTCTCTCTGTCCTCTCCTCCCCATCCCCCTCGCCCTCTCCCTCTCTTTTTATCAAACAGGTTAAAGGCGTAGAGGACTAGCCGCTGGTCTCTGGAGGTTAAAGATGTGCGATGGGACCATGGGAGCCCTGTCCTCCTGGCAGCAGACCGCCCACCGCCTGGCTGCCTCGGCTCTGCTCCTGCTCTGCGCCCTGCTCCCCCACGGCCACGCTTCAGGTAAGTAATGAGCCATCGGTTCGGATAAAACGGCGCTGTGATGTGATTTGGCGTGGAGCAATGGAAAGTTGTGTCACTTTTTGGTAAATTGTGGTCTGGTTTTGCAGTTTGAAGAGATCAGGTTGGTGTGTGTGTGTAGGTAGGATAAAGGACACGTGAGCAAGAAGGTGGATACGTAAAATAGTGATGTCATTGAAAAACTCAGCGTGTTCTTTTGGAGTATATACACTGGTGGAAATAATGACTACAAAGTATTTTGAGTTGCTAAAAAGGAACATTATCATTGCAATTATTTTAAAAACTAGATAAAGATATTTATTTTCCATTTATACATTAAAGAGGGGCTATAATGCAAACATTTGGGCGCTTTCTATCATGTTATAACATATTATATAAACGTGTCTGAAGAGGTTTTATGTCACACCTGCATGTTTCAGTAATTTAGCTGTCCCTCTCAGGCCCTTTCAAACCTTCCTTACATTTACTTACGATCCTCTCCAAAGCTCAGCCCACAAGCCTATGTCACCCATGCACCCGCAATGGCAGTTTTCCATAAATATATTAAAACATGATGCAAAACAATACACTACAACTTCACAAAATGCTCGAGCGCTACTCATTTTAGCGGTCGCAAGAAATTGAGTATATAAGTATTAGGGCTGGGAATATTAACGCGTTAATCGTGATTAATCGCGATAGAGTTTTAATCGCGAACAATTTTTTTAATCGCAATCAGAGTTTGCCAGCATTTTCCGCAATTCTACCATCCATATGCAGCTCATTTGGTTGTATTAATTAAACTCATTGTTGGTTAAACGCGCTATTTTGAGTTTGCTAGTATTTTGTTCCTTCTACGCATCCCTAGGCAGCTCGAGCGGGCTTCAATCATTTATTTACAATTTCTCAAAGTAAGCACTATTACTGGTTCATTGTTACTTTTTCCTTTCTCTGCACTTTTTTTAAATAAAAAAAATGGTGAGAAATACTTTGTATTGTGAGTTTAACTTTAGATTCGAACGGTCTTACTGCAAGATATCAATTTTAAACATGCAAAATAAATCACGATTAATCGCGATTAACTATGAAATTTCTGAGATTAGTTGCGATCAAGAAAATTAATCGTTTGACAGCCCTAATAAGTATATATGCAGTGGTTTCATTAGAGGGATGCACGCCATTTGTAATATGCTCTGATGGGGGAGTGACTTAGCATGGAGAGAAAAGGGGGAAAAAACCTAGGCCCCATTTACACATACCCGGGTATCTGTAAAAACTGAGACTTTTCCCTTCGTTTGTGCCGTTCGTTTACATACAAACAGAGATTTTTCCTCTGAAAATGATTCTTTCTAAAAAATTCCGGCAAAAGTGGAGATTTTGGAAAACTCCGTTTTCGCATTTGCATGTAAACTGAGGAAAACTTGAGTTTTAGGCAGCTGACGCACCAAAAGTTCAATTCTGATTGGCTTGCAGAGCGTTCTCCTTCGTTTTCAGAGGTGATGGCTGCAAACGAAGGGAAATGTCTCAGTTTTTAAAAATACCAGTGTACGTGTAAACTGGGCCTCATTTTGGAAAACGGAGGGAGACAAATATTAGTTTCTCAACATACCCCGCTATGTGTAAACGTAGCTCTAAACTGTAACTTATAAAATGTTTTCTGCAAATATAGCATTTTCAAAAACAATAAACCCTTGACTACAATCCATAGTCATGTTCAAAAGCTTTATAAACTTGAATGGTGGTAGTAAAAAAATTGTTTTTGAATATCCATTCGATTCAGTCACATGACTTTCCTCTATTATGGATGCCATTTGAAGACCTTTTGTACTGTCTTTACATTTATTGCCAGTCTTAAATGTACTTCACTTGAATGGTAAAAGGAGAAATTCAATTTGAATCTTTCGATGATGGCTTAAACTGCAGACTGTTTTTGTAACATGACATTGCCTGATCAGTATCGAGACGGTCTCCTGTGAGCAGATTTCTAGATCTCTTTGATTGAACGCTCCTGCTCTACCCTGGGGTCATTCGGGTACCTCCCTCTACCTCTCTGATCCCACTCCCACCACTCCACTGACCACCGCTCTAATGACTCACCTCGCCCCTCGTCTATCTCCACCATCGAGAGAGAAGGGGAGGATGCTGTTTGCGGTCATGCTGCTGTCATAAGGTTTTAATCAGTGCTGACATTTGGAGTCTTGGGAGGCCCTTTAACGCGGCTTTCGGCTATTACCCCTCACCGGGACAGGATCAGGTCTAGTGTTTCAGCTAAGATCCCGGGCTTATTATCTGTGAAATGGCAAACTGATTCGATTGTGTGGATTAGTGCGGCTGCGTTTGGGAATTGAAGTAATTCTAAGTTAACGTGTTTCTTGTACGTACTGAATCGTAGGGCGGTGTTTTGGTCCTGTTCCCAATAAAGAACACCCTTGTTGCTGTAGCGTATTTTCGTGTTATGATACTAACAACAGAATGGCATTTCCAACATCTATTACGTCTAATATCACGCAGAATTGTGAGGTTGTGAGCTTTAATCCATGTAAAAATGTTGTTACCTCATCCAAAACATACCTGGAGGTGTGTTTTGTTTCATTCACACATTTGAGTAGCACTTTATTATTATCTGTGTACATCTCCAAACTCAAAATGCTCTGTGCCACCTTGTGATGTCATTTAGTGGTAGTTTTGAGGTTAAAAGCTACCTTTTACCGTTAGTTCAGTAGATATTAGAAATGTAGTGTTTTCAGTTTGAGAGAAGAACTCTTAAATATGCTCAGTTTGTGTGTTAAATGTGTGAATAAAACAAAGCACAACTCGGGGTATGTTTTTGGTGAGGAAACATTATGATACAAATGCGTAATATGGGCCCTTTAAATAATAGTATTATTGAGGTCTATGTGCTCTTATACTTGTCCTGATACAGCTCAAGAGCTTTCTAAAGCTATTCAGGAAAGGTTGCGGTCATCTTTTTTGTTTCGATACCTGCTCAAATGAATATCTAGTTTCGATACTAATTTTAGAATCGATCTACATCTGCTTTTTGATACTTTTGACAGCCCCAGTGTGTAATTCTGTGATGGTGTTGTCGAGTTTTCTATAGTAGCACTCCGGTGTTGGCGACTTAGCATGTTGTCAGAGTGAAAATTCTTGACATCCACCTGTGAATTGGATCATTATGCAGCTGTGAAATGGTGCATTGCTTTGTGTTGGTGTGTCAGTGCGAACTGGCCAATAGGAGCAGAGCGGTATGTTGAAGACAAGGGGGAGAGAGTTCTAAGGTGCATAACAAAACATCTGAGACAAGAGGTTCTAATTTACCGTCAAGTAATCGCCACAAATGACTCATCCTGGGTTATACAGCTCAAACCTTTTTGGCACACATCTGCTCAGACATGCAATCGTGCTTTGCTTTTTGTGTTTTGCAACCTGATGCCTTCTTAAGCTTTTTGTAAAGACCATGTAATTCTGTTTGGAGTTTCAACAATTGCAACGTTCAAACTCATATTGCTCTATTTTCTGATTTGTTATAATGTGTTTCATAAAAAACAAACCTGGAGATGTGTTTTGATTCATTCACACGTGCATATTTAAGCTTCTCCTCTCAAACAGACAATCGCTCTACTGTGTTTTTAAACTCCATACACTTTCACTAGAATCATTTGAATAATTTCAGCCCTGGAATTGCTAATCTCTACTAAACAAATGTTGAAAAGTAGCCGTTAAGTTGATAACTACTGCTTCAAGGTGGAACAGAGAATTTGAGCTTCGGGGATTTAGACAAACTAATAATACAGAGTTCCTAAAACATTTTTTAATGAAACAAAACACAACGCTAGGTATGTTTCTGATGAGGAAACCGCATTATGACATGTTTTAAAGCTCATAAGTGTCAATTTTACGTAATATTGGACCTTTAATGCTTAAATTAGTGTGTCAAGTCTTCTGTAATGATATGCACTTCTTTCTTATGCTAGCTCTCCTCCTCCCCTCCCCCATCCCCCTCCAGCCCAACAGCAGCAGCAGCAGCTTGTGAAATGTGCCAGATGTCCTTGCCTCTGAGCTGACTGTGTTTGTGCCCCCCTATAATGCTTTAAATACACACCATGATGAGCACAACACCGGGAATATAGCGGGGAGGCTATAGCTGAGCACTGTACATCTCCAGCGTATTGCCTCACTGCGCCTCTTATGTAACACGCGTGCTTAAGGCCAGGGGCCGGCATCGTGCTCACGTTCTATCGAAATGTGTGTCCTCAAATCCCCGGCCCACGTGCGCGCCTCTGCTCGCTGGATGGGTAATATACAGCGTGGGCATGCGGCCTATCTCTGACTATGCTATGCTATGCTACACTACACCGCTGCGGTGGCTGTGATGTGTGAATGTTATGCTCAAATAGGAGGGCAATGACAATACGATGAGTCACTAAATCAAAAGCGCAATTGTGGCGGGCGGGGAGCAGAGGACTACGCCTTTAAGAGTAATGCCTATGTGATGTAAACGCGTGGTTTGTTCTCTTACTGTTTACATCTGCTTTGTTTAACATCGTCATATTAGTCACAACCCAGGGAATTCTTATAAGCAAACAATTCATTAGTAAAATTTCATCTGCTTTGTTTAACATCATAATATTAGTCACAACCCAGTGTATTCTCATAAGCAAACATTTCATTAGTAAAAAGTTCATTTTATTTGTGGTGTAATATCCTCAAAGTGAAACCAGAATATGAAAACTTGGTGCTAGTGTAAAACTCAAAGGAATACACTTGATTCTCAATACCAATTCAGATACCATGTGATAATTAAAAACACATTCTTTAGAATTTAGGATGTGATTTTCAACATTTAAACTGTAGTACTTTCTTTTTTATTACCATGTGGGTTTATATCTCTCTAATCCGTCAGTTGTCCAGCTAGGCTCCTTTGTTGTCCATGGGCGCTTAGTTTCGAATATCTGATTTTCCATACTTTTGGGACAATCCTAACTGTGGTGGAGCTTCCTCAAGTACAAGCAGAATATGCAAACTAGCTGCTGTACTTTTCACTCTCCAGAATGCAAATTTATAGATGTAGTTTAGACACACAAACAAGAATGGAAAAGGGTTACATTTTTAATTCAGGCTGCGGAGTGAGCTGCTGAATGATTTATGTCGACACCGCATGTCCAAACTGAACATGCGATTTCGAGGATCGAAATCTGGCTTTACATTTGAAAAAACCAAGACATAACTTATCTGCAAGCCAAATGAGACACTGTCAAATATTGAAAAACACAAACGGAGTGAAATAAAATAATAAAATAAAATTGCTTGGACTCAAAACTGGTCAAATTCCAGTTCTCATGATTCATTAATAAATTAAAATTCTGTACTTTTGGGAGTTTTCTTTTTGGAAACATTCGGATTGTCTATCTTGCCAACATACATTATTCACAGGATAATCCCATGATGTGTTGCGGAGATGGCTCTGGAAATTTCCATGAATAGGAAATGTCATTGGCGCTGACGGCCGTATTCCAGTAGCAAAGCAAGAAAAGATTCTGGCAAACTACACTAAAAACACATTTGGCCAAAACACATATTAATCACAACTAAAGTGAACTTGGAAAACATTATTCAGTTTGTAGCTAACAGCGAAAACAACACATTTACATGATTTATTGAAGGCAGTCCAGTTTATAATGCTAACTTGTTTTGTTGACACAGCTCCTGTTGCTAATGCTACACCTTACAAGAGATCAGATCAGAGCCGAGCACACACTGTACTTGCTCCCTACACTTGAGGTTCCTTATTAAACAATGAAAGGAAAAGGTTGAAACTTCCCTGGTATGAGCAGGTACCAAACAGCTCAGCCCTGTCCTTGTACTTTACTATGTATTTATACTTCACGTTTTCATTTGATTGTCCATTGTAAATAAGTAAGGTTGAAGTTAAAAGTCTCGCAAATCTGATAATCAAACTAGTACCGAAACTAGATACTAATTTGAGGAAGTATTGATATTAAAAAAGTCACATTGACAGGACAGAAATGAACCTTTAGAATGATCTTGAGCTGTGTAAGATCATATAGACTAGTATGGACCACTGTGGAACATACCTGGACGATTGAGGGATTCCACAGACATAAGAAAGTATCATGATTTAATATTGAAAATCGTTCTTCTGTCCTTGGTATCAAAACTATAAAAATGTAAAAAGCAATAACCATTTAGTTGTGAAACAGCCGGAAAGCTCCGGTGTCAGTACTTTTATTCAAGTGCATTGATTGAGTGCCACCAATTCTCTCGCTATACAGCTGTAGCCTGTTCTTTGTCCTTTCCGAGCAGTTCTGACATCCAGTAATGCCTCCTTGCACTTCCTATTATGGTGTCAGTCGCTTACAGTAAGTCCTTGAGGATTGTTTCTAGGCTTTGGATGTGATTCCGAAGAAGGAAAAATATGGGTTTAAGATTTAAGATTTCTATATTCACTGCTTTTGCTTTCTTTTTTGCTTTTTTGCTTCTATTTTCATTGTCTAAAATAGCGTCACAATACTTATATTTCGAACTCTATTTCGAGACTAAGAAATAGACTTGCACTATACCGATTCTGATACTTTACTACGATTTAATGTTGGAAAGCACAATCTATTGTCTGAATAAAGATTACTTTCTTTTATATTGCCCTGTGGTGTTATATTTGCGTAATCCCTCAGTCGTCTGGGTATGTTCCATAGTCGTATACTAGTCTATGAGGTCTTATACTTACTCAAGATCATTCTAAAACTATTCAGGAAAGGTTCACTTCTGCTGCAATAGTGACTTTTTTAGCATTCATTCTCCCTCAAATAAGTATCTTGTTTAAATACTGGTTTTAATATGGATTAGTATCCGATTTTTTTAAATACTTTTGGCAACCCTAGTTCAAAAGCTGAATCAAACCAGAAAATACCATTGAATTTCCACTAACAGATCAGCAGTGACGTTTACAACAACATGTGTGAGAACAGGAAATAGCTGGAGTCAAAGGCTATGGCAAGAGAGCAGGGGAATTGGCCCACTTGACGTCCTCAAGAGATCCATGCTTCATCCATATACTGTAGCAGACTGTTTTTACTTTAATTTTTCTCCTCCCCACAGAGCCTTTTGTTTTTGTACATTTGTGTCGGGCCAGCCCACAATTCTCTTTCAAATGCGGAGCTGCGCGGAGGAAGAATGTATGCCAACTCCCCTAGTTTCTTTAATAACAGACTGTACAGCGCAGTGACCAGCATCGCGTCATGCCTGAGACCGCAGAGGAAAATATTCTGAATGAATCATGCCCAGCGTCTTTCAGCACGACGGGACTTTAAAACTTGTTGCTCCTTGTCGACAAAGAAAGGGATTGTGGGCGGATTTGACCAAGTGCGGACACTCAGGTTTCTGTTGTCTAGTCTTGGCTTTTTGATTATAATGTTAGATAATGATATACAACGACCATATGTTAGCGATGTTTGTCAAAATCAAAACCTGTCAAAGATTAACCAGGACCCAGGAGCATTAAATTAGGTACAGCTGAGTAACGACAAATGTTGGACTTTGGAGAATATAGTCTCATAGGGTTGCCAAAAGTATTTAAAAACCCACGTACTAATCAATACCAAAAGTAAAATAGAGACTAGATCCTCATTTGAGCAGGTATCGATACTAAAGTCAAGTTCACAGGTCAGAAATGAATCTTTCCTGAATAGCTTTATAAAGATCTTGAGCTGTATCAGAACAAGTATAAGAGCGCATGTTGAAAATCATGGAGTCTAGGAGTGTTTTTAAAGGAGAATTAACGTTTTTTACAATCTGAGCCTTATTTCGGTAATAAAACAAGTTGTTTTACTCATAGAAGCTCTTAGTCTACACTTTTGTTTGAGTCAAAAGTGGTCTGTAATCTGAGATTTAGCCATAATTTACAGCTTTGCGTTTCATGTTTGGGTCCCGAGAGCTGAGACCAAAATCAGCTGTGACTGCGCACATGCGCACTGGCCTCCTCATCTACTCGAAATTATGGATAAATCTCGGATTACAGGCCACTTTTGACTCAAACGAAAGTGTAGACTAAGACATTGAGCTTCTATGATTTGAAACGTGCTAAAGTTTGTGTTATTTGGAGACCGCAAATATATGCCCCGAGAACTCAGATTACGGATATCGCTAAACTAAAACATCTCCGGAAATGCTCCAAATGACACCAAAGTGCTATGGGTGAGTAAAACAACTTGTTTTATTACCGAAATAAGATGGCTAAATCTCGGATTACAGGCCACTTTTGACCAAACGAAATCGTAGACTAAAGACATTGAGCTTCTATGATTTAAAAAGTGCTAAAGTTTGTGTTATTTGGAGCCCGCACGGGGCATATTACATGCTCGGAGAATGCCCCGAGCTATGGCTATAAGTCGCGCTAGGCTAACGGCGTTAGTCTAACGCTAATCTAAAACATCTCCGGAAATGCTCCAAATGACACCAAAGTGCTATGGGTGAGTAAAACAACTTGTTTTATTACCGAAATAAGGCTCAGATTGTAAAAAAACGTTAACTCTCCTTTAATGATCATTGTGGTATTACAATCGGTATAGAGTATCAAGTTTATTCTTTAGTATCAAAATCGAGGTCGTGACAATACTAGTCTCAACACATTTTCAATATAAGCACAAATAAAAAGTGTACAATGAAAGACCATTATACCATAGCAATATATATAGCAATATTTTAAGTTTCTTGCAATGTAGAAACTAGCATATATTGTAAAGCTGTAGGTATGCGTTCGTCTACAAATTGTAAATCAGACAGTTGTTTGACTTGTTGCTATTGGTGTTATTTTGAGCAGAGCAAAGCAGTCGATCACTTCAAAACAAAGACCCACCAGTTAAACCTTTTATCGCCCGTGGGCACAATGCAAGCGCGTTTGTTTACATGCTAATTGTTTGCTGATAATTTGCACTTGAACAAACATGGCTCCCATACAATTACTGGTACAAAACTGTTCCCTGAAGCCCTGTTAGGCCTGGTGGTTTCCAAACTGCGGAGGAAGAAAAGCAATGCATTTTTTTTTTCTGAAACGTGAGAAGAAAGAAGGCTTTTAGGGGGGAGGTGGAGGAAACCACGGGCCAAACCTCAGCCCCATAGCAGCCATCGCCAACCCTCCATATTCCTGTGTGTGTACGCTAAAGTCAGAGGTGCCAAGTCAGTAGCCAAATTGTACTAATCTAATAATGCTCAAGTAGAAGTGCAACGTTGTAGTCCTAGAACTCGGGTAAGAAAACGTATTTGGGAAAATGCAACGTAAAGGTGCACAGTATGGTATTAAACTTTTCTATCTTTACAGAGCCCAAACCAGAACAAGTTACAGGTCGGATCTGTCGAGAAGCAACCCCGCTCACAGCCAGAATGCCTGTTTTTCTAGGTATTTATTATTGAGCTATAAAATGACCTGTAATTGAATACATTTAAAGTGGAGGTGTTTAATGTCATACTGTGGAGCATTCCAGGCAGAGCAATGACATATCCATAGAAACGGACTTTTAAGTAAGTGTTTTAAATAAGTAACTGATTTATAATTTGAAGGACAAAACATTAAATAATGCACCAAATCTGGTAGTTTCAAAGGATATACACAGAAATTAGACAAACTAATCATATTTGAAGGAGCGGTGCAAGAAACACAAATGTTTAAATCATTTAATATTGTCAAATTGACCTACTTATATTCAAGTAAGAGTACTGTTACTTCAATACAAATATTACTCAAGTAGGACTAAAAGTATGCTGCAAAAAGTAACCCACCTCTTTCCAGCGTACTTGCTAATATATATAGAGCCTTTCTCAGTTGTGTTTGTCTCTGTGTGTGGACTGGAGCCATTAGCCAGGTGAGAGAGCGCAGAGCATTAGTGGCGGTCCGGTCGAATCCATCAGCTTTTCCCTTTCATTACCTGTGCGTTTATCACTCCAGCCATCACTCTCCTCACCCCTCGCTCTGTCTGTAACATGGCCGTTTCAATCAGGCCTAGAGGGAAAGCTTAATATACCAAGCTCAGAATACTCCATCAAAACACTTTACACTTTTAGCAGACAGTTCAGTTACTTGTTGAAAATCCCAGATGGTAGGATTATTGTTAGCAGGTGGAGTGGTAGCTAAGTTTGGCTGTCCTGATTTCAGTTTAGGGTTGTTGGGTGCACCTTTTCATTAAACATTTTACAACGAATTGTGTTTTAAGTTAGCTAGTTTTGCTGACATGTTTGTAATGCCAAGAAAAGTAACTCTAGGTTTACACATAAAGTAACTTTATGTGTAAAATTACATACGCTCAATTGATACTTTGACATGACATATGACATAACGTGGGGGGTGTTTTATAATGCATTTCCATTGGTGGAATATTCAGCAGTTTCCAAAAAACCTCTGAAAACTCAAGAAAAATCCAAAATGGATTTAAACAGCACATTTTCAGGAGCCTGCGATCAATACTCGTGTTCATGGTCCTGTTTAGGATTTTCAACAAAAGACTGTAGGTTAATTCTTATGATGGCAATTTGAGCACAAAGTATAAATAATCTCACCTGTTGTACTTCCAACTAAGTCAGTTTGTTTTGGTCATACACACTGCGTGCACATAGACGAGTGTAATCCAATTGCAAACGGATTGGAATTGTATCGAATTCATGATCATATAGGATATTGGTTTCCCGAATCTGATTGGAACCCCTGGCTTAGGCCGATAGCAATCTGCTTGGCGTCGCCTCGTGCATGATATCGGATCGGATTGGCGTACTGCGCATCCGTGGGAATTTTCACCAGGGATTTCACCCGGAAGTGGCAGGAGGCGCCAACGCCATCATAAGTAGAGATTGTTGCCGGAAAAGTCAGACGAAATCATGGCTGTGAAGAAAGAATGTACAACACGTACACCAATGCTACTCCGTCAAACTCCTCGAACGCCATCATTGTATACCGCCACATAGTTTGTGTGTTTCTATTGAGTAGCCATCACCCGGAACTAGGTGGACTACAGCGCCACATAGCATAGCGGAGCTGGTCAGGTCACTGACCTTTATCCGATTACACAAGTTTCATGTGCACTGGGATCTAAGGACAGACCACCCGCCGAGTAACGGGATTGGATTTGGAGAAATCCAATCCAATCCTACTATGTGCACGCAGTGATTGTGTTAAAATAAAGATCAGATTAAAGTGGTGTAACAAAGCTTCTAACAGAGTAGTGCTTTCAGTTAGCTTCACACCCTCAGGGAATGTTGATGGCATCAGCTCCAAAGTATCAATAGGATAGCACGATTACAGCTTCCGTTTAAAATTGGACTGGATGCATTTGAATTAAAACAATAAAACACTGTACGTGTCCAGATTTAAGTGATATCTTTCACAGTTGGGGTGTTTTGACAGAAAGCTGTGAATTTGTGCAAATATCTAGACCTATTTCTAACAATACAATATAGCCTCACAGCCAAGGACACTCGTAAATACACTGCAGCCATGGCAACTTTGCGCTTTTCAATTCACTCAGCCATTACATAAACTATTGAACAGAATCTTATATGCGCCACAATTCAATGGCACGTATATTACTGACAACCACCCATTAACCATTAGATCTCTATTATTGAAGTTATTTGAGGTCCACACAGAGCAGCTACAGACAGAAGAATTTGCTGCTACATTGCTGCATTCATCTCGCTTTCAATAATATGGATTCCTCGGTTTTGTGAGAAAAGAAACCGGCCAATATTGTGATGCCAACACGCAAATATCAATGCCCCTTTGGTATTTCTGAGACCAACTGAGAGCGATCAATGCAAAACACCATGTAAAAAGTAAAATGGTGTTTAACCTTTTTCATATTTTAATGAAGCATTTGCTTTAAGGCACTGTTGCTGATTTTTACGGTCTCCAAAACACAATTAGTGTTCGCAGAGGTCTGTTGTTATTTCTCACTTACCTATGCATTTCTAGCATCCAAATTATTCACCAGGATGAGTTTATAAGTGCTTTTCACAACTTTCAGAGGCCAGATCGGAGTTTTGGCATCACAGTAACAAGAACTAACATGCAAAAACAAGAACTAACACCCCAAAAACAATTAAAATGCTAACATGCTAACAACAGCTAAGATGCTAACAACAATAACAACTAATATACTAATAGATAATAGCACACTTCCTCATTCTCTGAGGATAAAAAGCCTTATAATTAAATCCAGACATCACTGCTGTCTCATTTTTACCTTAAGAGCTAAATCCATACATCTGTCCTGGGGTAAAACTAATTTTGGTACAGCCACTTTCATTTTCTTAGCTAAAAAGAACAACAATTCCTAAATGCAAAAGTAGGACCTCCACCAAAATGAAAATACTGCAAATGGTTATATTTCTTCATGTAAATCCCCCAAAAATGTGTGATACATGACAAATCCTATTAAGTCATTTTTCAATTATTCGGTCGTGACATTTAATGGTTGAGTTAAGTCAGCTCTAAGTTGTTTGGCACTTGTCTGAAGCAGCAGGCAGCCCTAATGATTTCCAAAGGGCCTCGTCGCAGGGACTAACCCGCTGAGTGGAGGACAACTCTTGACTAATGAGCTGCTAAATATATCCAGCAGTCTCTCCTTTCTTCTTTTGCTTCTGTAAACTTGGCTAAACAATTTTAGAGTTTCATTTTCATCCAAAACGGCAATTATTACTATTACATTATCTCCCCAGCACGCCTCGCCTTTGATGCATTTGTTTTTAGACACGGCATAGGCAGGTTTTCGTCACGCCGTTACTCAACATCAGCTCAGCATCCTGTTCAGACAAGTTCATCCCCACACACACAGAAGGCATTGATCAGCCCACACAGCTAACAGGCTGGTGTTAGCCAATAGCTGACACACAGGGGCTATGCGTTGCCAAACTGTGAGCAACTGCTATCTATGCTTATGATGTGGGATTCAATTGTTCAATTTAATATTCAGAGTAATATAGCAAATCAACCAGGAGGTATTAGAAGATAAGAGCCGCCATGTGTATTAATCCAGTAGTGTAATATGACGATATCCAATTTGATGTGCACAGCTTCCTTTGGGTTATTTTTGATACATAATCTCATTTGACAACTTTATTTTTGCTCAAGGCTGACATGGATGAAACTAAAATTTGCAATAACATTTCCAAGCAACGGCAGCCCATTGGTGAACTAGCGCAGCCAAATGAATAAACCGAAATATCTTGAAGTAAAGTGAAGTGGCTCCAAACATTTTTATATCCAGCAATAATGGGAAATATGCTAGGACCAGAAAGATAGCAAAGTGTTCCTTTAGGTTAATTTTCATACATAATCACATTTGACAGCTCATTTTTGCTCAAGGCTGACACAGACGGAACTAAAATTTGCAATAACATTTCCAACCAACTTCAGACTATTGGTGAACTAGTGCAACCAAATGAATAAAGCAAAATATCTTGAAGTAAAGTGAAGTGGCTCCAAAAAGTTTTGAATACAGCAGTAACGGTAAGAATGTGAGGACTACAAAATTAGCAACTGGTTCCTTGAGGTTATTTTCATACATAATCGAATTTGACAACTTTATTTTTGCTCAAGGCTGACATGGAATCAAGCAAAAATTCGTAATAACATTTCCAAGCAACGTCAGATTATTGGTGAACTAGTGCGGCCAAACGAATAAACCAAAATATCTTTAAGTGAAGTGGCTCCAAGACGTTTTATACCGCAATAATGGTGAGCATACTAGGACTACAAAGTTAGCAACATCAAAAACTTTGGCAACTGGAGAATAGCACACACTGTACTTGGATCAAGAAATTTCCAGTTTCTAGTTTCCAGTTAGCGTTACAGACAGCTTGATCATCTCAAAACAATTGCATCTTTTTATGGGTGGTGTCCGCCCTTTTTTTGTCCAGTGTTATATCATATCTAAACTACAACATATGTTCTTGGGAGGATTGTTTTCACTCTCAAATTGCCATGAGCTCTGCCTGAAATGTCTCAAATCACAACGTTACAGACGCTATAAGTTCACTCTGTACCATCCACCGCAGCTCGCTAATGAATGTAGCAGTCTGTTCTAATTAGACCCGGGGTTGCACTTGTCCATCTCCTTTTTTCCCCTTAGTGGACTTGTCTCGTTTGCACAAAGTCATTAAAAAGTGTGGAGCGTGGAGCTGACAGCGGCTGATACAGAGACGAGCCAAAAGGCAGGGCTCCACATGTGCTATCACGCTGGATTTGTGCGGCGAGGCTAAGGCGGGCGGGCGGGGGGGATGACAGGGGCGGAGGTAAGACACAGCTGTTTCCCTTTAAGTCCTTTCTGCACAAACACTGTCCTCGCTATCTCTGTAATAGGCGGTGTATGGATCTAGTTTTTAGAGTTCAACTGCAAGTTTTATTCTGTGTTTACGAAGTGTTAGGTTTTATTACATTATAGCATGGCTGCACAGTGTATTGAAAATTTATGAAAAAAATTGAAAATTTATGAAAAAGACACATGACTAGACTGCAAAAAAAACAAAACACTAAAGGTGCACTGTGTAACTTTTCTAGAAGGGGTCCACTACCTGTTTGTTAACGCTTTGTTTTAAATTGTCCACAGTATGGTACGAAAACTAATCTGTTTTTAAGCGTTAATAATATCTTTAAAAATATTCTTGCTGTGGATGGGGGTCACCTCTCCACAAATCTAACCTGTAATTTGGCTTGCCTTGTGGAATATTCTACACCAGACCCGGGCATTTCAAGGCCCGGGGGCCAAATACGGCCCGCGAGCCGACTCTGACCGGCCCGCGAAAGGTTGCTTGGAATTAAGAAAATAAATTGTACATAATGCATTTGTACTGATGCATTTGTACTGATGATCATCTGTCGGACATGCTTCACATCTGCACCTCAAACATGAACCTGACTTTGATGCACTTGTTAAAGCTCAACAGAGGCTAGATTTATCTCACTGATCAAGAAAAAAAACACTAACATGCTAACTTTGAATTTTTCTACACAGTTTGGCAGTTGGACAAAAATGTTGTGACATATCTTGTATTATTATTTGGCGTCTTAATACAAAGTTAAGAAAGTTAAACTCAGAAAGCATTGTGGGGTTAATGTGACTAAAAAAGAGTTTACCATTGTTTTGAATTATTTTACTGAATAAATTCAGTTTTTCAGTTTCTCTCATTACTTAATAATAACACAGAAATTACCAGCTTCTGTAAACAGTGTCATTTACTGATTTCAACGTAGAAATAAAATTAATAACCAGAGTAGACTTCAAACTTTTGGCCCAGCCCTCCACAATATTTTCTGCTTCTCATTTGGCCCCTGGGGAAAAATAATTGCCCACCCCTGTTCTAGACAAATCTCCATGGAGACAAGCAAGTGACGGGCCATCAGACAAGTTACATAGTGCACCTTTAAATCATCTTGATCAGGTCACACGTTATGCTATAATATCAACTATACGCAAAACCAATATCTCAAAGTAAATGCATATTGCAATAATGTCTATAGTTTACAAAATGTGTAATGTATTCCCATTTTAACTTGGGTTAGGTTTGTATAGGCAGTTTGGCCATAATAATAATTAAAAAATGCGTAGAACACATCACATCTTTCTTCACATATCTCTATTATATAATTCTAGTTAGCATACCAGACACATTTGCCTTTTGTTTTTGACTGGATGACCTTCCACAATCAGCGCACATGTTAGTTTGACTGAGTGTGATCGCTGCCATTTACCACAGTATCCAACATAGTCAATCCATATCCATAAGTCATATTTTCTCACAAATTGCCCTGCCCTGCTCTCCCATTCATTTCTGTCCATTGCAGGCTAATCTGGAGCATTATGCCTTAAGTACTGTTCAATATTTCCTGTGTACTTCCTGTTTGGCCTTGGCGCTGCTCTGTCCTAGGGGTTATGATGTAAGCGGTTCATTAGAAGCACTGTGGACTTATTTAGCGTCCACTTGGCCTCAGTCCACTCTAATGCCCTCTGCCCACATGACATTATCTGTAAAAAGCTCAGCAAACACTATGTGAAAAAACGTTGTATAGCTACATCTAGAAGCCTGATGTATGTTTTAAAGCAGCTCTACCCATTTTATTTCATGTAATAAAGTAAAATCAATTTGCCCTATTGTAAAAAGCATCTCTTAGGGTTAAAATTAGACCTCCGTGTGCTGTTAGTTGTTGTTAGAATTACCATGTCAACAAAACTCCACTCTAAAATGGTGGAAAGTGCTTATAAACTGAATAATTAGGATGCTAGAAATGCAGAAAGTAAGGATTAATTTTTGGACCATAAAATATGCTCGGAATTGTTTTGCTTTGGGTAACACATTTGGTTTGCTTCTTCACAGTTCAAAATGGCTGCCACTCTCTGTTTGTAATCCTCTTTTTAAAGTTCATAATCTGTGTGCCCTCCCCAGAATCTTTTAATGGTAAATAATTTCCCTCATTGCTACCTTGAAATTTTTGACAAAGGCTAGTGATAATGCACTGATCCAGCTTTTTCAGTTCGGTAACACTGGTCTACAAGCGAAATGCTTCCGGAACAAAAGTAGTGAAATTTTTCTTGGTTTATGTCACTCATAAAGAAAAAGTCAGAAGTGCTGATTGGCTGTAGTTTCCAAGATATAGTATTGGGTCAAAATAGGAAATTTATGCAAAATAAGGCAAAAACGGAAGCTACAGTGTGTCTACAAGCAACCAGTTCTATCTGAAAGCCTGTCTGCACATTCCAATACATTCATTTTAATATGTCTACAGTTTTAACATATATCAATATATATAATATATATTATTATTATATCATTACATATCTTGAATACATTAGCTAACCAGCACAGTTATCAATTGATTTTCAGTTCATGTTGTCAATATAAATGAGATTGAGCCACTTTTATCTTGGAAGCAGATCGAGTCCAAAAATTTGTAGACCAGTGAGTTTTAACATCAAATATTTTTTGATTTCTCATAAGAGAGATGCCTTGGTGTGCACCTGATGTCTTAAGATATTTTTTGTTTATTTCTTGACATATAAAGAAGTGCAAGTTAAATATTTTCAAAATACAAATATTATTTTTAAGCAAAAATGCCTAAATCTATTGTATGAACAGATGTAATTTTGATGTAAAACAACATCATTAAATATCTTGAATACATTAGCTAACCAGCACAGTTAGCAATTGATTTTCAGTTCATCTTACCAATGTAAATGAGATTTAGCCACTTTTATCTCGGAAGCAGATCGAGTCCAAAAATTTGTAGACCAGTGTCTAACTTTACGGATCTCCTTTAAATAAAAATAAAATAAGACTAAACTGTTCCAAATGTAGCTGTTATTTATCCCTCACTGAACATAATGTATATTAAAAAAAACGTATTTCAATAAAAAAAATAAAAAAATCAAACATTATAAGACTTTCTAGGCAACTATCACCAGTAAACAGTCTTATGACATCAATTTATATGTCCAACCAGAATATCGACTGAACAATATTTTGGAAGCCGATATCCGATCAAGCAAAATTTAGTATAGGCTGAAGTCCATAATGCATATTTGAACAAGTATTGGCTGAAAGCAGTAGTCACTGCGTTTAAGTCGAGTTAGACTAAGCCGAATAGCAAGGACTGGGAAATGATTTAGGCGTTATCTTCAAGACAATAAATCAATAAATCTTCCCAGCTCGAATCATAACTGTAATCTTTTTATGCACCAACATCTGTCTAAAATATAGCCCTCTAAAGCTCCATACACTTCACTGAGCATTAATCCCACACATATAAATGAATGAGATAGCAGCAGGCATATTGTCCTATATTTAAATGTCACTGTTATGGCAGTATAAAGTGAACAAACGACGGTGTTACCAGGGAATCTGGGTAATAATAATGTACGTTATGGGTGATGTTGGCTGCAGGCCTAGTTTTTACTGACCGCACAGTTTCAACTCTTTATTTGTATTTGCCAAGTAGGAGCTGTAGACTGGAAAATACACTGTACTTTGCACCTTTATCTTTGCTACAATTACATTTCTAACTTCCACATTTACCGACGAATCATTTACCGTTAACCACACAATAGTTATTTGATTGAAACTGTTGACTGTCTGGAAGAGGAAGTTCCCCCTTTGAATCTATATAACAATTTGAATGGTTTCACGAAAAAGGAACTACAATCGCAGCTGAACCTAACCTGGGAAATCCCAGGCTGCTTTGCATGATCATTCCGATCTAAAAGACAGCCTGGCAACGAGGCTAAGCGAGAGCTCCTGATTTGGGGAGCCAATCAGAGAGCGGGGAGGGGTGGCAAGACGGTGACGTGTATTACGCGACAAACGGAAGCTTGTAGTTTGAACTGACAACTGACAAGATTGGCTATGGGCTACGTATACGCCAAATGATAGACATTCATAACGCCCAATAAACGGCCGTTGGCAATCGTAAACCACACCTCCGCTACGAGATATTCAGTAAGTGGCTCCCAGTCCATATATCACTTGTGATATGGTCAGGTGTAAACCAGGCAAAGCTGAACCTGGGTTATCACGACCGGCCTCATATGAGTTCAGCGCCTCCAACACTCAGGCTGCACTAGGGCTGATTGATTAGCGTTGATTAAAGTCTTTTCAGATTTAGACTAACTGGATTTCAGCATTGAAATTGGCAAATGAGACTTGTAAGGCTCATTAAGCTTTCTGATTGGATAATATTCTTGAGAACCAAAACACCAAATTATAACATAAATAAACATAAAATCATTTCTAATGTTTTTGTAATTAAGAATATCTGGGGACACAGATCAAGTTTATGAAATTTAAAATGTAATGCTTACAGTTTACAATACAGTTTTGTTAACCTTGTTTACACCGTTTCAATAACGGCAATATGATGCTTTCTTTAGTTCAGTGGTTTATATTTCAGTTGTCTTTCAACATTAAGGCTCCTTGAGGCGTTTGAAATGTGAACTCAATCTTGATTTAAAAAATAAATTCCTTTTGTAAATCCCAAACTAAAAGGTCTCAATTAGATATGATTCCAAATGACAATAAATTAGCATGCATGCAAGTCAGTAATAAACTGCCTTTTTGCATTTGTCAGTAGTGGCAAAAGTTCATAAGGTTGTACACCCCATTAGCTGGCTGCCATTTGTGTGCACACTTGCCACAACAGTTGCTCTATAAAGTGCAGTTGGACTCTGCGTGCCCGGCGCTGACAGACTGCTCGCCGTCACACTGGCTGTATTGTTGAGTCACTGGACATAATGCCAAGCCGTGAGGGACACCATCTTCATCTCATTTATCCTCCTTTGAGTTTACTTAAATATCTGACAGTGTAACAGCTTGTTCCAAGACTTAAAGCTGCACTGTGGAACTTCTTGGTTAGGAGTCTGTCACCTGCTTGTTTCTATGGAGATGTCACTGCTCTGCCTGGAATGTTCCACAGTATGACATTAAACAGCTCTAGCTTACATCTATTCAATTACAGGTGGTTTTATATCTCAGACCCTTCACCAGAAAAGTTACACAGTGCACCTTTAATGTACTCGCCGTAACTTCTGACTGTTTCCTTCAACCTCCTCCTCAAATGCAATAAAACTGTTGATCAAAGAAGAGTTGAAGCAAAGTTCAATTCAACAGAGGATTCACTGTTGGCGTGTGGTTTGTGCTTAGAGGTAATGCGACCCAGTTCAGATTTTAATTCATTCAGCAGTATTTTTAGAGCAGGACAGAGGTTTTTTTTTGTTTGTTTTTTTTTGTCACGAAATTTTCCAAAATTTGTGGTAAAGAAAGGTGATAAGTCCTGGGAATCTTTTGACTTTTGACTAACACAAGTCTTCACAGTTTCCAAGCAAAAACATGGCTAAATTCAAATGCCCAACAAATCATACTGTTACACAATTCTATTTTGACATTCCACTTTTTGCACTTGTTGAACTTGGCTATCTTTGTTGCAGTCAGCCTGTCAACATCACACATTTGCATCACAGTGTGTTTCGACAATTCAATTAGCCATATATTGTTAATTATTTAAACCTCCACTGTAGGTCTGAACAACTGAGATTAAGATTAGATTCGAGCCCTTTTCAAACATGTTCAGAGGCGTTAACATTTGAGAGGGACTGAAATCTGAACTGCTAAACGAATACAAGAATCCCGTGCGTTTCAGACTATGGTTGCAGAGGTCTAAACTACAGGGTTGGCAGGTTTTTATGATACAGGATATGTTATTATTGGCAAAGAAGGACTAAAAAAATGCAGTCTTTGTATTTGCTAATTGTGTCCGATTTCAATTTCAATTGCGATTAATCTTGCAGCCCTACTGAACTGCTCACACGCACAAATTAGAACCAAGAAATAAGAAAAAGGTCTTATTAGCATGGAAACGCTACATGATAATATTGAACCCAAAAACTATTGTTTGTCTTACATTTATTGAAGTCTGTATATATAGTGGTATAGTGTTCTTTGAGCCATAAAAATTTAATGAATGGTGGATGGATAAGTTAATGACACACTGCGAAACATTTCAAACAAAGTAAAAAAATCATCTCCGTTAAGACAAGCAGGTGGTGGACCGTCTACCCGAAAAGTAGACGGTGGCTTCATAAAAACCACCACCAAAAAAGAAAAAAAAAACTTTAGGACTCTGGTTGGGACCCCCCACCCCCACCCCACTCTCACCTTGAACAAACGGGGCCCGCTGAAATATTAGCAGCTCACAGTTGCGCTGACAGCATTTTGGGGGGGCACGTGTGTTTTTGGGAGGGGTCCTGCACACACTTTTGTTCTCTCTTGGAAAGCTGAGAAGGAGGAATGTCTGCCTCCCAGCTGTCCTGCCACCCGAGAGAGAGAGAGGGATGGCGAGAGGGTGGGGAAGGGTGAAGGGTGTCCCGGTTCAGCTCACATCCACCCATCTGCTCTGTACTGGCTGTTAGCATCGTGGGCCTTTTACAATAGAGGTCCCGGCCCCCTGTCCTGCCCTACAATGGATCTGTATGCATATTTAACCCTTCCAATGCAAAGTCTGTTGTTCTTTTCAGAGGCACGCTGCTTAAATCTGCCACAATGACCCTGCCCAGTGTAAGCCGGGACAATGGGGTTTAATAGTGCAGCACGTGGATGGCTCAAAGCAGCGGATAGTAAGCAGAGGGGAGTGGGTCAAAGGAGAATGTTTGGGTTTCGGTTTGTTTGGAGAACTCCTTCACCCCTGGAGCTCTTTGATACAGCTGCAGGAAGAGAGACTCACTTTGGGCTCATTTCCTGTTTATAGTTCCTTGTAATTTGTTTGTCTGTTAATGCTTCGCTTATTCTTCACAAATTCTACACAAATTCAGTGTTTTTCCTGTGTTTTCCCTCATAAGCAGCCATATTTGTTTTGATAAGGGTTGACCATACGCGTCTGATGGCTAGTCCACCTGTCAGTCACGCTCATCTGAAAACGGGGAGATTCATCAGTGACCAGAGTGTGTATTCTGGATCGCAGACAACTCAGTGCAGTGAATTGTTTATTGTGGCATTGTTTTATTTGCCTATATGCCTATATCTTAATTCAGGCTTATGGACTAGTACCAAAAAAGTAGACTTAATGTAAATGGAGATGACTGCAATTAATAGTCCGGGCGATGAGCGCAGATTTTCATGCGAATCGATCACTTTGCGATAAAAGCGTCAAATTTGGTATGATGATTCCCAAAGGGGGTCTGATCAAATTTAGGACCGTAGGCACTCAAGATCTGGCCCCTGGGGGCCATGGCGGCCATTTTCCAAAATGGCCACCATGGAAATGGGAAAATGGATTAAAAGCATCCAGAAACATCACATATTTGTATCAAATTAGGTGGGAAGGTTCCCAAAGGGAGTCTGATTAGATATAGAACAATACACATTCAATATCGCGGCCATTTTCCAAAATGGCCGCCAAATATGGATTTCGTGGTCAAATAGAATGAAAACAGCCAGAAACACAACATATTTGTATCAAAACTGGTAGGAAGGTTCACAAAAGGGGGTCTGATTAGATTTAGAACTATAGGCATTCAATATGGTGGCCATTTTCCAAAATGGCCACCACAAATGGAGTTCCTAATGGGAAAACGGATTAAAAACAATGCAATAATACACAAAGTGGGACTGATCATTTTTAAAGGGGTATGCCACTACTTTGGGTCTAGATATGGTTAAAATTGCTCTGGGTTTATAAAGGTGGTAGAGGGTCTTATTTTTCATGTTAGGTGTTGTGTTGTTTTAAACTCTCTTGGGGAGGGAGTATGTAGCTAAGCTAACAAGAGTCAATGGATCACACCTAGCAAGATCCCCTACAAATGATTTGGGACACATAGGTTGTCAGTAATTGTAAACCTTGCATGATCTCTGAAATGTTCTCTGTGCTCAGCCTAGTCGGGAGCTAGTTTTCATTCAGCAATTCATTCAGCGAATATTATGCTAATGAGCCATGATGCGGTTTGTCAACAGCCGCCGCAGCCAATTGGAATGTTGGATAGTGTTGCCAAAAAAAAATCACAGAAAGTCGCTACTGGCTCTCTGACAAGTCGCTAGGAGTCGATAGATGACGTCATGATGTTACGTATGACATCATAGCATCACGCACGCCACGCTAATCTCTAGAAAACGTGTCTGCATGGCTATGTCCATAATGCAAAAGGGCAGTGCTAGCAACTTTTTAAAGATCAGAGGTAATCTGCAACACTGCTTCACTGTGAGAAACGCTTCTGATGGCGTCACAGAGCTACAGTTATGTTGAAGAACAATGATTTTGTCATTTAAAAGTCGCCAAAGTCGCTAGATGAGATTTTTAGTCACCAGAGATGGCCAAAAGTCGCTAAATTGGCAACACTGATGTCGGAATGCTTGCATTCTGCTTTAACAGTTATGTTGACTTTGTTAAAGTGCAAATCTGCACCCCAAGTTCTCTAACTCACACCAAAGCCTGTAGTCTTTACAATATTTCAGTGCTCCCTGGGTAGCTTAATCAAACATGTTAGGGGGTATGGGTAACTGCCCAATCACAGTATACGAGCACGACTTTGCTGGCATTTCGGAGGACGTTGAGAGAGGAACAGGAGGTTGAATACTTTTTTTATTTCTCGGTTAAAATTACGTGTGACCCAATTAGTAACATACTGCGACCCAATGCAATGGTGAAAACATTTAAAGTGTACAATTCTGGATACACCGATCCCCCACAAAAAACTGACTGGGAATTACGTTTAATTTGTCAACGGAAAACTAAAGCGCCACTCAGATGCCCATTAAATGTCATTTTCCATGATTTGGTTCACATAAATAATTTAAAGATATATCAATAGCCATTTTTGTGAAGTGTGTTCATATTGACATGTATTTCTGGTGTAATATTGCACTGTTTTTAATCCGTTTTCCCATTAGGAACTCCATTTGTGGTGGCCATTTTGGAAAATGGTCGCCATATTGAATGCCTATACGGGGGTCCTCGGGTTACGACGGTTTCGGGTTACGACGTTTCGTGGTTACGAACGCGCCCCCATTAAAAAAAAATGTATATATTACGCGTCATTCCGTCTTACGCGGTTTAGCGTGGTAAGAGATGTAAACAAACACGAACGGCGCGCGGCGCACGGCGCAAGAATACGCTCTGTCGTGGTTATAGGGAGAAGAAGACAGCCTCGTGTGCGTGTCCAATGTGGGCGGAAGTACCTGATGTGGGCTCTGATCTACTCCTATGAAAGCGGCAGTGATAACCAAGCAGCGTAGTGGTCTAATTATTGAGATGGAAAGGTTATTGGTGCTTTGGTTGGAAGATCAAAGGCAAAATCCGGTTTACGACGAAATTCGGGTTACGACGCGTCTTAAGAACGGATCTACGTCGTAACCCGAGGACTCCCTGTAGTTCTAAATCTAACCAGACCCCCTTTGTGAACCTCCCTACCAATTTTGATACAAATATGTTGTGTTTCTGGCTGTTTTCAATCCATTTGACCACGAAATCCATATTTGGCGGCCATTTTGGAAAATGGCCACCATATTGAATGCCTATTGTTCTATATCTAATCAGACTCCCTTTGGGAACCTTCCCACCTAATTTGATACAAATATGTCATGTTTCTGGGTGCTTTTAATCAATTTTCCCATTTTCATGGCAGCCATTTTGGAAAATGGCCGCCATGGCCCCCAGGGGCCAGATCTTGAGCGCCTACGGTCCTAAATTTGATCAGACCCCCTTTGGGAATCATCATACCAAATTTGACGCTTTTATCGCAAAGTGATCGATTTTCGCAACTATCTGCCAGACATAAAGAACTGTTCCCATTTTTACTTGAATTGAGACAAATATTTGCAGCAATAACCAAAAAACACTGCATCTGATTTTCTGTTCTCTGACATTTTTATCACACTCTTTGTCACTTTAAATACAAAAAGTATGAGAGTTGTTGTATAAGAGACAAAGTTAAGAGTTGAGAAAAACCTGCTGCTGACTCAACATAGACATTCATGATCAGATTGTCGGTCTTAGCGATAAGGGAACCATTTTATTTGGTCTTTTCAAAAACAAAATAAAACTTAAAACATAAACAATGCAGGCTTTTAATCTGTGCTATTTAGCCCAGAAAATAATACAGTTTCCTTCTCCAAAATCTGAACTCTGCTCCAAACTACATACTTTTACTGATTTAAGATTGTCTGTAGACCTCTCGTTTCAAAAACCCCAATAGATAAGATAATTAACAATATTCCAAGAACCTCCGAAACGTTCCGAAATGCAGGTCTGGTGGCCATACTTTTTTCCTATTGTAAGTAAACTGTTGATATGTTTGCGTATACAGGTCTAATGCTTTGTTTTAATACTTTCCAGCTCCTTCTGCTCTTCCTTCTTCTTTTTCTCCCACCTCCTCCACACACCGTCAGTTTTCTCATTTACCTCACCCCACAGGGAATCCAAACAACTATCTCGATTAGCAAAAAAACACGCTTCACACTTCAGAGGCAACGCTATTTGTTCTGCATTCTCTGTTTTACAGTGACACAAAGCCCGTCTTTCTGTACACAGATTTATCCTCTTTTCACCCCATAACCTTTTGACTTTAAAGCGCATATGACAGGCCGGACTAGTCTTTTCTCTACACCACAGTTAACATCATTAGAGTTAAGATTTTACTCAAAATTTTGCCACCTCTTTTGTATTTTATAATATTGTGAAGTTTATAGTGTTACTTGGGCAGCAGATATGACATACGTAGAGGGGTGTTACCTTGGAATCATAATGTGAACAAATTATTGAACTAAATTACACAAAAGTTATGATTTAACAAAGTAAAAATAGATGACACCTTTATTTTGTTAAATCAATGTTTTAAAAAGAAAAGCACCGTCCTTGTGCATGAATTGTCTCTTTGTTTTGATATGACTTGTTGACAACATAAGTAGATGTATCCTGTTTTGATTTGTCATGATTTGTTCATTTGAAAAATCATTAAGGGGTTTTCAAACGGCCACCAGTAGAGATGGGTAATTCCAGGGTTTATATTATCCAAACGATTCTAGTGAAGGTGTATAAAGATTAAAAACAGTGGAGCACTTCCTATATTACCACGACATCACAAAGTGGAACAGTGTTTTCAGTTTGAGAGAAGAACTCAGCCTAAAAATGCAGGACAAGCGTGAATGAAACAAAACACAAGTCCACGTCTGTTTGCGGACAACATTATAACGGATCACAAAATAGCGCAATATGGGCCTTTTAAAATGGTATATAAAAGCAGAACAGAGCCTGTATGCGTGACTCTCGCTCCCCTCTCACACAGGAGGCAAACTCTAAACCGCGAGTATCACTTACACACACTTCAAGCGTCCCGAGTTACGGAGCGCGTCACCCGCCCAGGTCATCTCGCACCAAATGTCTCACACTGAAAAGTCATCTGCCACGGTGTAAAGCCTGTGAGGAAAGGGAAGGCGATATTCAGACGGGATAGTATTTACAAAGCGTATCATATAAAGATGTTTGAAATATGATTGGAGTTGGCGTTTAGTACACACAAGGTTTTTGGTTACGAATATACAGCGGAATATATAGGCTTTAAGATACAAGATCAGGCATCTTCGTCACGGCGTGTTTTGAATCGTTTATTTGTAAGTATATGATGAAATATATGGTTGTAAAGAAATGCATTCTAAAAAATAAAAACATTAACAACCCTGATGTGCCTTTTAAATGCATTTGGGTATGAATAGAATCTAACATCACAATGGTAGGAAGTAGCACCACGTCTAGAATACTACGTAGAAAGTAAGGCACATAATAGACAAACATAGACAAACATAGACAATAGACAAACATAATTTGACAAACACAATAGTGTTGTCAAAATATTAACATTTCAAACTCACAGCTCAAAAATACAATTCTTCAGTGTAGATCAAAGTCAGCTTTATTGGCAAAAACCATATGTACAGGTTGCACTCACAGGATTTGTAGATGCACCGATCCAGCTTTTTTAGTTCCAATGCCAATTTTGTTACTATAGTTTTAAGTATCTGTCAGTACCGGATATCAACAGATACCAGAGCAGAGACTGAAAATAAGACAAAAGTTACTAAAATAAGAAAAAACTGATCCAAATGTTGGATTTGTTATGAATTTGTTGATTTTTTATAAAATCTTATTACATCAATTTATATGTCCATCTAGGTCACGTGAACAGATATTTGAAAGTTTCAAAGCTTTTATTGTCATATGCACAGTAAAGAAACACATTTCCCTGTACTTTTTCTGCCCACACTGGATGCCAAGAGTATGCAAAAAAATTAAAATAGATAAATAAGATAAAGAGAAACTTGTAAAAATATAATCAAATAGAAACAATCTTTACAGAATATACACTATGAAAAATATAGATTAGGTGCTATGTACATATTTACAGATAATGTGCAACATTAGTTTTAGATATTTGGAAGCCGAAATATGATTTGTTAATTTTTTCAGTATTGGCACTGATATCTGATACCCAATACCAGAAGTGCATCAGTGCATCCCTACTCGAGTGATTAAAACCAGCCAACAAAATCCATTTTAACAATGTTATTCGATCATAGAATATATAATCTTATAGGTCCATGTTGTCTTGTACTAATGCTGACAGATCAAAACCGTTCTAAAACTATTCAGGATAAGGTCCGATTTTGTCCTGTTGATTTATTTTCCCCATCAAAACTTCAAATGTGTATAGTTTTTCAATATTTATGTAGCTGTCTCATGCTTTTCTCCATGGAAAATAGAGTGTTTTATCTGCAGTGTCTCAATATGTTTCTTATTTGTTGATAACCCTAAAAACTAATAAACCAAAAGCATGCTAAGATTGAAATAAACACCACAATTGGCATTTTCCCACCCCAACCTTCTCCATTGTCTTAGCATTACAACAACAGATTGAAACGATCACAACACCTTTTCTGCTTTTCTGCCCCCAATCCCTGGATCCACTGCCTTTAACAAACAGCTCAGTGAAAATCCCTCCAGATTAGTGCCGTACTGTGACAAAATAACACAAAAACACACCCCGCTCATCCTGCTACAACAACAACAACAACAGCAGCAGCCACCCTGGATTGGTGCCACCGTCCGGACCACAACATACTGTATTTACCACGGCGAAGACGAAGAGAGCATCATCATCATCATCCTCTTGGCCTTTCATTTTAATCCCTGCCCCCTTTTGGACACTGTACTGTACCACCCTGTTTTATCGCCTATTGTTCCGGCAGCTGGCTCCACAGCGCTCCCATCCTTTCACCGAGAGTCATTACATTCGTCACAGCTTAGATTGGAACCCTCCGTCGTGATGATATTTTTATAGTGTGTGTGTGTGTGTGTGTGTGTGCGTGTGCCCCTCCCCCACTGTTCTTGGCTAGCGGAGGCACCGGTAGGTAACAGATGGAGAAAGGAGATATTCACAGCCTAGACGTGCTCTCGGTGAAGGGGCAGGAGGATTTTAACACCACCCCGTGACCCCCCCAGTGTCTCCTCAGGACCGATCTAAGGAGATTCAGGTTGGGATTAGACGGCATCCCGATTCCTGGATAACCAAGCATTTAAAAAGGGCCCACGTTACGCCATTTTCTGATCTATATATGTTATAATGTAATTTTCCTCATCGCAAACGCACCTGGAGTTGTGTTTTGTTTCATTCACACATATTTAACACACCAATCACTGGATATTTAGGCTGAGTTCTTCTCTCAAACAGTGCGTGTTTAAACTCCATACACCGGCGCTTGAATCATTTGGATGTTTTCAGACCTAGAATTGCACATTTCTACTAAACAAACGAAAAAAGGTAGCTGTTAAATTGACAATTACCGCTTCATGACATCACAGGCTGGAACAGAGGAGTTTGAGTTGTGGAGATGTAGACAGACTAATAATAATGTGTGGATGAAACAAAACACAACTCTGGTTATGTTTTGATGAGGTAACGTGGCTTAAAGCTCACAAGAGTCAATTTTGCATAATATAGAACCTTTAAAGGGTCATTTTACCTTTTGATTTAATATTTTTAGGGTAGTTTTGTGGTATTCTATCCCTGGGTTTCACAATGATGAAACATGTTGATTGTTGCCATAGCGATTTTACAAATAAATGTTTTCTCTTCATCTTTTGTCATCTTTTATCTTCGTGTTTTGAATGGGGAAAAAAGTTCTCAATGTTGCATAGAACAGGAAGCTGAAATCCATGAATAGAATATAATGATGTTCCAATCTCGACCCGGTATTTCTGTAATAATATAATGGGATTTTTTTAAGCAAATGAGCAACAAGATCTATTATTCATGGATTTTTGGTCAAAACACACCACAAAATGAACAAACTAAAATGTGAAACCTAGACACAGAAACTATCTTAAAAACTCGACTTATTTTAGAAGCTATCAATAATTTAAAAAAAGATAAAATATAAAATAATATTGAACATTTTGTGAATAATTTAAGAAAGTCTGCACAACAATCTACAACAATTCCAGCTTCCATAATTAAGTGAAAAACCACAATAAATTGTTTTGTCATTGCATTTCAAAATTGCGAGTTAGGGTCAAAATGTTCTCCTTTTTTTTAAAAATAATATATATATAGATTTTTTTGCCTTTTATTTATTTTTTATTTTCTGTGGTTGAACAAATGCCCGAACATTGACACGCCATTTGTGATAATGACTCATCCTGTCTTCAAATGCTCAAAACAACACACTGCTGTCTTTTTTGGCAACGCTCTCATCATATACTCTCTACTCTTACGGGCACAACACATTCAGTTCTTCAGATTTGAGTACTTTACACTTTACAGACGCAGAAAAAAGAAACCTTCTGGCTCTATACTACTACCACCACTACTATTTGAAGTCTTGTATCATTATAGTGAATTTCTGTGCGTACCTGCCCTACCCACTCTATGGAATGTTCTGTATCGACTGCTCCTGGTTTCACAGTCTCACATCACTGGACTTGTCTCAACACGTCTTTTTGCCTGCGGCTCTCCGTCAAGCTTGCGTTTTCAACTTTTTTCACTTGGAAAATAAAGTTAGGCGTTTTTCTTACCTTCACTCTAAATTTTAGGGTGAAGGTACTGAGATAAGACTGCAGTTCAATGTTTAGACTTTAAAACATTGGATTGCAGTCTTATCTCGGTGTAACATTCACAAAGCAATTTACAAAGGTGGAGAGATTTTTAGATTTTTCAGTTGGTGTTTGCAATATAATGATAAAAATGTAAACGCTGTATGATGCTTATGACAATACGGTAATTTGGAGATGCTCTTACACAATTGTGATGAAATACATTAATGGACTTGGATACACAAAAAATAGCTAAACCTGTACATATTTTAGGGATGCACCAGCTTTTCCACTTCAGGTACCAATATCTTTTCGATATTAACTTGACTCTGTGGTGGCCTCTGCTCTCCTCTACGCTGTCGTCTGCTGGGCCCCGAGCAGCACAGAACGGGACAGAAAAAGACTCAACAAGCTGGTCAAGAGGGCCAGCTCTGTCCTGGGCTGTCCTCTGGACTCTGTAGAGGAGGTGGCTGAGAGGAGGGTACTGGCCAAATTCACGTCCATCATGGACGACACCTCTCACCCTCTGCACCGGACTGTAGAGGAGCTGAGCAGCTCCTTCAGCAGCCGACTGAGGCACCCCCAGTGCAAGAAGGAGCGCTACCGCAGATCCTTCATCCCCACCGCCATCAGACTGTATAATTCTACTGTATAGTCCTACCGTGCAATATCGTTTTCCCAATGTGCAATATTGTTGTTTTTTTCAATACTCCTATCGTGCAATATAGTTTTTCCAATTTTTTTCAATACTCTCCCGGTCACTGTTTTTTATTATTATCACTACTATTATTATTATTCGATTTATTACTTATTTTTTTAATTATTATTATCACCTATCTTTATGCCTTTTTTTGCCTGCATGCACTTGTCTTCTTGTTCAAACTGTCCCTACCTGGAGCTACTGTGACAAGTAAATTTCTCCTGTGTGAGATCAATAAAGTCTTATCTCTTATCTTATCTTAACCCATCAAGTCAGTGTTGGGACTGAAAATGGCACTTTTTTCCTTAAAACGCAGTTAACTCATTACACAAAAGATGCTGCATTATGCAACTATTTATCCTTCAAATAATTACTGAAGAGATTTGTATGAATAAAAGTTCTTTCTGACGTTCCAGGCCAAAATCAGTCTGTGAAATAGTCTTATTACATCCAGTTAAAGGCCCAACTAGGGTATTGACACCAACCCATTGAACCGATTTCCGATTCAGCTAATTTTCCATATCGCTGCCAGTATTTGACACCAGACTAAAGGTGTGCATTGCCATGAATCTGGCTTTATGATCGTGCAATGAAGTAATTGTTTTTTTTCTTGCACCCCTAGTCCAGATGGTATATCCTTAATTTTTTGGACACTTCTGTTATTGCATTCATTGTGTTCTCAGATTATCTATACTAAAAAGGCTCTTTCAAAAACAGTTTTTGCTAATACAAGTACAAGGAAGCATTTTTAAAAGCATAGGCAGATAATTTTTTACCAGTAAGTATGAGGAAACAAAGTACTTAAGGAGTCTTATGATGTGCAGTACCGGGCATAGACATAGTCCTGAGAATCCGGCACAACTAGCTACACTGGAATGAAAGAAGTGTTTTATGTGGTTAAAAAGCTTATAGATGAATTTTTTTTTTCCACTTAACTACTTAACTTAATTGCTGTATTATACATGGGTGATTATTGGTACATCTCAGGGCCTATCCCCACGACATCGTTTTTTTGAGGAAACGGGGAAGTTTGTGTGCGTTTGGGCCTGTCGTCCAGACGGCGCCGGTGTTTTTGGGGGTGAGAACGGTGTTTTTCAAAAACGGGTTCCAGAGTGGAGAAGTCGGAGAACGCCGGGGGTCGTGTTGCCGTGTGGGCGGCGAAAAACGCGACTGTTGGGAAAATGATGACGTCGTGCTGCCGTAATCATCACGTGACCGGTGACCAGAAGGTAACCCTGCGCCTTCCCCTGGTAACGACCAGATAACAGCAACTATGGCGGACAATGGAGTTGAGTTTGTTATGCGGACATTTCTAAGTTTATTTATACTATGCAGTGCAACCCCAGCGGAGACGCATGCACACGTTGTGGCCTGGCAGTACGCACGACACACGAGTGTTTGCCAATTCAAAGCTAAACACGTATTTTAAAACTGGAAAGATCCCATCGCTGAAAAGGCAGATAGTGGACAATGAGGAGCCCATACCAATTTGATTGTGTTGTGTGCTGTAAATAAAGAAAAAGAGCAACCATTTCTTGTCTTTTTTATTGAATGAAAATGTACCTTTTACAAACAGGCACATGCAGTATCACACACAAAAATATATAGCTGCCCGTTGGTGATGGTCCCCGATTGTATATTCTCGCCGAAAAGCCAACATAATGTCCGAGTATGTTTAACATTCCCGTAGTAAGATCCAAACAAGCATTTTGCTTAAATAACACGACCAAGGTTAACCAGAGTTCTACTTGTTGATGTCTATCTAATAAAACGATAGCAAGTAATACTAACTATCAATTTATAGGCAAAAACTCTGCTCACGCAGCGCAAATCTTTGTTCTGTGGCGTCTGTCTATGTTAGGGACGGTCAGCATTTTCACATTACCGGAGTGAGTCCCTGCTACATTGGTGGAGCAGGGGGACAAAATAAATTCGCTTTTGTTGACGGTCCCTAAAGTACACGCGTTTGCTTGTTTACGAAAGAGAAAGGACTATATGCGCATGTGTTCTTTGTAGTCTTGCGTTTCCGGCGGCTCTGGCTCTTTCCGGTTTACAGCGCCACTGATCGGTGTGACATATGGACTACATCGTTTTCACTCAGCGCTCCGTGCTCATCTTGACGCGAATGTTTTCTGATCCAACACGTGTGTGGACGAGACTTTTTTTCACCCCGGGTAAAAAAAAAAACAGGAACATTGTCGTGGGGACAGGGCCTCAATCTGAAGGCTAAGGTCGTTTTCACACCTGCCTTGTCTGGTTTGTTTAAAACGAAACAGAGTTCCTTTGCTCCTTTGATTCGGACCTTTTGGGCTGCTGTGAATAAAAACCAAAAATCTCGATCTGGAGCAAACAAGCGAACCGAGACCACCTAAAAAGCCAGGTCTCGGCACAGTACCATTCGAATCCTGGTGTGGTTCGTTTGAGGTGAGAATACAGACCGGACTCGATCCGACACAAGTTGGCTTTTTGTACTTAATGAGCTCCCGTCGTATGTCGAGCATTATGGGAAACCGAGGCTGACGAAATGAAACTAAACTAAACGAGGCTTACTTACGTTTTGCGTGAAGAGCAACAGTCAGAACTTGATGCGCGCACATGAGCGCTGTCCTCTGTAGCCGTCTTGCCCTGTGTCTTCATCGTTTGGAAATTGATTGTAAAAAAGTGTAAACCTCACGATGCTGCTCAAACATTTGTGCGAACTGTAAAAACTGAGCAAACCATATCGCTAAGGCTAGATTGAAAACAGCACGTAACACCATTATTCTCCTCCTTCACGTGTTTGGACACGGCGTTTTGACATGGCTCATTTCTGTCCAAAGGCTGAGCGACCTCAGCACACGTGGTTTTGTTTATAGATGTTGATCTGCTTGGGGAAAAAAGTGCAGTGTGAAAGCGAACCGCACCAAGATAATTTTTTTTTTTTTTTAACAAATTTGGTTTGGACCAAAGCAAGTGAACTATCGGACTTTCCTGGTGTGAAAACGACCTAAGACTTCATGAATACAGATTGTATATTTTATTGCTTTTTACGATTCAATTGGCAGATTTTCTTTTCTGATCAAGGGTCCACCACCTGCTTCCATTGTACTTTTATTCCATTACAGATGTTTTTATTGATTAAAACACCATGAAAAACAGGCATTCTTACTATACACCAAGACGCCTCTACAGAGATCTGACCTGCATCTTGGCCTAGTTTAGTTTTTTCTTATCTTCATGGTGATAGATGGGTTTAATGCTTCGCTGTGGAACATTCCAGGCAAAGCAATAACAGCTCCGTGGAGTCAAGCAGTTGGGGGACCCTCCACGAGTGCACCTTTAAAAAAATAAAATTAAAAAAAATTGACAATTATTGCCAATTTAAGGTGCACTTTCTAACTTTGTGGGTGGAGATGTTGTTGATTTGCCTGGAATTTTTCACAGTATTATATTAAACTCTAGGTGGGCCTGCTTACAGTAGAATGCACATTTTTCAAGGTATCGTTTCATTGTAAAAACATCATTATCAATAAATAATAAGCAAGTTTAATGTCACACTGTGGTACATTCCAGGGAAAGCAATCTCCCTATAATAATAAACTACTTTTATTTTTTCTTTTACAGTGTTTTGTGTACTTGAATATACTGTAAACATTATTCTTGACCACTCCTGCCTGCCTACCTCTCCAAACTCCACCGTAATCACTCATTAACCCTTTTACAATTACTTCACAGCCTTACTAACTCCTTTTTGAACTTCTCTTTAAGCTCAAGTCTGTGTTTATAACCAGTAGGCGGAGATCTCCTCATTGTCTTTGTCCCTCCACTCTACCCCTGGAGCCAGTTCAAAAGAGAACGCCACCAATGCCATAAACACTAATCTCCCTTTGCATAGACTCGACCACAAAAGCCCATAATGGCAGCCCGCCGTGGCCTGGAGCTTTTTTGTCCCAGACCACCCCCCCTGTAGTCTGCTGGCCCCCCGCAACCTCGCCACACTCGGGGGTCGTCAATTCGTCACCTCCACCAAACCCTATTAGCATGCGTGCCTATTTAGATGGTCTTTAGCCCCTCTCCAGAGCTCCAGTCAGGTCGCTAATTGCATTTCAGGCTCCAGAGTGTTTACAGAAATGTGTGAAAGACAAAACAGCTGGTGGAGAGGAATCAACGGGCCCATTCAGAAATGTTTTACAATCAGGGTCAAATCTAATGTAATGAACCACAAAGAAAGACTGAATATGCAGAGTTTTGGTGCATTGCTAGCATAATGTGTATGTATACCCATTTTTTAAAAGCGTATGTGTTTTAATCAATATTGTGTTTTTGTTTGCTAATGCGGTTTTTCCTGACCTCTCCTGATCTTGGACCTCGCTTGGGCTGGGCAGTATTGACTGAAATGAATCTGTTTGTTTATATTGTCGATAACAGTTACTTAACTTGGCAATTCATCTGAAAGCTGCTAAAACATGTACAATTTGTGGTTGACGTTCAACTAGGCTATTGTGCAAAACATGAATATTATTTCTTATATCCTAGTTTAATTGTTTTAACATAATTTCAAACTTTGCTCATCTTTGCTTATAACATGAACTGACAACTTAAAGCCACAGAATGTAAATTTTTAGCCCAAAAAAGAAAAAAAAAATCACGTTACTGGAAGAGAGAGGGAGACTTTATTACATGTTTTATTAGTTCATATTTCAGTAAATCGCACGCAAGTATTATCTAGTTTATTGCAGTCATATTGCTATATGAGTTAAATTAAACGCATTTGTCAGTGTTGGAAATGATCAATATTCTGCTTGTTTGCTTGTTTCCATGGTAATTTTGTTTTTGGCTATGGAGAATGTTAAGAATGTATGGTTTTAACTTTCTTATAATACACTGGTCTACAAATTTTTGGACTCGATCTGCTTCTGAGATAAAAGTGGCTAAATCTCATTTATATTGATAAGATGAACTGAAAATCAATTGATAACTGTGCTGGTTAGCTAATGTATTGAAGATATTTAATGATATTGTTTTACATCAAAATCACATCTGTTTTTACAATAGATTTAGGCATTTTTGCTTAAAAATAATATTTATATTTTGAAAATATTTATTTTTCACATAAGAAAGATGCCTCGAAATTGTGTGCACCTGATGTCTTAAGATATTTCTTGTTTATTTCTTGACAGATAAAGAAATATTTTGAGGCATTTGTCTTATGTGAAATCAAAAAATATTTGATGTTAAAACGAATGTACAGTGCCGTGAAAAAGTATTTGCCCCCTTCCTGATTTCTGTGTTTTTTGCATATTTATCACTCAAAACATTGTCAGATCATCAAACCAATTTTAATATCACACAGAAACAACCCAAGGAAAGACAAAATTCAGTTTTTGAATGATGATTCCATTTATTAGTGCACAAAAAAAATCTAAACCTATCTGGCCCTATGTGAAAAAGTAATTGCCCCCTTAATCTAATAGCCAGTTGAGCCTCCTTTGACAGCAATAACTGTAACCAAACGTTTGCGATAATTGGTGATGAGTCTTTCACACCGCTGGGGAGGGATTTTGGCCCACTCTTCTATGCAGAATTGTTTCAATTCTGCCATATTGGAGGGTTTTCTTGTATGAACTGCCCGTTTAAGGTCACACCACAGCATCTCAATCGGATTTAAATCCGGACTTTGACTTGGCCACTCCAAAACCTTAATTTTGTTTTCTTTGAGCCATTCAGAGGTGGACTTGCTGGTGTGTTTTGGATCATTGTCCTGTTGCATGATCCAAGAGCGCTTGAGTTTGAGGGCACGAACTGATGGCCGGACATTCTCCTTCAGGATCTTCTGGTAAACAGCAGAATTCATTTTTCCGTCAATCACAGCAAGTTGTCCTGGTCCTGAGGCAGCAAAGCAGGCCCAGACCATCACACTGCCACCACCATGCTTTACTGTGGGCACCATGTTCTTTTTATCAAATGCTGTGCCATTTTTACGCCAGATGAAACGGGCTGCAGACCTTCCAAAAAGTTCAATTTTAGACTCATCGGTCCACAAAATGTTTCTCCAAAAGTCTTGAGGGTCATCAAGGTGCTTTTTGGCAAAGGTGAGACGAGCCTTTGTGTTCTTTTGTGAAAGCAGTGGTTTTCTCCTGGGAACTCTTCCATGGATGCCATTTTTGGCCAGTGTTTTTCTAATGGTGGAGTCATGAACACTGACCTTAACTGAGGCCAACGAGGCCTGTAGTTCTTTCGATGTGCGTCTAGGTTCTTTTGTGACTTCCTGAATGAGCCGTCGTCGCACTCTTGGAGTAATCTTAGTTGGTCGACCACTCCTGGGAAGGGTTGCAACTGTTCCCAGTTTCCTCCATTTTTGAATAATGGCTCTGACAGTGGTTCGCTGGAGCCCCAGAGCTTTGGGAATGGCTTTGTAACCTTTTCCTGAATTATAGACTTCTATCACTTTTTTTCTCATTTGTTCTTGAATTTCTTTGGATCGTGGCATGATGTGTTTGTTCTTGAGATGTTGTAGCCAACTTCACTTTGTTTGACAGGAACTATTTAAGTGATTTCTTGATTCAACACAGGTGGTGACAATCAGGTGTGGGTGTGGCATGTAGAACTGAACTAAGTTTTCTCAAAACTGTGGTTAGTCACAGTTAGTTTGTGATTTAACAAGGGGGGGCAATTACTTTTTCACATAGGGCCAGATAGGTTTAGATTTTTTTTGTGCACTAATAAATGGAATCATCATTCAAAAACTGAATTTTGTCTTTCCTTGGGTTGTTTCTGTGTGATATTAAAATTGGTTTGATGATCTGACAATGTTTTGAGTGATAAATATGCAAAAAACACAGAAATCAGGAAGGGGGCAAATACTTTTTCACGGCACTGTATGTGAATGTGCAGACAGGCTTTCAGATAGAACTGGTTGCTTGTAGACACACTTTACCTTCTGATGATAAACTACAGTTTTTGCCTTATTTTGACCCAATACAGTGAACCCTCGTTTATCGCGGGGGTTAGGTTCCAGAAATAGCCCGCAATCAGTGAAATCCGCGAAGTAGGACAATTTTATATTTTACAATTATTCTACATGTTTTAAGGCTGAAAACGCTTCACCAGACACATTATACACCTTTCTGAGACTGGTATTAACATTTTTCTCTTGTTTAAACACTTAAACTTTTGTAGATTTTCATAAAAATATATTAATAGTGGGGGGGGGGGGGGCACGTGATACGCGGACACGTGCGCACGGACATGTGTGTTTGTTTTGGTACCACATATCCATGCCATGTGCGAAAGTCGAGTGGAAAGCGACCTGGATATCATTTTGGGCAAGACTCAAGCCAATGCTAACAGTGCTGAACCGCTAACAGACGCCTCTGAGCACCAGTCCTCACCACAAGACCAGGTAAGACCAACCTGCGCTCACAAGAGTTGGTTGCATTTCACCCCGGCTCCAAAATCAGACCGCTATCAATGCGTCGCCAATACTCCACAGCTCTCTAGGACGGGGTTGGGTTCGTCCTCTCGGCGTGACGGGGAAGAGCCACTGTCTCCTCTGTGCGCGCGAGTGTCCTCCCCCCGCTGCGGGCTCCCTCGAATGCGGCTCTCCCCGCTGCGGCTCCCCCGGACGGGCCAGGCCCGTCCATGTTGATTCTTGGCTCTTCCATGGTCCGGCTCGCACTCAGTCTCTTCCATGGCTCGTGCAAGTAAACAAAGGCCACACCTCCTGTCACCCAGGCGCTCTCGTGAAGGACATCTGAGACTCTGTCCCTACCACCCTGCGTGACCATCCCTGGTCTAGACCTGGTTTAGTCCTGGTTTAGACCTGGTTTAGTCCTGGTTTAGACCTGCTTTAGACCTGGTTTAGTCCTGGTCTAGTCTCTTAGCTAATCAGGGCGCAGGACAGAATGTTACACTGTAAAAAAAAGTTACACTATAAAAAAAATTGAAAAAAAAAAAAAAAAAAAAATTGGGGGAAAAAATCCGCGAAACAGCGAGGCCGCGAACAGTGAACCGCGATACAGCGAGGGTTCACTGTACTATATCTTGGAAACTATAGCCAATCAGCACTTCTGTTACTGTTTCTATATTAGTGACCTAAATGAAGGGAAATTTCACTACTTTTGTTCCGGAAGCTTTTTGCTTGTAGACCAGTGATATTATTTTTGGTGTTGAGGTCATTTATTTTACCAGTAAGCAAGCTATTTACCTCCCAAACAACTTTTCCATTTTAATTAGTCTGTGAGCTTCAAAGCCACACTCAAACCCAGTGACAGACTCAGCAGTTTCTCTTCCGCGTTGTTTACAGTCCCAGGTTTGACTCGGACTCGTCACCCGGCCTTTGTTTATCTCACCAGCTGACAGAGGTAATGCTAACGCTAACAGGTTTGGCTTTCATCCCAAATACGTGGCTGCTATTTTTAGCGTTGCTATTTCTGACACGACCATTGAAATTAAAGCAGTTTATCAACACCTTTTTTAATTTACAAAACATAGAAGCATTAATATTTCTGAAAACTGACTTCAACAATATTTTCAAGTGTTGTACCTGGTTTTTACTGTCTTTAAATACGTGAAAAAACAGAACTAGTTCATTTTAAATGGTTTGCAGTTGTCCAAATTTATCCATTTGGACTATACTACTATACTGATTATTCACCACAATGAGTTTATAAGAGCTTTACACCACATCTCACAAAGCAGTGTGGAGTTTTGCCATGACACTAACGCTAACAACAACTAACATGCTAACACACACGTCCTGGTTATCGGATAATAAAACACAGCAGGCTTATTTTGACCTCAAGAGCTGCTCATAGACAAATTTTGCTAAAATACATCTGGTACATTGTAAAAGAATCATTTATCTCACCCAAAACATGCTAAAATGCCCTTAATAATGACTACAAATGTATGTTTTTATGTAAATTCTAGTTTGTGGTTCCAGTTGTACTAAAATGTTTTCAGTTTTCTTAAAGTCGTACGTTAAAGTTGAAATACCACAAGCTCACAACCTCATAATGTCCCAATATTTGTCACCACCACATCAAAATACAACTTCAGAAACCACATTCTTTTGTAATGACTCTCGTTTGGTTATAGAGAGGAAGCTTATCGTTTATCCAGTGAATAAGTAGGCACATTCACACTGTGTCTCAACATCACATCCTGTTAGTTTGGGCAAAATTCATTATAGACTCTGACACATTGCAGTTCTTCAGAAGCTGACTCAAAACTGTATTTTGTAACAGTGGACTTATCACTTGACTTTAAGACATCAGAGTTTGAAGCACTTGCACTTGAACCCGGTCAATGGAAAGTGACTTACGTAATGGACATTCCAGTTTTCCATTAATTCAGAAACAAGATTCAGTTTCTGTGACAAATTAAAGAAAATATGTGACTTATTTTTCACCTACATTTGTGTATGAGTAAGTTGTTGAATAGTGTATTTAAAATCCTTGTTACTTAAAGGCGAATTTTCTAACTTTTTTGCTTTTCTCCATGGAGATGTTATTGCTTTATCTGGAATTTTGACAGTTTTACAGTTTGGCATTAAATCTTCTTATCATGGAGACCAAACCAGGTCAATTAATCGCATTTTAGTCAAGTTCAAGATACTGTAATCTCAAATTTTTTGTGTGTTTTTAATTGAGAGACTTGCAGCTAATCCTCTGTCAGTAAAAGCGTGGAGCAGAGATCAGACACTGTTGGAAAAAGTTTTAATTTTTGTATTAAACTGTATTGATTAATAGGGATGTAACAATCGAAACATCGTGATTATCATATTGTCAAAGGTCTCACAATATACAGAATCACAAGTTCCTTTGCTTAACACATTGTTTTATAGTAGCAACAGTTAATAAACATAGAGAACTACATATCCCATAATTCATTTTAGTGCAGACAACATGAATAAATATGTTTTTTACTTGAATTCTTGGGATTATGACAGGAATGATTTGCACCACAGTTTTGTCAAGGTATTTTAAAAACGTAAGTATCCTGTCTACAATTCTATTAGCTTCTCCAAACTTATCATACCTTGAGATGCATATCGTAATAATATTGTACCGTGAGATTTGGATATCGTTACATCCCTTTTGATAAAAATCATTTTTAAAAAAATCAAAATCAAAATAGAAAATCCAATTGAAAATCACAATCTGTTAATATAAGGCACTAAAATTAATATAAAACTGCTGTAATATAAAACTAGTCTAGACTAAAACTATTAAAACCACACCCAAAATGATAAAAAATGCACTTCAAACCGAAATTATAAGAGACGAGACGGTCCCCTGTCTCGCTCCTGCTGGGACGGCTCCGTTTACACAGGTGTCCAATGTTATGTCAGAGCGCCTAAATCTGGCATCCCCCTTTTGCTAGCCTGCCATTGTTTACCGCTAACGCAAACACTATTCTTAATTCATATTTGCTTAAAACACACTTATTTCTGTCCTAGATTCATAACAAAACTCAATTAACTCAAGCACACATTGGGTTCATTAGCTCGCTGTAAACGCTACCCAACGCTGACAGCTTAATCAAGAGGAATTACACGTGCACGGAAGCTCCCGTGACATTTGAACGCACCGCAGAGGCCTTCGCTGTCCCACTAGCTTGTCATGTTGATACAGTGTGTGACCCTCTGCGTGTACTGTAAGAAAAAAAGAAAAAGAACGTAGCCTAGTTTTGAGCAAGAATACCTCCGAGCTTTAATTACAGGCTCAACTTGTGGTGTGAGCTGGCAGGAGCAGGTGTATGATGGATAACGCCGCAAGGACCCATTTGTAGTGATAAAGAAGTATTACAAACAAATAAAAATGGACTTTACGTTGACCTACTACTGTAAAACGACATTATAATAGTTTAAATTGGCAAAAATGTTCAATCTCGTGTACTTTTTAATTGAAAAATTAAAACTTTTCTGGTAGTTAGTTGCCCAACTGCTTGCCTCCATGGAGAAATTATGAGTTTGTCTATTATAGAAGTGTATACTATGGCATTAAACATATCTCCATGGAAACAAGCAGGTGACGCCATCAAGCCAAGTCACAAGTCAGATCTCTGAAGAGGAAAACTGTTTACTGGAATACGTTTATTTTTTAGCAATAAAGCATGTGTTTTAATTGAATAAATACAAGATGGATACGTTTAATGCCATACTTTAGGACATTACAAGCAAAGCTATACAATCGCCATGGAGACAAGCAAATGATTAATCCTCCTCTAGAAAAGTTACATAGTGCACCTTTTAAAATAATTGTAAGAGTGTCTTAAATGTATCTTAATTGTTTTGTGACCTTATATACGTTTACAGCCACCAATTTGGGAATTAGCGTCACACGAACTCCAGTCATGTGACGCTAATTCTCACCATAAAATTCTTTCGGCAATAAACCCAAACTTGCAACGTCATTCACAGTCCTTAACAATCCCCATTAAAGGTTATCAAATTAAAATCTCTTGAAAGAAGGCTCATTCTGAATATTGAAGACGCGCTCAAGTCGCGTTCATTGCCGATCTGTTTCTGAGCGGCTTGGACGGAGGCACTAATGGTCTGAAGATGTAATTGGTTTGCAAATGGAGACAGTCATTCAGAATTGCTATAATAACACTCTGCATCACTGTGGGGGTGCAGGGATCTATCCATCAAACTGCTCCTCGCTGAAGGCCCGTGTACGGGAGCAGCTGAGGTTCTTGATAAAATCTTCATGGGTCCATATTATACTATTTTCAAAGTCGGCTTTATGTGTCAAAAACCATATGTACAGGTTGCACACACAGGATTTGAAATTGCAGCGCCCCCTAGGCCCACAGGAAACATCACATATACCGTATTTTTCGGACTATAAATCGCACTTTTTTTCATGGTTTGGGTGGTCCTGCGACTTATACTCCAGTTTTCACAAGCCTCCAGCGCCTCTTGTGTAATGTAAACAAACTTAAAAGGACAACTGAGAAAACCAAACACAAATGGCCCCAAAAAGAAAATGATATTCTGCAGATTACAAGCTGCAAGTAGTGAAATATGCTACGAAAAATGTCAGTCGAGCAGCAGCAGAAAGAAAGTTTGGAGTGAGCGAGAAACTTGTGAGGGACTGGAGAAAAGCATTATCTGAATAACGTAATATGTTACGTTTACATGCTGTTCTCTATTCTGTTGTAATTATTACTATTGCCGCTCAAGATGAAATCCTGGTTCCTGGTCTCTGATTTTATAAAATAAATAAATCCCAAAAAGTGCGATTTATAGTCCGGTGTGACTTATATATGTTTTTTCTTCCTCATTACGCACTTTTTGGCTAGAGCGACTTATACTCTGAAAAATACAGTACCTTTTTACTGATCTATGTTCCTCATCGCAAACATACCTGCAGTTGTGTTTTGTTCTTCTTTTTCTTTGTTCTTCCCTCATACTGAAAACACTGTTCCACTTTATGATGCCATGTGGTGATACAGGAAGTGCTCCACTGTGTTTTTAAACTCCACACACCTTCACTAGAATCATTAGATAATTTCAGCCCTGGAATTGCCTCTCTGCTGAACTAAAGGTAAAAGGTAGCCGTTATCTTAAACTATCGCGTCATGACATCACAAGGTGGAACAGAACATTTCAAACTAATAATAAACGGTTACTCAAACGTGTGTGTGAAACTAAACAACTCCAGGTCTGTTTTTGAGGAGGAAACAACATTATAACATGGGTTAAAGCTCACAAGGGTCAATTTTGTGTAATATAGGATCTTTAATCTGTCTTTGTTTTATCATTTCCATAACTGCACAGACGCAGTATTTTTTTCAGCTGAGAAAAGTGTGTGTTATTGTTTTCCAAGTAGTTTCGGGGGAAGTGTGTATGGGCAGCAGAGCGAGCACTAATTTCTCATGCATTATTGAACATGTTTGTTTTGGACTAAACTAAAGGGTTAGTGGGTTTTATACATAACAAGATCATATAATATGTTGTTGTTTGCAGAGGATTTCATACAATTGTTAACCTAAATATGTTTTTGAAAATGTTACTGCTATTAGTTAGAAGTCTTATAAGCTATTTTGCACTTGGACTCAAAACTACAGTAGAGAGAATTATAGAAAAAAACAAACAAGTGAGCTGTTTTTGTTAACATTATTGTGACCCCGCAATTCTGCTCTGTTCTAAAAGTTGTGAAAATCGCATATGGTGAATAATGAGGATGCTAGAAATGCAAAAACTACAGCTATGCTTCCTATAACAGATCTTGGGGTCAAAATGAGATCGCTGCGGGTTGTCTGCATTTAATAATAAGACCTTTTTAGCTGTGAACCAGAAAGTGAGCTGTTGGCATGTTAATTGTCATTACCGTTACCTAAAAAACTCTGCTCTGGTCTCTGAAAGTTGCTTATATCATCATTGTGGCAAATAATTAAGCTGTTTTTAAGAAAGTGAGGAATAACTTTGTACTGCTGCAAACCATTTGAAATCAGATAGTTTTGTTTTTCACGTTTTTAAGACCGTGTTTAATCAGTTTGTATATTTTCAAAACAGTAACTCTGGTAGAAGATCCATTTCCTCCTCCCCCTCTAACCCCCTGTCCTCTCTGTGTTCAGGATGTGCGAGGCCGCCCGGGGTGCAGCACGGGGACCTGCTGAACCAGACGGAGGCCAACCGCGGCTCCTTTCCCCCGGGGACCCTGCTCTCCTACAGCTGTGAGCCCGGATACAGCGCCGAGGGCCCCGTGAGCATCATCTGCACCAGCCTGGGCACCTGGTCCCACCCACCGCCACGCTGCGTCCGCAACAACGGTACTGAATAAGCACAAATACCTGTAATTATGTTGGTTAGACACATAGGCTACGTTCAGACTGCAGCCTGAAGTGACCCAAATCCAATTTTTTTGCCTCTATGTGACCTGTATCTGATCTTTTAATGACAGTCTGAACGACACAGATCCGATTTTTTTTCAAATGCGACCCAGGCCACTTGGATATGTGGTCCTAAAACCGATACATATCCGATGTTTTGACATGTGACTTCAGTCTGAACGGCCAGGTCGCGTTCATCTGACCATCAACGAGCGAGAGTGGTACAAGTAGGTGCTCACAAATGTACACAAACGTTCTTCTCGTCATACACAAATTGTGTATGAAGTCCATGTCAGTGAAGCAGCAAAGCACATCGCAATCCCACCACTCTCAGCACCAACACGTTCCTACGGACGTTGCCATAAAAACGCCAAGGCCAAAAACCTTCTCCTTCTCAATCTCTTCCTTAAAACAAATAAGTTGTACATGTTCTGGCTCTGGTATGACAGCAACTTTAAAATCGCCAGGCACTCAATGCTAGTGTCCATGTTTAGGCGACTTCCGTAAACACTGAGCACGCTCGCTGCATGTGGCCTCCAAGGCGCATGCGGGACACTTTTGGGGCGTTTAAAGTTCACATTGAAGAAGAAGAAGAAGTGAACTTTATTGATCTCACACTGGAGAAATTCTTCTCTGCATTTTAACCCATCCTATATATATACATATATTAGGAGCAGTGGGCAGCACACATTAGGGCGCCCGGGGACCATCTCCATGATCTTCTTGCTTCGGTTTGGTCAGGACCTAAGCTGGTGCTGGTGCTATGGTGCATGTTTTGGGTTGGTGGGGGAAACCGGAGTGCCCGGAGAAAACCCACCCAGACACGGGGAGAACATGCAAACTCCACACAGAAAGGCCCAGGCGACCCGGGGATCGAACCCAGACCATGCATGCAAACTCCTCACAGAACACACACAGAAAGGCCTGGGCGACCCGGGGATCGAACCCGGAACCTTCTTGCTGTGAAGCAAGAGCGCTAAGCACTCAGCTACCGTGCCGCCAGATCACATACAGGTCGCATTTAACTGGAAATGTGAACGACCTTGCAAAAAAATTTGATTTCACAAAAAAATCAGAATTGAGCTTTAAGCCCTGCAGTCTGAATGTAGTCTTAGACATATAAATGGACATAGCTAACCTTCTAGCCTCCACATTCCAAATAGGAAGTGAGCATGTGCACACTACAAGCTCCATCGACTTTGGCTCCAATTCACTTTGTATTGAAAAAGCATCGCCCCTTTGTAACTACTGCTGTCAGGCTCCTCATTTTGGTCTTAAAATGTTCGTATTAACGCGCTCTACGTGACCCTGGTGTTTTTATTTCACTCTAAATCTACTCCTTTAACTGCTAGCCTCTGTAGCCTCCTTTAGTCTGGACCCGAACACTCCCTTAGTCCACTTCTTTCTACAGCCTTTGGCTCGATACTGGCAAAATAGCCCTTATAAAACCCGATAACCTTGCAACTTTCAACCACGTTATAACACCCCCTAATCAAAACCAGGCCCGAGGGGATTTTCGATGTCATCCGCGCATGTTTGAGTAATCTTGCGGTCTCTCCCTATTTAAACCTTCCCTGTATGATTGTGTGCGATCCTCAGCCCACAAGCATACATCACCAACGCTCCCACACGACACTTCTCCAGAAATATGCAAAAGCAGGATACAAAACTGCACACAACAACTTGACAAACCTGTTAAGAGTTTGTCAAGCAGGATGCACGCTGATTGTGCGTGATAGCGCTCTGAAGGGGGAGTGATTTAAAATGTGATCTATAAATAGGGGTTTTATTGCAAATCGAGTCTCTTAATCTGCCGGAGCAATGGCAATCGAGCATTTCAGAATTATTCTAGCGTAGTTTTACTTTTTATTTTCTTAGTCTTTGTCCCTTAAAAACAAAAGTATACTCAAGGTGCTTTGTGTAGCTTTTCTGATGGAGACTTCGTCAAATGCTTTTCTCCATGGCGATGTTATTGCTTTGAACGTTTCACAGTATGGTATTAAACCTTTCTATCTTCATGGAAACCAAACCAGGCCAAGTAACAGGTCAGATCTGTGGAGAGGCAACCCCACACAGTCAGAACATCTCTTTTTCTAGGTATTTTTGTGCAATAAAACCACCTGTAATTGAATAAATGTAAGGTAGATCGGTTTAATCTCACAATGTGGTCTGTTTTTCTTCCTTTATCCTATTATCTAAATACATTTGCGCCCCAATTCAGACTGGAGTGTATTTAAAATAATGAACCACAACTGTACACAATACTGTACACATTAATGCTAAAAATGATTTATGTAAGCATTAAGAGTGGAGTGTGTTTTCTGGAGAATGTTATTAATAAAAGCATGCGTCTTAATTGTGGCGACAGAGCGTTTAGATCCATTAATCAGAGCCACTGTCATATGTCTTTGTACAGAGCTCGATACACAGCCCGCAGAGCCAGTGTCAGTGTTTGGGACTAAAATAGATCTCACTGTATACCAATGACAGACATAAATGTGAATAGGTTTGTCACAGCTTTACAGATACGCCGTTTGAGTTAATACGTCACATAGTCCTTGTTTTAGCGTGATGGATTGTGGGAAGTTGAAGGTTGGGGACTTCTTGATTGTACAGCGTGTTCTGGAGTTTATTTTTCAGTGGTTCTCAAACTTGTCACACCAAGGACATCAAAACAAGACAATATTTGGCTCTTTTTGTGGTGGCACTTCCAGTTGAGCAGGAATCCCTTAAATAAACTAAATTGAGTTTTGCCGCTAAATTATGATAAAAAGTAGGTTGTTCTGTGTTCTCTGGGAGGCTTTAAAACAGCTCGGTAGTCCGTATAGAAATAACACAACTCAAATGACGATGGTGCCGCTTATGGCAACTTGGCAAGCGAATAAGCTAAATAAAAAAGGACTAAACCAGGCCTAAAACCAATGAGGCTAAGGCTGCGCCCCATTACTCTGTAGTAAACCTTCGTCTTACCCCTAACCCTTTATCTACGTCTTTGTCTTGCCCCTCGATGCCGAGCTGAGAGGTCTCGGGGTACGAATGTTCCCCTAAGAAATGGGACACCACGCGATTACCGTTTGCATCATCATCCCTCGCCTCTACCTGGCTGCTACGTCTACAGAGGCGACAACAATTGACGCAGACAAACGTAAACAAATGTCAAGGATTATCGGGTACCTCAGCTCGACAAAAAAACTAGTTTGTTTATGCATGAAAGTTCGAGTATTTATTTATCTAAAGGACAAAAACATGAACATTTCTCTCAAATTAAAAGGAATACTCAAACAGATGAGGCATCACGTAACACTGATAATGATTTCCAAAAAAAATGTAATACAGTGAACCCTCGCTGTATCGCGGTTCACTCTTCGCGGCCTCGCTGTTTCGCGGATTTTTTTTTCCAATTTTTTTTTTTTTTTTTTTTCAATTTTTTTTATAGTGTAACTTTTTTTTTACAGTGTAACATTCTGTCCTGCGCCCTGATTAGCTAAGAGACTAGACCAGGACTAAACCAGGTCTAAAGCAGGTCTAAACCAGGACTAAACCAGGTCTAAACCAGGACTAAACCAGGTCTAGACCAGGGATGGTAGGGACAGAGTCTCAGATTTCCTTCACGAGAGCGCCTGGGTGACAGGAGGTGTGGCCTTTGTTTACTTGCACGAGCCATGGAAGAGAGTGCGAGCCGGACCATGGAAGAGCCAAGAATCAACATGGACTCTTCCAAGAATCAACATGGACGGGCCCGCTGCGGCGTCCGGGGGAGCCGCAGCGGGGAGAGCACACTCGCGCGCACTGTGGAGACAGTGGCTCTTCCCCGTGAGAGGACGAGAGGACGAACCCAACCCCGTCCTAGAGAGCTGTGGAGTATTGGCGACGCATTGATAGCGGACTGATTTTGGAGCCGGGGTGAAATGCAACCAACTCTTGTGAGCGCAGGTTGGTCTTACCTGGTCTTGTGGTGCTCAGAGGCGTCTGTTAGCGGTTCGGCACTGTTAGCAGTGGCTTGAGACTTGCCCAAAATGATATCCAGGTCGCTTTCCACTCGACTTTCGCACATGGCATGGATATGTGGTACCAAAACAAACGCACGTGTCCGCGCGCACGTGCCCGCGCGCACGTGCCCGCGTGTCACGTGCCCCCGCCCCCACTATTAATATATTTTAATGAAAATCTACAAAAGTTTGAGTGTTTAAACAAGAGAAAAATGTGAGAAAATGTTAATACCAGTCTCAGAAAGGTGTATAATGTGTCTGGTGAAGCGTTTTCAGCCTTAAAACATGTAGAATAATTGTAAAATAAAAAATTGTCCTACTTCGCGGATTTCACTTATTGCGGGCTATTTCTGGAACCTAACCCCCGCGATAAACGAGGGTTCACTGTAACCTATTTTTTGCATTGAATCCCATTTGTTGCTTCAGCCGTCACACAACCAATATTATTTTTTTAAATCAGTGCTGTGTTGTCTGTATCTGTTTTTTTCTGTTCTCTTTCTGTTATGTGAAGCACGTCAGGCCCCTGAAGTCATTTTAAATGTGCCGTATAACTCGACGTGAATTGAATTGGATGTGTCAGAAAGCCACACAAAGAAAAACGCCTCCTCCTCCTCACAATATAATTCCTACCTACGAGCTGCCATTTTTGATTCCTCGTCTCCTCCACAGTGTGTCTGCCTCCCACCGAGCCCGAGAACGGAGGGTACCGCTGCCACCCGTCACCCTGCCACCGGCTCACCCACAAAACCGTCATCGAGTACTTCTGCGACGAGGGGTACGCGCTCAAGGGGGACTACAAGTTCCTCACCTGCCAGAACGGAGAGTGGGACTCGCCCATGCAGGTCAGCTGTCGGCTCACGCAAGGTACGTACGCTCTGAGCTTTGATGGGAAATTAAACGTGTTTAAACTGAAATTGTTGATAGAAATCTCTTCTGAAAGTTCTTGTTAAGTGCCAGATTTAAATGACAGGTACTGTCCAATTTAGCAGCTCTATTAAAATGTGGTTGTGGGCGGAGTTTAGGTGTTTAGTCCCACTTTAAAGTCGTCATAGAATTTATTTTTTATTTCCAGCTTTGTGTTTTAAGCTGAAAATATTTACTTTCCCAGAACTCATCCGTTCATCATTGTCAACAAGCTACTGTATATACAGCTCTGGAAAAAAATAAGAGACCACTGGATTTTTTTCTGAAATCAGCATCTCTACATGTATTACAGCCATTGCATTCCAGCGTCTGTTGAATTCCAACACAAACACAAAGCTGAGCTACTTCAGTTCTTGCACCAGGAGTGGAATAAAGTCACCCAAGAACAATGTGAAAGACTTGTGGAGAGCATGCCAAGACGCATGAAAGCTGTGATTAAAAATAAGGGTTATTGCACCAAATATTGATTTCTGAACTCTTCTTAAGTGTAAACATTAGTATTATGTTGTTTTAAAATGAATTTGATCTCGTTTCTTTGCATTGTTTGAGGTCTGAAAACATGATAAAAGGAGAAGTTCAATTTGTCAACTGGACAAAGTATGTTTGGTATGTTTGGTTTGGTATACTTTGTCCAGTTGACAAATTGAACTTCTCCTTTTATCATGGATTCTACCTGGACGACTGAGGGACTTTTCACGCGTCTGAAAACATGGATCTTTTTTGTTATTTTGACCATTTGTCATTTTCTCCAAATAAATGCTCTAAATGATAATACAGTGGTACCTCACCTTACGAAATTAATTCGTTCCAGAAGTGGTTTCGTAACGTGAATTTTTCGTAAGTTGAGTAGCTATTTCAATGGAAAAAGCCTGATTCGTTCCAAGGCCCCGATCCAAGTTTTTTTTTTATAGTGTAACTTTTTTTATAGTGTAACACTGTGTTCTGCGTAGAGACTGTAGACCCAGGACTAAACGTGGACTATACCAGGTCTAGACCAAGGTCTAAACCTGGACTAAACCTGGACTAAACCTGGACTAAACCTGGACTAAACCTGGACTAAACCTGGACTAAACCAGGACTAAACCAGGACTAGACCAGGTGGATTAAAGCACCGTGCGCAGGTCTATTTCCTGGATTTGTTTCGAGTCACGGCTGAGGCGAGCAGCGAGGGGGACCGCACGCAGGCTGAGCGCATGAACGAGACCCGTGCTCAAACCGTGCCTCCTCTAGACCTCCTCTAGACCTGGTCTAGACCAGCATGCGTTCGTTCATGCACTCAGACTGCGTGCGGTCCCCCTCGCTGCTCGCCTCAGCCGTGACTCGAAACAAAACCAGGAAATAGACCCACGCGCAGCAATTTAATCCACCTGGTCTAGTCCTGGTTTAGTCCAGGTTTAGTCCTGGTTTAGTCCAGGTTTAGTCCTGGTCCAGTCCTGGTTTAGTCCAGGTCTAGACCTGCTGGCAACCCCGCGCCGGGTCATGCTGCGCTATCACACGTGTCCGCGCAGTTTTCTCCCCCCTCCCCCTTCCCCCCACACTTCACTATTAATACATTTTGTTGAAAATCTATGAAAGTTTGAGTGTTTAAATGAGAGACAAATGTGAGAAAAGTTAAAATTCAGTCTGAGAAAACTGTATTTTAATTTGGAATTTGGGGGAAATGTTGTCAGTAGTTTATAGACTCAAACAAAAATGTTCCTTTTGCCCAAACACATACCTATAAGTAGTAAAAACTGATCATTTTGCAGTGGTCTCTTATTTTTTTCCAGAGCTGTATTTGATTAATGTAAAAAAAAAACAAGATTGTTGCCTTAAACTTGTAGATTTTTTATTTTATTTTCTTGTGTATTCTCAAAAGCCTTCGCATCGGCTGTTTTCCCAAAGGCCTTACTTTATTATTATTTCTATTCTATGCATAAAACTGTCTTGTGTATTTATCATTTACCTAAAGGTCCCATGGCATGAAATTTTCACTTTCTGAGGTTTTTGAACGTTAATGTGAGCTCCCCTACCCATGGTTAAAAGTTGTCTAAACTGAGCATTTGCGATCCTTTTCTGCGTTACAAAAAATCGGAGCTCAAACGGGCGAGTTTGAACAAGGCACCTTATTGACGTCAGATCGAAAAAAGAAATGCAAATGCAGTTCCACCCCCGTCTGTCTGAACTCAGCGTCTCTGTAAATCACGCCCAGAGAGTTTGGACTGCGAATGTGCTAGGCAATGCGAAATGCGTTTTTTGTTTGCCTGGAGGCACGTCCGAGTGTTTCTAGGCTCGGAAGTCCTTTATCTGAGCCTCTGGACCTTTGAACAGCAGTGGTTTAATTTTATTGTCTGTGGAAATGTGTTTTTTTTCATTGAAAAGGCTCTCCTTTCCTCCTCCGCTCTTAAAACGCAGAAATGGATCAGCTGAGGGCTCAGAGCAGAGAGCGGAGAGTTTGGCCACGCCCCCACCCTCTACTATAGGCCAGCTCTTTTCTCCTCATTTGCATTCAAGCAACAAGGCCCATTATGGCCTGTTCTGAGAGAGAAAAATTACTCTTTCTCATCTTATCTCTGTTTCTCATGCACTGAGTGTTGATTTTGAAGAAGGATTCATTTACAGTATTAGGGAACCATTAAGGAGCCATATAAAAACATCAAGAAGTACCATGTCATGGGATCTTTAAGCTTTTTGTGGGCTGATAACATGTCCACACTTATTTCTCCACCGACTCGGACACTGATTGGTGACAGTTAACCTAAAATGGTGACAATTAACCTATTATCAAGCACCTATATCTTGTTTCTTTGCTTCTGTTAGGCTGCGAGGCGTTCAAAGATTGTTTAAAATGAATTTGTTTGATAGAAATGGCTTGGAAGGTCTTGTGTAAGTGCCAGAATTAAATTACTTTCTAAAATTTTAAGTTGGAAAATTGCAGAGGACAAGGACAGTATTGATAAATGGCATAAATCGTGCAGTGATTTTGTAAAGATGTTGAGCCACAGCTAAAAATCAAACAAATTAAAATGTCATATATCAGTTTTACATGTGGGGTCTTTACAGGCGCCATACCTGATTTTTACGGTTTAAAAAATAAAAAAAAAACAGAATTTGTTCATTTTAAACAGTTTGTAGTGGTCCAAAGTTATTCCTCACTTATCTTATGCATTCTGGACATCCTAATTAGTCACCATGATGAGTTTATAAGTGCTTTTCACAACTTTCAGAGGCCAGAGTTTTGCCCTGACGCTAATGTAATGCTAACACAAACTGATTATCAGATAATAAAACACTTTCTAATTAATTGCAGAGATTAAGAGCTGCTTTTACAATACATCTATACTGGGGCAAGACACATTTTGCCCAAATTCATTGTAAAAATTCGGGTACAAGGCCTTTACTGTCATGATACCGCCTGAACCTTGATGTTGGTTTGTCTCGTGTTATTGTGCCGTCATTTTTAAAAGTCCCACCTCTCTGTTTCAGATAAGGAGCCTTCCTCTCCTCTGGGGATCCCGGCTCTGTCCATTGTGGCATCCACAGCCAGTTCTGTGGCGCTCATTCTGCTGTTAGTAGTGCTCTTTGTTCTGGTTCAGCCAAAACTCAAGTCTTTTCACCACAGCAGGTAAATTACTTTATCTTTTCATATACCAGGTGGTGTTAATAAAGGTGGTGTTTCTGTTTCATGTGGGAGTCAAACTATTCAAGCCTGTAAGTTTGTCCAACTTATGGACACAAGTCTGTAACACAAGATCAGTCCAGGTAAACTAACTTACTGAGGATGGATGGTGTTACAAAGCCTCATCACATCCATGATGAATCTAGAATCAAATGTGATGACAATAAAACAGACCCTCTGATAAATGTTTGACACACTGTAATAGAATATTTGATCCACACATAGTTCAAACCTGTAATCATTCTCCAAAGTCAGCTGAGCCTCACGCAGACTCTGCTGAGGCCGGAGGGCTTTAGAGCAGGCTGTGATGAAAGCTCTGATCAGACATGACTCGTCAGAGCTCTGAGTAGTGCCGTGTCACGTACAGCCCCGGGTCTCAGTCTCACTGATGCTGTGTTCTGCAGGAGGGAGCAGGGCGTCTCCGGACAGTCGGGCTCCATCATGGTGGAGGGTGTACAGGTGGCTCTGCCCTCGTATGAAGAGGCCGTTTATGGGAACTCCTCAGAAGCCGGCCCTCCCCCCTCTCCCCCGCCCTCTGCTCCAGAGACCCGAGTGCCCATCGTGCTGTCAGAGGGCCCTCCTCAGGGAGCTACCGGGGGCTCGGCCCCGCACACAGACTTTGACTACTGCCTCCCCTCCACCTCCTCCTCCTCATACTCCTCCTCCCGCCACAGTCGCAGCCACGCAGAGACTGTGCTGGTGCACCAGGCACCCTGCTCCTCGTCCTGGGCCAGAGAGCACCCACGGGGCGCCTGTGCCCCCATCCCACTGCGCAGAGACTCTGAGAGCAGTGACCAGCATAGTTTACTGTCTGTCACCTCCACAGACGACTACTCTGACGGTACGTCTCTCTCGCACACAATACACTGGTGTAACTGTTGTGATCTAATGTGAGCTGTTCTGTTCCAGATATTCCGCTGCTGAAGGAAGCATGAGCATGAGTGACTGTGGCTCCTCCCCCTCAGCCTAAAGACTAAAGACTGTACACAGGCCCATTCCCCTGCAGCTCCTCTGCCATCGCTTTAATCAGAGCAACGCCAAACGCCAACACAGCACCGCTGGACCACCCGTGGACCGCCCCTATAGCTCCTGTATGATACAGACATGAGACAAGATTGTACTTCTCCATACTTCACTAAAGCTCCTCTAACGCTCTCCTGGAGCAGGCCATAGCCACTGTCAGGTATCACTCCGGACTACAGAACGCGTGTGAAGTCCGCCCCCTCGTCATGTGGCGCTCAGTCCAAATGGTCTTCCCGGTGTACTTGAAACGCTTTGAGTGACAGCGGGGTCTCACGGCCCTCTATGTGAATGCTGCATGTTTTCTGTTCTGTTCTGTTCCTGTCACAAGGCGGCCCCGTCTGAATGAAGCATGATGCCTCCTGTCTCTCTCCGTTTCTCCTCTATTTTTCTACGTGTGTATGTGTGTGTGTGTGTGTGTGTGTGTGAGTGAGTGTGTGTGTGTAACTGTGTGTAACTGTGTGTATGGATTATAGAGCGCCTCCTAACAGGGCGTGACTCATCTCTAAAAACCTCTTCTTTTGGCTTCTGTCACCATCACGTTGTTAAGTCGCGGTGGGGTCCATTGATTTTACTGCGCTCCCTCCAACTCCACACAGCACCTGTCATTAATAATCCAGCCATCCTTTTGTTGATTGTCCTTCTGTATTTATTGCTTGTCTGAGATTTCCGAGTGTATGGCTTTGTGTGTGTGTATATCTATTGTGCGGCAGGAGAGGTGAAAGAACAGTATGCTAAGGCCTTGCTACAGCCATTTCCCCAGTTTATGCATTTTGTTCAGATGCAAGCTCACAATCTCCCATGTTTTTTTTTCACCATAGGAAAAAAAAACAACCCTACGAGTGTTAAATAAGTCATATGAACCGCTTCTTTGTCTGGACAGGCAATGAATCCCACTACCCCGCGTGCGTATTACTCATTCAGACACTCAGATAGTCTTATTAGCTGGAGAATACATGCCTCTACACTACTCTACTACACTATATCTGTGTTACTTTTACCCAAACTGCAGCTGGTTGCAGGAAAGACAATTCCCTCCCCAACGCAATTGAAAGCAAGAATCATTATTTCAAATTTTAAAGTGGAACTAAACACTATATCGACTTTTCTATCTTTTTTTTTTTGCTCCTAAACTGTGTCTGTGTTGTTTTAATAGCATTGTCAGTCCTTTTTTTGGCAATTTTTCTGCCAAACTAGGTATATTTGCAGCTTTGTGGTCAATTTCAGGTAGTTGGTGACATCACACAACACTGCAGAGGCAGAGTTTGAAATTTTAGAACATCTCTTTTCTTTAGCTCTTCAGGTACTGCCCACTTTAGCAGCTCTGTTAAAAAAAAAACATGTGGTTGTGGGTGAAGTTTAGGTGTTTAGTCCCACTTTAAAGTCATCATAGAATTTATTTTTGATTTCCAGCTTTGTGTTTTTAAGCTGAAAATGTTTACTTTCCCGGAACTCATCTGTTCATCATCGTCAACAAGCTATATATTTGATTAATGTAAAAAACAAAAACTAAAAAAAAAAAATACGAGAATGTTGCCTTAGACTTGTACATTTTATTTTATTTTTTTGTGTATTCTCAAAAGCCTTCGCGTCGGCTGTTTTCCCAAAGGCCTTACTTTATTATTATTTCTATTCTATGCATAAAACTGTCTTGTGTATTTATCGATTACTTAAGCTTTTCGTGGGCTGAAAACACGTCCAAACTTATTTCTCCACCGACTCGGACACTGATTCAAAATGGTGACAATTAACCTATTATCACGCACCTATATCTTGTTTCTATGCTTCTGTTAGGCTGCAAGGCGTTCAAAGATTATGGGAAAAAAAGAAGGAAGAAAAACTAGGATTGACTTTGCGTTTAAAGCACTGTTGTACGGTGTTGCTTCCCTGGCATTTACAGGTTAAAAAAAGTACACATTTGGTTCAATGCTTTCACCTTGTTTTTCTCCTCTGTACATGGCAGTGGGTGTGAAAATAGTAATTTAATATTTGTATAAAGTTTAATTTAATTTTACAGTGTGTATATAACTTTCTAATTAAAGCTTTCTTTTGGATGTGAAAAGAGTCTCGTTCTTACTTTTCTTATTTCATTATATGACTTTATATTGACAAAATACCAATTGTACAACCTGAACATGACACAAATGACAAAACCATGGAATCCTGCATTTGATTTTAGCTAAATTATTGGGCATTTCAGATATATAATTGCAGATGTGGATAAAGTAACCAACATTTTATTCAACTAATAGTACAATTTAAGTAATCCATGTCAAGAATACAAAGGGTTACGTAAAAATATTCAAATAGATGTACAGAGCAGTGGTCTAGAAAATTTCTCAAGACTAAAAATGTATTTTGAAAAACTACTATTCAAGTAATTCAAATGAAATTAACATCTGATTTATAATTTGATTGTAATTTAAAGGTATTTATAGGTATTTAAAGGTATACTCTCCCTGTCACTGTTATTATTATTCGATTTATTACTTATTTTTTTAATTATTATTATCACCTATCTTTATGCCTTTTTTGCCTGCATGCACTTGTCTTCTTGTTCAAACTGTCCCTACCTGGAGCTACTGTGACAAGTAAATTTCTCCTGTGTGAGATCAATAAAGTCTTATCTTATCTTATCTTAAGAAGTGACTTTATTGATCTCACACAGGAGAAATTCTTCTCTGCATTTAACCCATCCTGTTATCAGTGGGCAGCACATTACTGCGCCCGGGGACCACCAAAACTTTTACTCTAGTAAGTGTGGGCTACTGTTACACTGCCAAATATAGTAGTTCAAGTGCGGTGTTATGGTGAAATTATTCAGTGAAGTACCCATTTATGAAAAAAGTTGCTTGAAGTGGAGGTCTTGGCCTGCCATTTGAGAGCTGCAACTGAGTGCTGCCCACTTCATTTGAACTGCTCTACATTAAAAATGCATAACAAATATTACACTTATGTTATGAATGTGTGTGTGTGAAATGGGCACTAACACATATTTACATTACTTTTTATTGTTTTGAAAACCCTATATTTGTTGAAATCAGTGTATTCATATTTTAATGCGCATGGATAACATTTCTTCAGGCATGTTTTTGATTAGAAAACAATGCTATAACATCTTCTATATTTAAATTGTATACATTTAGTTAATAATGCTCTATTACTGTATATAATACCCAAAAACATGCTCCACAGGTTAAAAATAAATAAATAAATAAATAAATCCTCCAGCTGAGGTCCTGACCAAGCCTAGCGATAAAATCATGAAGATGAGTCCCTGGGCTGCCCACTGCTCCTGAAAGGATGGGTGAAATGCAGAGGATTTCCTTATAGGGATAATAAAGGATAATAAACAAAATAATAATACAAAAATTAATAATAATAATAATAATAATAACCTTTATAATTTTCTCATTGAAAAAGATATATATAATATTTGGGCGACATCTGGGGGCTGAATTATGTGTTGCTCTAACCCGTCACTTACGTCATTTTCGGAGACTCGTATTTTTGATTAGAAAATAACGTTATAACATTTTTAATATTTAAATAGTATACATTGAGCTAATAATGCTGTGTTACTGTAAATAATTGTCTTCATATTGTTTTATTGTTAAAAAAAAATGAAATATATGATCATATTTGGGCGACATCTGTCGGCTGAATTACGCGTTGCACTAAACCATCACTGTTACGTCATCTTCGGAGACTCCCGAACGTCGCTCGGGTTTTTCCGCTACTGTTGCGTCATTGTAACGTCATCTTCGGAGACTTCCGAACGTTGCTCGGGTTTTTCCGCCGCTGTGGCGTGACCCTCCCAGAGACCGAGCGGCTCCATTTTGTTTCCATTCCCTCTTCTGCAACCGCAACAGACGCAGCCCGAGGACTCCGCAAAGCAACACCGCACGACCTAAAGGTTCTGTTCGCTCTTCGGATGCAGATTCATAATTATTTCTATCTATGCAACTGAACAATTCGTTTTAACGGTTGAACGTTCATGTAGTTTGAGCTGCGCAGCGTTGGTTCTTGGAGCGCTCTCCGTGCGCTGCTAGGCCTCCTGTCCTATCCTACTTTAGATTTTCGACATGTAGTTGATTTGCGTGTTAAATATCAGCGTTAGATTCAAATATGTGACTATTGTATTTGTTTGCTAATCTTCCACAGACTTAAAATGAGTGGATGTCGTATTTTCATCGGCCGCCTGAGCCCTTCGGCCCGGGAGAAGGACGTGGAGAGGTTCTTCAAAGGATACGGCCGCATCCGGGACATAGACCTGAAGAGAGGCTTCGGCTTCGTGGTGAGGACAAAGAAATGCCCCAGAACAGGCTGGTTTAACCCTCAAGCGACCAGGCTATTCTACTGACTCAAATTACCAAGTGCGGTCATATATGACCCCATTGTGCTCTGTAAAGGGATCCTTATTATAAAAGGCTGGTTGGGGTTTATCACACTTGTACTACTCCCAGTATTTAAGACCAGGTATTTTATAATGTAATAAGTATTTGTTAATGATACTTTTATTGCAAGAAATAACCAAGCGCAGATTATTTAGACAGTCTGTGTCAGTTCCCACTTATTTCCCAATATTTCTCTTTTTTTGCCACACTAAATGAAAATGTACATTATAAAAAATAAGTCTGAGTAAAAATAGTTTGACTTATGTTGATCTAGCATCCTGCTAACATCATTAAAAATAATTAGCTGACTTTCTGATTAGGGAATACGCTAATATTGGAAAGGAAGTCATCCTACTCAGAACACATTCAATCAACTACCCCACCTGTGTTTAAAACAAAAAACACACAAGCATCTTGTTTGTGTGTAATATGATATCAACAAAATTTTTTAGATTACTGAAATACCTGAAAACTAACTGTCAAAATGAGATACCCAGTTATGAAAACAAGTTCCAACAAAGCTATTGAAATTAAATTCAGCGATGCAATATTCTAGATCTTTATGCAATACAATATAAAGTACTGATTAGAAGTGGAACATCTGAATAAAATTTAAAAAACAAAGTTTAGAAACCAGTGCTTCTCTTCGGGGTCATAAATGACTGTGTAGGATTAGTAGACTCATAAACTCATGCTAGGAAAGAATTCGGATGAAAAATAAAGAGATTGCACATTAAATCATGGCTGGGGTCGCTTGAAAGTTTGTGTCCAGCTCTTCATGGGAATAATATAAATGCTGACAGTTTGCATTGGAGAGAAAGTCAGAAATGTGCACAGATTCATTTGTTTTTCTTGTGTTGTAGGAGTTTGATGACCCCAGGGACGCTGAAGATGCAGTGTATGAGCTTGATGGCAAAGAACTTTGTAATGAAAGGTAGTATGTGTTGGTATTTGTGGATTTGTTTGTTTGTATACAGCCCTGGAAAAAAAAATAAGACACCACAGCGAGATTATCAGTTTTTCTGATTTTACTATTAGTAGGTATGTGTTTGGGCAAAAGGAACATTTTTGTTTGAGTCTATAAACTACTGACATTTCCTCCAAGTTGGAAGGCTGTAATACATGTAGAGATGCTGATTTCAGAAAAAAAATGCATTGGTCTCTTATTTTTTTCCAGAGCTGTAATCCAATGTGTTATATTATTTAAACTGTATCTTTTTCCAGGGTGACCATTGAGCATGCCCGTGTGCGTCTGCGTGGAGGTCGGGGCAGAGGCAGCAGTGCTGGAGGTCGATTCTCATCAGACCGCTATGGCCGGGGGTCCCAGAGCAGTCGGAGGTAACGGCTATGTTAGCATTCAGAGTGAAAGTCACAGCTGTAACTGCAGTTCTATGAATCCTGGATGATCACCAGAGGCAGTACTTTGAGCACAAGGTGGTCCTCCAGTGTTTGAAGCACTGCCTCTGGTCGTATGAAGGGATGACAGGGCATCCTATTCAGGGGGTGGCAGGGGTACAAAGGGGATTGTTATTATATTAGGCTATGTTCAGACTGCAGCCTGATGTGACCCAAATCTGATTTTTTTTGCCCCTATGCGACCAGTATCTGATCTTTTAATGACAGTCTGAACGACACACATCAGATTTTTTCAAATGCGACCCAGGCCACTTGGATATGTGGTCCTAAAACCGATACATATCCGTTCTGTTGACATGCGACTTCAGTTTGAACGGCCAGGTCACATTCATCCGACCTACACGTCATCAACAAGCGAGAGTGGTACAAGTAGGCGCTCACAAATGTACACAAACATTCTTCTCATCATACAAAAATTGTGCATGAAGTCCATGTCAGTGGAGCGTTAAAGATCCCATGACCTGGTACTTCTTGATGCTTTTATATGGTGCCTTAATGGTTCCCTAATACTGTAAATGAATCCTGCTCCAAAATCAAGACTCGGTGCATGAGAAAGACCCATGAACACAGGCAGAGTCAAAAAATGTCACTCTCACGTGTCTCCAGGCAAATAAAAAACTGCATCTTGCATTGCGTAGCTCTTTCGCGGTCCAAACTCTGGCCGTGACGGTGGGTAGATATCCAGACGGGGGGTGGAACTGCATTTGCCTTTTTGCTTCAGTGTGACGTCACATAGTTTCCTTGTTCAGAATCGCCCGTTTGAGCTGTCTTTTTTTTTTTTCAAACGCGGAAAAGGACCGCAAATGCTCAGTTTACACATTTTGCAACTTTTAGTCATGGGGGGAGCCCTAAACAGGGTAGGGGAGCTCACATTAACGTTTGAAAATTTAATGGCATGGGACCTTTTAAAGCACATCGCAATCCCACCACTCTCAGCACCAACACGTTCCTTTCTACAGACATTGCTGCCACTGCCCCATAAAAACACCAAGGCCAAAAACCCTCTACTCCTTCTCAATCTCCTCCCTAAAACAAATAAGTTGTACATGTTCTGGCACTGGTACAACAGCAACTTTAAAATCGCCAGGGGCTCAATGATAGCAGTTTAGGCTACTTGCGTAAACACTGAGCACACTCGCTGAATGTGACCTCGTCGTGTCCTCCAAGGCGCATGTTCACATTGGAGATCACATACAAATCACATTTAATTGGAAATGTGAACGATGTCGCAAAAAAATTGGATTTCACAAAAAAATCTGAATTGAGCTTTAAGCCCTGCAGTCTGAACGTATCTATAATAGAGGCAGACCATCTGACCCTGAGCCCCCATACTGTTGTTGACGGGCGTGGTTATTTTTAGTAGCTTATGTGTATCATTTGAATGTCTTTGGGAGCGTATGGGGTCTTCTAAGTTTGTTTATAGTGTTGAGTGCTGTAGTTTTGTATTTTAATGCAAATGTTGTTTCAGTAGAAATCCTCCCCCCATGCGCACAGAGAACCGGCTGATCGTGGAGAACTTGTCCTCGCGCGTGAGCTGGCAGGTTAGTGTTGCAACACGTTTTCAAACCTAGTCCAAACTGCCCTACAACGCATTTCACACACAAATACCTATGTCAGTGCTGCAGGTTTCAGCTAATATAACTGTCACTATAACCCAAACATTCAATTCAAGCATATTTTAAGAAAACTGCACTGAATCAGAGACAGTTAAGTAATTCACCAAAGACAATAGCAGTAGCATCTATTTTCCAATTTGTCTTTTTGTATTAAATTTTAACCAATTCTTCACCCCTTTATTTGCCAGCCTGACTGTTGTCGCTTATGGTGGAGTTAACCCCTTCTGGGTCCTTCTGTCTGGGTTGAGTCCGTTGCTGTCAGCCAGTGTGTCCTACTACTACTACTACTACTACTACCGCAGCTACCTAGTTGACGGCCGCTGCTCATATGCAACGCCCCCCTGACCAAAGCAAGGGGGCGCCGGTGTGTGGCTCAGAGCGGTGCTGGTGATGAGAGAGGGGAAGCAGAGAGTTGGCAGAGACAGAGAGAGAGAATTCGAGGATGAGGATGGTGCTGATGATGATGATGGTGGTGATGAAGGTGGCGTTTTGGTTCGGAAGGGTTCGTTATTTCGCGGGGGTACCCATATCCGACCCCCGACCGCCACACTCCCTCCTCCTCCCCCCCCTCACACATCAGAGAGCGAGCGAGCGAGCGTGTGCGTTCCTCCCGAAGGGAATATGTCTGCCGAGGTTAGCCCGCCGCGTGGCTCTCAAGGTAGTAGTTTCCTCTCTTCCACCCTGTTCACTCTCTTTAAACCGAGGCGGGGTGTCTTAATCTAAAGGTACGGACGAGCCCGCTTCTCCCCCCCAAAAGGATCCCATGGGTGCTCTTTGGTGCCATAAAACTGCAGCCCACGGTGGCCCCACTGCATTGCTATTCCAGAAAGATTGTTGTTGTTGATCTGTGTAGTTCCAACGTCTAAAAATCTCAAATAATCCAGCCAACTGTTTAAAAAAATTCATAATCTTAAATTTAATCCTCTCGGCTGATGAATTTTGAGGTTTTTGGACTGTAGATTAATAGTCACAGATACAACCTTTTTTTGTTTGTTTGTTTTTGGTGAATAAAGACTCAATGTCCATATTGTCGAAAGCTCACTAAATTCTGTATGTGTAGGACTTGAAAGATTACATGAGACAAGCCGGGGAGGTGACTTTTGCAGACGCACATCGGCCAAAGCTTAACGAAGGGTAAGGAGTTTGATTTTACTTTTTAAAAATGGTAGATTCAAGATTATTTGTCATAGGCAGGATCAACACGAGATCAATGAAATGCTTAGGATCAGAAGAACCGTTGACTCGCTAAGATAGTCGAGAAGTACTAAAAGCATGCAATAAAAATACAAGGGAAAAAGTAAATAATATACCGTACTTTTTGGACTATAAGCTGCTACTTTTTTCTCACACTTCGGACCCTGCGGCTTATAGTCAGGTGTGGCTTATGTATGGATTAATTCTTTATCAAGTATCAAGACAGCGAATGTAGCGCGCAACCCTAGTTTACGTTTACGCGCGGCCAGTGTTCCCTCTAAGCTGCGCGCCTGCGCAATTGCGCACTGCTCGCACATTCTCAGCGCACAAGAAAACCTTATGCAGCGCACTGTAAATGAATTAGATCTATATTTTTTCTGTATCATTTTGCTGTAACTCAGTGAGTGACAGGTGTCCAGCCAATCATACGATACGATTCACTTACGCTACGCAGCCAATCATGGCATTGACAGTACTTGTGTACGTGCCCTGCCCATACACGCTATACCAGTAATAACAGTGCAGCGGAGTTAAGATACGCTAATGCTAACCAGAGCTCCCTCTAGGTGCGTGCAGCGCATAAAATAAAATCTAACCTCAACTGACAAACAAAGCGCTGGTTAGACGCACGGAACGACCAATCTGATAGATGCACATGTGAATGTGACACGCGTCAGGGAGAAGCCAACTACAGACACATTTCGACCGCGTTTCTCTAGCTTCCTTCAGTAGTTGTAGTTGCACATCTCCGCTGTCAGAGCGGCAGATCATGGAGGGAAGAACACAGGAAGAGGAGACAGGTAGAGCCATAATGTAATCTTCCCCTGTTTACTTTGTTTTCATAGTTTTTTTGTGAGCCAAAAAGATGGGACTTTCTCAAAGTGTGAATCCTCTCCCCAGAGCATTATACCACAGAGCGCTGTCACTCATGCAAAATGACTGAAATAGGCTAAAAATTAAAAAACAAGATATAAAGTGATAATAATTTATACTTATTTTGGTGATCATTATTTTGGGAAAGATTACCCATCTTATGGCCTATAGGTCCTACAATCCATTAAAAAAAAATCTGCAGCTATATGCAGGCTATATTTATCAAGCTAAAAACATCTCTTAATGTAATTTTACAGATTTATACACTGCTCATTTATAGGCCGTAGCCCACAGTTTTTTTATTTGAAGTTATTTTAATTATTTGAGGTTATTTTTCAAAATATTGTACTGTTTAATGTTTCACTGACATGCAACATATACAAAGCTCATGAACAGATTTTTCTCTTTGTCATTCTAAGTGGACCAAACAAAAAAATCTGTTAAATTAAAAGTAATCTAACACAAATAACTGCAGTAATTTGATGAATAAGCTGTAACGTGATGATCTCAGGTGTGATACTGGTGTGGCCACAGTGCAGGTCGGATGTCGCTCACAGGAGTCCAAGGAACGCTCAGGGAGTTAGTGTGTTTGCTCAGACACATTAAAAATTAGGGGGAACATTGCGCGCGGCCCCTGGCGAAACCAAATTAATGAAGCCTTGTTTTAGCCACTTAAAACCTCCTACAGGTATCAACAGTTCCGTGAGATTGAGTTCAGGGGGTTTACCCTTAAAGTTAAACTGTTCTAAAAAAGCACATACCGGTATTTCCGTTAATTAAAATAAATAAAAAAATCCTTTTGTGTACCATCTTTCTATGTAAATATCTCAAGCTACAATATGGACACCTGTGGCTTATATATGTACCGTTCTTTGCGGTTTCAGGGTGGTTGAGTTTGCCTCTTACAGCGATCTGAAAAATGCCCTGGAAAAGCTGTCCGGGAAGGAAATCAATGGCAGGAAAATCAAGCTCATCGAAGCCAACAAAGCAAAGAGGTGAGTCTTCTGCCAGCCCTGTTCACGTTTTTAAATACAAGTTTTTTAAATGGCATAGCCTATTTATTTACTCTTAAGTGAGTTTTTATTTGGCTTTTCTGAGTAATATGTGACAGTAAATGCATTTATGTTGGGTTAATCAAATATGAATGAAGTAATGTAGGTGAGTGAAGTTGGTTTAAGTACCACAAATCTACAACAGGACCAGACTAAATCCCAAGTCTACTTAAAGATCCCATGACATGGTACTTCTTGATGCTTTTATATGGCTCCTTAATGGTTCCCTTATACTGTAAATGAATCCTTCTTCAAAATCAACGCTCAGTGCATGAGAAACAGAAGTTGAGAAAGAGTCATAAATGTCTCAAACACTTTATTCTGGGCGTTGTTGCTTGAATGCAAATGAGAAAAGAGCTGGCCTAGACATGTTCACCTAGAATGAATGTTGACCTAGACTAGTCATGGGACCTTTAAACTCAGCCCAGTACTGACAGTTACAACAACTGGAGTCTGTTCAAGGGATTTTGTCAATATTGGGAGGTTGTTTTGCATCAGTAGAAGCAGCTCCAGTGTGTGCGCTCTACATCAAATTCATTCAAGCATTTTCTGAAACCAGAAAGTAACTCTGGTGTAGGGCTTGGGCAATATGGGTGAAAATAAGAATCATGATTTATTTTTCCCATATTGATAGAGCTCGATTTTCTTATTGGAAATGTACAGGCATAAAGAGCAGTGTGTCGGGATCATGACAGTATTTTGTGTTGACAGGACCAATAATCCCAAATAGATTCACATTTAAAGTCAAAGTGTACTTTAGTGTCAATTCACTATGTAACAGGCATTACTCAGGACTGAAATTGCATTTCACCAGACACCAAATGTGTAATTTAAACTAAACACACAAACACACAGCTACACTTGTGCACGTGAAGTGTACACAGACATCAACAATAGACAAGACACAGGACATACAGGTAAACATATTCGCTTCCAACAAGAAGGAAAGTTTGAGGTAGACTCTTCTTGGTAGCTGGTGTAGGTAAAAGTGAAATGTGCAGTATGTAAGGTGCAATAAGTGAAGGTGCAATTTGTAAAGTGGTAAAGTTTGGTTTGCATTTGGATTAGGTTTAATATATTGTACATGCACGTATCAATAGCCACAGAAAAAGGTGCCAAGTCCGTGCGCTCGATCAGGACTTAAGTTTCACTCATAAATAGTGGGAAAATAGTCGTTAACTTTCTGTAATTTGGCAATTTTGATTTGTAATGATCAGAAGCAGAAGAGGAAAGAAAGGTGAGAAAAGGTGAAGAGTTGGGGCAGACGGCGCTGCAAACAAAGAGGCAGAGAGGAGACGCTGGATTTATAGTCAAATTGAGCAGTATTAATTGAAAAGTTGTGAAGTGAAGTGTGAGGAAACAGACGTCCTCTTCAGCACCACGCGCTTTTACTGCCACATGATTGACCTGTCGATTAAAATGCGCTTGCCTTATTGAGATCTCAATCTGTCTTGGCACAGCCCTACTCTGGTGCATTGTTAGCATGCTAGTTGTTTAGATTAATGCGACACCAAAACTGTTCTCAGGCCTCAAAGTCGTGAAAGTTGCTTATGAATGTGGCGTCTTATAAATTGTACTTGAACAAACTACAGTAATCAACCTTTGTCTGTCCTTCCCAGGTCCAGGAGCCGCTCCCGGTCGGAGAGCTCGTCACGCTCCCGTTCTCGCTCCCGGGGCCGGTCAGCATCCCGCTCTCCTCGACGCTCCCGCTCCCCCCGCAGCCCCGCCCCCAAAGCCCGCTCTTCACGCTCCCGCAGTACCTCCCCCGCCCCCCGAGACTCCTCCCGCACCCCCCCTCCTTCCAAGTCCAAATCCTCCTCCTCTTCGTCCTCTAGTAAACGGCAGGCCAAGACCTCCAAGTCCAGCCCGCCCCCGTCCCCTCCCCCGGCCCAGAAGGCCTCCCGCTCTCGCTCCCGGTCCAGATCCAGGTCAAGGTCCCGCTCCAGATCCCGCTCGCTGTCCACAGACAGTCAGCGCTAAGGCACATTTTTCACTTCACGTTTTCATTTGTAGAGTCGATAAAGTCCGTGAAGCTGAGCAGAGTTTCTGGTGGGTTTTTCCTGTCTGGATTTTGCATGTTTTAGTACACAGACTCTTGATAGACGGAGATGAAATATTGTCATTTTTATTGAACCGAAGGACTCAACTTTGCGTTCATTCGGTTGTTTACTCGCGGCGAACTCTGAAGGGAATCTGCCTCCCTAGTTTGCAGTAATTTGAATCTTTAGCTGGCAAAAGTTTAAAGCTAGATGCTCTTTTTTTAAATTCAGATTTTGGTATCGTGTAAAACTGTTCTCATTTCATCCACTTTTTTTTATCCAAATGTCAGTATCTGTGCGAGTCACTGTAGCGTCAAACGCCGGCATGCGCTTCATTATATGAAATGTATTGATTAAAAAAAGACCAACTTTCTTTAAACTGCCTTTTTTTTTTAATTCTTATGCAGTTCCCGTCTTCATCTTGATTTTTTGCTAACTGATATTTTGTTGCAGATGTTTTGAGTGCTTAATGTGAACATTGTTCTCGGCATTTATCTGAGGGTTTTTTTTGTTTTGTTTAAAAGCAAAGTCGATTTTGTAAATATTGATTTTATTTTCAATGCAAAAAATATAAACATTTGTATGGTGACAGTGATAATTATACAAATAAAAAATGGCAAAAAAAAGTACATGTCTTTGAGTGGTGCTTGATTACATTTTTTCTCCCATACTGACATAAGGATCGTCCTACACAACAAACTTTAGTCTTGTACTTGGTATTTTATTTTGTGAAATTCTTATTTTAATTTGAAAACACTACATAATAAACAATTTGTAATAAATTAATTTCTTTACCATTATGTCAGGAAATTACAGAATTTTAAAATTTGTATACTATCTCAATTTAAGATTTTTTTTCTTTTTCAGCAGCAGTCTCTCAATATTCTAAACACTTTGATCTAACAGCTTTTCTCTGATACTTCCTGCATCTCTGGACTGGCAGCCTGGTACACTCCTGTGAAGCAAAAATTTAGTCAGTAATCATGAACCCATGTGTGTCTGGCCCGGGACGGCCTAAGAGAATTTGGGAGACGGTCATAGTTCATAGACTCATTATGTACATTTTTTTCCAAGTATAGCAGGAAAATGTTTCTCTGTGGAGGCTTGGTGATGCTACAAAGACATATTCTAGGTCTATGGAGAGGAGACCCTGCTCAGTCAATGTTTTTCAATAATTTGGGGCCAATAAATAATTTTTTAAAAGTTTAAAGCAAAAATGAGAACTTCGCACTTCAATCTCTTCAGACGGGTGCGTTGGAGGCGAGGGAGCAAACCCAGAACACACAAGGAGAAAACAATCCCGCACTCCGTCTTACTTGCAAAATGAGAAGTTTATTAAGACATGCAACGTTTCGGCCCTAGGCCTTCATCAGGCAAAATGGAGTAAGAGCTAAAGGTGGCCATCTTAAATAGGGTGTGGCAACTGGCAAGCACCCTAGGGTGACAGGTGCACCCAAAACAACATAATTCAAAATCCAAAGGCAATCAATCAAAATAGTGTAATGTACCTAATAATAATAATAATAATAATAGTCATGAAACAATAATTGAAAAATAAAGCTGGAGAATATTTGAATATATATAGATATAGTAGATCTGCACCCAACTATAGAATGAGACTGGCGTGCTATATACATATCTACATATACACAGTGAATCTTATAATACAGCCCACATACAACCCAACAGAAGCAAGCACATAATGATTATTTACAATACAATATTTACAAAAAAAATGCTCAAATTAAAGTCATCATTGAGCCCTTTTGGAGCTAAAGTTTGGAGGGTATGGATCCAATATGCCTCCCTTTGTTTGAGAAGGCGGTCGTGGTCCCCTCCTCTGAGCGGAGGGGGGACAAGCTCAATGCCACAGAACCGGAGTGAACAAATGTCATGTCTATGGTCATTAAAATGTACCGCTACAGGATAGTCTGTCATTCCTTCTGATGGAGCTCTTATGCTCACTAATTCTTTGTTTGAGTTTCCTGGTGGTCTTGCCTATATAAGCCAGGCCACATGGACATCTGAGCATGTAGACAACATGTGTGGATGCACATGTGATGACACTTTTGATTGGATATTTCTTCCCAGTGTGGGGGTGTACAAAGTGGTCAGTTTTAGTTGTGTTGTTGCACTGAGCACAGCTGCCACAGCGGTAGTTGCCATTGGGTAAAGGATGTAATAGAGATTGGGAGGATGATTTTGATTTGTCTGTGAAATTAGCACGTACCAGATAATCTCTAAGATTTTGACCCCTTTTATTTACAAAGAGAGGTGGATATTTGAAAATGGATGAGATTTCCGGGTCTGATTTCAAAATGTGCCAATGTTTTAGGAAGATAGATTTGATTGCAGGAGTGTGGGTAGAATATTGGGTGATGCAGGTTACAGAAAATGTTTTTTGTTTCTTAGTGCTCTTTTTTAATAAATCTGTCCGAGATTTGTGCAGAGCCCGCTCATAGGCATCATTAACCCAAGGCATAGGATACCCTCGTTGGTAAAATCTCTCTTTCATGTCAGTGGCTTGTTGAATATAGTCCTCAGTGGAATGACAAATTCTTCTTAATTGATAAAATTGACAACACAACAAAACTTTTGTGTTGCTTCTAAACAGTTTTAACCCTAACCTTCAATTCACCTCACAATTCAGTTCTGATAAAGTAAGTTTTTTGGACATGTGGGTAAAAAAGGACAATGGCAACATCATTATTTCACTGTATCGTAAAGAAACTGATAAAAACACACAACTGTTGGCCTCTAGCTTCCATCCTACTCCCCTCAAAAGAGGTCAATTTTATCGATTAAGAAGAATTTGTCATTCCACTGAGGACACTGAGGACAAGCCACTGACATGAAAGAGAGATTTTACCAACGAGGGTATCCTATGCCTTGGGTTAATGATGCCTATGAGCGGGCTCTGCACAAATCTCGGACAGATTTATTAAAAAAGAGCACTAAGAAACAAAACAAAAAATCTGTAACCTGCATCACCCAATATTCTACCCACACTCCTGCAATCAAATCGATCTTCCTAAAACATTGGCACATTTTGAAATCAGACCCGGAAATCTCATCCATTTTCAAATATCCACCTCTCTTTGTAAATAAAAGGGGTCAAAATCTTAGAGATTATCTGGTACGTGCTAATTTCACAAACAAATCAAAATCATCCTCCCAATCTTTTACATCCTTTACCCAATGGCAACTACCGCTGTGGCAGCTGTGCTCAGTGCAACAACACAACTAAAACTGACCACTTTGTACACCCCCACACTGGGAAGAAATATCCAATCAAAAGTGTCATCACATGTGCATCCACACATGTTGTCTACATGCTCAGATGTCCATGTGACCTGGCTTATATTGGCAAGACCACAAGGAAACTCAAACAAAGAATGAGTGAGCATAAGAGCTCCATCAGAAGGAATGACAGAGACTATCCTGTAGCGGTACATTTTAATGATCATAGACATGACATTTGTTCACTCCGGTTCTGTGGCATTGAGCTTGTCCCCCCTCCGCTCAGAGGAAGGGACCACGACCGCCTTCTCAAACAAAGGGAGGCATATTGGATCCATACCCTCCAAACTTTAGCTCCAAAAGGGCTCAATGATGACTTTAATTTGAGCATTTTTTTGTAAATATTGTATTGTAAATAATCATTATGTTCTTGCTTCTGTTGGGTTGTATGTGGGCTGTATTATAAGATTCACTGTGTATATGTAGATATGTATATAGCACGCCAGTCTCATTCTATAGTTGGGTGCAGATCTACTATATCTATATATATATTCAAATATTCTCCAGCTTTATTTTTCAATTATTGTTTCATGACTATTATTATTATTATTATTATTATTAGGTACATTACACTATTTTGATTGATTGCCTTTGGATTTTGAATTATGTTGTTTTGGGTGCACTGTTCATTCACGACCTGTCACCCTAGGGTGCTTGCCACACCCTATTTAAGATGGCCACCTTTAGCTCTTACTCCATTTTGCCTGATGAAGGCCTAGGGCCGAAACGTTGCATGTCTTAATTAGGGCTGGGTTCAAAAGATCGATCCATGATACAATATCGATTCACTATTAAAAAATACGATATCGATTCAAAAATTTGCGGATCGATCTTTTCCAAATGGTTATAGGCACTATTTTCTCGACCATTGAAGGAGAGCTATAAAAGGCGGGTGCCGGTGAACGAAACTGAAACTTAGAGCGCCTTGCGAGATGGCTGGAGCTGCACAGCTAAAATCACCTCCTGGTTTGAAGGCTGATGTGTCTCTCTGTGTATATTCCTCTTACACATACACAGATAAATGCACAAACACATATGGGGCTGTTCCTGTCAATGGTGACAGTTTTTACTTTAAAGAGACAATTCAGCAATATGTAAGTAGATCGATATCGAATCGGATCGGATCGTGGATCGAATCGCATCGTGGCCTTGTGAATCGAAATTGAATCCCACCCAGCCCTAGTCTTAATAAACTTCTCATTTTGCAAGTAAGACGGAGTGCAGGATTGTTTTCTCCCTGAAAAGTTTAAAGCAAAAACCTCTCTTTGGTAGAAGTCCCTTCACAAGAAAAATTACGTAGTTTAAATACAAAGTAATTACAATTGTAGAAAGGTGTAATTTAGAATAGGAAACTAAATTCATCAATATAATTGATAAATACCATTAAAGGGTGTGTAGTAGAAGTAATGGTAGAAGTCTGCTCACCCTTCTTGTTCTTCCGTTGTTGCCAGCACAGGTGAGACCTGAACAGCAGCACGAGGAGCACAGTTTCAATGAACTGACTGAACACGTAGATCATTGGGAAGAGGACCAGAGGGCCCACTGCTTCTGGAGGAAACGCCACTTTAACCAGGGCCATCGCCAAACCCCCATTTTGGCAGCCGGTCTCCATCGAAACTGTCCGGCATTCCCTGAGTATGAACAAACACGGGTTAGATTTACATTCATTCCAGGATGATGAAAAATGAGGACAGCTGCTATAGCGATTAACCATTTAAAACATACATTTTGAATGTAAAACAAAATGTAAAAAAAATATATATGTAAAAGGAAGAAACCCATGAATAGGTTGCATTCATGTTGATGATTGATGAATGAAAATCATTATGTGCCAAGGCAGCGGAGTCGTGGTTACCTCGCTCACACACTGCACAGTTTTTGAAACTTTTTGTTTTTTTGAGCTCAGGTTTTAACATCATATCATGGGATTTTAACCAACTGAGAGGTGCAGCCTGTGCTGTGCAAAGCACAAGAAAAGATCTGGTGGATTGTGTGAAATGAACTGTTTGTTTTTACTGTATCCATGGAGCATGCAAGAGGGTAAGGAGCTAGCGAAGAAGATAGCTATGGACATGGAGATACAGCTACAGGCTTTTTACACCACATATGGCACCAAATGTGGCCGAAGACCTTCCAGAGGAAATACTTTGAGAGAATGAACCATCATTTCCGATGGAGGTCAAGGGGCCCTATTTTCACAGATTTTACAAAAACCGTATTCAAACCTCTGATCTACAATTGATGAACCTTATCATTATGTTAGAGAATGGCTCCACAAACTTGCCATATTGAAGTGTTTCTTACGGCTGTGTGAGTCTGAAGAGGAGGGAGAGGAGGTATCCGAGGATGTATCCGGTCATTGGCATCAGGAAACCGATGGCCACCATGGGCGGAGCCAGGACGGCCAAGGCCTGTTCTCCATTGTCCTGAATGGTCAGCGCAGCCACCACCAGGAAACAGATGGTGGACATGATCAGACCTGCCTTGGGGAAAGATCACACAACTGTTTCATTACACAGTTAAGCTCGATTTAGAATTGTGTGTTTCCAAGTTAAGATAAAGTTAACAACAAAACAACGATAAATTATAAAAGTCATTTTAATCACATTTGCTTCTAAGCAATTAAAGGTGCACTGAGGAACTTTTCTGGTGGTGGTGGTGGTGTGTGTGTGTGTGTGTGTGTGTGTTTACATCTTCATGGGGAGATATTATCTGTCTGTAGTGTTCCACAGTATGGCCTCCTCCAGGGTATGTAAGGTGTGGCCTGCACTGGACTAAAATTGGAACTAAAGTCACACCTGAACCTGGGTTGCCAAAAGTTTTTCTTCATTCTCAAGCCTTAAAGATCCCATGACATGGTACTTCTTGATGCTTTTATATGGCTCCTTAATGGTTCCCTAATACTGTAAATGAATCCTTCTTCAAAATCAACACTCAGTGCATGAGAAACAGAGATACGCTGAGAAAGAGTAATTTTTCTCCCTCAGAACAGGTCATAATGGGTGTTGTTGCTTGAATGCAAATGAGGAGAAAAAAGCTGGCCAATAATAGAGGGTGGAGGCGTGGCCAAACGCTCCGGTCTCTGCTGTCAGCTCTCAGCTGATCCATTTCCTTGTTTTTGCACGGGGGGAGAGAGTTGAAGCGTTCCATTGAAAAATAAACACATTTCCACATAAAATAAAATTAAACCACTGCTGTTCAAAGGTCCAGAGGCTCAGATAAAGGACTTCCGAGCCTAGAAACACTTGGACGTGCCTCCAGGCAAACAAAAAAACGCATTTCGCATTGCCTAGCGCATTCGCAGTCCAAACTCTCTGGGCGTGATTTACAGAGACGCTGAGTACAGACAGACGGGTGTGGAACTGCATTTGCATTTCTTTTTTTGATCTGACGTCAATCAGGTGCCTTGTTCAAACTCGCCCGTTTGAGCTCCGGTTTTTTGTAACACAGAAAAGGACATTTCACAACTTTTAACCATGGGGGGGCCTAAACAGGGTAGGGGAGCTCACATTAACGTTCAAAAACCTCAGAAAGTGAAAATTTCATGCCATGGGACCTTTAAAATGCTTTTAATTATAGTAAGTAGCAACCCAACTGAGAGAATCATATAAAGCTCATTCTGCTTTCTGATTGGATAGTCGTCTTGAGAACTTAAATGCCAAATGAAAACAACTTGGACAATGTTTTCCAAGTAAAAATACATGTACCTCATATGTACCTCATATGTGGGCACACGGGGGCATGTTTGTGAATACAAATCTTACCCAGACTTTAAGGTTTGGTAAACATAATTCAGTCTCTCTGACCTTTGTGATGATGTTGGAGTACTTTGGTCTGTAGTGGTTCAGGAGTATTCCAATTCCACATGGGATCAGGATGCTCAACAGGGATAAGGCGATCTCTTTGTAGGGGACGGCCTCCTGGAGACCCTCAAAGCCCTGGCAGTACACGAGCAACAGCAGAGGCATCATTCCCAACGCCAGAAGGGTGGAGCACGTGGTCATCACTATACTGAGAAGAGAGAGACAAATCACTACCACGACTACAACCACTAATTCAGTACTATTGATACTTTTACTAGCAGTCATTCCACTTTTCAGCTAATTGTCATGGTCATTCACAGTATTTGTTATGATGCGGTGAAAGGGTACTGGGAGGTAGTTCATGTGGGCTATTAAACATTTTATGACTTGTACAAAGTATTACTTGGCCTTAATCATTACCTTATCCTTGCACTCATATTATTATATCTGGTATTCTCTGACACTACCTCTCCGTGAGCCTCTCTCCTTTATCTCCCAAACGCAAACCTGTTTAGCTCCTACTATTCCAGAAATCACTGATCCTCCGCACCTCCGAAGAAGACTTCATCTTTACCAACGGAGATACAGTGTTTTCTCAAGATCACAGAATAACTCTTTTTTTTCTCAAGATCTTGAAATAACAGTTTTGTTTTCTCAAGATCACAAATTAATTGAATTTTCTCGAGATCTCGAGCTAATATTCTCGTAAAACAATTAAAAAAAACAAAACAAAACATTATTTACAGGTATTGGTAGGTATGGAAGCCGACAGAGGCCATGTTCGTAATGATTATTTTCCAACTTAATAACAAGAATATTAGCTCGAGATCTCGAGAAAATTCAATTAATTTGTGATCTCGAGAAAACAAAACTGTTATTTCAAGATCTCGAGAAAACAAAGAGTTATTCTGTGATCTTGAGAAAACACTGTATCTCCGTCGGTAAAGATGAAGTCTTCTGCGGACTAATCTTGAAATTATCCTGAATTAAAAGACGTAATGCAATCTCCCCCTGTGTCAACCCCTGATCAAAATATTGCCTTATCAGCTGATCGATTATTATTCCAGACATTCTAATGACCAAAAACGCGTCTATTCAGAATGAGAAATAGCCCCGAAGTCAGTCTGTCACAACGTGGCGGTAGACGTTTCAGTTGTTTTCTCGAGATCGCGGAATAACTGTTTGTTTTCTCGCGATCTCTAATTAATGATCTCGTTCTCTCGGGATAACAAGGAAGAAAAAATACTGTTTATGAATAAGGCCTCTGTCGACTTCTGTAGGTAGGGCCAGCCCAAGATTATCTTTTAAAGTGCAACTAACACTAAATTAACTTTTTTTTGCTACTAAACTGTGTATGTGGTGTTGTAATAGTGTTGTGTACTCCTCCTAGTCCCTTTTTGGTCATTTTAGTGCAAACTACATGAATTGTGCTGCCTCCAGTGGCTACTGCAGTTTCAAGTGGTACGTGACATCACACAGGACTGCCCTGATTATAGCGAGGTGCTTCTGATTACAAACACAAGGCTGCAGGGGCAGAGATTTAAATGTGTATACCTATTAAACCAATTAAAATGTTCTTTATACATTCTGACCCCACCCCGCCTACCCCCTCACTCTCTCCTTTAGTCTTCCAGGTACTGCACAAGTTAGTGGCTCAGTTTGAAATTGTGTTGTGGGTTTAGATGTTTAATCTCCTCATAAGAGATCAAATTATGCAAAACTAACTTCTGTGATGAAATGACAGATGAGTCCTTTGACGTTTGAGGTTAAGTCATATACTGTAATCTATAAAAGGTCCCCAAAATGTTTGTGAATTTATCTCGCTGATCTGACAGATTATACCGAATCTCTTCAAGATACAGACAAGACATCATATCGTTTAACCATTTATGAAAACAGGGAACTCTCGTGGCCTTCCATTCCCTCAGAATAGTCCTCTTTGCGATGATCATCCCAAACATAACGGTTTGCTGAATGTGTCAATGTTTGATCTAAATACCCAAGTACCACAGTCAGAACATCAGGCAGTATCATTTTCTTGTATATGTTACTGTATAAATGAAAAATCTCAGACCAGAAGTTTTTGAGTACAGGACACATGAAAAATAAATGACCTAATGAACCATTTCTCACTCTACATCTGTCACACAGTGTTCAAATAGAAGGGAAAAGCCTGCTCAGTTTAGTTTTAGAATAATGCAAACGTGGATAACTTTAAACTGACTTCTGTGAGCTTTTACCCAAGTCATTAAAGTGAAGGTTATGGCGTTTTTATTTGGGTAAATTTGGTTTGTACATGTGCACTATCAATTAACACTAACAAGGAGCTTAGTTATGCGGTGAAAGGGTACTGGGAGGAGGTTCATGCAATCATTACCTTGCACTTTACGGTCATAATGTTATATCTGGTATTCTCCGACGGAGCCTCTCTGTGAGCTCTCCTGCTTTATTAACCAAATCCATCCTTACATTTTTGGTTCTTATAACAAAAGCATGCATCCGAGTTTTTATGCAAACTACATTTAAATTTAGTATATTTATTTTTACTCACATTAATTCTAAAAATTCTAAAAGGAAATTCTTAAACCTACTGGCCTGTCCGGTTGTAAAGGTGCATGTAAACATCTGTGCTTTAAACACAGGACAGAAGACAGGACAGAACAACATTTTTAGTACATTTTTAGTTTTTCCTGTGGATAACTTTTGGTGGATACATTTTTTACTTGGTCTTATCGCTCCTACTTTATTAGAACTGAAGAGTACAGTATTTTGTAACTGCAGCACTTAGCGATACAATGTGATTGCTGTGCACTGTCTGAAAAAAAGAAAGTATTATTTAAATCTCATCCCTGTTTCACTTCTCCATTGAAAAAAAAAAAAAAGTTTTTAAGCCCAAATCCAAAAATTCATTCATTTTAATATTGAAACATTTTTGGCCTGTAGACATCTGGCCTCGAGGAAACCTTTAAATGTTTTTCTAATTATTACTTGGTTTGATTGGAGGAAAATTTTAAAAGTAAAATTTAAAAAAAAAATACAGGAAATAGCACATGTTTAAAATGGAAAGGGCTTACATTTATCCCATTATTAACCCCAAAAATTCCATCCAAAATGCAAAGACAATTTCTGCATGGTAGTTTAAACATTCATGTAACCAGCACCTGTCGAGGGCAGCTCGACCTGTTGTGTGGGACATGCTCTAATCAGCTGTTACTTTTTAACAAGCGGACAAACTGGTGACTTACACTAATGTGTCCAGCGTGGGACTGTATAATTCTAGAACACACAGTTTTACCTAAGGTGCAAACCAGCATTTTCCAAAAAAGCTTTCAGTTTAGGACATTCCCATACACAGTGAATAAAGTGCTCTTCTTAGTCAAACATTTAACACAGGTGTCTGGAACACCTGGGGAACATTTATTAAGTTTTTCAAGAGTTATGTATGTCCAGTCCATCACTGTGGTGTTTCAGGGCAGGGCAGAATTAGAAGGTACTTTGTTAAAATGGAAATGCTTTTATAACAAAAAGTCCATATAATCATTCAATAATTCAATAATACACAGGATATATGTTATCACACACGTACACACACACACACACACACACACACACACACCTTAGTCCTGGTTTAGTCTTGGTTTAGTCCCAGTTTAGTCCTGGCTTAGTCCTGGTTTAGACCTGGTTTAGACCTGGTTTAGTCCTGGCTTAGTCTTGGTTTGGACCTGGTTTAGTTTTGGTTTAGTCCCGGTTTAGTCCCGGTTTAGTCCTGGTTTAGACCCGGTTTAGATCTGGTTTAGTCTTGGCTTAGTCCTGGTTTGGACCTGGTTTAGTCCTGGTTTAGACCTGGTTTAGTCTTGGTTTAGTCCTGGTTTAAACCTGGTTTAGTCTTGGTTTAGTCCTGGTTTAGTGCCGAAATAGATGCAGAAATAATCTGATAATATGACTCACCCATAAGAACGCGGTCAGATCCATTCTAACAGTTTGCCGTGTTGTCTTTAATAATCCGGAGCTCCGGAGAAAAGGACATAATCCCGAACTTATCCCGTGTCCCGAGGCGAGAGTTCCTTCTTACGTAGCATTAACGTAGGAAGTTAAGGATTCTTCTTCTCTTAGAAATGCTGCGTAAATATCAGGCTCACAGCTGACCCCCCCATCCCCCCTCAACTCGAGTACTGTGTATGTCCTCAATAACCATTTATGTGGTAATAATTTTGTATTGATAGTGTATGTTTGAAGTTTTAAACAGGCAGCTGCCCACTCTGCCTTATCAATATCTTCCCTGATATCTAAATTCCATGCTCTCGTTCTATCCATGCTGGATTCTGTGTCGTGAGAAACAAGTGTGGCATGTAATGTAGAAATTTGCCATCTTCCATACATGTGCTTTCTCCAGGCAGAACAGCGACGGCTCATGCACAGTGTCACAGTGCTCTGATAAGACAAAATACTTCAGCTGCAAATATTTAAAAAAAAAAGTTTTTTGGGGATGGAATATTTCAAGCAAATATTATTAAATGTTAGTAAATTGCTTTGAACATATAAATCTCCTACTTCTTCTGTTTATGAGCTTTAAACCAAATACTAAGTGTATTTTTAAGAAAAGGGTTAGGTGTTTTTCTCATTAATGCCTTAATATCTGCAGAATATAAGTGAAGGCTTAATGACAGTTTGGATGACGATTGTTCAATAGAAATAATAATAATAGATATAATTTGCCCTCAGATATATGCTTTAAATGCTTCCCATCGTATAGATGCATTTGTTTGATCAGTATTCATCTCAAAATAAAAATGTATCTCTATGTATTTGACAAATTCAGGGTTTTGAAGCCATTTTACTTACATACACCAGATCGGAGGAGATCGTGTCAACTTGTTCACAAATACAGAAATAGGGGTCGCTAATAACTATTCAATCATATCAGTTTGTAACTTTTGACACCAGTTCTTGTGACACTAAGAAAAAGTTGATGCGAGATCTGGACTTGTGTATACCTGAGTAACATGAGTAACTCTATTTTATGTGGGTTACGTTTTCTGTCAAATTTAAATCTGCCATGTATTGCATTATTGTTTTTCTGCATTGTTATTATGGGGATCAGATTTAGTGGATCGATCTAACAGGGGGTTGAAAGTACGATTGAAATCCCCACCAATAATATTTAGACCATGTAGTGAGGACAGGGTTAAAAAAAAATCCTCAAAAATCTCATTAGGCCCATAAACACAAACCAGATTCAATGTGAGAGAGAGAGAGAGAGAGCACCTCAGCCTAAGCGGTAACAAATCTACCTTGAGGGTCCTGAAGAGTTTTGGTAAGATGAAAAGGAAACGTTTTGTGGATTAAGATTAAAACCCCACAAGCGTAGTTATTATAAATTGTGTGTATAATCTGACCTGGTCATCTATGCCGCACGTGTTTAATTTCAGAGGTATTAATATGTGTTTCCTGAAGAAATATTAAACTTTTAATCCTGCTCATAACCTGCTTCAATTTTGATAATATATTGAGTCCCGTGACATTGCAGCTTGTAATTCTTAAATCAGACACGTTTGAGATTTCCATAGTTTTAAATGCAATAAGATATATTAAGTGTGACGAGAAATAAATAAACAAAAAAGTAAAATATGCAGAAATAGAACTACACACATACAGCTCTGGAAAAAAAATAAGAGACCACTGCAAAATTATCAGTTTTTCTGATTTTACTACTTATAGGTATGTGTTTGGGCAAAAGGAACATTTATATTTGAGTCTACAAACTACTGACAACATTTCCCCCAAATTCCAAATAAAAATATTATTGTTTAGAGCATTCATTTGCAGAAATAAATAACAAAATAACCAAAAAGATACATGTTTTCAGACCTCAAACAATGCAAAGAAACAAGATCAAATTCATTTTAAAACAACATAATACTAATGTTTACACTTAAGAAGAGTTCAGAAATCAATATTTGGTGCAATAACCCTTATTTTTAATCACAGCTTTCAAGCGTCTTGGTCTTTCACATTGTTAGAATAGAATAGAAATAGAATAAAAAGTCTTTATTGTCATTATACACAGTACAATGAGATTTGAAGCCTCCCTTCACAGCACAAGTATAGAAGAAGAAGCAACTTTATTGATCTCACACAGGAGAAATTCCTCTCTGCATTTAACCCATCCTGTTATTACGAGCAGTGGGCAGCACATTACTGCACCCGGGGACCATCTCCATGATCTTCTTGCTTTGGTTTGGTCAGGACTTCAACTGGAGGATTTTACCTATGATGCATGTTTTGGGTTGATGGGGGAAACCGGAGTGCCCAGAGGAAACCCACCCAGACACGGGGAGAACATGCAAACTCCACACAGAACACACACACAGTGGCGTTCCTAGAGTGATTTACTCCCTGGGCAAAAGCCACTCTTGCCCCCCCCACCAAACCCTAACATCCGCCCCACCACCCAAAAACAAACAAGACCGTTGTCCATACAAACTCAATTCACAACAACTACTTTCAAAAACAAATGTACAGTTTTAATGAGTACTGCAATAAAAAATATAAACAATAATTACAAAAAACACATAAATTTGAACATAAAAAAGACCAAAGGCGCAATTGTTTCACATTATAGCCATGTAGGCCTACAGCTATTTAAGAAAGCAAAAGTGCACTCCAGCACCCCCTGGTGGTCACAATATTGCAGAATCAGTCAGTACTCTAAAAGCGCACCGCACCGGCACCCCCCGCGATGCCGCTAGGGGCAATTGCCCAGGTGGCCCCCGTCAAAGAACGCCCCTGCACACAGGGGTCGACTGGGCGACCCGGGGATTGAATCCAGAACCTTCTTGCTGTGAGGCATGAGCACTAGCCACTCAGCCACCGTGCCACCCAAAAGTATAAATAGTGTACTAATAAAAACTATAAAACTAATATGTTAAAAACGAGACACACACACATATGTACACACATACAGAGGTAGAGGTAGTTCCAAAGTCAGTGCAAACGGCAGTTCTTAGTGCAGTTGGAGTTCAGTGTGGTGAAGCTGTCCCTGAGTCTATTCAGTCTATTAAGTCTTTCGCATTGTTCTTGGGTGACTTTATTCCACTCCTGGTGCAAGAACTGAAGTAGCTCAGCTTTGTGTTTGTGTTGGAATTCAACAGACGCTGGAATGGAATGGCTGTAATACATGTAGAGATGCTGATTTCAGAAAAAATGCAGTGGTCTCTTTTTTTTTTTCCAGAGCTGTATATTCAGCTACTTCCTAACAGAGCAAATTACTGCATTACATAATAAAGTGCAACATAAGATTCTAATATACTAACGTGGTTTAGAAGTGTGTTGATTGAGGTTGGTGGGTATGTTGCGTCTCTTACCTGAGGTTCATGTCTCCTCTGAGGGCCAGGCTCACGACATTGGACAGAAGACCTCCAGGAGAACATCCGCAGATCAGCACCACCACCGCGGGCATCTCCGATAACTGGAACACCTGCAAACTCACCAAAGAACACTGGTAAAATCACTTTGACAGTATTCACTTACAGTACAGTGGTATTTATACTTTGCATTGACATCACACTGGGGTTTTCTGCATGTATGTGTACGGTGCAATGTTCAGGAGTTACCATGGTGACACAATAAATGATATGATGACAAACTCCGTCAATGGATTTAATGACACATTTTCAGGAGCCTGTGATCAATACAAGTGTTCATGGTCCTGTTTAGACTTAGACAAACTTTATTGATCCACAAGGGAAATTATTTTGGGTACAGTAGCTCACTCATCAAATATAATACAGTGTTCCCTCGTTTATCGCGGGGGTTAGGCTCCAGAAATAACCCACAATAAGTGAAATCCGCGAAGTAGGACAACTTTATATTTGACTATCATTCTACATGTTTTAAGGCTGTAAACGCCTCACCACACACATTATACACTTTTCTCAGACTGGAATTAACCTTTTCTCACATTTCTCTCTTGTTTAAACACTCAAACTTTTGTAGATTTTCAACAAAATGTATTAATAGTGAAGCGTGCACCCACTCATCGTGGTCAAATCCGTGATAGACCAGCATGACCGGCGTCCCACCCGGGACTGCGAGCACGAGACCGAGGCAGTGTCCAGACCGTGCCTCCACCTTGGGACCGCATCCACGGCCAACGCGGTAGTCCGAGCGACGAAGCGAAAACGCACAAGAGCCGCACAAAACAAGGCAAAGAGCCACATGCAGTGGTTTAAGCCTGGTTTAGACCTGGTCTAGTCCTGGTTTAGTCCAGGTTTAGACCTGGTTTAGACCTGCTTTAGACTTGGTTTAGTCCATGTTTAGTCCTGGTCTAGTCCTGGTCTAGTCCTGGTCTAGTTCCGGTCTAGTCCCAGTCTGGTCCTCATGTCTTAGTCCCGGTATACTCCCGGTCTGGTCCTTGTCTAGTTCCAGTCTGGTCCCGGTCTGGTCCCAGTCTGGTTCTCATGTCTTAGTCCCAGTCTAGTCCCGGTCTGGTCCTTGTCTAGTTCCAGTCTGGTCCCGGTCTGGTCCCAGTCTGGTTCTCATGTCTTAGTCCCGGTATACTCCCGGTCTGGTCCTTGTCTAGTCTCGGTCTGGTCCCGGTCTGGTCCCGGTCTGGTCCCAGTCTGGTCCTCATGTTTTAGTCCCGGTCTGGACTACGGATCCAGTGACTCATGTCTCCGCCTCTCGCACATCCAGCGGGACTCCCGGAGCCCCCCCCCCCCCCCCCCCCAAAAACACAATGTTGATACACTATAAAAAACAAACAAATAAATAATTTTTTAAAAAATCTGCGAAACAGCAATGCCGCGAAAAGTGAACCGCGATAGAGCGAGGGACCACTGTATATAAAAGCAGGTAATAAAAAATAGATTACCAAAAAAGATCAATAGACCAGTGTCAGATGAGTCGTAATTATAAAAATAAAATAATAATAATAAATGTGTATGTACAAATCAGAATAAAATAGAAAAATAAGTAATAAAATAGAAAATAAATGCAAAAAAGCTTGGTCAAAATTGAAGATATAAACACTTAAATCTATCAGAAAATGACTTAAAAGTAGTGAAATGATCTGTCCATGCAGCAAGATCATTTTACTTGACGAGTTATCTTAAAATAAACTACCACTAACTAGAATTATGCAGTCTTTGGTCTAGAAAGTAGATAATAAATGGGAAAACAAGATGAATAACCTGATATAATTTGTAAAATCTTGGCCCGATCAGAGAAATTTGCAGTGTAGGTGTAAGAGAGACAAATTAAAACACTGGTGGCTAATGCTTGTAGTTTCAGCTAAACCCGCTTTGAGGTCAGACTGAGTAAAGTTAGACTAAAGTCTACCGAGCCTCAGATAGAGCAGTGTTTACAGTTTGCATCACACCCCCGGAGAACGTTGACGACATCAGCTGCAAAGTGTCGATAGGATCAAATCCCACCTTAGCCAGAGTGAAAGCCGTCAGAGGCATGATCCCGAACTGAGCCACGACCGCGATCGCCACTCCTTTGGGTTTCACGATATGAGCCTGTGACAGCAGGGAGATTGGAGGGATTCATTAAGTACATTATAGCATTCATCCTACCTCTGTCGTCCTATTTTAGTCCTGGTTTAGTCCTGATTTAGTCCTGATTTAGTCCTGGTTTAGTCCTGTTTTGGTCCTGGTTTAGTCCTGGTTTAGTCCTGTTTTAGTCCTGGTTTAGTCCTGGTTTAGTCCTGTTTTAGTCCTGGTTTAGTCCTGATTTAGTCCTGGTTTAGTCCTGATTTAGTCCTGATTTAGTCCTGGTTTAGTCCTGTTTTATTCATTGGTTTAGTCCTGTTTTAGTCCTGTTTTAGTCCTGCTTTAATCCTGATTTAGTTCTGGCTTAGTCCTGTTTTGGTCCTGTTTTAGTCCTGTTTTAGTCCTTGGTTTAGTCCTGATTTAGTCCTGGTTTAGTCCTGATTTAGTCCTTGGTTTAGTCCTGTTTTAATCCCGATTTAGTTCTGGTTTAGTCCTGTTTTGGTCCTGTTTTAGTCCTGTTTTAGTCCTTGGTTTAGTCCTGGTTTAGTCCTGGTTTAGTCCTGGTTTAGTCCTGGTTTAGTCTTGTTTTAGTCCTGTTTTAGTCCTGTTTTAGTCCTTGGTTTAGTCCTGTTTTGGTCCTGTTTTAGTCCTTGGTTTAGTCCTTGGTTTAGTCCTGGTTTAGTCCTGTTTTGGTCCTGGTTTAGTCCTGTTTTAGTCCTGGTTTAGTCCTGTTTTAGTCCTGGTTTAGTCCTGATTTAGTCCTGATTTAGTCCTGTTTTATTCCTTGGTTTAGTCCTGTTTTAGTCCTGTTTTAGTCCTGCTTTAATCCTGATTTAGTTCTGGCTTAATCCTGTTTTGGTCCTGTTTTAGCCCTGTTTTAGTCCTGTTTTATTCCTTGGTTTAGTCCTGTTTTAGTCCTGCTTTAATCCTGATTTAGTCCTTGGTTTAGTCCTGGTTTAGTCCTGCTTTAGTCCTGCACACACACGTGAAAAGCTCACATACAAACCCTGTTCACACTGGTAGTAGTTCCCAGAGATTTGCTTGCCTGACCAGCCAGCTTCTTCTAAATTCTGACTGAATCCAGAAGGACGTGGAGCTGGACCACAGAGCACGACTCGCTCATCTTTGTAAAGTTTTGTCAAAGCGTGCGGTTTTGGCTGGCTGGGTACGAAAATTGCTGGGTAATTGCTGCTCCGTTCACCCTCAATCTCATTTGGCTCAGGTTACAAGCAGGTTTTAGTCTATCGTTTGGCTAAAAAGTTACATACTGTGTCTTTAAAATGTTATGAGAACAACCACATAGCATAACCAGGAAACCAAGCTCAGAATACACATTTTGAGTGACTATATTTCGTACAATTACTTTCCTAAAATAAATCAAGGGTGACGAACATAAAGCTGTTTGAATCCTGTAATCCTATAATGCATAATAACTTTTTATAAGTATTTGATATATTTCTGTAATTTGCTCATATTTCACAAGATTTACCTTGATCTTGGGGACCTCCATGGTACATCCCAGAGAAATCATGGTAACGAACATGGCACCAATCATAAGAAAGTTTCCTATTCGGTTAATCCCACTGTCTGCGGTGAAGTCAAGCGTCCCATTTAGACTGTCATTTCCGAACAAATCCACTTCAGACAGGTTTGCCATAGTAAAAGTGACAAATATGTGAATTAAAGTACATTTAAATCTACACGCTCAGTTTGAGTCCTGCCTGCGAGTCGTCTGATCAAAACAAACGGGTGGTTACACTGATGACAGGCACCAAGCCTTATAAATCTATAGCATGTCTAAAGTACATGGGCTATAGCTAACCTTTGCCCCTCTAGCCGACTTATTAGCAGCTCTCCGAGGAGCAGTGCAAGAAACACAAATGTTCAAATCATTTTTTCATGAAGCTTTTGTCACTTTCTTCAGTAAAAGTTGAGTAACCACAACTTTTCCTCAAGTAAGACTTCAATTAAACTATTACACAAGTAGGAGTAAAAGTATGCTGCTAGAAAAGTGTTTTTTTTTTCTTTTTTGCTTGAGTAGTGAACTAACGGTACTTACTTTTCTGCGTTTTTTTTGTTTTGTTTTGTTTTAAATACAATTTTAATGTCAAATAAATGAATGAAATTGATAGCAAATTTCATATACAGCTCTGGAAAAAAATAAGAGACCACTGCAAAATTATCAGTTTTTCTGATTTTACTACTTATAGGTATGTGTTTGGGCAAAAGGAACTTTTTGGTTTGAGTCTATAAACTACTGACAACAAATTCCAAATAAAAATATTATCGTTTAGAGCATTTATTTGCAGAAAAAGACAAATGGTCAAAATAACAATAAGATAAACAATGCAAAGAAAGAAGATGAAATCAGCCTGTTCACTTGTAAACTTCGGCGTAGACATCCGCTGAAGGTGAACAGGCTGATAGAGTTAACATGGGCGTAGTGATACGAGTGGAGAGAGACAATACGCAAATGCGAAATACGCTGCTGGATGTTTCATGGACAACTGTTTCGGATACAAATATATCACCTTTCGGACAAATGTTTTGTTTTGAGAAGAAAAACAAGCTTTATTTCATGTTCCAGGGAAGTTACCGGACCTACTTAGACTTAGACTTATTGATCTATATTGATCCACAAGGGAAATTGTTTTGGGTACGGTAGCTCACTCATCAAATAAAATATAAAATATAAAAATAGAGGGTGAAAGAACAAGAAGAAAAATAGGTGGCATAGCAACCAAAGAGCAATAGAACTGTGTCAGATGAGACACAGTTACAGTGGTACCTCACCTTACGAAAGACCCAACAAACGAAAATTCCAAGTTACGAAACGCCTTCACGTTAAATTTTGGTCTCTAGATACGAAAGAAAATTCAAGTTACGAAACGCGAAATCTCAAAAATTCAAATAATGCGCGCTCAGCCACACACATTATACGCTTTTCTCAGACTGGATTTAAACTTTTCTTACATTTGTCTCTGTTTAAACACTCAAACTTTCATAGATTTTCAACAAAATGTATTAATAGTGAAGCGTGGGGGGAGGGGGGAGGGGGGAGAAGACTGCGAGCGGACACGTGTGTGATCGCGCAGCATGACCCGGCGCACCAGGTCTAAACCAGATCTAAACCAGGATTAAACCAGGATTAAACCACTGCGGCTCTTGCCTGCGTTCGTTCATGTGCTCGGACTGCATGTGGTCCCGATGGAAGGCACATCTCCTCCCCTCCTCGCTGCTCGCCTCAGCCGTGACTCCTGAGGTACACTGGTGCTGCTGCTAATAGCAGAGCTAGCACGAAACCAGGAAATAGACCTGCACGCGGTGGTTTAATCCTGGTGTCTAGTCCTGGTTTAGTCCAGGTTTAGTCCTGGTCCAGTCCAGGTATAGACCTTGTTTAGACCTGGTATAGTCCACGTTTAGTCCTGGGTCTACAGTCTCTTAGCCAATCAGGACGCAGAACACAGTGTTACACTATAAAAAAAAGTAACACTATAAAAAAAAACTTGGATCGGGGCCTTGGAACGAATCAGGCTTTTTCCATTGAAATAGCTACTAAACTTACGAAAAATTCACGTTACGAAACCACTTCTGGAACGAATTAATTTCGTAAGGTGAGGTACCAATATACATAAGATAATGGTAATAAATATATATGTACAATCTGATTTAAATAGAAAAGTAGTAGTCAAATATAAAATACAGTATCAAATATGATGTTCAGTACCAGCTGTATACAGTTGTAGGGAGTATTGTCTGTTACATAAGGGTGAGTTGTTGTACAGTTGTATGGAGTATGGTATGAATGTAGTTCCTGTATCTCTCACTGTTTGAGCGGAGCTGTAGGAGCCTGTTGGAGATTGAGCTCCTCTGTCCCTCTATAGTCTGGTGCAGTGGGTGAGCAGGAGTGTCCATGATGGAGAGCAGTTTGTCCAGTGTCCTCCTGTCCCTCACTGTGACAAATGTCTCCAGCTCACAGCCGATCACGTGACCAGCTTTACGGGTCAGTTTGCAATCCGCCCGATGTCTCTTTTTCTGTACTGGAAATCAGAGGTGTACAGAGTGAACAGGAACGGAGACAGGACTGTACCCTGAGGGGCTCCTATATTACTGACCACAGTGTCAGACAGGGTGGTCCCCAGTCGCACGTACTGAGGCCTGCCTGATAGGTAGTCAAGCAGGCTCCTGTCTTACGTGGGCTCCAGAAAGCGAGCCAAACCGGGATCAGCTGAGACTGTCAGAGGTAAGCCGGTGTCAACACACGTAACTTTTAGAAGGAAACCCATACAGATCAACATAAAAAAAACGCACTATCCCTTTAAGAAGACTTCGGAAATCAATATTTGGTGCAATAACCCTTATTTTTAATCACAGCTTTCATGCGTCTTGGCATGCTCTCCACTCAGCACTGTGACTTATAATCTCGAGTGGGATGGCCTGCTCTGGCCACTCGGAGGTCTAGTCACTGGTACACTTTCATTTATAAGGCAATATTGGGACTACTGCCTTCGTACATTTGCACCCTAATTGCTGTGAGAAATGCTGAATCGTATTCTCTTCGTTCACAAGACTATTGTTGCTTTCTGTTCCTTATGCTCGTACAGAATTGGGTAAAAAGGCATTTGTTTACTCTGCACCTTTTGCGACTGGAGATTTTCCTTGAGCACTTTTAAATCCAAACTGAGAGCTTTTGAGACCAATTCCACAATCTGCACTTGTTTTTTATAATGTTTTTAAACTTTTATGTCTTATCTGTGTAAATATGTAACTGTGTTTTGTGTTTGCTGCTGCCTCTTGGCCAGGACTCCCTTGAAAAAGAGGTTCTTAATCTCAATGGGACATTTCCTGGTTAAATAAAGGTCAAACAAAAATAAAGTCTTTCACATTGTTCTTGGGTGACTTTATTCCACTCCTGGTGCAAGAACTGAAGTAGCTCAGCTTTGTGTTTGTGTTGGAATTCAACAGACGCTGGAATGGAATGGCTGTAATACATGTAGAGATGCTGATTTCAGAAAAAAATGCAGTGGTCTCTTATTGTTTTCCAGAGCTGTATATTTCAAGTAATATCTCCTTATGTCCAGAGTGAATGTAGGACATAAATATAATCTAAGAAGTAATCACGTTGACGACACAGTATTTTTGTAAATCTAAAAGTAGTGTCTGGGCTTGAAATGCACTTGTATAAAGAATAGATGTGAAGTCTCAGATGATTAATCACATTGGACAAAGTGACTGTTGTTGTGCTGCTTAAGTGCAGAACTGTCAATACTGCATTCCCAAGGCTGACCTCCTGCCTCAAAACCAACTTGTGAGAGCCATAAAGAAGTGTGATTAAAGGTAAGATAGACTCGGAACACAAGTGACATCTAGCGTTCACTTGTGGTGAAAAACAAACAAAATGTGAACTGTTCAAAAGCCAAAATGACCAAAATAGTGCAACCTTATTACACCATTTCCTGGTCTCTGTTATAATGTTGTTTCCTCATCAAAAATATACCTGGAGTTGTGTTTTGAGTTCTTTTCCAATCAGACACTCTGTTCTACCTTGTGATGTCATGTGGTAATACAGGAAATGCTGCACTGTGTTTTTAAACTCCACACCCTCTCAAGAATCATTTAGACTATTTCAACCCTAGAATTGGAAATCTCTACTGAACAAAGGGTTAAAGGTCACTGTTTTAGTCCTGTTTTAGTCCTGGTTTAGTCCTGTTTTGGTCCTGTTTTACTCCTGGTTTAGTCCTGCTTTAGTCCTGCTGTAGACAAGGTTTAGTCCCGGTTTAGTCCTGGTTTAGTCCTGTTTTAGTCCTGTTTTGGTCCTGTTTTACTTTTGGTTTAGTCCTGCTTTAGTCCTGCTGTAGTCAAGGCTTAGTCCCAGTTTAGTCCTGGTTTAGTTCTGTTTTAGTCCTGGTTTTGTCCTGGTTTAGTCCTGGTTTGGTCCTGTTTTAGTCCTGTTTTAGTCCTGGTTTACTCCTGTTTTAGTCCTGGTTTGGTCCTGGTTTAGTCCTGGTGTGGTCCTGGTTTAGTCCTGTTTTAGTCCTTGGTTTAGTCTTGGTTTAGTCTTGGTTTACTCCTGTTTTAGTCCTGTTTTAGTCCTGATTTAGTTCTGGTTTAGTCCTGTTTGGTCCTAGTTTGGTCCTGGTTTAGTCCTGTTTGGTCCTAGTTTGGTCCTGGTTTAGTCCTGGTTTTGGTCCTGTTTTGGTCCTGGTTTAGTCCTGCTTTAGTTCTGTTTAATTCCTGTTTTGGTCCTGTTTAGGTCCTGGTTTAGTCCTGTTTTAGTCCTGGTTTGGTCCTGGTTTAGTCCTGCTTTAGTCCTGTTTTATTCCTGGTTTGCTCCTGGTTTAGTTCTGTTTTAGTCCTGTTTTGGTCCTGGTTTGGTCCTGGTTTAGTCCTGGTTTATCCGGGTTAAAGGGTCACTGTTAACTTGAAAATCATGAGGTAGAACAGAGCATTTTGAGCTTTGGAGGTTACGCGAACATTTGTGAATGAAACACAACTCCAGGTATGTTTTTGAGGAGGTAACAACATTATAACATGATATAACACAAAAGTCAGTTTTGTGTTATAAAACAACAATGGTGCGTTTGTTTCAGTGGAGCTTTTCAGAGGGATATTTTATCAGTGCTGGCTATTGCTAAGGTAGTTACGTACAAAATATAATTTAACCTTATTTTGCTACTGAAACATATTTAAAACTGATTTGACATTTAAAGGGCCCATATGACACAATTTTCTGATGTTGTGATGTTGTTTCCTCATCACAAAACAGACCTGGAGTTGTGTTTTGTTTCTTTCACACATGTTTAACTCTTAGGCTGAGTTATTTTCCCCAAACAGAAAACACTCTGTTCCTCCTTGTGATGTCATGTGGTAATACAGGAAGTGCTCCACTGCATTTTTAAACTCCACACACCTTTACTAGAATCATTTGGATGATTTCAGCCCTGGACTTGTCAATCTCTACTGAACAAAAGGTAAAACTGTTAACTTGAAAACGCTTCATGTCACAAGGTGGAACCGAGCATTTTGAGCTTTAGAGATGTAGACAGACATCTTATTATTATTTAGACTTAGACAAACTTGATTGATTCACAAGGGAAATTGTTTTGTAATATGTTGAGAGTTGTCAAAAAGCACTTTTCTTAAACGGCACAGAGCAGTCACCTCTAGAACCTGCTTGTGTTGTCCGGTTTGAATGTGCACGTCTGGATGGACGATGTCATAACCCGCTGCAGATAAAAATATACTATAGATGGGATTAGAACATATTTTCTTGGTTCTTGGTTACCACGCTGAGTAGAAAAAGTGGAGAGTTCATAGTCCTGTTTAGTGCTTGTTTCGCTTTCATTTTTGTGTTTGATTTTCAACAAAAACAGTGAGTGACAAACTGAATATCTTGTTGTCTAACGCTTGTTGGCTAGCTAACAAAACAACAAACAAACAAACAGGCAAACAAACTAAATCAGCTTGTCTTTTTTAATTCCAACAGTTCTTTCTGGTCACTTTGAGTTAAAATAATGCTCAGATTAAAGTCTAATTTGAGTAACAGAGCTTCAGACAGAGCAGTGCCTCTAGTTAGCTTCACCCTTCAGGGAATGTTGATGACATCAGCTGCAAAGTATCAATACGATAGTTACTTGACATGGACCTCAGCCATCCTCATAGTAATTAAAACTTTACAGATGGTGCAGTCCACCAGCTGCTGGTCTCCATGGAGATGTTGCTTTGCCTAGAATGCTCCACAGTATGGTGTTTGTATTGCTAATAAAAGTATTCTTACTGTGAGTCAGGTCACTTGAGGAATGGCGAGTGGTCTGCCCCTTGTCTCCATGGAGATATACAGCTCTGGAAAAAAAATAAGAGACCACTGCATTTTTTCTGAAATCAGCATCTCTACATGTATTACAGCCATTCCATTCCAGCGTCTGTTGAATTCCAACACAAACACAAAGCTGAGCTACTTCAGTTCTTGCACCAGGAGTGGAATAAAGTCACCCAAGAACAATGTGAAAGACTTGTGGAGAGTATGCCAAGACGCATGAAAGCTGTGATTAAAAATAAGGCTTATTGCATCAAACATTGATTTCTGAACTCTTCTTAAGTGTAAACATTAGTATTATGTTGTTTTAAAATGAATTTGATCTTGTTTCTTTGCATTGTTTGAGGTCTAAAAACATGTATCTTTTTTGTTATTTTGACCATTTGTCATTTTCTGCAAATAAATGCTCTAAATGATAATATTTTTATTTGGAATTTGGGGGAAATGTTGTCAGTAGTTTATAGACTCAAACAAAAATGTTCCTTTTGCCCAAACACATACCTATAAGTAGTAAAATCAGAAAAACTGGTCTCTTATTTTTTTTTCCAGACCTGTACAAGTTTAATGCCATACTGTTGAACCTTCCACAATAATAATAAAAACATTGCTCCTTCTGTATTCCTGTCACAGGCAGTTCTTAAAGACAGCCGACAGATGTCACTATTCTCTATTGTATATGTGTGTCAGCCATGGATCTATTCAAATAAGGTCGTTTTCACACCTGCCTTGTTTGGTTCGTTTAAAACAAACCAGAGTTCGTTTGCTCCTTTGATTCGGACCTTTTGGGCTGCTGTGAATAAAAACCAAAAATCTCGATCCGGAGCAAACAAGTGAACCGAGACCACCTATAAAAAGCCAGGTCTCGGCACGGTTCCATACGAATCCTGGTGCGGTTCGTTTGAGGTGAGAATACAGACCGGTATCGATCCGACACAAGTTGGCTTTTTGTACTTAACGAGCTCCCGTCGTATGTCGAGCATTATGGGAAACCGAGGCTTACGAAACGAAACGAAACGAAACGAAACGAAACGAAACAAAACGAAACTTACCAGTCTTACTTACGTTTTGTGTGAAGAGCAAGAGTCAGAACTTGATGCGCACATGAGCTCTGTCCTTGTCGTCTTGCCCTGTGTCTTCGTCATTTGTAAATTGATTGTAAAATAGTGTAAACCTCACGATGCTGCTCAAACATTTGTGCAAACTGTATAAACTGGGCAAACCATATCGCTAAGGCTAGATTGAAAACAGCACATAACACCATAATTCTCCTCCTTCCGGGTTTGGACACTGACAGGGCTCATTCTGTCCAACGGCTGAGCGACCTCAGCACACGTGCTTTTGTTTATAGATGTTAGAAAAACTGCAGTGTGAAAGCTAACCGCGCCAAAATTTTTAAAAAATAAAAAAAAAATTTGGTCCGGACCAAAGCAAGTGAACTATCGGACTTTCCTGGTGTGAAAACGACCTTAAGATAGTCTGGTTAACACCTGACCATATCACAAGTGAGATATGGGTCTGGAAACTCGCTTCGAAAAATCCCGTAGCGGAGGTGTGGTTAGCGATTGCCAACGGCCGTTTATTGGGCGTTATGAATGTCTATCATTGAGCGTATACGTAAGTCCATATCCAATCATGTCAGTTGTCAGTTCAAACTACAAGCTTCCGTTTGTCATGTAGTACGCGTCACCGTCTTGCCACACCTCCCCCGCTCTCTGATTGGGGCCCTAAATCTGGGACTCTCGCTTGGACGAGTTTCCAGGCCGCCTTCCAGTTCGAAACGAACGGAAGCGGCCTGGGAATTCCCAGGCTAACCTTAAGAGTCAAAATTAAAATAACAACCAAGTCAGGCCAATACTTCACCTCAAACCCACCCTCACGATCTTGGTTCGTTGATGACCAGCTTTTCTTACCTTTACTGACATTTACTGACTTTACTGACATTGTGATCCAGAGGCTAATAATAATAATAATAATAATAATAATAATAATAATAATAATAATAATAATAATAATAATAATAATAATAATAATAATAATCTTTGAACAGGTGGGAGAAACCATTTGATAATTAAAGTGGTGTTTATGTTTATGTTTGTTTAGAGGGGTGTTTGGTTTCTCATCTCATCTACTTTTCTGGTACTATTTTTGTAATTCATGTATTTCTTATATACTGTAGGTATGTTTATGTCACTCAATCAATCAATCAATCAATCAATTTTATTTGTATAGCACATTTAAAACAGCCAAAGCTTACCAAAGTGCTGAACAACATTAAAGGTGACATAAAAACCAGGTAGAGTTAAAATAACAACAATAATAACAATGGTGACAATAATAAAATAATAATAATAACAACAACAATAAAACAACAACAACATCAACAGCAAGAAGGTGCCAAGGTGTCTCTTCCTAACTCTGAGTAAATGCCAATGAGAAAAGGTGCGTTTTGAGCAGGGATTTAAAGTGCTCCAGTGATTGTGCAGTTCTAATGTGCAAAGGTAAAGTGTTCCAGAGAAGGCCCTATCCCCTCTGGTCTTCAGCCTGGTCCTAGGGACAACCAGGAGGTGCTGGTCAGCAGAACGCAGACCTCTGGATGGGATCTGGGGCTGAAGGAGTTCAAATAAATACACGGGTGCTATGCCATTAAGACTCTTAAAAACAATCATTAAAATTTTCAAATGAATTCTAAAATGAACAGGAAGGAACAGGAATTTGAGAATAGGAGTGATATGGTCTCTCCGCTTGTGAAAATGTGAAAATACTTAACTTTCTTTTTAGTTGAAATAAATGTATATATCGTATACAGTGCTTTAACTGTTGTTGGTTTAATCCATGTATTGTTTTTCTTTTGATTTAAACTATTTGCATGATGTACTTTATGTCAATACTGTGCAAAGGTGGCAGATCGGAAGCTAATATATTTGCAGTTCGTTGCAAAATTTGCTTGTAAATGTCCTGGAGAGAACAATTACAAATGAGAGAACGATCAGTGTTTTTTTTTTTTGGCAATTTCCGATCTTTTTAATTATGATCAGCTCAATCAAATCCACCTTTTTAATAGAAATACTGTATCATACTCAATGTTCTGATTTTGTAATTTAAGAAGTAACAATATACCCTGGACAAAACAAATAGAAACATTTAGAAAATAAAAATAATTCTGGGTTTTGCGTCTCATTTGATATTTCAATGAATGTTTTTTTCAGCATATTTTGAGATAGATTTTTACTCACTTCAGCTCGTGAGCCTATGACAAAATTCATTTTAATTTAAAGGTCCTATATTGCACAGAATTGACTCCTGTGCGCTTTGAGCCATGTTATAATACTGTTACCTCATCAAAAACATGTCTGGAATTGTTTTATTTCATTCTCACATGTTTGAGCAATCCTGCATGATTAGTCTGTCCACATCTCCAAAGCTGAGAATGCTCTGGTCCACTTTGTGATGTCATGAAGCGGTAGTTTTCAAGTTAACAGCTACATTTTTCCCTTTTGTTTAGTACAGTTTGGCTATACCAGAGTTGTAATTATCCAAATGATTCTAGTGAAAGTGTATGGAGTGGAACACCTCGTTACCCCATGACATCACAAGATGGAAGGTGGAGGAGTGTTTTTTGTCGCAGGGTTTGTGTGTTAAATGTGTGAATGAAACAAAACACAACTCCAAGTATGTTTTTGATGAATAAACAACATAATAACATAGATCAGAAAACAGTGTAATATAGGTTATTTAAGCATAATGTATAAATATGTGCTACTCTTATATTTCCTACTGATCCAATACAAAAATATATTTAAACATCTAAACATGACAGCATCCTACCAGTGGTGGATGTGCATCCGTGCTCACTTCCTATTTGGAATGCAACGGCTAGCAGGTTAGCTATGTCCATTTATATATGGGTCATTCCAGAATTGGAGGACATTCTTGAAAAATAAACGTTCACTTTTCTGATTTTCTGCTACATATTCATCAATAATAGGTAATAAATTATCAAATGCTTGATTAGCTCAGCTTACGGATCAATGGTACAATTTTTATTACATGATTTATTTGGTTTATTTATTTATTTCCTCTAATCACAGTAACAGGGTTGCAGGTAACAGGGTTGCAGATCCGCACTAATGTTCGCTTTATCTCAGGAGTAGAAGCTGTTTAGCTGTTACTGCTAATCAAGAGGAAAAACTTATTTATGCAAATAAGTAAAGAAAAAAAAAAGTCTTATCCTGATCATTTGCATAACAGGGTTTGCCTGGAAGAATCCATGACTCATCGCTGTACCAGCGGATGAGTCTGGTAACGCTTGGTCCAAAATGCGCTGCGGTTGCACGTAGACAGACAGCTAAGTGAACCAATCAGAGATTGCGCCATCTTGATTCAAAACTGAGGCGGAACTTCCGCTGCCTAAGAGTGACTTTGCGGGCAAAGGCGGGTGCACTGACGTCACCATCTTTGAACGAATCAGAATCGCGGAGTCCGTTTGTAACCGGAGGAGCGAGCGTGGATGGAGGGTGTCCAAATGGTATCGCGCTGTATAGGAAATACAGAGAGATATCATTTGGCTGGCCAGGTAATAACAGGGTTGCATGAGTGAGACATTCAATCAAGGCTAACGATGTTATAAAAATATGAAAGATAGAAGAGAAGACAACCCTTTGCTCTACCCATTCTTTTGGAAAACTGATGATGTCGAGTCCAGGGGATCATGTGGTTTACTGCTTTCTTCTTCTTCTAGTACCAGGCTAAAAATGTTCTGGTAACAGGGTTGCGTGCATGTTGTGGGACACATGTTCCATGAATAATAATTATTATTTGAAATATCATGTCTATTAAAACAAATGTTCCCACAGTTACAAGAGATGGCAATGAAACAAATACCTATATTACAAAAAAAAGTCATTTAAATTTAATTTTAACTATTTGAGATTCAATTCGGTCATTAGAGGGGTGGTATAAGAGGAAAATTGCATTTTGGGGGTACTCCAGACTTATTTGGTATTTTAAAAACTATTTTCAAGCATTCTTTTCTCTTAGTTTTTTTTAAAAGATTTGGTCTCAGGCCAAATAAATTCACTCAGAAACTGTATGTTTTAGTATTTTGTATGTGGATTATTTAATATTTGATGGGTGGGATGTAAAATGTCCTCCAATTCTGGAATGACCCATATACAGTCTACGATCAGCACATGCACAACATGAAAAGAAACTGGAACTAAACCCTAAATCCACCTTTTTTATGCGACTACACCGTACACTTTTGTTGCAAACTAGGTACATTTGCAGCTCTGAGGTCAGAAAGTACTTGGTGACATCACTCAAGACTGTCCTGATTACAGACTGGTGTTTCTGAATACAAACACCTGGCTGCAGGGGCGGGATTTGAAGGTTAATGTACACTTTATTGTCCCCATAGGGAAATTTGTCCTCAGCATTTGACCCATCCTTCAATGTTTGACCAATCACACTGTTCCTCACTCCTCCAGAGCCCACCCCTCTTCTTCCTTCACTCTCTTCTGTCTGTATGAGCTGTATTTGAAATGAGGTTATAGTTTAGATGTTTAGTCCCACTTTAAAACGGTGCTATGGTATTGGACATTGTAGTAGAATAACCCTTAAAACATTGTGATAGTATTGTTCATTCCAGACCGGTCCAGTCTCGCTTGTTTCTGTTGTAGGGAGTATTATACCTCTGATGACTTAGGCCAAGATAACAAGGACTGAGCTGGCAGTGCTATCTTTCTATTAGACATATTCCCTGCATCAAAGCCCAATAAATCGTTTACTTTTCCATTTTTTCATATGTCACGTTCTTAAAACAGTCAATGAATTTAATATATTTAATATGTGGTTTACAGCCCTTTTAATTTATCAAATCGTCCCAAAGTTGATTTCCAGTTTGTCGGATTACCAAATGATAATGACAAAGTTCCTGATATTATAATAAACTAGTTTGACTAGTTGAAAACTGAAATCGTGACAGCACTAGACATGCATTGGCTATCTTATATTAACTCCAGATCATGGCTCTAATTCATCATCTCTGGCCTTGATCACAACCATCGCTTCTCTGCAATGTCCAATGCCCCCCTCCTTTTGTAAGTGCACAGATAACAACAATGGGAGTAACAAAAAAGAAATCTTGTACGCTGACTGCATATGGGGCCCTTATTATGTGTACAGTGTGTGTGTGCTGCAAGGAACAAAAACGAGGATCTTTGAAAGGTTTAACAGGGCGTCCCGGGACATATGGGGGGAGGGGAGACCTGACCTGCCCCAACTCATCTCTATTTACAAGCCTGTGTACTACTTAGTCAACTGTTGGTCCTGTAGTAGTACAAGTAGCTGAAATACCTCAGAGTACTGTACTACACCTTCAGGGAAATTGCTCTTTGGGTGTGGCAGGATGTCTGGATTCATTAACACGTCAGTTTCATCTATGAAAGCAGAAATAAGATTTCAGTCATTTAGGCTTATTTCAAATACATAATTACAAGTCCTATATTACACAACATTGACTCTTGTGAGCTTTAAACCATGTTAGAATGTTGTTACTTCATCAAAACATAAGTGGAGTTGTGTTTTGTTTCATTCACACATTTAACACACAAACCCTGCAAAGGAAAACTCTGTTCCACACATTTCAGTAATCTTCAAAATGCTTGGTTCTACCCTGTGATGTCACGTAGTGGTAGTTTTCAAGTTAACAGCTACCCTTTAATTCAGTAGAGTTTCAATTCCAGGCAAAATTTACCAACAATTTATTTTGCATCAGCAATGGAGGTTAGGTAGGATAGGTATTAGTAACCTAATGAGATGAGCTGAAGTGGAAAAGCAATTGCTTGAGGCTGAATTAAAAAAAAAAAAAAAAAAAAGATAATTCTTTACATTGTAGTAGACTAATCAGACTATTCATTCGTTTTCCATCCACATCTGCAGTTGTAGTAATGAGTTAATATTTTGAGAGATGCGGTGAGTGTTTTTAGGATTGTGGTGGCTGTGGGCTGTTTCATGTTTGACTTCGTGTATTTGTGTGTATTCTTGTAATCCACGTGTCTCAGCCCTGCCAAGATTTGGCTCTTGTGACACATAAGAGTTGTATGAACTGCAATGCCCACAATGCACCGGGAAAATGTAGCTCATGACGTACAGTCGAGTAAAATGCGTTGTAGTTCATTAATTACAACCCTCCCTGTAAAATATGTTATTGACGCTTCTTTTATTTCAGATTTCGTGAAACAACATTAAATTCCGCTGCACACACCACAATATGTTTTAATATTTTGTGCATTCACAATGAAATGTGTAAAATATTTAACGATTTTTAATTCCTTATTGAGTCAGACTCCATTTCCCAGAGTGCCGCGGGGGCCCGCGCATGCGCGCTGCGGCGCGGGGCTGTGTGTGTGGAGTGGAGTCACGTGGAGCCCGTAGAGTCCACCTTGGTTCTGTCCAAACAGTGAAGCTGTTGGAGCCGCTCGGTGCTAAACTGATTCATGTTGTTTTTTAGCGGCCCGTCCCTTTAAACTAGACTACTTCATCGAAGAATGAGCGATAACGATGATATCGAAGTTGACAGTGACGTGAGTAATTTCACTTTTATTTTTTCGATGCTTAATTTTGTCCACAAGCGCTCAGGCTGAGTTAGCTCCTCGACTAGCGTTAGCCAATAAGCTGGCTAGCTTTACACTTCCAATTTAAGCAGGTTTTCTCTTAATGCCCTTAAAATTATCCGAGCCTCTCGGCCTTTTAATCTAGCTGATCGTCACTTTAATTTTAAAAATATTTTTTCAAGTTGGTGCAAAGAAAAAGAAAGGTTTGGTCAAGAATTCCGCCTACAATTGTACTTTTTGTTCTGTTTTTTTGCAGGAAGAATCACCGAGATATCACTCTGTGGTGCGTAATGCTGCGGTTTGTCCCATGTCTGAAATGTCCTAAATGTTGCTTCAGAGTCATTTGACCCTGTTAATATTTAATATTCCTCGGTTTATTTAACGGGTAAGAGTAAGTGTAAGGTAAAGATGGTGAACATGGTCATTGGTCATTCTTGGAGCAGTGTTGACCTGCTGTCCAGATGCACACGGTGCTGTGTTGATGATGTTTTGAGTGTGAGCCGTGAGCCGTATGTGGCTGCAGCTCCTCACGGCTCCTTTGCAGGATCCAGCCCGTGTCCGCGGCCACAGGCAGCCGCCGACACCACGGCTATATTTAGACAGAAGCTTTATCCGGCTTCAAGCACTTTTCTTCTACCGTTCCTCATATTTTTCTTGTTTATGACCCGTGCGTGTGTGTGTGTGTCCCGTGGAACCCGTGGGCCGTGTCCTGCGCGCGGGACCCTCTCTGATCCGCGCGTGGATGTAGGTCACGCCGTTAAAGACTCCTCCTTCTGCTGCATGGGAGATGAGTATGCAGGAGGGAAAGTCGAGATGCTGGTCCCTGCTGAGCGTCGTGTTATGGAACAATCTGCCTCCATAAGGCACTAAATAACAGGCTGTTTTTCACTGACGCACAGCCGCAGCGCGCACGGTGCACAGCGTGAAAAACATTGCGGGTTAGTGCAAAGGCTGCGCAATATGCGTGATCTGCCTGCAGGTTTTCAGAGAAGGCAAAAGAGGAAGCGCCAGCATGAGATTAGGCACACTGGTATATAGGCTATATGCATATTGTTTCAGCAGTCTTGGTATAGACCTTTTACTATAATGTACCACACATTTATGGAAATAAAAAATTAAGTCAAACCATTTTAGTTTAGCCTTAATAGAATAGAATGCCTTTTATTGTCACTATTCATATGTACAATTTACATTATACACTTCAGTCTCACTTCAGTGCAGACATTTAAGTAGGATGTTTACAATACAGTATAGAAAAAAAATGCAAAAAAAGTCCTATACAAGCAGGTATAACACATTAGTTATCCAAGTTATTGCAAGTCTTGCTCAGATATTGCAGTAGGGTTAAATCATGGAATGGTGTATTCTTTATTTGCCAGCATATAGGAACTAATAATTTACATGAAATTTTCCGATCACCAACAATTTCCCTCTATAGTAGCTTAATGCTGTATTATAATACTGTAAGGACAGTATAGATATGTATGTGTGTGTGTGTGTTTTACTTAGGGATGCACGATATATCGGTATCGGCCCGATGTGTAAAAGTGGGCCAATATTTATATATATATACCAATATTTGTCAGTACAGTAATCCCTCGGATTTCTCACATTTCTCTCTCGTTTAAAAACTCAGGAGAAGTGTGCGCGCGAACACGTGCGCTCATCGTGCTCAAATCCGTGACATGCATGACCGGCGCGAGACCTCGCGTCCGGGTCTGCGAGCACGAGACCCGTGCCTCCTCCTCGGGACCACGTCCACGGTCCTGAGGAGGAGGCACAGTCCAAGCACATCAAACCTCGACATGAACCAACGCAAGAACCGCACGAAACCAGGCAAAGAACCGCACGCGGTGGTTTAATCCTGGTTTAGTCCAGGTATAGACCTGGTCCAGTCCAGGTTTAGTCGTGGTCCAGTCCAGGTTTAGACCTGGTTTAGTCCGTGTTTAGTCCTGGTCTAGTCCCGGTCTGGTCCTGGCCCCCCCCCCTTCCCCCGCGTCCCCCATCTATAACATCAATCGGCAAAGGTCCCTTAGCCAATCAGGACGCAGAACACAATGTTACACTATAAAAAAAAAATGAAATTGAAAAAAAAAAAAAATCAGGAGTCAGAATACATGTTGAAAATAAAAGAAGACATTAAAAAAATTATTTTGCATGATTTTCAGTCTGTATAAAATGCTATCTCAGAATTTAAAATAAACAAATATTGGTATCGGCTAATATCGGTATCGGCCGATAACAGCAGCATTAATATCGGATATCGGTATCAGCTAAAATTTTCACATCGGTGCATCCCTAGTTTTACTAAAAAAAAGAAAAACGAGTGACTTTCAACCCCAAAAGGTAAACTGAGGTTAGATTTTATGAGAGTAGAGAGATGCAATATTTATAAGCAGAATTCAATCAGTGCACATTAGCTGTACAAGCTGTTCGCTAATGTTTGTACTGGTGCATAATCACTGTACCTAAAATTGTAATTAAAAATCAGCCGATCTTTATGCCTTATACACGTACAAAAGACATTAGAGAACAGCTTGTACAGCTAATGTGCTGCACAAGCTCATAAAGCTGCGTGAAGTATAAAGACAAAAATCATTACGAAAAGTGAAACAATCTCCTGTGAGTGAGAAGTCGTGCACACAACTGCGGACTGTTTAACTCCTCAAATGAAAAGGACACATTTGTTGAAGTCTGTGCAGACTTCAACAAATGTGTCCTTTTCAAACTGTCAACTGTCACAAACTGTCTGATTGGTTGGTTTAGACCGCACTATAATTTTACAATGGCTCCTTCTGGTCCAAAAATAAAACTGAGGAGCAGTCTGAAAATGCACAGTATTTTAAATATGAATATGCTCTTACCGTTATATTTAAGTAGCGGCAAAAGATGTAGGTGAAGTTGTACTCATGAAGGTTACTGTGACTCAGAAATACACACAAGCAGCACAACTGAATTCATTTTTTTTGTATTTAATTCAAATTCGGCCTTCTGGAAACTGCGGTTTATTGGCGTTTCCACTGTTATTAGCACAGGAAGCTAGTCCACGTCCAGCCTAAGTGAAGTATAGGTTTTCAAATGGAGAATGCGAGGAGCTTAAAAGGCTTGCTCCTCCACTCTGCACCTGGCTGCTTATGTAATGTGTCATGGTTGGCTTTTATAGTGTCGATAGTCTAGTCAAAATAGACATCTGAAACTGCCCTGAGGTACCTGCTACTGCAAAAATGAAAGTACTTGTGTTTTTTTTTTTTTTCCAGGGCCTGGCTTGGGTTTATTTCCGGGGTTGCCACAGCACACCATCTGTCAGAGAGTATGTGAGCTTAGCATATTTGGCCCGGGTTGTCCTAATGCTCCTCCTGTCTTCATGCACCTCATTTACCCAGGCTTGCTACTGGCACAATCAAATGCCTTATGTTAGTGATGTATGGCAACACCCAAAACAAAAGAAGCATTGAATGATTTTAACATTTCTACATCGCGTCTTGCCTTAAGTACAATACTATTACCACTACTAGACTTGCATGTCTTTCAAGTACATGTCATAAACCTTTTTCCTAGCAATAATTGGATAAATGTGTGTGTTTTTGCACTCGGTGAGTTATGCAACGCACGAAGGCCAGGTTTGAATAGACAGTGGACGGGTTTGTCCTCCACAGACGGATCGTGTCTATGATGAACTGATAATAGCTGCTGTTCAGTAACTAGACACCAGCTTTTCGCCACTCAGAACGAAGCACTGAATGTACAGTCTGGCCGTAGAAGGCTTACTGCGCGTCCGTACATTCAATTAGCTTTGCATGTTTAATTCACTTGTAAAGAATAACGGGCAAGAGACTTTAAATGCGCATAATGTAACTTTTAGACCAACACCTCCATAGACGTGTTATTTCTCTGCCTTGATTTTTCCACGGTAAAGCATTAAATGTGTCCATCCCTACAGAGACAAGTGGGAGACTCCATCAAGCCAAGTTACAGGTCACACTGGTTGAAAGGTGACCCTGCTCACAGAAAGAATACCTGTAATTAATTGAAAAACTTTAATGGTGAACAGTGGAACATTCCAGGCAAAGCAATAACATCTCCATGGAGATATGCACGTTACAAAAGTTCCATAGTGCACATTTAAGTGTGCCTCTATTACATATTAATTATGTTTTGCTGCTAAAATTAATTATACGTGTCCTGGGCATATTTTCTCAATGTCTCCTTTGGCTTTAACTCCTTATATTTAGAAATAATTGGAAACAAAAAGTTGAAATAACAATATAGCCATTAACACTGGTCTACACATTTTTGGACTCGATCTGCTTCTGAGATAACAGTGGCTAAATCTCATTTATATTGATAAAATGAACTGAAAATCAATTGATAACTGCTGGTTAGCTAATGTATTGAAGATATTTAATGATATTGTTTTACATCAAAATCGCATCTGTTTATACAATAGATTTAGGCATTTTTGGTTAAAAATATTTGTTTTGAAAATATTTAACTTGCACTTCTTTATCCGTCAAGAAATATCTTAAGACATCAGGTGCACACAATTTCGAGGCATCTCTTATGTGAAATCCAAAAATATTTGATGTTAAAACCCTAGACATATTAAAATGAATGTATTGGAATGTGCAGAGAGGCTTTCAGATAGAACTGGTTGCTTGTAGACACACTGTACCTTATGATAAACTACTGTTTTTGTCTTACTTTGCATAAATTTCCTATTTTGACCCAATACTATATCTTGGAGACTATAGCCAATCAGCACTTCTGACTTACTTTTTCATTATTAGTGACCTAAACCAAGAAAAATTTCACTACTTTTGTTCCAGAAGCATTTTGCTTGTAGACTAGTGTAATTAAGGACATTTGATTATAGTGAGGAGGAAAAATAACACAAGATATTCAAATTCAAATTTGTCTGTGATCATAATGACATGATAGAGCACGTCAGCTACAGGTTTGGTGGTTGATGATTACACCGTTATTGCCATCAGACCAGTTCCAAAACATTCATGGCCTTTTCCTGCCCACATATTTGACAAAGGGCTGCTGGACTTGTCTTTGCACATGCCAGAACTGCCAGTCATGGGTTTGTGTGTGTTTGTGCCACACGTAGGGTTGGCAACAACACCGTCACGCCCCGAGCCCCGTCAATCTACTGGTCCATATGAACAGGAATGATCACAGTGTCTAAACCACAAACATGGGCAAATGGGCAAGGGAAGTAGAGCAGCAAGTATAAGCACGAGATGTTGGGAGATATAGTGAAATTGTACTGGAAGTTTTCACCATTTTTCTCAGAAGTATTGTCTGATCTGGTCTGATAATTGTAATAGCTGCAGGTTTTGGTGTCATCGGTTTCAACCGTGCCTCATGCTCAAAGTAGGAATCAAAAATACTGAACACTTTAAGAAAAAGCAAAATGTTGAAAGTACAATTTAATGGCTGTTGGCTACGCAATGCCATATGGAAACAATCCATTTCCAATTTAGTGCACGTTTTAAACTGCGCAGGTTAAGACTCAAATATGAACTTTTAAACAAATGGCAGAATAATAAACATTTCAGAACATTTTTGAAGAGGGCTAAACTCTAGTAGAGGTGATATAAAGTGTTTTTTAGAACACATCACCTGTAGAAGTTTCTGAGTAAATAGTGACTTTGATTCCATTACAATAAATCTTTCAGCCCTATGTATAAACTGCAGTGCACAACAACTATCCATGGTAATTAGGGATGTCAACAATTAATCCACTTACGATTAATTGTCGATCAAGACGTTGGTTGATTAAAATGCATTAATTGTAACTAATCGCTAGAGGAGAGGGCGCTACTCTGGAATGTGAACACGAGATGCGAACCCACTCGCAAGAAGGACCATAGCGTTTCATCCGCGGCCGGATCTAGAAGCAGTGCAAGATGTCCCCACCCAATTTTTGCGGCTTGGTTCGCTCCGCGTCCCGCTGTCTGCGTGAACAGGTGCGCAGCGTGCTGCACGTGCCCCTCCGCTCCGGGCCGTAGCAGGCTCCACGTGAAGGTGCAGTGGAAGCAGCCCGCTGTCCGGCCCGTGTGCCTGTGTGCGTGTGTGTGTGAAATGTTTTCCCCGATCAATTCTTTTTAAAATTATTTCATATCACGGAGCTCTGCGTCAAGCCGCATGTACAATATCCGCAATAAAAGCGCAAGTTTCGTTTTTACAAAAAACGTCCTCAATTTATTTTCAATAAAGAATGTATTTTGTTATTCAGCATCAATACATTTGTGTGCTTTTTACTAAGGAATAATTAATTGAGGAATATACAATATAATAATTAGGGCTGGGTTCAAAAGATCGATCCATGATACGATATCGATTCACTATCAAAAAATAGGATATCGATTCAAAAATTTGCGGATTGATCTTTTCCAAATGGTTATAGGCACTATTTTCTCGACCATTGAAGGAGAGCTATAAAAGGCGGCTGCCGGTGAACGAAACTGAAACTTAGAGCACCTTGCGAGATGGCTGGAGCTGCACAGCTAAAATCATCTCCTGGTTTGAAGGCTGATGTGTGGCATTACTTTGGATTAAAACGTTACGAGGACAGTATGTAAGTAGATCGATATTGGATCGGATCGTGGATCGAATCGCATCGTGGCCTTGTGAATCGAAATTGAATCGATCCAGGAAATCAGGATCGATACCCAGCCCTAATAATAATACTATGATATATCTTTGGTTCAGTCTTATGTATACTCTAGCTTATATTCTTAAAGACCCTATTGAAACACTAAAATTCAGGTGAAAAACGCCGCTTATCAGTTAATCGTAAGTCGATCGATAAGGTCAGTCAACCATAGATTAATGAATTAATCGATAATTTGCATCCCTAATGGTAATTAAGTTCATCTGAAAGGACTATATTTTCCTTAATTTAGTGAGTTTTGCTGTACGTGCCAGTAAGTTTAACTGTGAGCTTAAATAGATCTAGACCTACTTCCTCCTTTCATGTTTCAAAATCCCATTTTTTAAGCCTCTCTTGTGCTCTACTTGTTTTGACCTGAGATTGGAGGTCACATGATCACGTGACCTATAGCGTGTGCTAGCTGCATGCTAACCCAGAGATCAGATCAGACCAGGCTGACGTCCCCATGGCTCTGGATACAAGGATTAGGGTAGATGGGATCTCGTTGACTGAAGGCTTCAGTGGTTTGGCCGAAGAACCTGTAGATTTGAATCACGTGACCTGCTGCGACGGCCTTCTTGTAGTCTGAGGTTGTGGTTTCAGATTGAAGTTAATATGTGACTAATGAGGGGCTGGGGAGCGTTTCTTTGCAGGGACGTCATGATTAATGCCTGAATTACGTTTTTACATGTCACAGTTGATGAGTTATTATATTTTTAGAATATACAGCTCTGGATAAAAATAAGAGACCACTGCAGAATGGTCAGTTTTTCTGATTTTACTACTTATACGTATGTGTTTGGGGAAAAGGAACATTTTGTTTGAGTCTATAAACTACTGACAACATTGCCTCCAAATTCCAAATAAAAATATTATCGTTTAGAGGATTTATTTGCAGAAAATGACAAATGGTCAAAATAAGAAAAAAGATGCATGTTTTCAGACCTCAAACAATGCAAAGAAACAAGATCAAATTCATTTTGAAACGACATAATACTAATGTTTACACTTAAGAAACTTTACCTGCTACTTTATTACTTTATCTATTTAACCACCACTGTCCATCATTGCACTGTTTGCAATCATCTGAGTCACTTTATTATAGTGATATATATTACTGAACTGAAGTCACTTTAACTGCTGTTTGTTCACTGCTCAGAATCAGACATTTATTGTGCAGTGTTCCTGTGCCTTTTAACCTTACAGTGTTGTGTTTTTAGTTGATTGTACATACTTATTATTTATCTTAATTTCGATGCATGCTCATATTTTCCTACTGTTTCTGAAACTTGCGTTGCGACACTGCAATTTCCCCATTGTGGGACAAATAAAGGATTATCTTATCTTAAGAAGAGTTCAGAAATCAATATTTGGTGCAGTAACCCTTATTTTTAATCACAGCTTTCATGTGTCTTGGCATGCTCTCCACAAGTCTTTCACATTGTTCTTGGGTGACTTTATTCCACTCCTGGTGCAAGAACTGAAGTAGCTCAGCTTTGTGTTTGTGTTGGAATTCAACAGACGCTGGAATGGAATGGCTGTAATACATGTAGCGATGCTGATTTCAGAAAAAAATGCAGTGGTCTCTTATTTTTTTCCAGAGCTGTATTTTTCAATGAATTCTGTTTTATTCAACAACATATTTTTATTTTCACAGCACACTTCCTGGTTCTCTGGCAATAAAAACAATTGTGCCACTATTTTAAATGAAACAATCCTAATACCCGCGTGCTAGAATCACTGTAACCCTGTTCTTACAGCAGTGGGAATTCACTATCAAAACAAGACACGAGACTGGACTCGACACCCGTGCCAAACCTGCCAAGAAAATTTGTAACCCAAGCTGAGAATGACAGAAATCACAATTTGACTTGGAGGCTAGAGAATTAGCTCCCCTCATTAGCTATTAAAGTGTTCAATTGGTCACAGCCACACGCTCCTCTGTCGCCAGCCTCCAAACCTCACATCAAACTCTACGCAACAAGACTACATGCAGCACAAAGATGGCTTTAAATAAGAGTGTGTGTTGATAGACCTGTCACGATAAACACTATATCGACTTATCGTTCAGTACATGATAGATGGGATAATAATGTTTGGTAGTAAATATTTATCATGGGTACTTTTTCTTTATATTATTGGGAAATGTTTTGATGTGAGATATCGGGGCAGGCTTGTGTATTGACAGTTTAAACTCATAAATTGACTACAGTAAAACCTTGTATATCTCCACTGGCTTTGGAAGTCCACCCAGACCGTAAACTAAGGCTGCGTCCCATTACTCTGTCTTACCCCTTCCCCTTTATCTACGTCTTTGTCTTGCCCCTCGATACTGAGCTGAGAGGGCTCGGGGTACGAATGTTCCCCTAAGAAATGGGACACCACTCGATTACCGTTTGCGTCATCATCCCTTGCCTCTACCTGGCTGCTACGTCTACAGAGGCGAAACGTAAACAAACGTAAATAAATGTCAAGGATTATCAGGTACCTCAGCTCGACAAAAAACTAGCTTGTTTATACATGAAAGTTCGGTGAAAACGATAACGTCGACTAAACAGACATCACTACAATTAAAACCGCAACAGTTCACTAAAAGTAACGTAGAACATAAGCGTCATAATTGTAAACCTGCTAAACTGTTAATCGATAATTACAACTGCTGAAAATACATTTATGAGACTCCTTGGCTGGTCGATGTGACGCTGCCGACCTGATCCCAAAACCTGCCTGAGCTTGTAGGCGTACCCTTTGTTTCAAGTCTGGTCGAGAGCTTACTTTGTTTCAAGGGGTATGTAGCCCTCGGTCGTGGCTCTAACCCTTGATCAAAATTAGAATCGGGACAACCCTTGTCTTCATATGAACGCACAAAACCAAGGGGTAGGGGTAAGACGAAGGGGTAAGACAGAGAAATGGGACGCAGCCTAAAGCTACAATGACAAATGCAGTTGATTGAACTCGGCAATGTTAATTTTGGACATGGCATTTTAATTGGGCTCCAAGATTAATCACAAGCAAATCTGAATCGCTATTTGAATGGACAGGATCTTATTCTGCATCATAAACGGCTAAACCCTGTAATTTATGTTTGTGCAAACATGTTTTGAAATGTGATTCTTGGATTAGTTTAATCTTTGAATAGAATCCTGTGATTAAAACCTAAATTCCAAACGTAACCGTGATGTTACATCTGACAGAAAAATCACAATTTGATGTTTTTTCAGAAATCTGTCAGCGCGACATTTTAATAATTGTAGACGCGTTTAAATGAATGGCCAATTGACTTTCACCGGATGCACTGTTTCCCGGGTGTTGGCGTTGGCGTGTGTGGCTCTCCCTGTCTCAAGCCGTGACTGTGTGTGTTACAGGCAGACAAACGGGCACACCACAATGCACTGGAGCGCAAACGCCGGGACCACATCAAGGACAGCTTCCACAGCCTGCGCGACTCTGTGCCCGCACTGCAAGGCGAGAAGGTGGGTACCCGACTTCGCTATACCCTCTGTGTGTGTTTGCCAGCAAATATTTATTATTTATTATTTTTTTATTATAACTTTATTTAACCAGGGAAATCCTATTGAGATTAAAAACCTCTTTTTCAAGGGAGCCCTGGCCAAGAGGCAGCAAAAAACACAATTACAACACAATTAAAATTACATACAAATTAGTTAAAACACGTACAGTTTATGGAGGCTGTCTGAAGTGCTCTCAGTCTGGATTTAAAGCTATTCAATGAGATAAGTTCTGTTAATTTCCAGTTCTTTTGTATAAATATACCTCGCTGTCTGATCTCAATGGATGCCAAAATGCCCATTAATTACAATAGTACTTTTTATATACACTTTTAGGGGTGGGCGATATGGGGGAAAAAAAATCTTTATTTTGTAGGATTTTAACGATAACGATATTACAGTCATACCTCACCTTACGAAATTAATTCGTTCCAGAAGTGGTTTCGTAACGTGATTTTTTTTTTTTTTGTAAGTAGAGTCGCAATGGGGGATTCGGGCGGCCGCGAAGCCGAGCGCGCATTATTTGAATTTTTGAGATTTCGCGTTTCGTAACTTGAATTTTCTTTCGTATTCAGAGACGAACATTTTACGTAACGGCGTTTCGTAACTTGGATTATTCGTTAGTTGGGTCTTTCGTAAGGTGAGGTATGACTGTATGTTGATATTTTCAATATGTGATTGGGATTCTCTGAGTAATACTTACTTACCACGTCACTCATTACAGCTTCACGAGTTTTATCATACAGGGTGGGGAGGGCGCTTCCGCTTCGTACTTTTTACTGTGGTTGGTGCGGAGGTGGTTCGTTGGAAGAGGTTCGTTTCACGGTGATAGATTTCCAACAAATCTTGCTTATCACAGTGTTTTGATCAGTGTCAGTCTTTTTGAAACCAAACCATTTCCATGCCAGAGAAGTAGACACCCAGCAATCACGATCATATCACAGACGATATATATCACCCTCCCCTGTACTACCAGTTGAACGTTTGGACACACCTTCTTATTCAGTGTTTATTTTTTCTTTCCTGTAGCAGGCAGCAGTCTCCTGAAATGTCAGTTTTATTTTTTGTTTACTACATTCCACATGTTCATAGTTTTAATGCCTGCAGTTAGAATTTATAATGTAAATAATCATAGAAATAAAGACAAAAATGTAAGTGTGTTCAAACTGTTGACTCGTAGTGTATTTATTTTTAATTGATGGCAAGTGACAGCAAATGGCGACAAGTATCTGGCTCCATCAGCTGTCATGGTTTGTGGACTTGGACCAAACTAAAGTCTGCAGTTTTGCTCACTGATGCAGTAAGAACAAAGTGCCTGTTAGAAGAGCTACTATCTAGAGTAGTGGTTGTCAAACTTTTCACACAAAGTACCACCTAAGAACATTTGGAGTACCACCAAATACAAACCAGGTTTAACCAGGTCTACAAAAAGGACTACAGTATGATTTAAGTAGCTCTACACAGGGACTAACCCAAAGGAGGACAAAAACAGGATCATAATCATAACTGACGAGAAATGAACCAAATACTAGACCTGCAGAGGACCTTGTATAACACCAATAGTACACGTACACTGAGTTAGAGTACTGAGCCCAACCAAACCCACCCTTTAAAACAGGGTGGAGGCAGTTTGTTTTCCCCGAGGGCCATATTTCAATCCAAGCATGGGACAGGTGGCTGAACCAACGTTGTCATTGGTGTAACAAATGCCTATGAGCAAATTTCTTTCAAATATGCTGCTGTAAGCTATTACTGCGCTTTATTGATTCTACAAAACTGGTGGTGGGCCAGGTTAAAACGGGCCAAGGGCCACAAAATGCCCAGGTCTGATTTAGGCACATGCAGTGCTGAGAGGTGGTCACTAGTTGTTGCTCCTGGACGTACATAAGATGCTGTAGCTGATAAAGCACAAGCTGTGAAATTAAAGTAGAAGTGATCACACCTTGTGTTCAGAGAAAGTCTTCTGAAGTGTCCTGCCCAGTGACCGTGTGATGCAGTGTGATGGAGTTTGTTCTGTACAGTGAGGGTGAGATGCTCATAGCTCCGCCTCCTTCACCTGTGTGCTGTGTGTTCACTGTTTTAACAAAAAAGCTGCAGGAACCAGAAACATGTATTTAGGAACAAGTTTAATCCAAACATCTGATCCGATACTCGGACCCCCCAGGATTTCGCGGGCATTTTTTGTGATTGTTACGGGCTAAAATGCCTGAATTTGTGGGAGCTTTTCCAAAAAGTTGCGATGAAAGTTGCGGTGCTTTTAAGGTTTTTGTTGCGATTTTGTTGCGGGAGTAAGTGAAAGTTGGGATAAATGGTTGCGATTTTTGCTTTTTGTAATTAAAATTGAGTAATATTTTGAATACTGAGTTATTACTGACAAAGAATAATACAAGGACACAGAGATCACAGATATGGTCCTAAAACAACCTTACCAACATCGAAAATAAATTACTACTAGGAGGGGAACTGTTTCGCCCGGTCTTTTGCTGTTATTTTGTGGGCAAATGGTAGACATGCTTCTTTGCCATTAGAAGCCGTGTCTCAATTTCCAGAGCGTGCGGCTCGGAGCGTGACCTGAAGGGCATGTGCGTCACACATTTCAACAGTACACGGCGCGACGACTGCTGTCCCACTTCTTTTTGTCCCATGCGCAGTTAACACGCGGTCCGAAGACCGCAGTCGTTAAGCGGTCCGCGGACTGCAGTCGGGGCTGAGCAAGTGTGCACCGCCTTGACTGCAGTCTGAGCCCCCTTTGGGCCGCGCTCCGAGCTGTGCGCTCTGGGAACTGGGGAAACGGCCGCAGTTTCATTTTGTCACACGGAAGTAAAGCAGAAGGAAGTTGGTCGGTGTTCAATACGTCGCTGATGATTGGTCAAAATTAGTAAAAATTGCGGAAAAGTTGCGGTGATTGGTCAAAATTGCAACACCGCCCTGAATTCACGGGGATTGGCTGAAGTTGCGTTGAAGTTGCAAATTGCAACATCACGAATTCCTGGAGGGTCTGGATACTGGATCAGATCGACCCCATCCCTACCCTGAACACACCATCCCCACTGTCAAACGTTTACCTGGCCAGCCAAATGATATCTCTCTGTATTTGCTATACAGCGAGATACCATTTGGACACCCTCGCTCCCCCGGTTAACAACAGACTCCGCGATTCTGATTCGTTCAAAGATGGTGACGTCAGTGCACCCGCCTTTGGCCGCAACGTCACTCTTAGGCAGCGGAAGTTCCTCCTCAGTTTTGAATCAAGATGGCGCATCGGAGAACTGAACGTCCCTTCCATTCAGCTGTAAAATTGGTCTTAAATGACCTAAAACACATCGATTCCTTAAAACCACAGCAGCTGACAGCTCTAGAGGCCTTTCTTTTCAAAAAATATGTTTTTGCATTGCTTCCTACCGGCTTGGTTCACTTCGCTGTCCGTTAACTGTTCTCTGATTGGTTCACTTAGTTGTCTGTCTACGCGCAACGGCAGCGCATTCTGGACCAAGCATTACCAGACTCGCCGCTGGTACAGCGATGAGTCATGGATTCTTCCAGGCAAGTCAAACGTACTATCATATAGTAAAGTATAGTAAAAGGTTCAGAGGAGCAGCATCAGAACAGTAGTGCAAACATGAAGTAATTAAAGTGACTAGTGATATAAAGTGTCCAGCTTTGTGCAGATGTTATGAATTGTTCATGAGTCCAACAGCAGAGGGAAAGAAACTGTTCTTGTGACGGGAGGTTCTGGTCCCGATGGACCGTAGCCTCCTACCAGAGGGAAGTGGTTCAAATAGTCCATGTCCAGGGTGAGAAGTGTCAGCTGCTATCCGGCCTGCTCGCCCCCGAGTCCTGGAGACGTACAGGTCCTGGATAGATGGAAGGATGCAGCCAATCACCTTCTCGGCAGAGCGCACAGTGCGCTGCAGTCTCTGTTTACAGAGTTTGAGCTGTTTTGCAAGGAAGAATGGGCAAACATTTTAGTCTCTAGATGTGCAAAACTGATAGACATACCCCAGAAGACTTGCAGCTGTAATCGCAGAAAAAAAGTGATTCTACAAAGTATTGACATAGGGGAAATGAATATTTTCGCAGACCTTATTTTTCAGTATATTTGTTAAAAAATATACTAATAAATTAAAAATGGTTGATTCTTCACAAAAAATGATGGCAAAAGGTCAAAGGGTTCAAATGCACTGTATGAACATGTGTGTGTGTCTCCCCAGGCGTCTCGAGCTCAAATCTTAGACAAAGCCACAGAGTACATCCAGTACATGAGGCGGAAAAACCACACACACCAGCAGGACATCGATGACCTCAAACGCCAGAACGCCCTGCTGGAGCAACAAGGTACAGCACCCAACGCCTCCTTTTCACAACAACACCATTATCCACTCCTCCACCAACACAACGGATGTTAAGAATCAAATCAAGTCTCATTGTCATTACACCATATCTGCACAGCTCACTGTGAGGAAGGAGAGTAATAATCTGGAGTAAGTGCAGTATTCTGTGTAAATAAGCTCCATTATTCAGTAATGTTTGACAGGGATATTGCATGATTGTGCTGTGCCAATCCTTTGCACTGTTTTAATCAAAAAGCTCCTCGGGCCTGTCGACAGAAATTTGGGAGCCCGGGAAATGACCTCAGAAAGGTGGTAAACGTCTACTCTTGTGTTGTACAGCCAATACACATGAATGGGCTTCGGAGCTGCTCACCATGTTCTCTGTACAGAAGAACGTTACAGTCAAAACTTGACATTTTGTAAACTTTAAACAGTGTGCAGTGCAGCCACACTCCCATGGTACATGTGTCTTACTACTGCTGCACATTTATTTTTATCTTTACTTTCAATGCACATTCTATTGCACATTACCATTTCACTGCTGCATCTTCCATTGCACATTTTGATGCACACTGCACATTTTGGACATCTGTAAATAGTAGGGATGCACGATATATCGGCATTAACATCGGTAACGGCCAATATTGCCATTTTTTGTTTTTTTTTTTAACATATCGGTATCGGTAAAAGTGGGCCGATATTAACAACCGATATTTGTCAGTACAGTAATCCCTCGAATTAACGTTTTCTCACATTTCTCTCTCGTTTAAACACTCAAACTTTTGTAGATTTTCAACAAAATGTATTAATAGTGAAGCGTGGGGCAGGGCGAAGAAGTGTGTGCGAGGACACGTGCGCTCATCGTGCTCAAATCCGTGATAGCGCAGCATGACTGGCGTGGGGCTGCGAGCACGAGACCCGTGCCTAAACCGTGCCACCTCTAGACCAGGTCTAAACCAGGATTAAACCACCTGCTCCTCCCCCTCGGGACCCGCAGTCCGAAAAGAGGAAAGGCAAAGAGCTGCATGGGTGGTTTAATCCTGGTTTAGTCCAGGTCTAGACCTGGTCCAGTCCTGGTTTAGTCCAGGTTTAGTCCTTGCCTGGTTTACACCTGACCATATCACAAGTGAGATATGGTCTGGAAGCCACCTTCGAAATATCTCGTACCGGAGGTGTGGTTTACGATTGCCAAAGGCTGTTTATTGGGCGTTACGAATGTCTGTCATTTGGCGTATACGTAGCCCATAGCCAATCATGTCAGTTGTCAGTTCAAATTACAAGCTTCCGTTTGTCACGTAGTACGCGTCACCGTCTTGCCACCCCTCCCTGCTCTCTGATTGGCTCCCATTATCGGGAGAGCTCGCTTGCCATAGTCGCCAGGCTGTCTTTCAGATCGGAATGAACGAAAGCAGCCTGGGAGTTCCCAGGTTGGGTTTAGTCCTGGTCCAGTCCAGGTTTAGACCTTGTTTAGACCTGGTTTAGTCCTGGTCTAGTCCTGGTCTAGTTCCACTCTGGTCCCGCCCCCCTGCGTCCCCCATCTATAACATCAATCAGCAAAGGTCCCTTAGCCCTTACACTGTAAAAAAAAAAAAGTTACACTATAAAAGAAAAAATCAAGAGCCAAAACACGTTTTGAAAATAAAAGAAGACATTAAAAAATTCATTTTGCATGATTTTCAGTCTGTATAAAATGTTATGTCAGAATTAAAAATAAATATAGTTATCGGCCGATATCAGCAACATTAATATCGGATATTGGCTAAAATTTTCACATCGGTGCATCCCTAGTAAATGGGTATTTATTTATTCTTTGCACTACTTTTAGATTTTGTCTTAGTTTTTGTTTTGTTTTTATATTGTATTTTGTACACTGTCTTTGCACTACTTGGCCAGAGAGAAACAAAATTTCAATTCACTGTATGTTGAACACATATGGCAGAATTGACAATAAAGCTGACTTTGAACTTTTGAACTTATGTATTTAACTGTCCGTCTTCGTTCTCAGTGCGCGCTCTGGAGAAGGTGAAGGGCTCCACACAGCTCCAGTCCAACTACTCTTCGTCGGACAGCAGCCTGTACACAAACCCCAAAGGCAGCGCTGTATCTGCCTTCGACGGGGGCTCCGACTCCAGCTCTGAGTCCGAGCATGAAGAACCACCCACCAGGAAGAAGCTGCGTGCCGAGGCCAGCTAAGGGCGGCTACACGCATCCCCAGAACCTCCACAGGGGGCGCTGCCAGCTGTAGAAGTCCTTACGACAAAAAACCCAACCCTTCCGTCTCTGCTCTCCGAGCTGTTTGAAACTGGAGACCACACAATCACAAGGAGAGGAGGGTTGGTCCACAGAAACATCTAGAAAGCTTCAGGTTACCCCTCTCTTTTTACACCCCAACCCGTTTTCGGTTTTCTGAGCAACGATAACGATTCAAAACCCCAGAAAAGAGGCAGCTTGGCTCACACTTCGAGGACTCCAGCCCCCTTCCCGGGCTGTTTTTAGGGGAGGACAAGGCTCGCCAGGCGGACTCCTCCAAGCACTGTTATGTTGTTGTTATTATTATTATTATTATTATTTTGTTTGTGTTTATTAATTTTGTTATTCTTGATATGAAAAAAAATCTGTTTAGAATTTACACACATACACACCGAGATCGATCGTCCTGAAGTTTACCTTTTTTAAATTTGAGAAAAAGATCTTTGTAGCTTGCTTTTTTCCACTAAAAGAATGTGAAAATAATGTATAAGTGATGACCCCACCTCAGGCCCGCTGGTTTATTGAACACACAAATCCGATTTGTTAAATTTGATGTTTCGATGGAGCTTATTCCTAAACTTGTATTGTATTTCGTCCATTAGCTTAAAGTAGTGAATGACTTAAGGTGGCTGAAAAAAAGGCATCTCATTTTATATATTCTAAAAGCGTTGATTGGATGTTTTCGAGTTCCAAAGTATGTTATGCATCTTGTAGTACCTCACAAGTCCTGGGAAAATGCAGATTGTCACTTGTAGTTCTTGTATGATATAAAATAGTTATATGAATGTCTGAGGAAGCCCAGACTCCCTGTCCGTGTTGTGCTTTACACCGTGACCCCCAAGGAAACAGGAAGCCTTTGAGTGTCTAGGAATCATGTGTATGTATATTGTTTGATTTGATTTGCATTTAGGAGGATACCAGTAGAGTCAAAGGTCTTTGTCCATTCCATGGAAATTACAAGTATGTTGTACATACTGCCAGCAAATGTCTTGAAAGTTGAGGCCTACCTTTACTATGAGACTATAAAATAAACTATTTTATCCTGTACTGCGTGTTCACAACCAGTCATTTTATCAACAGAATGTACATTTTATTATAGGTAATATATGGAAAAAGGGGAAATTCAATTTGTCAACTGAACAAAAGTTTATTTCAATCAGTCAAACCTTTATAAAGCGCTTTTCATACAAAAGTGTAACACAAAGCGCCTTACAGTGATTTAAGGATTAGAAGATAAGAATATTGACTATCTCACACAGGAGAAATCGATTATTCTGTTATTATTTATTGTTTATTATTTGGTCAAATACGTTTCACAGCTCATCCAAGCTGCTTCTTCAGTTCTGGCTGAAGTGCAGGTGGACACTGCTTAAAACTGTCTGAAGGGAGCCAGAGAAAAGAACTGGTTTGAAAGGAGTTAAAAAGGCTATTTTTGTCAACAAAGAGAATCCTTCCTTGAACAGAAATGGAGGTCTCAAACATCATTTGTCTCCCATTTATAACTATCCTCAAACCTAAATCAAAACAAAACAATAGGGCAGCAGGTCAGGTCCAGAGGTGTCAAAACTTCCATTATGGCCCTGAATGGTTCTGCTAACAAGACCCACACTCCACTCCCACTGCATATTTAATAGGCCTACCTAACTAACAGAAACTGAAAACTTCATTGTAGTCATCTCTTCCCTTCGGACAGTTTTAAGCAGTGTCCACCAGCACTAGCCAGACCTGAAGAAGTAGCTTGGATGAGCTGCGAAATGTATTCGACCAAATAAACTTTTGTTCAGTTGACAAATTGAATTTCTTGGATTGGATTCTACCTGGACGACTGAGGGATTCTACACATATATAGGTAGTATATTTAAAAAGTGTAAATATCAAAATGCTGAGGTTTCTGCTAACAGTGTTATTTTCTAGCACATTGTTATTTTCTTAAAGGGATAGTTCTTTTTTTTTTTTAATGTGAATCTGTATGGCGTCCCCTTCAGCAGTGTTGTGCATTAACACTGACTTACCACTGACCGTGTCCTCTGAGCCCAGTTCTGCCCCGGTTCTGTACCTCACGAAAGTAGGTCTGGCAAGTTATCGGGGACATTTAATAAAGCATGTTTTTCTTAAAGGGATATGCCACCCCCAGGTCAAACTTGGGCATTTCCCCACAGTCCAGAGACTAAAATAAGTGGTGGAAAGCGTTTTCCTGCTCACCCAGCCATTGTCCGAGTCTGTCAGCACTGACCGCCGCGGTATCTGGTGCTCCTCCGCCTTAGACTGGAGTCTAACGTCGCCAGAGAAAGATTTCGGCCAAAAGGAATTAATTTGCTCGATGCTTTTCCCAATTACTTTCTGTGTAGTGCGCATTCATATCGAGTGCAAATAAATGTGCAAATCAACACGGAGAGCTTGACTTGGTCATTTTGGATGGGAACTATTTTACAGTGCGGAAAAACATAGCCGAAGCACACAGGGGAATCCCTGTTACGCACCACATTGGGAGTTCCCCTGTTACGCAGTGTGGTGTGTGCTTCGGCTGTCTTTTTCCGCACTGAAAAATAGTTCCCATCCAAAATGACCAAGGCAAGTTCTCCGTGTTGATTTGCACATTTATTTGCACTCGATATGAATGCGCACTACACAGAAAGTAATTGGGAAAAGCATCGAGCAAATTAATTCCTTTTGGCCGAAATCTTTCTCTGGCGACGTTAGACTCCAGTCTAAGGCGGAGGAGCAGCAGATACCGCGGCGGTCAGTGGCGACAGACTCGGACAATGGCTGGATGACCAGGAAAACGCTTTCCATCACTTATTTTAGTCTCTGGACTGTGGGGAGATGCCCAAGTTTGACCTGGGGGTGGCATATCCCTTTAAAACAATATTTGTCCAAAAAGTTATATATTTGCGTCAAACAGTTGTCTGCGAGAAATTCAGCAGTCTAATTCACATGGTGCCATTTTCTCTCGATTCGTTATTACTGCACGCCTATTAGTATTATTAGCCTATTCACTTGTAAGTGAACAGGCCAAGAGGACACGGTCAGCGGTAAGTCAGTGTTAATGGACGACTCTGCTAAAGGGGATGCCATACAGATTCACATAAAAAAAACGCACTATCCCTTTAAAGGAGAATTAACGTTTTTTACAATCTGAGCCTTATTTCGGTAATAAAACAAGTTGTTTTACTCACCCATAGCACTTTGGTGTCATTTGGAGCACTTCCAGAGATGTTTTAGATTTGCGATATCCGTAACGTGAGTTCTCGGGGCACATGTTTGCGGTCTCCAAATAACACAAACTTTAGCACTTTTCAAATTACAGAAGCTCAATGTCTTAGTCTACACTTTCGTTTTGAGTCAAAAGTGGCCTGTAATCTGAGATTTAGCCATAATTTCGAGTGGATGAAGAGCCCAGTGCGCATGCGCTCAGTCACAGCTTATTTCGCTCTCAGCTCCCGGGACCCAAACATGAAACACAAAGCTGTAAGACCTTTGGACCATCATGTTTGCAGTACCCACTTCAGTCAGGACGATTTTTTACCAGCAAAGGAAAAGAAAGAAGGCCAGCGGATTCAGCGCACGATTCTGAGAAGTAATGCGAAACCGATGGCTGTTCTCTGCTGCTCCTCAATCTGTCTCCGCTTCATTCTTTCCGTATCCATTCTGTCTCCTCATCCGTATACTCTTCAGTCTTCAGTCCTCCATAAGTCCTCTTCAGCCTCAAAGTCCGAATCTTCTGCCATGTGTCACTCGCAAACAGACTGAGCGCATGCGCACTGGCGTCATCTCCTAGAAACTATGGCTAAATCTCGGATTACAGGCCACGTTTGACTCAAACGAAAGTCTAGACTAAGACACTGAGCTTCTGTAATTTGAAAAGTGCTAAAGTTTTTGTTATTTGGAAACCGCAAACATATGCCCCGAGAACTCGCGTTATGGTTATCGCAAATCTAAAACATCTCCGGAAATGCTCCAAATGACAACAAAGTGCTATGGGTGGGTAAAACAACTTGTTTGATTACCGAAATAAGGCTCAGATTGTAAAAAATGTTAATTCTCCTTTAATGCCTAAATGGATCTGTATTCTGTAGTCTGCACTCTTACAGTCACATCTGAACCTGTGTTGCTAGTGTCTTAAAAAGGACACACCCCAGTTTTTCTTCTTCTCAGTGTGTGGACGGCTTATACTGCAACAGCGGAGGCACTGATTCATGATGGCTGCAGGTGCTGGTTTAACGATTCAGATCAGAGATGCATTTTTTTAAACCAACTGGATTTCAGCATCGAAACTGGCAACTCTAATGAGAGACTCTCTTGAGGCTCATTCTGCTTTCTGATTGGAACCAAAACACGAAATTATAACTTGGCCATCATACCCAACGTTTTTGTAATTAAGACTAAATCAGCATTACAGTTGTTGGCTATATCTGATTAGAATACATCTTCCTCATGTCTGGGGACACAGATAGGACATGTTTATTCATTTAAAATAAAAATATTACATAGAGTTCCTTCTAAATAATGGCTCTGTTAGCACAAACTGAAATATTTCAACACTTATTTAAATTCCGATGCAAATGCTTGTAAGGTTTCATGTTGCATTGCGTACAGTTCCTCTCCACTGCTGATATTCTATACAAAACCAACTCCACGCCATAATAAAAAGTACTAAAGCGCTTTATTTGCTAGGTTCATTATCAAACCCTTGAACACACTTTGACATGACTGCAGCAAAAAACGTGAGACATTTCAATCCGAGCCGCCCACACTACAGCGCGCAGAAGCTCCAGCCGTGGGATTTCCTGATTTCCGTGCCTCCGACCCCGCTTGCGGTCGCTATAGGGAGTCCGTTCGATACGTAGGCACTAGGACTCCGGTTGGTCCGGCTGAGGAGGGGAGGGCGAAGAGCTGGAGGGGGTTCCTGACGGTCTGTTATCCTGTGGGACGGGTAGTTTAAGAAAGTAGTGGAGTGCTTCGGCGACCTTGTCCGGGCACATGTTGTAGACGGGATGGGTCGGCGCCTACGGGAAGAGAAGAAGGGGAAGAAAATAGGTTGAGTGAACTTTTTTTTCCAGTGTTTTTCTGATTATATAAGAAGATGTGGGTGTGACCGCGTTTTTGGTATTACGGGCCTCTAGTGTAACGATTACATAAGATGACGCATTCCTTATTCTAAGCTAAATATACAGTGTCGGGTGGAAATGCAAGGGAAAAGATGACACAGGAATAGACAATGACGCTGAAAAAATGTACTTTTTAATCATTCTTTTAAAATGTAGTGAAGTGCATTAAAGGTCCAATATTACGCAAAATTGACTCTTATGAGCTTTTAAGCCGTGCCTCCTCAAAAACAGACCTGGAGTTGTGTTTTGTTTGGGTAATCCTGTCATCTCCAAAGCTCTAAATCTTGTTCCACTTTTTACCTTTGGTTCAGGGGAGATTAGAAATTCCAGGGCTGAAACGATCCAAATGATTCTAGTGAAGGTGTAAGGAGTTTAAAAACACAGTGGAGCACTTCCTGTATTTCATATTACATAAGGTGGAACAGTGTGATTTCTGTTTGAGAGAAGAACTCAACTTTTGTGTGTTAAAAATGTGTGAATGAAACAAGAAAACACAACTCCAGGTGTGTTTGTGATGTGAACATTATCACGATCTGAAAATAGTGTAACATGGGCTCTTCAAATTATGCAAATTACTAAAATGAAAGTATGAATCTAAAAAAACAAACACACACACAAAAATGACACCAAGCAAAATTAGTCAAAACTGCAAACGGAAATTCGAAACTAAAAAAATAAATAATGAAAACTAAATTTGACCTTGATGACAGTACTTATTACACTGGTCTACAAATATTTGGACTCGATCTGCTTCCGAGATAAAAGTGGCTAAATCTCATTTATATTGATAAGATGAACTGAAAATCAATTGATAACTGTGCTGGTTAGCTAATGTATTCAAGATATTTAATGATATTGTTTTACATCAAAATCACATCTGTTTATACAATAGATTTAGGCATTTTTGCTTAAAAATAATATTTATATTTTGAAAATATTTAACTTGCACTTCTTTATACATCAAGAAATAAACAAGAAATATCTTAAGACATCAGGTGCACACAATTTCGAGGCATCTCTCTTATGTGAAATCAAAAAATATTTGATGTTAAAACTGTAGACATATTAAAATGAATGTATGTGAATGTGCAGACAGGCTTTCAGATAGAACTGGTGCTTGTAGGCACACTGTAGCTTCTGATAAACTACCGTTTTTGCCTTATTTTGCATAAATTTCCTATTTTGACCCAATACTATATCTTGGAAACTATAGCCAATCAGCACTTCTGACTTACTTTTTCTTTATTAGTGACCTAAACCAAGAAAAAATTCACGACTTTTGTTCCAGAAGCATTTTGCTTGTGGACCAGTGTAATTAAAATGCTCAGTTATAAATATCTAATCAAAATAAAATTGGGAAATGCCCTCTAGTCTATATCCCAGACACAATAAAATAGTAACCCAGACTTCAGGAAACAGTACACTATATTAACCAACATCCGGATCTCCACCTGATTTACTGTAAGCGTGTTTGACAAGTCAGTTTAACAGGAAAAACTCACCACAGTCATGCAATATTCTAACTGTAAAAACCACAACTACCCTCTGTCTGAACTATTAAAACTAGAAGTTTAATACACACATTGTAGATATTGCTAATAACATATCAGACTAGTATAATGCTTTTTTGGACACTCAAACAATATGAAATAAATAATACTATAAAAGTACAATAGGAAACAATAGGAGCTGTGTCTGTAGATTATACACTGGTCTACACGCAAAATGCTTCCGGAACAAAAGTAGTGACATTTTTCTTGTTTTAGGTCCCTAATAAAGAAAAAGTAAGTCAGAAGTGCTGACTGGCTGTAGTTTCCAAGATATAGTATTGGGTCAAAATAGAAAATTTAATCAAATATTCAAATATTTTTTGTTTTCACATAAGAGAGACGCCTTGAAATTGTGTGCACCTGATGTCTTAAGATATTTCTTGTTTATTTCTTGACAGATAAAGAAGTGCAAGTTAAATATTTTCAAAATATAAATATTATTTTTAAGCAAAAATGCCTAAATCTATTGTATAAACAGATGCGATTTTGATGTAATAATAATAATACATAAGATTTATATAGCGCTTTTCAAAACAACCCAAATATACAAATGTAAAACAATATCATTAAATATCTTGAATACATTAGCTAACCAGCACAGTTATCCATTGATTTTCAGTTCATCTTATCAATATAAATTAGATTTAGCCACTTTTATCTCAGCAGGTTGAGTCCAAAAAATTGTAGACCAGTGTTATGATGGAAATTATGATGAATGCCACTGAGAATTCTACACAATTTAAACAATTCTTTAGACCAATACAGTTCAGTTGGTAGATTTTAGTCAAATAAAATGGCTAAAGTGAATTAAAGGTCGTGTGAAATAGAAATCCTCTTGTTTAGCCTTGTTTAATTTGGACTTAGACCTGGTTTATTCCTGCGTTGCTTCTTAAGTCTTGATTTAGACCTGGTTTAATTCTGGGACAGTCCTGGTTCTGTTGGTACAAGTCTACTCCTAGTTTGGTGCTGGTTCAGAACTGGACAATTTTACAGAGAAATGTTTGTAAAGCCTTTTGTATTTAAAGAGCCCAGACTGTTGTTTCTTCATCAAAAACACGCCTGGAGTTGTGTTTCGTTCGCACATGTTTAACACACAAACCCTGCATATTTAGTTTGAGTCCTTCTCTCAAACAGAAAACACTCTGTTCCACATTGTGATGTCGTGCGGTAATACAGGAAGTGCTCCACGGTGTTTTAAACTCCACACACCTTCACTAGAATCATTTGGATGATTTCAGACCTGGAATTGACAAGCTCTACTGAACAAAAGGCAAAAAGTAGACGCTAACATGTGTGAATGAAACAAAACAACATTCTAACATGGCTTAAAGATCACAAGAGTCAATTTGCATAATCAAATTTAACAGCTGTTGTTATATTATTATTGAAACTGATTTAGTGGGGATATCCATCCATCCATCCATCCATTTTCTTCCGCTTATCCGGGGCCGGGTCGCAGGGGCAACAGACTAAGCAGGGACCTCCAGACTTCCTTCAACCCGGACACTTCCTCCAGCTCCTCCGGGGGGACCCCAAGGCGTTCCCAGGCCAGCCGGGAGACATAGTCCCTCCAGCGGGTCCTGGGTCTTCCCCGGGGTCTCCTCCCGGTGGGACATGCCCAGAACACCTCCCGAGGGAGGCGTCCAGGAGGCATCCGGAACAGATGCCCGAGCCACCTCAGCTGGCTCCTCTCCACGTGGAGAAGCAGCGGCTCTACTCCGAGCTCCTCCCGTGTGACCAAGCTCCTCACCCTATCTCTAAGGGTGCGCCCAGCCACTCTGCGGAGGAAACTCATTTCGGCCGCTTGTATCCGCGATCTCGTCCTTTCGGTCATTACCCAAAGCTCATGGCCATAGGTGAGGGTAGGAACGTAGATTGACCGGTAAATTGAGAGCTTCGCCTTTTGGCTCAGCTCCCTCTTCACCACAACGGTCCAGTACAACGAACGCATCACTGCCGACGCTGCACCGATCCGCCTGTCAATCTCACGCTCCATCCTCCCCTCACTCGTGAACAAGACCCCGAGATACTTGAACTCCTCCACTTGAGGCAAGGACTCCCCACCCACCCAGAGAGGGCAAGCCACCTTTTTCCGGTCGAGAACCATGGCCTCGGATTTGGAGGAGCTGATCCTCATCCCAGCCGCTTCACACTCGGCTGCGAACCGCCCCAGTGCACATTGGAGGTCCCGGTTTGATGAAGCCATCAGGACAACATCATCCGCAAACAGCAGAGATGAGATCCTGTGGTTCCCAAACCGGATCCCCTCCGGCCCCTGACTGCGCCTAGAAATTCTGTCCATAAATATAATGAACAGAACCGGTGACAAAGGGCAGCCCTGGCGGAGTCCAACATGCACCGGAAACAGGTCCGACTTACTACCGGCAATGCGAACACAGCTCCTGCTCCGGTCATACAGGGATCGAACAGCCCTTAACAAAGGGCCCAGAACCCCGTACTCCCAGAGCACCCTCCACAGGACCCCACGAGGGACACGGTCGAATGCCTTCTCCAGATCCACAAAGCACATGTGGACTGGTTGGGCAAACTCCCATGCACCCTCGAGCACCCGATGGAGAGTATAGAGCTGGTCCAGTGTTCCCCGGCCGGGACGAAAACCACACTGCTCCTCCTGAATCCGAGGTTCGACTATCGGTCGAATTCTCCTCTCCAGCACCCTGGAATAGACCTTACCGGGAAGGCTGAGGAGTGTGATTCCCCGATAGTTGGAACACACCCTCCGGTCCCCCTTCTTAAACAGAGGGACCACCACCCCGGTCTGCCAGTCCAGAGGTACTGTCCCCGACCGCCACGCGATGTTGCAGAGACGTGTCAGCCAAGACAGCCCTACAACATCCAGCGACTTGAGATACTCAGGACGGATCTCATCCACCCCCGGGGCCTTGCCACCGAGGAGCTTTCCAACCACCTCAGTGACTTCAGCCAGGGTGATGAGTGAGTCCGACCCCGAGTCCCCAGCCTCTGCTTCCTCCTCGGAAGACATGACGGCGGGATTGAGGAGATCCTCAAAGTATTCCTTCCACCGTCCGACAACATCCCCAGTCGAGGTCAACAGCTCCCCACCCCCACTGTAAACAGTGTTTGTGAAGCACTGCTTCCCCCTCCTGAGGCGCCGGACGGTTTGCCAGAATTTCTTTGAGGCCGTCCGATAGTCCTCCTCCATGGCCTCTCCGAACTCCTCCCAACTCCGAGTTTTTGCCTCTGCCACCGCCCGGGCTGCAGCACGCTTAGCCCGCCGGTACCCGTCGGCTGCCTCCGGAGTCCCACGAGCCAACAAGGCCCGATAGGACTCCTTCTTCAGCCTGACGGCATCCCTTACTTCCGGTGTCCACCACCGGGTTCGGGGATTGCCGCCGCGACAGGCACCACAGGCTTTACGACCACAGCTACGGGCGGCCGCATCGACAATAGAGGCCGAGAACAGAGCCCATTCGGACTCTATGTCCCCAGCCTCCCCCGGAATCTGGGAGAAGCTCTCCCGGAGGTGCGAGTTGAAGGTGCCCCTGACAGAGGGCTCTGCCAGACGTTCCCAACAGACCTTCACTACGCGCTTGGGCCTGCCAGGTCTTTCCGGCTTCCACCCCCGCCAGCGGACCCAACTCACCACCAGGTGGTGATCGGTTGACAGCTCTGCCCCTCTCTTCACCCGAGTGTCCAAGACACGCGGCCGGAGGTCAGATGACACGACAACAAAGTCGATCATCGACCTCCGTCCTAGGGTGTCCTGGTGCCACGTGCACTGATGGACACCCTTGTGCTCGAACATGGTGTTCGTTATGGACAAACTGTGGCTAGCACAGAAGTCCAATAACAGTGTTGGGGATATGTTCCTTCTAAACATCTGGTATTCATTACAATCTAGTTGAATAACCTGCCCCAGACTGAACTGCAGACGACCAACACTAATCTAAACATGAATTTGCTTTAGATCCATGTTTTGGATTATGTGGGATTATGAAGTCAGATTATGAACCATGCCATTTCACATAGATCTTAAAGGTCCTATATTATTGGTCTACACATTTTTGGACTCGATCTGCTTCCACGATAAAAGTGGCTAAATCTCATTTATATTGATAAGATGGACTGAAAATCAATTGATAACTGTACTGGTTAGCTGATGTATTCAAGATATTTAATTATATTGTTTTTACATCAAAAACGCATCTGTTCATACAATAGATTTAGGCATTTCTGCTTAAAAATAATATTTATATTTTGAAAATATTTAACTTGCACTTCTTTCTCCATCAAGAAATAAACAAGAAATATCTTAAGACATCAGGTGCACACAATTTCGAGGCATCTCTCTTATGTGAAATCCAAAAATATTTGATGTTAAAACTCTAGACATATTAAAATGAATGTATGTGAATGTGCAGACAGGCTTTCAGATAGAACTGGTTGCTTGTAGACACACTGTACCTTCTGATAAACTACCGTTTTTGCCTTATTTGCACAAATTTCCTATTTTGACCCAATACTATATCTTGGAAACTATAGCCAATCTGACTTTTCTTTATTAGTGACCTAAACCAAGAAACATTTCACAACTTTTGTTCCGGAAACATTTTGCTCGTAGACCAATGGATCCTTCTGAGCTTTCAGAAATGTTAGAATGTTGTTACTCCTCAAAAACAAACCTGGAGTTTTGTTTCATTCACATTCATCCAAAATGTTCCACCTTGTGATGTCATGAAGCGGTAGTTTTCAAGTTGGCGGCTGCCTTTTATCTTTTGTTCAGTAAAGATAAGATAAGACTTTATTGATCTCACGCAGAAGAAACTTTTCACAGTAGCTCCAGGCAGAGACAGTTTGAACAAGAAAGAAAGTGCATGCAGGCAAGAATAAAATTAAGTAAATAATAATAAATCAGTAACTAGGAGAGTATTGGAAAAAGATATTGCCGTTTGGATATATAGATATACAGTGGAGTTCTACAGTCTAATGGCGGTGGGGATGAAGGATCTGTGGTAGCGCTCCTTCTTGCACTGGGGTGCCTCAGTCGGCTGCTGAAGGAGCTGCTCAGCTCCTCTACAGTCCGGTGCAGAGGGAGAGCAGAGGCCACCACAGCTGGGCAATTCCAGGTTTGAAATCAGCCAAATGATTCTAGTGGAGGTGTATGGAGTTTAAAAACACAGTGGAGCACTTCCTGTATTACCAAGTGACATCACAAGGTGGTGTTTTCTTGGGTTTTCAGTTTGAGAGAAGAACTCGGCCTAAATATGCAGCGTTTGTGTGTTAAACGTGTGAATGAAACAAAACACAACTCCAGGAAACAACATTATAACACAGATCAGAAGATTGAGTAATATGAGCCCTCTAATGAGAGAAGAACCTCCTCACCAGTCTGTTGTCCTCCTTGCCCAGGATGAGCTCGTGGTGGGACTGCAGGTTCCCGAAGTGCTGTGCTATGGACAGTCCACTCAGGCAGTAACACGTGTGGTAAAAGTCTCTGGCTCTGTGCGCAAAAACAGCAAAAATAGTGGAATCAATCATTTAACAAGAAGTTTAAAAAAAAAAACAGGAACAATGACTGTTGCTAACCCGACGTAAGATGTGATTACCCCCCAGGCCAGGGCACAAACAGTTAATAAGAATACATGTATACAGCTCTGGAAAAAAATAAGAGACCACTGCATTTTCTTCTGAAATCAGCATCTCTACATGTATTACAGCCATTCCATTCCAGTGTCTGTTGAATTCCAACACAAACACAAAGCTGAGCTACTTTAGTTCTTGCACCAGGAGTGGAATAAAGTCACCCAAGAACAATGTGAAAGACTTGTGGAGAGCATGCCAAGACGCATGAAAGCTGTGATTAAAAATAAGGGTTGTTGCAGCAAATATTGATTTCTGAACTCTTCTTAAGTGTAAACATTAGTATTATGTTGTTTTAAAATGAATTTGATCTTGTTTCTTTGCATTGTTTGAGCTCTGAAAACATGTATCTTTTTTGTTATTTTGACCATTTGTCATTTTCTGCAAATAAATGCTCTAAACGATATTTTATTTGGAATTTGGGGGAAATGTTGTCAGTAGTTTATAGACTCAAACAAAAACGTAAAATAATCATATTGATTTATTAAGTTGGGCTGGTCTGGATTTATTCGATCCGAATCATTTATTTATGAATACATTTTTTCCTTTTTATTTTGAAATTGCATGTCAACAGGTCAATGCACTTCGCTCATCCAAGAAGATTCTGCGAGTCACTGCCTTATATTTGTCTGAAGGGAGGTTCTAACTACACTGAAACTAACACACGCTTGTTTTTGAAGTAAATACCTGTTAAGTCGAATGAAAGTGCAACTGCCCTAAGGTGTGAACTGTCACCTGAGTCACATTGTGAATGATCGTTCCTGCCCCTAATGGGTGACCTCACGCCTCACACTGTATTAACCAACCCCATTGATTTCTTTGATTTGGGTCTGTGGATGGAGCTGTCGCCCAGTCCATTTCTGTTCAAAGATTAATTTTCTTTACAAATACAGCTCTGGAAAAAAATAAGAGACCACTGCATTTTTTTCTGAAATCATGTATTACAGCCATTCCATTCCAGCGTGTATCTTTTGTTGTATCTTTTTTTTTATTTTGACCATTTGTCAAATTCTGCAAATAAATGCTCTATAGGATAATATTTTTATTTGGAATTTGGTGGAAATGTTGTCAGTAGTTTATAGACTCAAACAAAAATGTTCCTTTTGCCCAAACACATAACTATAAGTAGTAAAATCAGAAAAACTGATCATTTTGCAGTGGTCTCTTATTTTTTTCCAGAGCTGTATAGCCTATTTGACCTTTCCCCCACACCACCTCTTCTGGATCTGTTCTCTGTAAACTAAACTTGTCAAAACATTCTGTATTCAAGTTGGGCAGATTCCATTTTGAAAACCTCGTAGCCTGTTTGAAATCCGTCTCTAGCTGAGCCCTGTGTGTGTGATGGTCTGCCTGTTCTCCGTGTGTTCCTGTGGGTCCAGATGGTACTGAAGGTAAAGTGGTCTAATGCTGTAGTGGTACTGACTTGCCCGGCTTGTCCAGCAGGCCTCCTGAGGGGTTCTGGCAGCACAGGAGGATGTACTCCTGTAAGGCCTGCTGCTCGAACATCCACCTCTGCTCACTGAGCGCAGACTCGCCTGAACACAAACGCACAAACACACACAGGACACTGAAGAGGGGGGCAAACGCGCTTCACACATGTCACAATATTATTACTTAGGCTGCGTCCCATTTCTCTGTCTTACCCCTTCGTCTTACCCCTACCCCTTGGTTTTGCGCGTTCATGTGAGGGCAAGGGGTGTCCCGAGTCTAATTTTGATCAAGGGCTCGGGCCACGACGGAGGGCTACATACCCCTTGAAACGAAGTAAGCTCTTGACCAGACTTGGAACGAAGGGGTACGCCTACAAGCTCAGGCAGGTTTTGGGATCAGGATGGCAGCGTCACATCGACCAGCCAAGGAGTCTCATAAATGTATTTTCAGCAGTTGTAATTATCGATTAACAGTTTAGCAGGTTTACAATTATGACACTTATGTTCTACGTTACTTTTACTGAACTGTTGTTGCAGTTTTAATTGTAGTGATGTCTGTTTAGCCGACGTTATCGTTTTCATCGAACTTTCATGTATAAATAAGCTAATTTTTTTGTCGAGCTGAGGTACCCGATAATCCTTGACATTTGTTTACGTTTGTTTGCGTCAATTGTTGTCGCCTCTGTAGACGTAGCAGCTCAGGTAGAGGCAAGGGATGATGACGCAAACGGTAATCGAGTGGTGTCCCATTTTTTAGGGGAACATTCGTACCCCGAGCCCTCTCAGCTCGGTATCGAGGGGCAAGACAAAGACGTAGATAAAGGGGAAGGGGTAAGACAGAGTAATGGGACACAGCTTTAATCATTAAACCTCCAACTTTTAGTTTGAAGCAAATCAATTATGCACAATCCATAATCCAATTTAACCATATTAGAGTTGTTTCTTTACTTACTTGCTGCACTTTACTCACCCAAAGTTGTATTTAGAGTGATTTGTGCATGTTTGAGCAATCTTTAATCGCTTATTTCCAACAACCCCTTTTTTCAGCACCACGGTACACGTCCACTGCTCTGTATTTTTTTTTTAATTCTCTGATACATGTATGATTTAGCAGCGTCGTTTAGTCATTTTGGTACAATTTTTTAAAAAAAAATCTGCGTCTCAGTGTGTTCTGCAGCTGTTCATCGGAGCAGATACACGGCTCCCACTGGACGCCTCTGTTTTCTAACACGGAAGTCAGCGGGGATGTTTATTTTATTCAGTCGTTTTAGATGAATATTGCGATTTAAAATGTCCAAAATATGACGTAATGATCCACGGGTGTCATAGATTATAACTATATAACAGACAAAAGCACAGTATGTCTTATTTAACTTCTTTAGAGTAAATGGCTTTTGTTTTTAACGACAATGTAAAGTACTCATAAAATAAATAGAATGAGCAGCTATCAAACGCACATTAATCCATTAATTAGCATCCCACAGAATGTATTAGCTTCTATTATAAAGGAAACCGTAACTTGATTCCATTAAATTTACCACAAGCAATAACACATGAAATGAACAGATTTAATCATCAAAGTAATGTAATTTTGTTTTAATGAAATACAGTGCACTGAAATGACGGAATTAAATTTGTATGAGTGAAATACACTTTTATTACAGTGAACCCAGGATGACTAGCTGACTGCATCGCTCATATAAATAAACAAATGCACAAATAATTAATCGTTGCGTTCACGTGACCTTCTCTGCTCCCTTTAGTTTCAAATTGGGCTGAAGAAGTGTTTTTTTTAAGTGGTTTTTGGTCTGTATCTGTAATTACCGGGTCTATCCACATGTCAAAAAAAACGGTTACAAAAAAAAAAGCAGATCCCTAACAAATAATAACGTTAAACATGTTTGTAAAGCTGGACACGTGATCAGCTGTGAACTGGAGACATTTGTCACAGTGAGGGACAGGAGGACACTGGACAAACTGCTCTCCATCATGGACATACAGTAGATCAACAGAGGAGCTCATTCTCCAACAGGCTCCTACAGCTCCACTCAAACAGTGAGAGATACAGGACTACATTCATACTATAATACTCCCTACAACTGTACAACAACTCAATCTAAAGTAATGGATAATCTTATGCTCTGTCAATCAGTACATTATTGCACTGCCGTTCCTGCATATAGCTGTGATTTTATATTTTATTACTTATTTTTCTATTTTTATTTTGACTTATACATTTATTTTTATAATTACGTCTCATTTGACACCGGTCTCTTGCCATCTTTTTTGCTATACCATCTAGTTTTGTTACTCTCTGTTATATACAGTATTACAGCTCTGGAAAAAAATAAGAGACCACAGCATTTTTTTCTGAAATCAGCATCTACATGTATTACAGCCATTCCATTCCAGCGTCTGTTGAATTCCAACACAAACACAAAGCTGAGCTACTTCAGTTCTTGCACCAGGAATGGAATAAAGTCACCCAAGAACAATGTGAAAGACTTGTGGAGAGCATGCCAAGACGCATGAAAGCTGTGATTAAAAATAAGGGTTATTGCACCAAATATTGATTTCTGAACTCTTCTTAAGTGTAAACATTAGTATTATGTTTGAAAACTTGTCTTGAGGTCTTTTTTGTTATTTTGACCATTTGTCATTTTCTGCATATAAATGCTCTAAACGATAATATTTATATTTGGAATTTGGGGGAAATGTTGTCAGTAGTTTACAGACTCAAACAAAAATGTTCCTTTTGCCCAAACACATACCTATAAGTAGTAAAATCAGAAAAACTGATAATTTTGGAGTGGTCTCTTATTTTTTCCAGAGCTGTATATTTGATGAGTAAGCTACTGTATCCAAATAATATCCCTTGTGAATCAATAAAGCTTGTCTAAGTCTAACATGTTGATTAAAAGTTTGTAGATTTCTTTCAAAAACAGCGCATTTTCCATCGAATTATATAGGCCTCTGCCCGTCATCTGAAATTCCACCAAATTTCTAGCGTGTGAACACAAACTATGATCCTTTAACCAGGTCATTTATCGAACACTACCTTACATAAAACTATAAATTGAAGCAGAGTGTTGAATGTTGTCGTTGTCATAGTTACCCTCTTTGCAGAAGGCCCTGTGCAGCAGAGGCAGGAGCCCCGCCTGCCAGAACGAGTAACACCCGTCCACCAGTTTGTTGCAGCGGCCCTGGAAGCCGCCCTCGAAGCGCATCTGTCTGCTCACCACCCATCGCTACAGAAAACACACACACATTAGGTTAGGTTAATACTTATAATAATAATAACACCCAAGCATGCCGTTTTATAGGCCCTATGTCATCAGAAAGTTTAAAATAAATCCACCGTGACCATACATTTTGAAATATTAACCAACACCAAATCAAAATACTAAAGTTTTAAGCCTTTATAACAAAAAGTGAGCTACTAATTTGAATTTCCAGGGTAGAAATAACTTATAGCCTTTTCTATTATGTACCATTTTCTAGCTTCAAAGTTGGATTTAAAGGTGCGTTATGTAACTTTTTGGTTGGGGGACCGTCATCTGCTTGTCATTGCTCTGCCTGGAAAGTTCCACAATATGATATTAAACAGCTCTACTTTACATTTTTTCAACTACAGGTGGTTTTATAGCTCAAAAATACCAAGAAAAACAGGCATTTGGACCGTGAGCGGGGTCGCCTCTCCACAGATCTGACCTGTAACTTGGTCTTGTCCAGACAAAGCAATAACATCTCCATGGAGAAAAGCATTAGACGGACTCTCCAGCAGAAGTTACACAATTTAGACCTTTAAGCCCCACAAATACTGTAATTTGTGGTAACGTATGTAATTTATAAATGAAAAAAAATATTGTGCAGTGAATATTTCTGCAAGTATTTGTCCAGTCAAACCTAAAAATCAAGATTTGGAATTCAGAATATGTTTGTTTACATTCTTCAAGGGACAGTGTGTAAGATTTTTACCCGTTAATTACAGAAATTGAAGATACCCATTCAAAAATACAGCGTTTTCCAAGCCTTTTCACTTCCATCATGAAATCAAAGTATTCTGTTGGACTTAAAGGCAAAGTAACGTTATTTTACAATCTGAGCCTTCTTTCGGTAATAAAAACAAGTCGTTTGACTCACCCATACGTTCGTGTCATTTGGAGCTGTTTGAAGAAAGTTATGTTGTAGCGTAACCATTAGCATTTGTTTTCGGGGCATTACTTTGCGGTCTCCAAATAACACAAACTTTAGCACTTTTCAAATCATAGAAGCCCGATGTCTTAATGAAATATTTCGTTTGAAGCAAAAGTGGCCTGTAATCCGAGATTTATCCATAGTTTTCAGCTTTGCGTTTCATGTTTGGGTCCCAGGACCCATGCGCACTGGCGTCCTCATCTACTCGAAACTATGGCTAAATCTCGGATTACAGGCCACTTTTGCTTCAAACGATTTCTTACATTAAGACATCGGGCTTCTATGATTTGAAAAGTGCTAAAGTTTGTGTTATTTGGAGACCGCAAAGTAATGCCCCGAGCAAATGATACAGCACCATGTTAAGGATACGGGATTATTACTAGAACAGAACGGCTCAACATAAGTTCTGCGATACTGCTCCAATTGACAGAAAAATGCTATGGGTGAGTAAAACTACTTGTTTTATTGCCGAAAGAAGGCTCAGATTGTAAAAAAACGTTAATTTGCCTTTAAGATATACCTGCATAAAAGGGGGATTGTAGAGGCAGCCATTTTGATTACGAGAGCCGCAGAAGGACATTTGGGCTCCGCCTTCGCCTTCGGCAAGGCTCGTGGTTTGGGTAAACAACGACAAGCATGTTGCCGGATCACACATCGTAATGGATCTAACACGTGTTTTGGACTAAATTGTTTTACTGGATTTTATTCGCTGGATCCTTACGGACAGACTGAGACCAAGTTTATGGTGAAATACTTAAGTTTAACCTGTCCAGAGCCTTCAAAGGTAAGCTAAGTAACAAACCTCGTTTTGTGCTTTTCCGTATAAAAGCCCCATGTGCTCGGGGAGTGATTGTTGTGCAGGGAAATGAATTGCATAGTCAAAAAGAGGAGACTGTAAGGCTTCATTTGATGTGTAGATTGTCATGTTACACGATCGGGAATGTGTGCTTTCATGCGAAAAGAAAAAAAAAAACACTGAACGGGACCGCGTTTTATTTATACCGTAGTTGTCGGAGAGGGCTCGCACAGCGCCGGGTGCGCACGGTTCGTGCGCGGGTACGCGAGCTGTCTGCGTTACGGCGCGCCCGGGTGACCCTCGAGGTCTGCCGTAGCTAAAACAGGAAGTGCAATAGCCACCATCGACCTATGCTCCACGAATCCTACACACTGTACCTTTAAAGAGTCTATAGTGCACTTTAGACACTCAAGATCGTATTATAGTTTCATGCATTCATTCTATCCATACGCTCTGTCATCAGTTAATTCTAGCCACAGCTGCCCTGGGGTAGACTGATGAAAGCGAGGCTGGCAGTCTACAGTATGATCCCCCCCCCCATTGCCAATCCATCACGTACCATAATAAGGCTACGAGATTAATCACAATCAAATCAAAATTACAATTATACATATTATTACAATTATAATGGACGCAATTATTAAATTAGTTCAAGTACCATAATTCCCACTACAAATAACAGAATATCATCTTATTCTGCATAAGAACTGCTCACCCTGTAGTTTACATCTGCACAAACATGTTCTGAAATGCGATTGTTGATGAGCTTGTCAGTTCAGATTTCAGTCTTTTCGTCAACTCTTCAGGATAATCGTTCAGCCCTTTAACACATTGAATCATGGGTAATATAGGTAACATTTATGGTTAAGACTAGGGCTGTCAGTTTAACACGTAAATTAGATGAATTAATTACACTGCAAATTAACACGTTATAAAAATTAACGCAATTAATAATTATGAGTGGCAATTCAATGCACATTTTAAATTTGATGTGCGGCGAGCAAATCGCTGCCAGGGCCTTTGAACGGCGAGTCTATTTATAAAAAGAACGAAGACGGGACTATCAACAAGAACAGTGATTTGTAGCTTTTGTGAAAAAAGAATTTTCCGATCACCGAAGCTGCTCCAGTCTGACGGATCATTTGAACGATAAACACGTCCGGACAAGTTCCATCGTTACCGGTGATAGAGTGAGCGTGAGCGCACTTCACCAAACCACGCTTGTAGAATTGCAGAAAACGATTTCTCCTGTGTGAGATAAATCTTCTAATCTTTAATCACTGTAAGGCGCTTTGTGTTACATTTTTGTATGAAAAGCGCTTTATAAATAATGTTTGATTGATTGATTCAATTTGGGAAACAAATGCAAAGTGCTCTCTCTCACGAGATTAATTCATTAATTAATTACAAATCCTGTAATTAATTAGATTAAAAAAAAATTAATCGCCTGACAGCACTAGTTAAGACATGATAAACAAATATAATACTATAGAAAGGATTGTAATATTGTAAATGTACACTGAATTAGCAGGTTAGCGGCGCTGAATAGTGTCTTACTCATCATCTCCCCTTCGCTGTTCAAGTTTAGCCTGCGACCTTTGACCTCGTAGATCATCGCCTACAGTTCCTTTCTGACGCGAGTCATACCTGCTAACGCACTTCAACATGCGCTAAATATACAAACTAAGCATAAGTTAACCCAAAGTTAATAAATGTCCCAGTATAACGGAAATATGACGTGCTCCACTTGCGTTATTTTACTGGAGCTGGCAAATATGAGCAAAGAGGGCTGTAAAAATGGCTTTTATATTTGGAAAATTTCATTGCTGCACATATAAAATGATTCAAAGGGCCTGTACCCGATTTCTTTTCCACATATTTGAGCGAAATGTGCCTTGCTCCAGTACAGATGTATCGTATAAGCAGCTCTTTAGGTCAGAGTAAGTTCACTGCGTACTGTCTGATTCTTATTATAAAGCCCTGTTAGCATGCTAGTTGTTGTTTGGGCTACCATGACTGCAAAACTCGTCTCTGGCCTGTGAAACGCACTCATAAACTCAACGGCGTGAGTAATTAGGATGCTTAGAATGCCTATTGTATGTGAGGAATAACTTTGAACCGCTGGAAATAGTTTTAAATTAACTCGTTTTGTTTTGTGTGTCAATTTGCAAGTGAAAGTGTAAAGTTTAAAAGTGCATTGTGTAACGTTTGGGTTGGGGGACCGTCACCTGCGCGTTTCTATGGATACGCCATCCCTCAGCCTGGAATGTTCCACAGTGTGACATTAAACGGCTCTACCTTTAAATTTATTCAATTATATGTGTGTTTATAGCTCAAAAATACTTAGAAAAACAGGCATTCTGACTGTGAGCGGCGTCGCCTCTCCACAGATCTGACCTGGAACTTGGTCACGTTTGGTCTCCATGAAGATAGAAAGGTTTAATGCCATACTGCGAAACATTCCAAAGCACAATAACATCTCCACAGAGAAACATTCCAGACAAAGCAATAACATCTCCATGGAAAAAAGCATTTGACGGAACCTCCATCAGAAAAGTTACACAATGCTGGAAAATCTTTAAAAGAAGATTTTCCAGCAGCTGTTGTGTTTTTCCAAAGTGTATTCCAGAGCTCCAAGAACTTCCATGAATCATTTCTTGAGAGAAAGTTAAATCATAAATGACATGTAGTTAATTGGTACATTGGAGGGGTTTATTTATCTGTATTCAAAACTAAACTACAATGTCTCTATATCTTTTTTTTTTAAATTATTAAACGTTCTTAAAATTAAATCTGCAAGATAAATCACAATCCAAAGCGCAATCTGAATGGACACAATTAGCAAACCGCAAAGTCTGTAATTTTTTAAGTCCCCAATTTCTTGCATAAACACAAAATATTCTGAAAAAAAAACTTTGTTTGTCAGGTCATATTTCATTCTGTTTTTCAATTCTGCTGTTTAAAATGTGAACTTGAACAAAATCCTATGATTAAAAAATACATTTGCAAATCTAATCTAATGTAATGCTTGTCAGAAAATTCCCAAATTGTTCAGCCGTACTCAAAATCCCTCTCTTAATCTTGTAATGTAGAAAGAATCTGATTAAAAGCACAAGTAAATCAATAAAAAAATCCAAGCCTGCACTTATGAGGCTCTTTCAAAGTTTTTTATCCGAGGATTAACAGCTGTGTCCCTTCGTTTTTATTGAATTTCAGGACCACATCTCAAACTTTAAGGAGTCCTTCTTTGTGTCTATAATATTAACACTGACCAGACGTGGCCTCTGTGTGCTTTGGATTCTGTCAATGAACTTCTCCACTTATGTCGAGAGCGTTTGCCCGTTTACCAGCAGAGCCTTGAGGTCCAGCATGTGCTCCTTGTCCAGGATGACCATGGCCGCCGTGCCGCAGAAGGTGTAGCCCCCGTGAGCCTCCAGGCCGGGCACACCGCTCAGCCCGCCCTCCCAGTTTTGACACCTGCGAAACAAAATCAGAACTGTTCAAAGTAGGGATGGGGCCGATCCGATCCAGTATCGGTATCGGGTTTCGATATCAACGTAATTCACGGATCAGAAATTTCCGATCCAACCTGCGAAAATTTCCGATCCATGAGCCATGTCTGTATATACACATTATCTGCTGAAATGACTCCACGAGTGATTCCCTGTCGCCTGATCTGCTCCTGCTGCAAAATGTGGAATGGATTTCCTGAACAGAGGCGTATCTCAATGAGACACAGAGTAATGATGAGACACGCCTCCGTTCTGGAAATCCATTCCACAGTTTGCAGCCAGCTAGCAGGCGAACTAGCAGCGTGAGCTAGCAGGCGAACTAGCAGCGCGAGCTAGCAGGCGAACTAGCAGCGCGAGCTAGCAGGCGAACCAACTTTTCATCACATGTCCTCTGTGTGAAATACTTTTTACTAGAAACACCTCAAAGCAAGACAGCAACGTGCAATGTTTGCAAAGCCGTTGTACCGAGAGGTTTATCAGAGACTGCGCTAGCGCTACCCGAACTCTACAACCGAGTGTCAACCAGGTTAGCTAATATCACAGAATTTCCTGTTCTTCTGACATCCTTTTATGACCTATACTTAACTCAAGTTGCCTTTTGGGACACACATGCAAACATTTGTTCATATCATAGGCCTACTTGCCTGTAGAGATGAGTTTATTTGTAGTTAAACAATAATGATGATAATATTGAAAACAAACAGTTTTGGTATCGGAATAGTATCGTATCGGCCGATACCCAAATTCAGGTATCGGGATCGGAATGGAAGTGAAAAAATGTGGATCAGTGCATCCCAAATTCAAAGGTCCCACATTACGCAAAACTGATTCTTGGTGGAGGGCCCGTCAGATGAAAAAAAAAGTGAAGTGAAATCTTGATTTTTAGGTTTTACTGGACAAATACTTGCAGAAATGTTGACTGCACAATACTTTTTTTTATTTTATTTACAGATAAATTACATACGTTACCACAAATGACAGTATTTGTGGGGCTTAAAGTTCTAAATTGTGTAACTTTTCTGCTGGAGAGTCCGTCTAATGCTTTTCTCCATGGAGATGTTCTTGCTTTGTCTGGAATGTTTCACAGTACGGCATTAAACCTTTCCATCTTCATGGAGACCAAACCAGACCAAGTTACAGGTCAGATCTGTGGAATGCCTTTCAGAATGCCTGTTTTTCTAGATATTTTTGAGCTATAAAACCACCTGTAAATGAATAAATATAAAGTAGGGCAGTTTAATGTCATACTGTGGAACATTCCAGATTCCAGAGCAGCGTTTTCCATAGAAACAAGCAGGTGACGGAGCCCCAACTAAAAAGTTACAAGCCCTGCTATAATGCGGTTTAATCATCAAAAACAGACCTGGAGTTGTGTTTTGTTTCATTAACACATGTTTAACGCACAAATCCTGCATATTTGGGCTTAATTAGTTTTTGGATTGATTACATGGTTGTGTTGGATAGTACAGTACCTACACTAGATATATATCATGGTTTCACTCCAGTTAAGTGGCAGTTTTGGGGATTTATTCTGTAGTAGTATTTGCAGTATGTAGTATCAATGTATATATATTTAAAAATATACTGTAAGTGTACCTGAGTATCCAGTTGGGCGTGTTCTCAAACAGCTTTGGCGTGATGATGTTTGTGAGCGACGCTACAGCCGCCGCACAGTACGCACTCCTAAAAAACACACACATGAAAGTGATTCGGAATTCCTAACCTAAATCCAGTCTATTTTTATTTTTTCATTTAATCATTTACTCCCCGTGAAAGCTTCTTTTTGCACCACCCAGTACCTCTTTTGGCAAGTGTACTCAAGTTATTTTCATGTTTAGAGGTTGAAAATGAGCACAAGGACTCCAGCTACAGAATACAGATTAATTATAAACTCAATTTGTTTCAGTTTCTTCTCTTCTCTGGGAATGTTTTTGAAGAGATAAGATATAAGACAGTTTCTTTTACTAATATTTGATGCCAGTGTTTGAGAACTTTCTCTGTTCTTTGTTGAATCTGAAAAGAGATCTCAAGGTCTCAAGGTTTTAAAAGAAATATTCAAAGAGAGGAATCCCACAGGGGAGTGGGGCATATGATCTCAAGAGAAGCAGTGAAATGTGTGGAGTGAGTTGGTTATAAATTCACTCAAACTTCGCTTTTGATGCCAGCACCAGACTGATAATGTGTAGCCCTTTGAAAAGAGTTTCCGTGTTTGTTTTGGTTCATTCAACTGCCTAAACCACAATACTGCCCTGTGATTGGTCAGTCTACAGTGGTGCAGGACCCATCTCAAGCAAACAATGACAATTATTAGAACTTTTTGACTTTTTGGCACTTTTGCAGACTTATGTGTAAACTCTCCTTACCTGACATCCACCTCTCCTCCGATATGCATCACAAATGAGCCATCTGGCTGCTTCACTGACCATAGGAAATCTAAGAGCTTTTCCCTGGACACACAGAGACAGAGGAGAGAGGATAAGTGACAGAGAAGAGGTGAGGAGTGACATCAGCGCAGCATTAAGGACTTTACATTCAATAAAATACAGCGGTGCACGCCACACCTCCACACAGACCGGCCTGGTGGATTTAGTGGCTTTTCTCTTAATACAATATATCACCTTTCTGTAACATAAAACATAAAAACAAAAGGAGCATGTCAAATATGTAATACAGTGGTCCCTCGCTCTATCGCGGTTCACTGTTCGCGGCCTCGCTCTTTCGCGGATTTTTTTTCAATTTTTTTTATAGTGTAACTTTTTTTTAATAGTGTAACATTGTGTTCTGCGTCCTGATTGGCTAAGAGACTGTAGACCTTTGCCGACTGATAGATGGGAGACGCGGGGGGACCGGGACCAGACTGGACCTAGACCAGGACCAGACCGGGACTAGACCGGGACTAGACCGGGACTAGACCAGGACTAGACCAGGACTAGACCAGGACTAGACCAGGACTAAACGTGGACTAAACCAGGTCTAGACCAGAACTAAACCAGGTCTAGACCAGGTCTAAACCTGGACTGGACCTGGACTAACCTGGACTAAACTAGACCAGGTCTTGACCTGGACTAAACCGGGACTAGACCAGGTCTAAACCACGATTAAACCACCATGCCGCTCTTTGCTGGTTTTGTGCGGCTGGTTTGTGGCTCGGGCTGAGAGGACGAGGTCCGGGCGCCGCGGGTTGATCTCGTGCTCGCAGCCCCGGTGTACGTGCGGCCCCGCGCTGGTCGTGCTGCTCTGTCACGGATTTCACCACGAGCGGGTACACGTGTCACGCACTTCTCCAAGGGGTTGGTGCGCGTCGTGTACCGGGACATGGCAGTGCCGTTGGATGAGCGTGGTGCTTCCTGCGGATCCAGTGACTCATGTCTCCGCTCCCCTCGCGCATCCGGCAGGGCTTCCGGAGCCGTGCCCCCCCCTGCTTCACTATTAATACATTTTGTTGAAAATCTGAGTGTTTAAATGAGAGAGAAATGTGAGAAAGGGTTAATTCCAGTCTGAGAAAAGTGTATAATGTGTGTGGTGAGGCATTTACAGCTTTAAAGCATGTAGAATAATTGTAAAATATAACGTTGTCCTACTTCGCGGATTTCTCTTATTGTGGGTTATTTCTGGAATCTAAACCCAGCGATAAACGAGGGATTACTGTATATATTTTGAGTAAATGATGATTAAGATAATTAGAGAGAAAACAATTAAGTGAACTATTCTCCAACAGGCTCAGGCTACGTTTATACGGTGACGATCAAAACAGAAGACGCAAAAGTGGCATCTCGTCTTCAATTTTTTATCCGCGTTTAGACGAACGTTCTCAACAGGAAATGTTTGTTTATACGAAGACGCAAAAGTGGACGTAAAAGCGAGCGAAGGGAGGCGCTGGAAATGACTGGACTGACTGAAAAAAAACAACAAAAACAAACATCATAACAGCGTCAAGTTACATTTCTAACCACGACTGTACCAGAAAAGCGAAAGGTAAAACTTCAAAATAAAATGTTCTAGTTGCGTTTTAAATGAGTTGTTAAGTTCCGCTCCAAACATTTCAGTGACTTGTATTTTTGTTTACATGTTTTTGAATATTCTACTGAAAATAGTTAGGATTACAGTGAATTAGAAAATATAAAATCACATCGGGTTTTACATTTGAAGTGCCTCATGCGGAAGTCGCTTGTCTTGGCCGTCTGTGTGGCTGTGAGAGTGTGAGAAAGACTTGTACGGGAAGAAGAGAAAAGACCGTAGACGTGTGTGGGTGCGATTTATACAATTGTTGAAATGACTCTTGTATGTTGACTAGAGCTGCTAGCACAGCTTGAACATCCGTGGTATCAAAGTATGACACATCTATGTGATGTAAACGCGTACGTGTGAGCAGATCTGACCAGTTTTGCGTCTTGGGCACTTTACACGGAAACGCTACAACGGAGCGTATTTAACTTTTCCACTCTGGAGGGTGGTTTCAGATTTTTGCGTTTTTAGGCCCCAAAAACGCCATCACCGTGTAAACGAAAGGCACTTCCGATAAAATATTTAGTCGTTTTTACCCGTAAGCGTTCTCGTGTAAACAGGCCCTCAAACAGAAAGAGATACAGAACTACACTCATACCGTACAACAACTCACCCTTATGTAACAGATAATACTCCCTACAACTGTACATAACTGGGATTTGACATCTTATTTGATATTGTATTTTCATTCATTCATTCATTCACTCATCTTCTTCCGCTTTTTCCATTCTCTGGGTCACGGGAGCAGCAGTCCAAGCAGATCTGCTGCCCAGAACACAATGCACCAGCCCCCATGAATCCTCCCGCGGGTGGTGGGTCCACAGGAGGACGGCTCACATCACAACGGGCCTTGATTTATCTTCTGCCATGGGGGCTACCAGTGTCTGCAGACACTGGGGGCGAGGTGGGGTTAAGTGTCTTGCCCAAGGACACAACAGCAGCACTCATCTGTGGGAGCTGGGATCACACGCGGTCCACCCGTCAAGAGCGGAATTCGAACCGCCAACCCCCGGATTACTAGGCAAGCGCTCTACCAACTGAGCTACTGCCGCCCTTATTGTATTTTATATTGTATTATTATATATTTTATTACTTGACTGTATAACTCCACTGTATAGTCTAAACGTGCAATTTTCCTCTACATTCTCTTATTTACTTATTTTGTTATTACTTATTTTATTATTATTACTTATCTTGTCTATATGCACTTTTTTGGTTCTAACTTTCTTTTGCACTAAACTGCCTGGAGCTAATGTGGCAAGTAAATTTCTCCTGTGTGAGATCAATAAAGTCTTATCTTATCTTACTTTTCCATTTTATTCAGATTTGTACATATTCATTGCCTGGAAGAATCCATGACTCATCGCTGTAACAGCGGTGAGTCTGGTAACGCTTGGTTCAGAATGCGCTGCGGTTGCACGTAGACAGACAGCTAAGTGAACCAATCAGAGATAGCGCCATCTTGATTCAAAACTGAGGAGGAACTTCCACTGCCTAAGAGTGACTTTGCGGGCAAAGGCGGGTGCACTGACGTCACCATCTTTGAACGAATCAGAATCGCGGAGTCCGTTTTTAACCGGAGGAGCGAGGGTGGAGCGAGGGTGTCCAAATGGTATCGAGCTGTATAGGAAATACAGAGAGATATCATTTGGCTGGCCAGGTAAACATATTCATTTATTATTATTTTTTATTTTTACAATTATGTCTCATTTGACACCGGTCAATTGCTCCTTTTTTGCTATTCCATGTATTTTTTTTATCCTCTGTTATATTATATTAGATGAGTGAGCTACTGTACCCAAAACAATATCCCTTGTGGATCAATAAAGTTTGTCTAAGTCTACGTCTAAGTCTAAGTATTGATAGTGTTGATAGCAGGGGGTGGTATAGAGCAATACTGTGCAGACGGCTCTTTTTGTCCATAAAATAACGGTAAGAATTCTGTAGACTTTTCCGAGTGTGCGGATACCCAGTGGGGAAGGTTATTTGGTTATTAATCAGTAATTGTGATGATTCAGGTTATATAATATAATACAAAAATATAAATACAATCAATTTTAGAAGCAAAATTAAGTTGGTCTTCTAAGAATATCATCGAAAAGGTTCTTTCAAAAAGGTTTGGGGCCATTCTCCTACTTGCATTGGTAAGGGAACAGCGCCATCTGTGTAAATCCGCTGGAAAAACATGAGAAAACAGGTCACATCAACACAACAGACGGGCACTGACGTGAAAGAAAAATTAACTTAGAATTTCACTGTTGTTCGGTGTTGGAGTCAATGATCATAAATCAATGTAAATCTGTGAGGTTTTATCTCACAGTTTTAGCACGCAACGCTAAAATCTCGCAGTGACATCATGCTAGGGGTGTTCTACATGTATTTCTGTGGTGGAATGTTCAGCAGTTACCATGGAGACACAATGCAATTATCAGCAAATATTTTAAAAGTTTTTAAATAGTCAGTTCTTTTTGGTCAGATTGTGTTGAAGTGAAGCCCAAACTAAAGTCTAACTGAGCTTCTGACAGAGTAGTGCGTTCAGCCTCGTACCCTCAGGGAACGACGACATCAGCTGCAACGTATCAACAGGATACAATTTTCTCTTTTTTTTTATACTAAAAGGGATTTTTTTTGTACTTATCCTTAACAACAATAAGATTAAAACTGTACAGGGTTGAATAAATAACTTCTATGACTCATTAAGTGTTTCATTTATTTTATTGCACCTCTATATTTTTTTTTTAATTGTACAAATAGAAGATATTTTTGGGGGAAATCCACCATTAGTGCGATTGTGTCAGGGGTATAACGGCATTGAATATTATCGTCTATATTCTTTAGCAACATATCGAACTTCAAAAGGTGTTATCGTGAGAGGTATTCTGTGGATTTGAGGATATTTATACAAAGGAAGGTGTTTCATATTGCATTTTAAAGTATTATATTAGGTTAGGCAAAGGGTTTTCACTGCAAATAGTGTTCGAATTTTATCCATCTAATCTATCTTGTCAATGTTATCCTCGGTATTTATTGTATTTATCAAATTAAAAAAGAAAAATATGCATGTAACTCATCAATATTCTCTACTATTCTTTATAGGTCTGAATACTGTTATTGCCAAAACATGAACGCGAGGTAAAAGTATAGTGATACGCGTCTGTTATTTCTCCCCGTGATTACATCTTCAATATCAGAAGGTGAGAGGGTTTATGAAAAGCAATACGGCTGCCTCACAGATAAGCTGCACGCCTCACAGCGGCGGCGGAGCGCTCGCTAAGAGACAAGATGACATTCTGATATGACATTACGTAACTCTCGTATTTGATTTCAGTGTGCCGGTACCTGTCTATGATGCTGTAGGCCTCCTCTGACCCGATGATGCACAGGGCGTTGACGGCAGCGTACGTGGGGGCTAGGTGGGCGTGTTGACCCGGACCTCCAGAGAAGCCCCCGCTCGGACACTGACAGCGGGCCAGGAAGTGACAAACACTATGGACAGAGCAGAGAAGTGCCACCTGTTAGCTTTGAGAGTCTTGTGAAGCATTATTATTACTAAACATCTGTATTATATTACACAAAATTGACTCTATGTTATAATGTTACCTCCTCAAAAACAGCCCTGGAATTGTGTTGGTTTCATTCACGCAGGTTTGATTAATCCTTTTTTTATTAGTCCGTCCACATCTCCAAAGCTGAAAATGCTCTGTTCCACCTTGTGACGTCATGAAGAGGTAGTTATCAAGTTGAACAGTTACATTTTTTTTATCACCTCTGTCCTTGCTCGAATTCTAAATTTTGGAATTGAAGCTGGTCCCTCAACACAATTGTTTTTTGTTTTTTTTTTCACAAAGAAATGTGGGTTTGGGAGAGCCGATCGGAACTATTTACTATTTGGATTTTTGATGGCAGGACATCTGAATTGGCCTGGAGGATGTTTTCTGATCCATCGGAGAATTGGAATGCCTGCAGCGGACAAAGAGCCCCCGAGCTGTCATTTTACACCACAGTGGAGCTGTCGCAGACCAGGGAAGGTCTACATCAGAAGGAGACACAGATTGAGGAACTATACCATCTCCAATCTGTGGATACCCGAATGATGCCCGGATACTATCACAAATATGTTTGTGGAACTGTGCGGCCAGTCCGCAATCATCTTCAGTGGTTGCTCCAAGACTCTGGAATGCACTTCCACTGAATGTTAGACAGGCCGACTCACTTCCTGTTTTTAAATCCCTTCTTAAAACTATTTTTTTTAGATTGGCTTTTAACTCAGTGTGAGTAGTTGACTTTTATCATGTTCTGTTTTTAATGTTACTGTGTGTCATGTTTTGTGTTTTAACCTGTGTACAGCACTTTGGTCGACTGTGTTGTTTTTAAAGTGCTTTATAAATAAAGTTGGATTGGATTGGATTGGATCTACGCGCCAGGTGGAGAGGACTGGAGAGTCTCAACAGCCTAGCTTGGTGACATGAAGTTGGGGACTTTGCAGAACCAGTTCTCGGACCAATTGTCCGTTCATCTGAGTTCTAAAATGTATCGATTATGTGCATTCTCCCCTGGTTTAATTAATCCTCCTGGGAATCTACAATAGCAGGGCTGCTGTGTTTTGACTATGGCTCTTGCACTGGACACTCCAAGGTCACAGCACATGATATCAAAAGAACAACACAGATTGGCTTACTTATAAAAAGTACTTATAAAAACACTCTCCCCTCTCACATAGTCTGCCGTCTCAGTTTGTCAATAATATATTCTCTGTTTTCCATCTCGTTTTTCCCCTCACCCCCTCTTGTAATTGTATTTCTAAGCAAAAAAAGACCTCAGTATTTACCGTTCCACTGTATTACGTCATATGTGTTTGTGACTACTGTGATTGTATCTGCATTTTCTGATCTGTTTATGTTCTTGTATCACTGAAGAGAGAGGTTGGACATTAGCGCCCCCATGTCGGCTGCTTTAAGGTCCATGGACCCGTCCTTTTCAATCTCATCTCGTTGTTTACAATGACAATAAAGCTTTCCATTTTACCTTTTGTTCAGTAGAGATTGACAATTCCAGGGATGAAATGAAACAAATTACTACAGTGAAGTTGTTTAAAGAGTTTAAAAACATAGTGGAGCACTTCCTGTGTTACCACATGACATCACAAGGTGGAACAGAGTGTTTTCAGTTTGAGAGAAGAACTCAAGACTAAAATATACCCTGGGTTTGTGTGTTAAACGTGTGTGAATGAAACAAAACACAACACAATTATAACCTAGACCAGAAAATGGCGTAATATGGGCTCTAAATATATTGGCAGATGTATCAGCTACTGGGATCTCTAACCCCTTTTACGTCAAAACTCAAATTTTCATATTAGTAGAGTCTCACTGTACAATTATCAGATGAATCAGGTTTAGGGTTGTCGAAAATCAAATACTTATTCAATAATAAAACGGAACAAGATACTTATTTGAGCAAGTATTAATACTAAAAGTCACATTCAAAGGACAGGCATGAACCTTTCCTGAATTAGAATGATCTTGGGCTGTATCAGAACAAGTTTAAGAGCACATTGACAAGTATACGCCTTTGGACCACTATGGAACCTACCTGGACCACTGAAGGATTACATAGGTATAAGAAAGTTCTATTATTTAATGTAAAAAATCACATTCTACCGTCTAAATAAAGTATTTTTATCATCACTGTGGTATTGGAAATGGTATTAGGTCTATTCCTTAATATCAAAAAAAAAGTTCAAAATTATTGTATTGCACCCTAAACCTAACCCGGCTGTTCTAAACCATGATTTCTCCATCTCTAAACCAGGACCAGTCACATAGCTCCACACAGATTTGAAGAGCCAGGCCCTGTTTGTTGGCCTGCGCCGAGGGGCAGTGCCAGCCGGTGAGTTGGCATGGCTGGCGCTCACAATGGGAGCGTGGGCACACAGTCTGTCAGGGCTGCTCTGCTTCACAGTTGAGTCTACTGTTGGTTTGGAAAGGTGAGAATGAAATCCAGTGAAGAACTAAACACCACCTGGTTCAGTGAGCCAGAGATTCACTCAAAAGATTTGTTTTGGCGACGCCGTTTTCAGGCTAATGATACTTTGAAGGGTTTTGTGAGGACAGTGACAACATGCTGGAGGTGTTCAGCATGGATGTGTATGGTGGATTGTTCAGCAGTTACCAGGGGGACATAATGCATAGATTAGCAAACACTGGCAAATGAGTTTTAAGATGGTTTGAAAACTCAAGAAATACAAAATGGATTTAAACAACACATTTTTAGAAGTTTATGATCAGTACGAGCGTTCATCGTCCTGTTTAGCACAAATCAGTTCACCTCTTCTAACATCACTTCAGACAGAGCGGTGTCTACAGTTAGCATCATACCCCCAGGGAATGTTGATGATTAAGTCAATTACATAATTGGTTTAAAAACAAATGATGTTGTCCGTCTGCCTCAAGTGAAGTAGTTCAAGTATCTCTGGGTCTTGTTCACTTGTTAGGGGAGGATGCAGCGTGAGATTGACAGGCGGATTGGTGCAGCGTCGGCAGTGATGCGCTCGCTGTACCGGACCGTTGTGGTGAAGAGGAAGCAGAGCCGAAAGGCAAAGCTCTCGATTTACCGTCAATCTACGTTCCTAAACGCACCTATGGTCATGAGCTCTGGGTAATGACCGAAAGGAGAAGATCATGGATGCAAGCGTCCGAAATGAGTTTCCTCCGCAGAATGGCTGGGCACACCCTTAGAGATAGGGTGAGGAGCTCAGTCACACGGGAGGAGCTTGGAATAGAGCCACTGCTCCCCCACATCGAGAGGAGAAGCTGAGGTGGCTCGGGCATCTGTTCCGGATGCCTCCTGGACGTGTTCTGGAGAAGACCCGGAGGACACGCTGGAGGGACTGTGTCCCTCGGCTGGCCTCGGAACGCCTTGGGGTTCCCCCAGAGGAGCTGTAGGAAGTGTCCAGGGTGAAGGAAGTCTGGGAGTCCCTGCTTAGACTGTTGCCCCTGCGACCCGGTCCCGGATAAGCGGAAGAAACTGGATGGATGTTGTTCATAGCTTGAAACCCATGAATATATTCCCTTTTCAATGTTGTTGTTGTTTTAAAGCCATATTGTGGAACATTCCAGGTAAAGAATTGACATTTCTATGGAGAGAAGCAGGTAGCATCCCCCCAGCTCCTTTAAAGCTCCTGCTGCTCCTATTGTAATTCTCACATATCACCACTAGATGCCATCTATTTCACTGCTGTCTGATAGTGGTTAGACATCTGCCATCTACTGGTAAAAAACAATAAAATAAACGTACAGATGGCAGCTTTAATATAGTTTTATTAATATTTAACTAGGAACGTCACATTATCAAAAATCACAGATATGATTTCAAGCAAAACCTGACTTAGAATCAATAAGCAACACACTGTAAAGTACGCGCAAAAAGACTATTTACTGCAGTGCGAGCCATATACGTAGTTATTTTAAAAGGACCTTCATAGTACCTTTGCTCTCCTCTGTGGGCAGTACTCTTGTATTGTACTGCCTGTGCATAACAAATACAGCACCTGGACTCACACTATTCCCACCGGAGCAGCCTCAGATCCAGCCCGAGCAAGTCATCATCTATTATCATTTAGCACAACTGTGAACCTGCTGCACTAGTCACTATCTGCATCTTTTATTTATAGACCACTGCACCAACATCACAAAGTGCTCTGAATGGGAAAAACATGACGAGTTAAAAAATAATACAGTTAAAAAAATACTAAAATCTGTGGCACCTACATATCATTTTCATTGGGGAAGTCTCAGTTTTTTAACTTTAGCTTGAGTTATGCCAGATCCCGTTTGTAGTGTAAAGTTTTTCACAGGTTCAAGTTAATATAATACTTTATTTATTGAATACATTACTTTATTGCCTCTACTAGTAAAAAACAAATTAAAGATGAATTCAAGTTACTGATAATGATAATAATACAAGTAAAAAGTATAATTTCAGTGGGGCAAAAATATGACCAGTCTCTATTACTGAGAAACCCTGCTGTATTTTCACGGCTTATCTCTGGGCTCCATAGTGTTTGTTGTATCAAACTCTGCTCCCCTTCTTACCTCCTTCTACTTTCTCTGTATACTTTGTGGTGATCGTTGTTTGCTTGTGTCAGTAAAGTGCGTGGTCCTGGATGTGGTGCATTAGAATGAAGAGTGACTCACTCAGAGGCCACAGTGGAGGGGATGGGCTCCTCCAGCAGCTCCAGACTGTGGAGGATCCAGAAGCACAGCCAAGGCCGGCTGGCGTCCAGGCACTGCACACACACAGGAATACACACATGAATACATACATGAAGAATATACACATAAATACATACATGGATGCTACACATGAACACACACATGAAGAATATACACATGAAAAATACACACATGAATGCTACACATAAATACACACAGGAATACACACATGAATACATACATGAAGAATACACACATAAATACACACATGAATGGTACACATAAATACATACATGAATGGTACACATAAATACACACATGAATACACATACAGCCAAGGCCGGCTGGCGTCCAGGCACTGCACACACATGAATACACACATGAAGAATATACGCATGAAGAATATATACATGAATACACACATGAAGAATACATGCATGAAGAATATACACATGAAGAATACATACATGAATACAGACATGAAGAATATATGCATGAAGAATATACACATAAATACATACACATGAACACACACATGAAGAATACACACATGAAGAATATACACATGAAGAATACACACATTAATACACACATGAAGAATACACACATGAAGAATACACACATTAATACACACATGAAGAATATACACATAAATACGCACATGAATACATAAACATGAACACACACACATGAATACACACATGAAGAATACACACATTAATACACACATGAAGAATACACACATTAATACACACATGAAGAATATACACAAATACACACATGAATACACACATGAATACTACACATAAATACACACATGAATACACACGTGAATGCTACACATAAATACACAAATTCACACATGAATGCTACACGTGAATACACACATGAATACAAACATGAAAAATACACACATAAATACACACATGAATGCTACAAATGAATACACACACATGAATACATGCACATAAATATATGCACATGAATACACACAAGAAGAATACATACATGAATACATACACGAAGAATACATACATGAAGAATATACACATGAATACGCACATGAATACAGACACATGAATACGCACATAAACACACACACATGAATACACACACAAATACACACACACACTTGCACTTTGGGTTAAATTATAATCATTATAATGGTGAATCACACTTGTCCTGCTGAAGCCTCTCAGAGCTGCACTGGAGTCATTATTCATTCTCCCCTCTCTCTGTGGTGGCAGACTGACGGAGGCGAGGCTGCCAATCAACCGGCCCCTCCAACCACCACCACCACCCAAGCACTAACCACAACCGTCCCAGGCAAAGTGAACGACATGACTGAACGCAGACCCTCAGGTGAGTGGGCGGCTTAATGACGTGTAAGAACTGGCGATACTTAGAGCAAGTTTTGAAGCATGTACCATTAGTATTTACGATTAATATCACCTCACAGGTCTAAAAATCGTCTCAGAAAATGTAGACTTTTGTTGTAACATACAGATTTCTTGAGTCTTGTCACTCTAAATTCTTGTCTTGTCACTCTAAATTCCAAAAACCACTGGTACTGGTATTTTAGACATGGTTCTATCACAGTAAAGTTCATTTTAGTTTAGGATCATGGCCAATGTATTCCAAACGGTTTATTAGGACCCAGGTCTGCAAACTTACTATTACTTAGACAACCAGTAGAAATGGAATAATGATGTTCTCTCTTTTATGTATATTTATGAATACATAAATGGTATTCAAAACAACATCATTTAGACTTCCATTTTGGTGGATAATAATTACCCGCCCGATGGTCCTTAACACTTGGATTTGACGGAGCAGTCTAACGGAGATTTAGCTGCACTTGCTGATCTAATTAAATGTATTCCCTGGTGAGCTTGTTTTGGAGCTCCAGTGAAATCTCCACAGCCAAGAACACAGAGCATCAGAGAGACACTTAGTCACTTTGTCCTGCTGCCATTTTGGAAGCACATTTCTCATAAAAGGCTCTAGGAGGATTGTGAGCATCAAGTTAGTCCACTCAATTATTCATTAATGAGGGAAGAGGTTTGCAAACTGTGGACTTTGGGCTGGTCTGGTCTTGGTCTGGTAACCGTTTGCAGTGGTCCAAATTTATTCCACACTTACCTTATGCATTCTGAGCGTCCTAATTATTCAACGCAATGAGTTTATAATTGTTTTTCACGAATTTCTCCGACCAGAGCGGAGTTTTGTCGTGACAGTAGACACAGTTTTCACACCACGAGATTAGATCAAGATTAGATTAGATTTTGACATAATTTGTAATAAATAAGTAGTGCAATCCATTTCACAATTTTGGCTTCACTTTTTTTATTTATTTTATGTACCTTAGCGGTCATTTTTTGGAACTACAGCTTCTCAAATTGTATAAATCACCAGCTCTTGACTCTTTTTTTAATCGAAGCCAAAGGCAAGTTCAGGGGGAAAAAAATCTCACAAGATCATTTTTCTCTTTTGTGCACAATCTTGTGGCTATTTTGTCTTGTGGTATGAGATATTGTCCCATCCTTACATGACAGTAAAGCCTGCAACCAGCATGCTAATATGCAATTCCTGATTAGATGAGGACAGCGCACAGCAGACGTGTTTTGAGCTCAAGAGCTGCTTATACGATATATCTGACAGGTTTTGCTCAAATATATGACAAAAACATAAATCTTGACAGACTCTTAATACAGATGGGGGCGATTAATTTCAAGTTTATACGAAAGTACGACATAATCAACAGGAAAAACTGTTTTTTTGTTTTAGGATCAGGGTCACTGTATTCCAAAGGGTAACACTTTATTGTAGGGACGACATATTAATCACTAAGTGCCAATTTACATGCTAGTTAGTGCTTATAAATCTATTAGAGCTTATTAAGCTGATAGTGTGTTTACAAAGGCATTTAGTGTTAATAGACACTAAATGCCTTTGTTTGTGTTAATATGACCAAAAATCGATATCACGGTATTTTTTAAAATTATATCGGTGTCACGATATTTGACGGTAATTTTTTTTTTTTCATGCATGACTAGGTGTTAACCCCATTTCCTAATAATTTAGAGAATAATTACTGCAGTAAATTCGACTTTGTAAAACATATCTGGGTCCAGTGCTTTAATCATCTCCTTGAAGCTCTTTTCTCAACAGGACTAAGTGGTACATGTCCTTGGCTAAGTGGACAGTAATAGCTTTGGTAATACCGTTCCACTGTTTGTTTTTCTTGTCGTAGGCGATCCCCTTGGCAAACGTGTCTTTGAGTGACGTCTGAGTGGCGCCAACTTGAACGTTCCTTGCAGACGTGGAAGAGGATGCAGATCTTAGTTTTGTGCATTCTTCATATTCCAGGACACGTTTGTGACGGAGGTGGTGAAGCAGATCGCTTGTGTCGCCTCCTGCGGCTACAACTTTAGCCTGACGACATTTACAGAATATGGTTGTTTGATCAGCGTCAGATTTTTTTAAAGCCGAAGTACTTCCACACAACTGACACGGCTCCTCTTTTCGGTATAAGTTCCTCTGTGTCTGTAACATTTTCTCCGTCCATGTTGTTCACCGCTCAACACTCACTGAGCTTCCACCGCTCTCACGCCACTGCAAAACAGTCCCCCTCTCAAACAAACATTGGGGTATATGAAAAATTCATATCAAAATTCTAGTAATGCTAATTATTATTATTATTATTAATGGAAGGAATATTGGCTGAATACTTGGGGGGAAAAAGCTATAATTATAAGAGACTGATTGATATGGTTTTACCGATTCTTCAGAATACAGAGCAACCCTCGGCTGATATGGTTTGCTGATATTTTTGAGCTGATATCGCTTCGTTTCCTTGGTTATATAATTTAAATTGATGACAAAATTAACCACAGCCCTTTTTTACCATACACCTTTAAGAGAGCTGTATAGTCACATTTTGTGCAGCTGACTCTTCATATTAAAGTGTTCATATAAAGCTTTGGCCGTATTTTTAGGCAGCAGCTCAAATAAAACAAAATATATAGCCGATAGCCAATACACTAAAAGGTCCTTCTACCTCAAGCAATTAAGCATTTTACTGTTAGTTTGTATTAATATGTGGTAACTCAACTGTTCCTGATTTATCTCAATGTACTCCTGGTTTAATTCTGATTTAGTCCCACTTAGTCCTAGTTTAGATCAGTTTTAGACCTGGTTTAGACCTACATAGTCCAGGTGTAGTCTCAGGTCACAGATGCTTTACCTCATAAGCGTCCGACAGGTGCCGCAAGCCCTTCTTCAGATACTGGTAGTGCTGCTCTCGCAATAAGGTAGGTCTGGAGGAGAGACCGAACACACAGAAATACATTAACTTAAGTTAGTGCAATATATCCATTTAAAAGGTCCATAATATGCCGTTTCCTGATCTATGTTCTAATGTTGTTTCCTCATCACAAACAGACCTGAAGTTGTGTTTTGTTTCATTCACAAGTTTAACACACATTCTCTCCAACAGAATACACTATTCCACCTTGTGATTGCCAATCTCGACTGAATCCCTACTGAACTAAAGGTAAAAGCAGCTGTTAACTTGAAAACTATCACTTCATGACATTGCAAGGTGGAATAGACTTAGACAAACTTTACTGATCCACAAGGGAAATTATTTGGATACAGCAGCTCACTTCTCACAATATAATATATAACAGAGAGTAACAAAAATAGATGGTATAGCAAAAAAGATAGCAAGAGGCCAGTGTCAAATGAGACATATTGGTAATTATAAAAATAAATGTATATTTACAAGTCCAAATAAAATAGAAAAATAAGAAAATATAAAATAAAATATAAAATCACAGCTACAGGAGACAAGAATGGTAGTGCAATAATGTACTGATTGACAGAGCATAAGGTTATCCATTACTTTAGATTGAGTTGTTGTACAGTTGTAGGGAGTATTATATGAATGTAGTCTTGTATCTCTCGCTGTAGGAGCCTGTTGGAGATTGAGCTCCTCTGTCCCGCTATGGTCTGGTGCAGTGGGTGAGCAGGAGTGTCCATGATGGAGAGCAGTTTGTCCAGTGTCCTCCTGTCCCTCACTGTGACAAATGTCTCCAGCTCACAGCCGATCACGTGACCAGCTTTACGGGTCAGTTTATCACTCCATCCAATGTCCTTTTTACTGGTGCCGCTCCCCCAACAGACCACAGCGAAGTACAGGACGCTGGCCACTACAGACTGGTAGAAGATCTCCAGTAACTTTAAAGTAAATAGAGCATTTTGAGCTTTGGAGATGAAGACAGCCTAATAATAAAGGATGGAACATGTGTGAATGAAACAAAACACAACTCTGGATATGTTTTTGATGAGGAAACAATATTATAACATGGCTTAAAGCTCAATTTAAAGTCAATTTGTGTAATACAGGCCCTTTATTACAGGACCGCTTATGTTAAATATTTACATTTCATGGGAGTTTTCCATTATATTATAATTATAAAGCACAATTTGACTAAAAAGGCTCAATCTGCACATATTCACCATGTATAGGGTTCAGGTTTTAGATTAAACAGTTAAAATAAATTGCCTTTTCCACTTCACTTCAATTCCAATTTGTTGACTGAGCCTTTATTTTTATTATGTCATAAAATATTATTGCCGCATATTACTCCCTGGATACGAGTCGCCATCCCAGAAACATTGCATTTGGATAAAAGCACTTTTAATTTAAAGCTACGTACAAATATAAGTTATGCTCCCAATATAAAACTAAAGTAATAAAGTTGGCTCAAGCTTTATGTGCAAATAAGCAAAAGTTACATTATTTTTTGTCATCAATTATGCAAGCAATGTTGTTTCCTCATCAAAAAAACAAAACAAAACCTGGAACTGTGTTTTGTTTCATTAACACCTGTTTGGAGTAATTATTAGTCTGTCTACATCTCCAAAGCTCAAAATGTTCTACTATCTGGTATGTTTTTGATGAGGAGACAACAGTGTACAGAACATGGTGTAGTATCTCAAAAGAAGCCAGAAACTTCTAGTGTAATTTCCCAGGATACAAAGTCATATTTCTGCCTTTTTGTGGTTAATTCTATGGCCAATTCATGTGATACAGTACTTGAACCACATCTTAGCGCATTCTTGTTTAAAATATCATCTGAATATAAAAAATATCAAAATATATATATACTTTTTTTTCAGTATCGCTCCCAATATTAGGGAAATTACGTCTTTGTTTGTGGCAAATATCTCGGAATAGCTGGATCTATCAACGGTGTAACAGTGTGTAATGGCACCGCTTTTGTTGTTTATTTTGAGCATACTTGGTAAAAACAAAACAAAAAACAGTATCAAGACATAACAATATAAGGAATTACCGTAAATACTTGTTCGAAAAGGAGTGGGTGGAAGTATAAAGTTATATTTCTGAAGGTAATGTGAAAAAATAAATAGATTTCCCTTTATTTCCCTGTCCTCCTGCTTATTTTGAAACTATAGGGAATCTAGAATACTGTGATTTCACCTTATTCTTTACAATCAAACAATAAAATATTCCAATAGACCCCCAACAGGCTCAACCAATACGCTCTCTTGCACTCGTTGATCGTATTTTATCAAGGCCTGCTGACCTCTCACCCCCTCCTCCCATTCAGAGCCTGTCCTCCTTAGCCCTAAACCAGTAATTACGCTTTACCAGCGCCGGTTAGTCACAGATCACGGCCCTGAGCCTCACAAAGACACCGAGAGGGAAGAGCAGAGCATTTCTCCACCTCCTCTACCGTCTGTTTAACCATATGGAGGAGAGGAAACGCAAATATATGTAAATGCTTCCGAGATAACTCCATTTAAATGTCATAATGGAGCATAAATGTGTGTTAGAAAGTGTTGGGGCATCATATTATTTTTACAGTGTGTGTTTTAATCTTAATCTTAATCTTAATCTTAATCTTAATCTAAAGGAGCTGGATCGGATTTTTTTTGTATTTGAACTTAAATTTTATTTGAACTTCAGTTTTATTTTTTATTTTTCCATTTTTATTTTTTTTTTCCCAGGGTTTTTTTTCCAGTTTTTTTTCCCCCCAGTTTTATTTTATTTTATTATTATTTTTTATATTTGAACTCCAGTTTTATTTTTCAGTTTTATTTTAATTTTTCCAGTTTTAATTTTTCTTTTTCAATTATTTTCCAATGATTTTCCAATTATTTTTTCTATTATTTTTTGTATTATTTTTTCCTATTATCGTTGTTGTTATTGTAGTAATAGTTGTAGTAGTTGTTGTAGTTGTTGTAGTTGTTGTAGTTGTTGTAGTTGTAGTAGTTGTAGTAGTTGTAGTAGTTGTAGTAGTTGTAGTAGTTGTTAACATTACACTATATATGTGTTGTCTTTGGATTTTGAATTTTGTTGTTTTGGGTGCACTCTTCTTTTACGACCTGTCACCCTTGGGTGCTTGCCACACCCTATTTAAGATGGCCAACCTTAGCTCTCACTCTATTTTACCTGATGAAGGCCTAGTGCCAAAACATTGCGTGTCTTAATAAATCTTACATTTTGCAAATAAGACGGAGTGTGGGATTATTTTCTTCCCGTATGTTCTGGGGCTGCTCCCTCTCCTCCAACGCAACCGTTTGAAGAAATTGAAGTGCGAAGTTCTCATTCTTGTATTTGAACTAAATGTGTCTATATTATAAGGAGCTATTGAGGTCAAAATATGTCTGCTGTCCATGCCGTCTGTAGCCAATTGGAAAGAAATGTATTGTCAGATAAACAGGAAGTGAACGTTAGCATGCTAAGTGTTGTTGCAAACCGTTTAAAACTAAGTAATTCTGTTTGTCATGGTCAAATCTGCTTGACTCCATGTATAGGGGGTCCTCGGGTTACGACGGTCTCGACTTACGACGTTTCGTGGTTACGAACGCGCCCCCATTAAAAATATATATATATTGCACGTCATTCCGTCTTACGTGGTTTAGCGTAGTAAGCGACGTAAACAAACGCGAACGGCGCGCGGCGGAAGAATACGCTCTGTTGTGGTTGTAGGGCGAAGAAGATGTGTGTGCACAATGTGGGCGGAAGTACCTGATGTGGGCTCTGATCTGCTCCTATCAAAGCGACAGTGATAACCAAGCAGCGTAGTGGTCTAATTATTGAGATGGAAAGGTTATTGGTGCTTTGGTTGGAAGATCAAAGGCAAAATCCGACTTACGACGAAATTCGGGTTACGACGCGTCTTAAGAACAGATCAAAGTCGTAACCCGAGGACCCCCTGTAGATGGTATTGTTCTGTCATACAATATGCCATTTCATTTAAGTATCTCCATGGAGACAAGCAAGCCACATCACCAGGCCAAGTTACAGGTCAGATCTGTGGGGAAGTGGGCCCGCTTACAGTAGTTTTGAGAAATAAAAATGCCTGAAATTGAATAAATACAAGATATATTTCTGGAGATGAGCAGATGGCAGACCGATGGCGGATTTTTAAAAATATGTAATATATGTACAATAAAGTAACATTTCTATGAATAAGTAGCTCAAAACGAGACCGCTGTGTGAGGTTAGCAGCCAATTGGAAAGAAATGTATTGTCAGGAAAAACAGTAAGTGCACATTAGCATGCCAAGTGTTGTTGCAAACCATTTAAAATTAAGTAATTCTGTTTGTCATTGACTCCATGCTTGAGTCCATGTAGCTGATACTGCCATTTTATTTAACTATCTCCATGGAGATAAGCAAGCCACATCACCAGGCCAAGTTACATATCAGATCTGTGGGGAATTGGGCCCAGTTACAGTAGTTTTGAGAAATAAAACTGCCTGTATTTGAATAAATACAAGATATACTGACTGTCCACCAGAAAAGTTACACAGTGCACCTTTAAAGGGGCTATGTATGTAATATATGTATAATAAAGTAACATTTGTATGAATAAGTAGCTCTTGGGGTCAAAACGAGACCACTGTGGGCTGTTAGCATCTAATAAATCTTTTTATCATCCACAAACCTGGAAATAGGGCTAGTGCGCTGTTAGCATGCTAGTCATTGTTTTGTAATTTTGGGTCAGCTGATCGTAGGGTTAGGGAGAACATATAAACACAGAAAGCCCTCAAGAGCTGAACCGAGGACATAATCATAACATAATAATAATTACATACAAACTTCCTATATTATTCTATGGGTTTTTGTACTATTCAACCTAAAACTACTTAAACTTAATATGACCTGTATAAACTTTTATCCTCACTATTTTGTTCAGTGCATACAAGCAAGACCACTAGACCACCATTGTATAACTTAATTACACGAACATTTTCCATTTTCACATCATTTCCATTCTGTACTGTTATGTAACCCCTGCGCTATGAAAAAGACATTTAATAAGCAGCACAGTAAAGAGCCCATAATGACCCCACAGAGAAGCGTGCTCAAAAGCTCACTGCAAAAGTACCGTAATTTACCTTGAAACGCACAAAAGATGTATTCTCTGTAGTACTGCGCGGACCTACTACTAAACATACGACCGGCGCAATTATCACAGAGGAGGTGGTAAACAAACATCCCCGCTGGCTTTCAGGGCCTGACTGGTTGTCATAGAAATGGGATGAGTCAGATTATTAGCGGAGCTGTGGTGCTGACAGCTGATGGCGACGGCAGCAGTGGCATACGTGGGCCGATCAACGGGGAGTTTAGATAAAAGGAGGGTAGAATAGTGTACAGCCAAGTCTGCCAGGGGAAAAGTGAGGACTAGTGTACTGGGGGGTAAAGGATAGACTCCATAATTAAGGTCACAGCTACATGAATATATCTGACTTATTATCAGGGGCTAATTAGGGTTGTCAGAAGTATGGAAAATCTAGATATTAAAGCGAGTACTGAAACTCGATATTCATTTAAGCAGGTATCGATACTAAAAAGTCACATTCACAGGGCAGAAATGAACCTTTCTTGAATATCTCTTTCAAACACATTATTTTCATGGACTTTTTATACAAACACACTTTTTATAACAAGATGCATTACTAGTCTGTCTGAAAGTCCTGTTTTGCACTACCAGGCATTTTATATTTTATGACTACTTTTCTATTTAAATCTGATTTGTACATATTTGTATAATTATGTCTCATCTGACACTGGTTTATTGCTCTTTGGTTCTATTCCCATCTATTTTCTTACCCTCTCTTACATATTATATATTATATTTGATTAGTGTGCTACTGTACCCAAAACAATTTCCCTTGTGGATCCCCCCCCCCCCCCCCCCCCGGAAAATTTAAAATTTCTGAAATTTGCTATAGGTTAGCAATAAAGTAAAACTGTACATAAAAGTTAAAAAAAAAAAAATTATTAACAGGTAGGCCTACTAGTAGTATATATTGGATTTGTTTTTGCTTTGCACTTTGTCTAATCAGACCGCACTAAGGAGGAGCTTATGCGCGCTAAAAGGCGCAGGTGAAAAAGCGAGGAGCGACGCGTTAAGTGAGGCACGGGCAGGTAGAATGAGGTATAGGATGTTTTATAAAGTTTAACCTGTGTACACGCAATGGTACACGCTGTTGCGAAAGAGCTGTGCTCGCTCGCACGGTCCGCGGCTCCAGACACGGGCTTGCGCCCGTGTTTAATACGAAGTTTAATACGAGATACACGTACTTTTGTTCTGAATACGGGACGATTCTGTTTTTCAAGGGACAGTTGGCGACCCTAAACACAACTATACATATATATACACCCAAAATCTCTCTCAACGAATTTGCACAGGTGTAAAAAAAAAATAATAATAAAAAATACCCCGCAGCTGGAAAAAAGCGGAGATCCGCTAAAAAAGGGAACTCATTCATCCCTGGTTACACTATAAAAAAAGTTACACTATAAAAAAAAAACTTGGATCGGGGCCTTGGAACGAATCAGGCTTTTTCCATTCAAATAGCTACTCAACTTACGAAAAATTCACGTTACGAAACCACTTCTGGAACGAATTAATTTCGTAAGGTGAGGTACCACTGTACAAGGAAAAGGGCTCGATATGCAATACAAATTTCTATGCCACAATGACATTTTAATTTTTTTTTTAAAAACAATGAAAATTTCAACACAAAATATACATTTTTTATTGCTATATGGTTTTACTAATAAAAGCTACAGGCCCAGATTCAGAATCAATACTTGTATCAAATGTGTATCTGGATTCAGTTCTAGTTTTAGTATTGATTTGTTGATATTGATTTTTTTGTTTATTTTTGAACTTCAGATCTGGTAATGTAAGAGCACAATTTGAGGAACACAATTTGGGTCACCAGATACATTTACATTTATGCAATGTTAAAAAACAATTGCTGCCTACAAAGACTAATAAATAAATATCAGTAATCTTGTCAAGTATTGGAAAAGGCAACAAAACCATACAGGCTTCTGATTCATTCCTGCTGAATCTTGAAATTTAAGTACATCCTCAGATTGTGTATTAAAGCAAACGAGTGAGACGGGAAGGGCTGGTTTACATATCCAAAGTCTCATCCGTAGTTTTGTTTAGGAAAGCCAGAATCAAGTGAAGATGTTTCCTATTGGGTAAGACGTAACTCACCTTTGAATGTACAATTATCTGTGTTATCATGATGTAAATGAAACTGGTTCTTTTTTGTTGTTAAAGAGTTTGATTTCCTTTTTTTGTACGTAAATAAAAATGGATTAGGGCAAAGTGTGTGCTTGTTCCAACAATCAACAAATCTGGGGATGATGAAATACAATAAATATCAAATTAATTATACTACAGAAATGAACCTTTGCTGAATAGCTTTAGTAGTGAGTATAAGCTCACATAGATTAGTATACGTCCATGGACCACTATGGTACCTACCAGGACGAGGAATTACACAGATATAAGGCCACATGGTAATATAAAGAAAGTACTATGATATAATGGTTTTTTTGATCATCATCATCATCTATTATTTAGTGATAGTAATACTAATCTAAGACTAACTTATTAATCGCCTTTTATATTCCACATGTAATGAATAACGAGTAGAAATATTAAGTACTTACTCGGGTAAATTGTGAATCTGTTTGTAAACATTGATGACTTCTTCGATGCTGCGTTCCACTTTTTTCTATGGACAAAAGAATAATACAAAATTAATAACTAAATAACTACTTAATTGACACCGACACTGCTGCTTCAATGACACTTAAATGACACTGACACTGCTGCTTAAATGACTCTTAAATGACACTGACACTGCTGCTTAAATGACACCATTTGAACTTTATTACACTACACATTGTGTGTTTTACCTATTTGTATCATGTACAAGTTTACGGTACTTTTGCTACAGGTATATGTGATGTTTTATGTTCACTGTGGGCCTAGGGGGCGCTGCAATTTCAAATCCTGTGTGTGCAACCTGTACATATGTTTTTTGACAATAAAGCTGACTATGAACTTTGAACTATTTGGTAATTGCTGGTATTCAAATCTGTGTCAGACATTATGTATTTGCTAATGTACTGTACGATGATAAAACAAACTTGATTAGTCATGATAAAATGGTCATCTTAAAAGCTAGAAAGTGCGCAAAGTTGGCATGAATGACAAGTACCATGTTCAACTGGCTCCTATTCCCGGAGGCAGACAAAACTTGTATTGTCTCTTCAGCCAAAAAGCCACCGTACTGTTCCGAGTGATATTTGGGAGGGCTGACTCATTTGCTTCACAGAAAATGTTGCTTTGTTTTAAAATTCAACAGGCCAAAAAAATCTTTTATCTAACTGAGATGTACTGCAAGACGTTTTAATTCTCTATTGCTATGAGATCTTTGCTGTTGGAGCTGCATTTTATATTACAGAGTATCAGTAAGTAAGTGATATAAGTAACTAGATGTGTTTTCTCATGAAGTATCTATCGAGCCTCCCCATAATTCAATTTTCTCCCCCATAGAATAAAAACTAAATGAACAATAGATATATAGTATTCTAAATGATCCTTTTTCCTTGTGTAACATTCAAAATATCATATAAAAGTAAATGTATTATTGAAAAAACATTTAAAGATTAAAAAGAAGCACTACATCACATTTTACTCCAAAACATTGTAATAAATAGACTTTTCAAATAATGATTACCTGTGCTGCTAGCCTCAGCGGAATGCATGGAAAGCAGACTAGTGAACAATAATACATTTTTTCCCTCTATAGTTAAAGCCTAGTTTTTTAATCCATAAATAAAACTAGAAATAGACTATTTTTAACATACACGTAATTCAAATTGCATTACCTTGTGTCTATCCATTGTTTTTAGAGCTTTTCATTTTTGCTACCTACTATTGCACTGAAGTAATGATTCATTTCGTTTAAAAAAAAATCCTGCAATTCTTGACTCTTTTTGGACAAGCCTGTGTCTTAGTGCCTGTCTAAAGAGGAGAACATCACTGCACACCTACGAATTTAGTGATGGAGATTATCGTGTCAACACAGAATGACCTTGGAGAGTGTTACTGTAAATTAACAATGGCTTTGTGGTGAAAAAACTTCACCTTTTAACTTGTTTAGCTAAGTTCATTAAACTTAATCCCATTAGGGGCTAGCAGCCTAATCGCCCAGATATGATAAGAGTGGCAGATCAGACTCCACGGATGGAAAACAGGAGCTAATTTGTGCGTTTGTTGACACGGATCGCACTGTTTTGGTCCAACGCCAGGTAAATCTGATCAAGTTCACTTATCTTTAGCTTTAGCCTTAGCCGATAAGCCCTGAAGGAGCTAATCTCGGCTCACCTGCTCCACAGAAGTAACCGTCTCCACGCCGTCGTCCACAAACTTTTCCTCGGGGTGACAGTCCCTGAAGCACCGGAGTGGGCTGGCTCCGGCTTCCATAGTGACAGCGGCGCGGTGAGCAGCGGGGATCCCGGAGGAGAGGCGATGTTCTGGGGTTTGTTTTGGTCCTCTGCTCCGCACACTTCTCCAGTCCGTCCGCTCGCTTCCGGCTGAGGGTGGAGTGGGCGTGGCCTTCAGCACGCCCGCTACGGCGTCTCCAAGGGAACAATGGAGGTGTAAAGAAAAACACTTTTACAAAAACTAGAGCTTTACAATTTTATTTTTGTTGACTGTGGATATATCAAAAAAGCAAAAGTCATAATTTTAAAACAAGTCCTAAAAAAAATAAAAGCGCATTTCAGAGACACCTATGTCAAGCTGTATTCAACTCCATAGAAATTGCATTGTCCCTTCAAAGTAAAGTTTGCAATTGCGCCACATCCACGTTTTAGACCAGGGGTGGGCAATTATTTTTCCCCAGGGGCCAAATGAGAAGCAGAAAATATTGTGGAGGGCCGGGCCAAAAGTTTGAAGTCTACTCTGGTTATTAGTTTTATTTCTACGTTGAAATCAGTAAATAGCATTGTTTACAGAAGCTGGTTAGTTCTGTGTTATTATTAAGTAATGAGAGAGTGAGGTTTTACAAAAACTGAATTTATTCAGTAAAATAATTCAAAACAATGGTAAATGTGAAACATTTGTAACTCTTTTGCAGTCACATTAACCCCACAATGCTTTCTGAGTTTAACTTTCTTAACTTTGTATTAAGACACCACAATGTCTTTGTTTGCCAAATAATATAATACAAGATATGTCACAACATTTGTTGTCCCACTGCCAAATTGTGTAGAAAAAGTCAAAGTTAGCATGTTTTAGTGTTTTTTTTTCTTGAATTATTTTATTTGTATTTATTTTTTGTAAAACCTCACTCATTACTTAATAATAACACAGAACTTATCAGCTTCTGTAAACAGTGCCATTTACTGATTTCAACATAGAAATAAAATTAATAACCAGAGTAGACGTCAAACTTTTGGCCCGGCCCTCCACAATATTTTCTGCTTCTCATTTTGGCCCCTTGGAAAAAATAATTGCCCAACCCTGTTCTAAACGATAATATTTTTATTTGGAATTTGGGTGAAATGTTGTCAGTAGTTTATAGACTCAAATACATACCTATAAGTAGTAAAATCAGAAAAACAGATAATTTTGCAATGGTCTCAGAGCTGTACAAAGCAATGATGACAGAATTACGCATCTTTTCATAAGACATGTAACACAGACACTGGACAGCACAAGTACAGTGGCCAATATGTTTTGTTATCCTCACGCCATTACATTGAGCTTTTACTTTGAATCCTTTCCCCGGATGTTTCCACGCCTTCACTCTCTCCTCCTTGCCCCTGGACCACGCCGCACCCACCGGCCGTGTGCGCGGAGGAGCGTCCCTGTTTGCTCCAGCACTGCGCTCCGGTGACCAGCGCGCTGCAGACATGGGATGCGAGCGGTCAGCCATCGCTCATTCATCCGCGCACAGTTAGGCCAATTCCAACACAGCACAACCTTATTCCACATCAAGATGGCTAAACAATACGACGTGCTCTTCCGACTCCTGCTCCTGGGGGATTCTGGCGTGGGGAAAACGTGTTTGTTATGCAGGTTTACGGACAATGAATTTCACCCGTCTCATATTTCCACTATCGGTAAGTGCGCCAATAATTACGCACGTCCTCTGCTCTATTAATGATGCACGTTTTTCCCACAAAGCTGCCAGTTCTGGGATGTGATTTTTGGCGTCACGCTGTCGCTGTTCCGGCGCGCAGTTTCTCCAATTAAATGCGCTTTTAATTAGCACGGTGTAATCACGTGGAGAGCTGATTAACCGTAAATTGGACCGTGTTTGGGTGTTTGGGGAGGCTGGGGCACTTCAGAGGGGACAGGGCGCATTATTTAAGCCATGACAAGGAATGGGAAGCATCACAATTAGGTTAAATATAGACCAAGTGTGATTAAGTGATTAGAGGTGTGATTTCAGGTATGTCAGATTCTCAGTTAGAAGTGGAAGGATTAAAAGTGCACTGTGTAACTTTTCAAATTGAGAAGCTGTGTTTTTGCTTTGGATATCCCACAGCATCTCCTTGAATACAAGCGCGAGGTCATGTTACAGGTTATATCTGTGGAGAGGCGTCCCCGCTCACTCAAAGTCAAAGTCAGCTTTATTGTCAATCCTGCCATATGTGTTCACCAGTGAATCGAAATTCCGTTTCTCTCTGTCCAGGTAGTGCAAAAAAGACAGTGTACAAAATACAATATAAGGACAAAACACAACAAAAACTATCTAAGACAAAAATCTAAATCTAAGATCTAAAATCTGAAAGCAGTGCAACAGAATAAATAAATACCAATTTACAGATGTCCAAAATGTGCAGTGTGCATCAAAAATGTGCAATGGAAGGTGCAGCAGTGAAATGGTAATGTGCAATAGAATGTGCGTTGAAAGTAAAGATAAAAATAAATGTGCAACAGTAGTAATTATAGTGCAATAACAGTAGTAAACAACAGTACAACAGTAGTAAACTATGAAGGGGCGGCAGTAGCTCAGTGGCAGTAGCTCAGTGGTAGAGCGCTTGCCTGGTCATCCAGGGGTTGGCAGTTTGAATCCTGCTCTTGACGGGTGGACCACATGTGATCCAAGCTCCCACAGATGAGTTGTGTCCTTGGGCAAGACACTTAACCCCACCTTTCCCCCAGTGTCTGCGGACACTGGTAGCCCCCAATGGCAGAAGATACATCGAGGCCCGTTGTGACGTGAGCCACCTGTGGGAGGATTCTCCAGCTGAGGTCCTGACCAAGCCGAAGCAAGAAGATCATGGAGATGGTCCCCGGGCGCAGTAATGTGCAGCCCACTGCTCCTGATGACAGGATGGGTTAAATGCAGAGGACCAATTTCGTTGTACTTGTGACTAAATACATATTCTGTTCTATGAATGAATGCTTTTTAGCGGCTGTAATGATTTGTTTTAATGCCATGTTATGGAACATTCAAGGCAAAGTGATAACAGGACTGTCAACTGAGAAAAATATGCTTCATGAAATAATAGTTTATATTTCCAGATGCTATGCAGTTTTAACCCTACAATACTTTCACTATAAAAAGTAACATCATCACTTTTGCCGGGTAATTTTTACCAGATATAACATACCCAACAAAAAGTACGTGTCATGAAAAATAGATCAAGATATGACAACACATGATAAAGTGTGTTTTTTTTAATTTTCAAAATGAAAAAAAAAAAAAACATAGGAAGACCCTAAAAAAATACTGAAAAATTTGGAATTTGAGAACAAAAAATTACTTAAAAAAAAAAAAAAAAAGGGACATGTGAGACTTCCCTGGTGAAGCACAGACTCCTCGACACACGAACAGTTGCAGGAGAGAGGAACAAAAAATTGTATTTTTTCACTGGGAAAAAATTACTAGTTGACTAAAATATTGTTTTCACCATAAGAATTCCCTTTGAAATCACCACGTTGTGTTATTTATTCATAACCACTGCACTAAATAAGGATAGATACACATTCCAGGACCTCTTACTTACCTATTCCTTACATCCTCTTACATTAAATTCATTACACACCTCTTTCACTATCGCCGGGTGAAAATCACCGAAAGCCTGTAGGAAAAAGTGGGCTTTGGGGTAGGGAAACACATACACCTTCAAAGATGTCAAAAACAATGGTGAAGCTCCCCAGGGACCCATGACACTCAGAAAAATGCAACATATTGAAAATCATGTAAATATTTTGCTCGTGTGAAAATCACCTAGGGTTGCTCTAGGGTTAAAGAAGCACTATGTAACTTTTCTAGTAGGGGATCTTTTATCTTGTATTCATGGAGATAGAAAAGTTGGGACATACCAGGCAAAGCATTAGACAAGCAAATGGCAGATTTTTGACCAGAAAATTACATAAATTATCTTTAATATCCTACTGGGACCCGAAGAAAAAAGTGTATTTAATTTTTTTTTTTTTTTGTGATTTTCTATTTGGAGGTAAATGAACACCGTAGCATTTACATTTTGTTAACTTTATTTTTATTCGTAATGTTGTAACACGTCCTTTGTAATGGACTGTAATAGTGTTAAATCCATGTGAACTTAACCTAACAAAAACCTTTTTTTTGTGATGACCAACATCTCTGACAAGCTTCTACAGTCATCTCAAAAAGTTTTTAGACTCCCTTTTAATTTCTTATTTGTTTATTTATTTATGTATTTATTTAATCATAGCGCAGCCCCAAACTCGAGTCTCAAAACGCTTAGAAGACAGACTGGTTAACTCAATGTCCACCATAAAGAACACAAATGAATGTGCCGGGTATCAGGAGGATATAAATGTTGTTTATAAGTTTTGTATCAGCAGAAAATTACAGTATTGTTAAGCTTCAGGTCACAGGGTTCCTCTGGACTGGACCGTTCTTATGTTGTCATATTAGACCGTGCACAGCTCAGTGTTTTGTCCACACCAAGGTCATATATGAATGCATTTCTTTAGCAATTCTAATTCAGCCTTCATGAACAGTGCATCTCTGTGTGTTATGGTGCGTTCACTTGTCCTCGTTGCTTCTGGTTTGAGCCCGTCGTGATGTAGACTTGGATTGGTTGTTTTTCAGTCCAGATTTGTTCTTTCTTTAGCTTCATTTTGATGTGGTGCAAGTGTGAAGTTGTGAATGCACCTTTAGTCACAACTGAAAGGAGGGCTCATTTCTAAGTTATAAATGATGTGAATTAGATAAAATGTCTAGTTAGAAATACAGTGAAGAAGAAGAAGAAGAAGAAGCTATGCCTTTATTAGTCCCACAGTGGGGAAATTCCATTTCTGCATTTAACCCATTCTGTTATTAGGAGCAGTGAGCAGCACATTACTGCGCCCGGGGACCATCTCCATGATCTCCTTGCTTCGGCTTGGTCAGGACCTAAGCTGGAGGATTTACCTATGGTGCATGTTTTGGGTTGGTGGGGGAACCCGGAGTACCCGGAGGAAACCCACCCAGACACGGGGAGAACATGCAAACTCCACACAGAAAGGCCCAGGCGACCCGGGGATCGAACCCAGACCAGTGGCTTTCTCATTTGCAGTTGTCACATGAAAACTTGCAAAACTTGACTCAACTGAGCTTTTAGAAATGTTAGAATGTTGTTACCTCATTAAAAACATACAGGAGTTGTGTTTTATTGCATTCACAGCTACATTTTTTACCTTTTAGTGCTGTAGAGAGAGGCAATTCCAGGATTCTAATGAAGGTGTGTGGAGTTTAAAAACACAGTAGAGCACTTCCTGTATTACCACATGACATCACAAGGTGAAACAGAGTGTTTTGAGGTAAAAGAAGTTCAATTTGTCAACTGGACAAAGTTTGTTTGGTCGAAAACGTTTCGCCGCTCATCCGAAAGGCTTCGTCAGCTCTAATTAGAATGCTGGTAAGACGCTCTTACCAGCATTGTAATTAGAGGAAGCCTCTCGGATGAGCGGCGAAACGTTTTCGACCAAACAAACTTTGTCCAGTTGACAAATTGAATTTCTTCTTTTATCATGGATTCTACCTGGACGACTGAGGGACTCTTCACGCAGAGTGTTTTGAGCTTTGGAGATGTAAATAGACTAATAATACATGATTACTGAATGAAACAAAACACAACTCCAGGTATGTTTGTGATAAGGAAAAACATTATAACATACAGCTCTGGAAAAAAATAAGGGACCACTGGAAAATTATCAGTTTTTCTGATTTTACTACTTATAGATATGTGTTTGGGCAAAAGGAACATTTTTGTTTGAGTTTATAAACTACTGACAACATTTCCCCCAAATTCCAAATAAAAATATTATCGTTTAGAGCATTTATTTGCAGAATATGACAAATGATCAAAATAACAAAAAAGATACACGTTTTCAGACCTCAAACAATGCAAAGAAACAAGATCAAATTCATTTTAAAACAACATAATACTAATGTTTACACTTAAGAAGAGTTCAGAAATCAATATTTGGTGCAATAACCCTTATTTTTAATCACAGTTTTCATGCGTCTTGGCATGCTCTCCACAAGTCTTTCACATTGTTCTTGGGTGACTTTATTCCACTCCTGGTGCAAGAACTGAAGTAGCTCAGCTTTGTGTTTGTGTTGGAATTCAACAGACGCTGGAATGGAATGGCTGTAATACATGTAGAGATGCTGATTTCAGAAAAAAATGCAGTGGTCTCTTATTTTTTTTCCAGAGCTGTGGATCAGAAAATAGCGCAATATGATCAACTTTAAAGAATATGTTAAATAAAGATGGTTTTATCAGTCCAAAATGATCAAGTTTTATTTTATTATAACTGAAAGAACTGAGTCAAAAGTATATTAAACTATTGCATTAATAACTGCAGCTCATAATATAACATTTTGAGCATGGAGCCTTATTGTAAACATGTTCATGTTCAAGTCTCGGTGAAGCTCATTAGTTTGCTCCACGTTGCAGTAGACGCTATATCTTCTCAAACTGCCCTGTGTCTGTGTCTTTGTTTTTGTTTCCGGCAGGGCTGCACTTTTACAGCGACGGAGGGATCCATTTTGTCTGCAGTAATTGGACATGAATTAGGGGAGACAATTTTAAGGCCTGGGCAAATGCCGAGCTCCAGAGGGATTATAAAGCAAGACGACGTTCCCTGTTTGGGATGAGTTAAAGGGTCCGTGTGACGTTATGTTCTGATCTAAAGTTTGTTCTAATGTTTTATACTCATCACAAGCACACCTGGAGTTGTGTTTTGTTTCATTCACACATGTTTAACGCACAAACCTTGCATATTTAGGCTGAGTTGTTCCACCTTGTCATGTCATATCGTAATACAGGAAGTGCTCCACTGTCTTTTTAAACTCCATACACCTTCACTAGAATCATTTTGGATAATTTCAGACCTGGTATTATTGCCAATCTCTACTGAAAGTACACATCTTGGCCAGAGAAAAGAACTGGTTTGAGAGGGGAGTTTAAAGAGGCTATTTTTGTCAAGAAAGAGAATCCTTGGAGGTCCCAGACATCATTTGTTTCCCATCTATAACTCTATCCTCAAACCTAAATCAGAACAAACAAAGAAAACAATAGGGAACCAGGTCAGGTCCAGAGGTGTCAAAACACCCATTATGGCCCTGAATGGTTCTGCTAACAAGACCCACACTCCCACTGCATACTGAATAGGCTTACCTAATGTTAGGGAAATCACCTCTTTCCTACACACATCTATAGACATTAAGACCCAGGCAGACAGTCAAAGTTATATTTTACTTGCAAGGGGAGAAGTGAGCCAGCATAAACGCTCCAAGCCTCCGCTCGCAGTTCTCCACCGGGGCACTTCAGCTCCTGCCTTTTATTATCTTAAAGCATGAATGGGAGGTTACAGAGATGGGGCAAAAAACACATCTTAAAGGTCCCATGGCATGAAATTTTCACTTTCTGAGGTTTTTGAACGTTAATGTGAGCTCCCCTACCCTGTTTATGCCCCCCCCCATGGCTAAAAGTTACGAAATGTGTAAACTGAGCATTTGCGATCCTTTTCCGCGTTTGAAAAAAAGACAGCCCAAACGGGCGATTCTGAACAAGGGAAGTTTCTGACGTCACATTCAAGAAAAAATGCGAATGCAGGTCCACCCCCCGTCTGTATGTTTACCCACCGTCTATGGAACTCATGGCCATAGAGTTTGGACCGCAAATGAGCTACACAATGCGAGATGCATTTTTTTATTTGCCTGAAAGAGTGTTTCCAGGCTCGGATGCCCTTTATCCGAGCCTCCGAACCTCTGAAACAGCAGTGGTTTAATTATATTTTCTATGGAAATGTGTTTATTTTTCAATAGAAATCATCTCATATCTTCCTCCGCACTTAAAACACGGAAGTGGGGCCAGTGCACATCGCACCGCTAAAGAGGAAAGAGCGGAGAGTTTGGCCACACCCCCACCCGCTGCACTGGCCTGTCTCTGTCCTCATTTGCATTCAAGCAACAACGCCCAGAATAAAGTGTTTGAGAGACATATTTATGACTCTGACTGTGTTCATGGGGCTTTCTCATGCACTGAGGCTTGATTTTCAATAAGGATTCATTTACAGTATTAGGGAACCATTAAGGCGCCATATAAAAGCATCAAGAAGTACCATGTCATGGGATCTTTAAGAGTTCACACAGCAGTTAAAAAGAAACATGTTTTTTCCTGATAAAACAAATCTCTTACACTTGTACTTCTGCTTTTGTACTAATGATAAAGAAACGTGAAAAGTCCCTCAGTCGTCCAGGTAGAATCCATGATCAAAGGAGAAGTTCAATTTGTCAACTGGACAAAGTTTGTTTGGTTGAAAACGTTTCGCCGCTCATCCGAGAGGCTTCGTCAGCTCTGGTTATTGTACTGGTTAGACCCTGCTTATATCTAGCTGCCGGGAGGCGCGTCCTACAATGACAAAAGCTCTGAAAACGATCCCCCTAATCTGTCTCTTTGTTTTTCAAATTACTCTGACGGCTGTTTCGACCCCCTATTCAACGTCTAACGACCCTCTCCACCCCTCTGCCCTGGCTCTGTTTGACTGGTCTAAGAATCGCATTATAAATGGGAGACAAGTTATGTCTCACTCCCCCATTTCTGTTTAATGACGGATTCTCTTTTTTGACAAAAATAGCCTCTTTAACTCCCCTCTCAAACCAGTTCTTTTCCCTGGCTAAGATCTGAATCTCACTGTCCTCAAAAGAATGGCCCGTGGCTTCTAGGTGAAGATGTACCGCAGAAGCCGGTCCACTCTGGCACGCCCGTCTGTGTTGGTACATCCTCTTGTGAAGTGGCTGTTTTGTTTGGGGAAACAAAACAGCCACGGCGAAACGTTTTCAACCAAACAAACTTTGTCCAGTTGACAAATTGAACTTCTCCTTTGATCAATGATAAAGAAAGTTCTTAACACACAGACATGAGTCATTGATAACATCATATTTGATAACATCATAGTAATTCTTCCAACACCTAACTAACAGAAACTGAAAACAAATAGGTGTGATAGTTTCATAGTAATTTCATTGTAGTTAGCTCCTCCCTGCAGATAGTTATAAGCAGTGTCCACCAGCGTCTGACCATAACTGAAGAAGCAGCTTGGATGAGCTGTGAAACGTATTCAACCAAATAAACTTTTGTCCAGCTGACAAATTGAATTTCTCCGGTTGCCAATCTCTACTGAACTAAAAGTAAAAGGTAGCTGTTAACTTGAAAACTACCACTACATGACATCACAAGGTGGAACAGAGCATTTTGAGCTTTGGACATGAAGACAGACTGATAAAGGGTTACTCAAACATGTGAATTAAAAGCTTTTATTGTCATGCACAGTCAAGAAACATGTTTCCCTGTACAGAGAAACTTTTACTTTGTTGCCCACTCTGGATGCCAAGAGCATGCAAAAAAAATTAAAATAGATAAATAAGATAAAGAGAAGCATGTAAAAATATAATCAAATAGAAACAATCTTTACAGAATATACACTATGAAAAATATAGGCTAAGTGCTATTTACATATTTACAGATAATGTGCAACATTAGTTTTATGTGCAACTGTCAGTAGTAAAACGGTCTGCAAACATGGTTGGTATAGTGCAAACAGGAAGTGTAAGCATGGTTGATATAGTGTAAACAGGAAGTGTAAACATGGTTGATATAGTGTAAACAGGAAGTGTAAACATGGTTGATATAGTGCAAACAGGAAGTGTAAACATGGTTGATATAGTGTAAACAGGAAGTGTAAACATGGTTGATATAGTGTAAACAGGAAGTGTAAACATGGTTGATATAGTGCAAACAGGAAGTGTAAACATGGTTCATATAGGGCAGTAGTCCCCAACCTTTTCTGCACCATGGACCGGTTAGTGTCACCCAAAGTTTTCACGCACCGGTGGGGGGTGGAGCGCGTGGATATCGGCGGATAAATACCACAAAATAAAATTATACAAACAACACAAGAACTGTGGTATGTTGTAAATATAATAATAAACGTGCATCCACTGTGTACTTGTATGTAACTTTAATAAAAGCGTCCTCATGACATGCGCCAACAACATAACAAGAGTCACAACTTAAACATGCCTTCAAAATAAGATAGACTACAAAACAAATATAAAGTACATGAAAAATACAGCTCACCATAAAGCTGAATCAATGAGAGCCCTGACCCTGTTTCTCTGCTACGAGATGGTCGCATCTAGGCGTAATGGGAGACAAGGCTCTTCTTCTGTCTCCTCACTGGGCCTTTTACCCTTTGCAAAGAAACTTTCCAAAGACATCTGTTTTTTACTAATTTTGCTGCTTGTGGGTTTAATATTCGTGTTAATGGATCACGTGCCTAAGACAAGCCTTGTGCGTACATGGAAGTCGACCTGCTCTTTTTGGAACACAGTGGGCCACTCAAAATGAGGGTGGGGGAATGAGCTGCCGTGGCTCGGTACCAAAGGGCTCATGGCCCGGTACCAGTCCATGGCCCGGTGGTTGGGGACCACTGAAGGGCAATCAATGTCCAGAAGGGGGGGGCTATTGCTCAGCGGTTCAAGAGCCTGATAGCAGTTGGGAAGAAAGAGTTCTTGAGTCTAGTAGGCCTGCTTTTCACACTCCTGTTCCTCCGGACTGAAGGTAGGAGTGTGAATAGTCCATGTTGGGGGTGGGTGGGGTCTTTGATGATGGAGGCAGCTCGCTTGCGGACTCTGCGGTGGTAGATGCTCCGCAGAGACGGTTGAGGAGTCCTGATGATCTTTGTGGCCCTCTTAACCACTCTCTGCAGGCGTTTGCGGTCCTTCACCGTAGTGCTTCCGTACCACACAGTGATGCAGCTGGTCAGGATGGACTCGATGATGCAGCTGTAGAAGTTGCTGAGGACTTTGGGCAACGTGCCAAATTTCCTCAGCCTCCTCAGGAAGTACAGCCGCTGTTGAATGAAACAAAACACAACTCTGAGTTTGTTTTGAAGGAGGTAGAAGCATTATAACACGGCTTAAAGCTCACAAGAGTCAATTTTGTGTGGATATGGATTATGGATATGGATTTCATGTACTTTAATATACTAATACACTATAATTGAGTATTGCAGTATGATATATTTGTTACAGTGGCCTTGGCTCATTGGTAAGACACTTGGGCAAGACACTTCACCTTGCTTGTATGATGTTCAGAGGGGCCATGCACAGATTCTCAGATGGCTTTATAATTGCAGTTGTGAATTCTGAAGTTGCTTGGTTACTGACCCCAACTGTGCAGAGTGAATAATACATGAAATGAACGCTGAGTGCCAAAAACAGGCTAAGTGAGACTTATTGTGCGCATTGTGTTTTAGCATCACTAGTGTTTAGTTTGTACTCACTTGTAGCTTCACTTTTATGTTTTTGTAATGATTTTTGTATGTATTTTCTATATCAGCTGTAGTTGTACTACGAAATTTTAACACGATTTCTAACCATACATAATTGAGACAGTAAAACACAAAAAGTCAAGTTGCAATTAGCATACTACAGGACTAGACTATAGATCTGGGCAAATGATAATATTGTGAATGTTGCAAAGTTATACAATATCATTATCATATCTTTTTTGGTCTATTTTTGGGGTAAAAAGTTACATACTGTGGATTTTCATAATGTAGCTGGCTGGTACGGAAAGTTAAGCTTCTAAATTATGCAAGCCCAGCTATTTTCGTCTTACTCTTGCTATATTTAAATCTTGGTCGTCTCAAAATGTGCATAAAATCATGTTGAGAATCTCGTACTAATTTACATTTAGCATAATATTGGTTCTTTAAACAATATGTTAAATAGCTGAAAAAGACTTTATTAATGATTTTCCTAAGGCCAAATTTACAGAGTTTGGTTAGTAAATTAACATTAAATTACAAATTAAATATTTTTTAATCGTAAAACAGGTAGTAAAAAAGGTTATAAAGTTATATTTCTGCACTTTAATCTAAAATTTTTCAGTGTATTCACATTTAAAGAGGATATATGATGCTTTTTTCTAAGACTTAGTAATAAACTATTGGTTAATCACTATTCATAATGTAGCTGGATGGTACGGAAACTTCAGCTTCTAAATTAAGCAAGTCTAGATGTTTTCGTCTTACTTTTTTTGGTTTGTTTTTGCTATATTGTAATCTTGGATGTCTCAAAATGTCCATAAAATCATGTTGAAAATATTCTACTACAGGTAATTTACGTTTAGCGTAATATTAGTTCTTTAAAGAATATGTTAAATAGCTGAAACAATTATTTTCCTAAGGCCAAATTTACAAAGTTTGGTTAGTAAATTAACATGAAATTACAAATTAAATGTTATTATTATTACTACAACAACAACAACAACAACAACAACAACAATAATAATATATATTAAATTTGTATTATTTTTAATGCGTGAAAAGTCCCTCAGTCGTCCAGGTAGAATCCATGATCAAAGGAGAAGTTCAGTTTGTCAACTGGACAAAGTTTGTTTGGTTGAAAACGTTTCGCCGCTCATCCGAGAGGCTTCGTCAGCTCTGGCCCTCATGCTGTTTCGACCCTGTTTATATCTAGCTGGTTTGAGAGGGGAGTTAAAGAGGCTATTTTTGTCAAAAAAGAGAATCTGTCGTTAAACAGAAATGGGGGAGTTAGACACAACTTGTCTCCCATCTATAATTTGATTCTCAAACAAAGAATCATTAGGACAGACAAGCCATTGCAGAGGGGTGGAGAGGGTCGTTGTCGTGAATAGGGAATTGGACGCCAGAGAAATCTGAAATACAAAGAGACAGATTAGCTGATGGGTTCAGAGTGGTTTCAGTGTAGTGAGAGCAGCCTAGGGCTGATAGATATGCTAATACAAGACGCCAGAGGAATTCGTAAAACAAAAGAGAGTAGCGGGGAGGGGTCAGAGCTTTGTTCAGGGTAGATAGCTCCTCCTTTGCAGCTAGATATAAACAGGGTCGAAACAGCATGAGGGCCAGAGCTGACGAAGCCTCTCGGATGAGCGGCGAAACGTTTTCAACCAAACAAACTTTGTCCAGTTGACAAACTGAACTTCTCCTTTGATCATTATTTTTAATAGTAAAATGATCTTATATGGAAAAATTGTGTAGTAATTGTTCAAACAAGGTTATAAAGTTATATTTCTACACTTTACTTTTTAATTAATTTCAGTTTATTCACATTTAAAGAGGATATATCATGCTTTTTTCTAAGATTTAGTAATAAACTATTGGCTAATCATTATTTTACCCTTCATTTTACAATACTGATCACTGACTTCCTGTTATAAATGTACAATGGATGACACCACCATAGAGGCATTACACCAACAAAATATGTGATTATTGTTATAGATTTTATAGTAAATATGACATTTAAAGTAACCATAATCCCTTATCCAGTCATATGGCTTTAAAGCAGAAGTGTAGTATAGAGAGTGTCTCCACAGGAAGAACTTTCCTGGTGAGCTCCATAGGTGAGCACTGAGAATAGCCCTCATCTGTAACATCTTAAAGGCCATACCGTGATATAATATTTTGTTTGAAATTGTTAATCGCTATGGCAACAGTCGCAGTTTGTCGTCATTCTGAGACCCACGTATAGTCTGCACCAGGTGGAACAACAGAAAGAAAGAATAGAAACTCATTTGAGATGGTTAATAAAAAGTTGGAGTGATTGGCGCTGCAGCTGGGAGATGTTTGTGCAGTTTATTGAGCACAAATTGATTTCTGTAACGTTCCCAGAGCTCACCTGTGGCCCACATAATTAGTTTGCAAGTATCGTGGTGGATGTGGTGTGTTACGCTGTGTGGCTGTTGACAAATATGGAACAAAAACATGTGCGTTATGTTTAAAAGGTTCATATTACGCTTTTTCTGATTTTCTGATCAACTGGTGTGTTTTAATGTTGTTTCCTCATCAAGAACATATCCAGGGTTGTGTTTTGTTTCATTCACACATTTTTAACCTTGTGCATTTAGGCTGAGTGCTTCTGTCAGACTGAAAACACTCTGTTCCACCTTGTGATGTCATGTGGTAATATAGTTTTTTGTTTATTTGTTGTTATTTTTTTGTTTTGTTTTTGCCCATACTGGACGATTATGATTTTAATTAATTTTAATCAGTGTCAAAACAGAGGCGGCAAATCTCTTAAACACAGGAAGATCCAGTTCACAATTTTAGGAAATTCTAAACTGCCTTCAGTTACATTTGTATAGATATTTATTCTAAGATTTAGTTTAAATTAGAATGAGGGGGGCTTCTTCCTCTTCCTCTTCCTCCCTCTCTTCGTCTTCCTCTAACTCCTCCTCTTTTTCCTTCTCCTCCTCCTTCTCTTCATCTTCTTCTAACTCCTTTTCGTCTTCCTCCTCCTCGTCTTTGTCTTCCACTAACTGTTCCTCCTTCTCCTCCTTCTCTTCGTCTTCCTCTAACTCCTCCTTCTCCTCCTCCTGTTCCTCCTCCTCTTCCTCCTCCTCCTTCTCTTCGTTTTCCTCTAACTCCTCCTCCTTCTCCTCCTTCTCTTCATCTTCCTCTCACACCTCTTCCTCCTCCTCCTTCTCTTTTTCTTCCTCTAACTCCTCCTCCTTCTCCTCCTCCTCTTCCTCCTCCTCCTTCTCTTTGTCTTCCTCTAACTCCTCCTTCTCCTCCTCTTCCTCCTCCTTCTCTTCGTCTTCCTCTAACTTCTCCTTCTCTTCATCTTCCTCTAACACCTCCTCCTCCTTCTCCTCCTTCTCTTTGTCTTCCTCTAACTCCTCCTTCTCTTCGTCTTCCTCTAATTCCTCCTCCTCCTCCTCTTTCTCTTCGTCTTCCTCTAACTCCTCTTCCTCACTTTGGAGGTCTGTTTCTGTCTCCACAGTCATAAAACAGACATTGCATGGCTCTATATTTTAAGAAATAGTAAACTACCTTCAAAAAGTTTTAGTTTAAATTAGGGATGTCAACAATTAATCAACTTACGATTAATTGTCGATCAAGACATTGGTCGAACAAAATGCATTAATTGTAATTGATCGGTAATCGCGGACATGCGCACCCGCGTGGTCACGAAACAAGGCAACCGCGCACCGCGCTCACTCAACGGCACGATCGAGCCGCGGCACCCGGAATGCGTAGTCTCAGCCCTAGCCACAAACCACCCCCACGAAACCAGCAGCGGCACGTGGTGGTTTAATCCTGGTTTAGTCCAGGTCTAGACCTGGTCCAGTCCTGGTTTAGACCTGGTCTAGACCTGGTTTAGTTCTGGTCTAGACCTGGTTTAGTCCACGTTTAGTCCTGGTCTAGTCTCTTAGCCAATCAGGACGCATAACACAATGTTACACTATGAAAAAATGTTACACTATAAAAAAAAAAAAAGAAAAAAAAATCTGCGAACCGCGATAGAGTGAGGGATTACTGTATTTTGTTATTCAGCATCAATATATTTGTCTGCTTTTTACTAAGGAATAATTAATTGAGGAATATACAATATAATAATACTATAATAATAATAATAATAATAATCATCTTCGGCTTAAGCCTTTATTGTCTCACACACAATGACACACAGTGACACACGGGAGAAATTTGACTTCTGCATTTGACCCATCCTTTTCAGGAGCAGTGAGCAGCCAACTTTTTCGGCGCCCGGGGGGCAGTACCGTGAAGGGTCTTGCCCAAGGACCCACACTGGTTAGCTCATTGCCCGGGGGGGATATATATATATACTATGATATATTTTTGACTCAGTGTTATGTTACTCTAGCTTATATTCTTAAAGGGACAGTGTGTAAGATTTTTACCCGTTAATTACCGAAATTGAAGATACCCATTCAAAAATACAGTGTTTTCCAAGCCATTTCACTTCCATCGTGAAATCAAAGTATTCTGTTTGACTTAGATATACCTGCATAAAAGGGGGATCTTCCCCATATAGAGGCAGCCATTTTGATTACGAGAGCCGCAGAAGGACATTTGGGCTCATCCTTCGGCAAGGGCTCGTGGTTTTCACACAACGAGATAGTACGCGTTTGGATAAACAACGACAAGCATGTTGCCGGATCACACGTGTTTTGGACTAAATTGTTCTACTGGATTTTATTCGCTGGATCCTTACGGACAGATTGAGACCAAGCTTATGGTGAGATACTGAGTTTGACCTGTCCAGAGCCTTCAAAGGTAAGCTAAGTAACAAACCTTGTTTTGTGCTTTTCCGTATAAAAGCCCCATGTGCTCGGGGAGTGATTGTTGTGCCGGGAAATGAATTGCATAGTCAAAAAGAGGAGACTGTAAGGTTTCATTTGATGTGTAGATTGTCATAGTACACGATCGGGAATGTGTGCTCTCATGCGAAAAGAAAAAAAAAACAGTGAACGGGACCACGTTTTATTTATACAGTAATTGTCGGCGAGGGCTCGCACAGCGCCGGGTGCGCGTCGTGCCTTTGCACGCGGGTACGCGAGCTGTCCGCGTTACGGCGCGCCCGGGTGACCCTCGAGGTCTGCCGTAGCTAAAACAGGAAGCGCAATAGCCAACATCCACCTATGCGCCACGAATCCTACACACTGTACCTTTAAAGACCCTATTGAAACACTAAAATTCAGGTGAAAAAGGCCGCTTATCAGTTAATCGTTAATCGATCGATAAGGTCAATCAACTATCAATTAATGAATTAATCGATAATTTGCATCCCTAGTTTAAATTAGAATGAGAATACCCGTTGTTTACACACAATAACACAAGTTACGAAAGTAAGAAAGTCACATGAATTAGGTTAATTGTCCAGCCCTATAAGTGGGATAGACATTTCTAGATCCCATATTTCGAACCTCACCGTGCGCTGAACAAACAAAGAGGGATCAAAATCAATAAATAATTTCCAAGGCTTCCTTCTGTCACAGGGGCATAAATCTGTGACCAGGAGCCCACCTGCGCTGAGGGTCATCTGCTCTTCTGAAGGCCAATGACATCATAAAGAGGGAGCGCGCAACATTAGCTCAAACAGGCGTAAACTAGTCTACAGCTCAGGAAAGAAAGACCACTGCAAAATGATCCACTTTTCTGATTTTACTACTTATAGGTATGTGTTTGGGCAAAAGGAACATTTTTGTTTGAGTCTATAAACTACTGACAACATTTCCCCCAAATTCCAAATAAAAATATTATCATTTAGAGCATTTATTTGCAGAAAATGACAAATGGTCAAAATAACAAAAAAGATACATGTTTTCAGACCTGAAACAATGCAAAGAAACAAGATCAAATTCATTTTAAAACAACATAATATTGATGTTTACACTTAAGAAGAGTTCAGAAATCAATATTTGGTGCAATAACCCTTATTTTTAATCACAGCTTTCATGCGTCTTGTGCGGAAGCCGACAGAGGCCATGTTCGTAATGATTATTTTCCACCTTAATAACGAGAAAATTAACTCGAGATCTTGAGAAAACGACACAATTAATTTGTGATCTCAAGAAAACTGTTATTTCGAGATCTCGAGAAAACAAAAAACGTGTCACAATTCAGAGAGTGCACGGTTCGGAGCGTGGTTTGAAGGGCATGTGTGTCACATCCGGCGCGACGACTGCTGTCCCATTTCTTTTTTGTCCCATGCACAGTTAAAGGAGAATTAACATTTTTTACAATCTGAGCCTTGTTTCGGTAATAAAACAAGTTGTTTTACTCACCCATAGCACTTTGGTGTCATATGGAGCACTTGTTTTAGATTTGCGATCTCCGTAATGTGAGTTCTCGGGGCATATACTTGTGGTCTTCAAATAACACAAACTTTAGCACTTTTCAAATCATAGAAGCTCGATATCTTAGTCTACACTTTCGTTTGAGTCAAACGTGGCCTCTAATCTGAGATTTATCCATAGTTTCGAGTAGATGAGGAGGCCAGTGTGCATGTGCGGAGTCACAGTTTATTTCGCTCTCAGCTCTCGGGACCCAAACATGAAACGCAAAGCTGTAAATTATGGCTAAATCTTGGATTACAGGCCACTGTTGACTCAAACGAAAGTGTAGACTAAGACATTGAGCTTCTATGATTTGAAAAGTGCTAAAGTTTGTGTTATTTGGAGACCGCAAAAGACCGAGAACTCGCGTTCTCGCAAATCTAAAACATCTCCGAAAGTGCTCCATATGACACCAAAGTGCTATGGGTGAGTAAAACAACTTGTTTTATTACTGAAATAAGGCTCAGATTGTAAAAAACATTAATTCTCCTTTAACACACAGTCGTTTCCATGGAAATTGGGGCGTGGACCAAGCGTGTGAAAAAGCACACTTCGCGCACTCATATATCCCAGCATGTATCGCGTGCTACTTCTTCTACGGGAGAAAATGGAGTCGGCGGCTGCTTCCTGTAGTTGCGAGACCTGTCACATTTCGCAGACGGCCATGCGGTCCGCAGACTGCACTCAGGGCTGAGCAAGTATGCACAGACTTGACTGCAGTCTGAGCCCCCTTCAAACCACGCTCCAAACCGTGCACTCTGGGAATTGGGACACGGCTAAACAGTTATTCCGTGATCTGGAGAAAACACTGTATCTCCGTCGGTAAAGACGAAGCCGGTCCAGTCTTCTGCGGAGGTGCCGCGGACTAATCTTGAAATTATCCTGAATTAAAAGACGTAATGCAATCTCCCCCTGTATCAACCCCTGATCAAAATATTGCCTTATCAGCTGATCGATTATTATTCCAGACATTCTAATGACCAAAAATGCGTCTATTCAGCATGAGAAATAGCCCCGAAGTCAGCCTGTCACAACGTGGCGGTAGACGTTTCAGTTGTTTTCTCGAGATCACGAATAATTGTTTCGTTTAATTATCTCGTTATCTCGGGATAACAAAGAAGAAAAAAATATCGCTTATGAATATGGCCTCTGTCAACTTCCGTAATCTTGGCATGCTCTCCACAAGTCTTTCACATTGTTCTTGGGTGACTTTATTCCACTCCTGGTGCAAGAACTGAAGTAGCTCAGCTTTGTGTTTGTGTTGGAATTCAACAGACGCTGGAATGGAATGGCTGTAATACATGTAGAGATGCTGATTTCAGAAAAAAATGCAGTGGTTTCTTATTTTTTTTCCAGAGCTGTATGTCCTTCGATACTTGTTCTGATACAGATCAAAATCATTCAAATGTGATTTCAAACACTATGAACTGATTCCTGATTTGAAAACAAAATTACAGCTCTGGTTTGAGTAATGTCGTTAGAAATATTTGTTGTAGTATAAATGCAGTAAGATACAAGCTCCTCATACCTCTACATTAACAGATCTTATGATGAATGCCCTGCTGGTGACACAGAGGCATGTTAAAAATAGACTATTTTTGGAGCCGCTAATTCATTTCACCTTGATAACTTGTAAACGAGGACGGCTGTGTAAACTATTTTTCACAACACTTTTTCTGCAGCTTCTATCATGTCATCCGTGGTTATATTTAGATGCTCTCCATAGGCTATATAACAAACAAAAAATGTGTTATTTTTCAAACATTTCCTGCACAGTGTCTGTAGCTGACATGAGGACACTAACCAATTACTTTTAGATTATTTGTTTAAGCGTTTTAAAATAAGGTGTTACAATCACAACTGAACCTGAGTTACCTGTGCCTTCTTAACCTACAGATAGAGGAGCCATAAGGGGATTTTTCCTCATTCTCAGTTCAGTTTTCTCAAAGAGCTGCAGAGGCTGGACTAGCACTGACTCATGATGGGCTGCAGGTGCCTGGTGTTTAGGTCACAGAGTTATTTTAGGTTTAAACCAACTGGATTTCAGCTTTGGAACTGGCAACCCAAATGAGAGTCATAAGGCTCACAGCTGGGGACACAGTGGAGGTCGGGTTTGGAGATGCAAAATCTCTCACAGTAAGAGTCCAGTGCAAAATGTAAAACAAAACAAAACATGTTGTGGTTTAATTGTTTATAATTTTTAAAAAACAATAAAGTAAACACTAAACACAATACAGCTCTGGAAAAAAATAAGAGACCACTGCATTTTTTTCTAAGGGGCAGCAGTAGCTCAGTTGGTAGAGCGCTTGTCTAGTGATCCAGGGATTGGCGGTTTGAATCCTGCTCTTGACGGGTTGACCGTGTGTGATCCCAGTTCCCACAGATGAGCGCTGCCGTTGTGTCCTTGAGCAAGACACTTAACCCCACCTCGCCCCCAATGCCTGCAGACACTGGTAGCCCCCATGGCAGAAGATGCATCAAGGCCTGTTGTGACATGAGCCATTCTCCTGTGGACCCACCACCCGTGGGAGGATTCATGGGGCTGGTGCATTGTGTTCTGGGCAGCAGAACACTGCTTGGACTGCTTCTCCCGCGACCCAGAAAATGGAAAAGCGGAAGAAGATGAATGAATGAATGAATGCATTTTTTTCTGAAATCAGCATCTCTACATGTATTACAGCCATTCCTTTCCAGCGTCTGTTGAATTCCAACACAAACACAAAGCTGAGTTACTTCAGTTCTTGCACCAGGAGTGGAATAAAGTCACCCAAGAACAATGTGAAAGACTTGTGGAGAGCATGCCAAGACGCATGAAAGCTGTGATTAAAAATAAGGGTTATTTCACCAAATATTGATTTCTGAACTCTTCTTAAGTGTAAACATTAGTATTATGTTGTTTTAAAATTTATTTGATCTTGTTTCTTTGCATTATTTGAGGTCTGAAAACATGTATCTTTTTTGTTATTTTGACCATTTGTCATTTTCTGCAAATAAATGCTCTAAATGATAATATTTTTATTTGGAATTTGGGGGAAATGTTGTCAGTAGTTTATAGACTCAAACAAAAATGTTGCTTTTGCCCAAACACATACCTATAAGTAGTAAAATCTGATCAAAACTGATCATTTTGCAGTGGTCTGTATAACATTCTTCAGTACAAAAAAAGAGAAAATATAAAAATAAAAAATAATAAGAACAATAGCCCTCGCCAGTTTCTTTGTTACAGTAAATTGGTAAATAAAAACAAACAACTATAGCTGGTGAAATGCAATAAAGCAGAGCATGTTTTTTCTGGTGTTAAAGGATCATCTGACCTTGAGTATTTAGTATTGATTTATGTTGTTACGCATCATTGAAAGTCACTATGTCCACAAAACCAAATTGCCGATCATAAATCCTTCCTCAAATCCATTTTCTTATGGCTCAGTTGGAGTTTTTCCTGCGGGCCTTGGGGTGCACGTTACATTTCTGTCCAGGCAGCACGTGCAGGGTGATTTAGTGAAGGTATCGGGTGCTGCCGCCTCCTCTTCCTCCTCCTCTTCCTCACCTTGGAGATCTGTTCCTGTCACCACAGTCATGAAGCTGATTGTGGCTATATATCACATTTCAATCTAAGGCTATTGATCAAGCTAAGGTTTATCCTTTTTTTACATGTTTAAACTTAGTAATTCAATTTCAAGTAATTCAAAGTGTTTTACAGAATAAGAAATACATTAAAATCACAATATAAACAAACCAGAACATAAATAATCATCTTAAAATTTAAAAAAGAAAGAGATTAAATGAGAGAGAATACATCATTTATCTTTGATAAATAGTCAAGATTCAACATTTGTGGACTCTACTGCAGAAAATAACCACTCTTTCTGTAATTTCTTTCAGTTTGCATAATCATTTGAAGTAGTCCGAGAGTTGTAAGAAGAGGCACAACATTAGAAGTCTAGCATATTATTTTACTGTCCTTTTAAGCCCGGCCATTCTTTTGTAGGGCGTATTATACCTGCTGATGAATAAGCAAAGATAACGCTGGCTGAGACTTTTCCTTAGGCTACGTTTATATGATGACGGTCTGAACAGAAGACGCAAAAGTGGCGTCGCGTCTTCACTTTTTATTCCGTGTTTAGACGAGCGTTTTCGGGAAGAAATTTGCATGCATACAGTGACGCAAAAGTGTGTGGAATTCGATTTAGTATGCATGCCAGGCGGCTAGGTGGTGCTGTGATACATTACACTGGGCTACAAATTTTTGGACTCGATCTGCTAAATCTCATTTATATTGGTAAGATGAACTGAAAATCAATTGATAACTGTGCTGGTTAGCTAATGTATTCAAGATATTTAATGATATTGTTTTACATCAAAATCGCATCTGTTTATACAATAGATTTAGGCATTTTTGCTTAAAAATAATATTTATATTTTGAAAATATTTAACTTGCACTTCTCTATCCGTCAAGAAATAAAGAAGAAATATCTTAAGACATCAGGTGCACACAATTTCGAGGCATCTCTCTTATGTGAAATCAAAAAAATATTTAATGTTAAAACTCTAGACATATTAAAATGAATGTATTGGAATGTGCAGACAGGCTTTCAGATAGAACTGGTTGCTTGTAGACACACTGTACCTTCTGAAAAACTACTGTTTTTGCCTTATTTTGCATAAATTTCCTATTTTGACCCAATACTATATCTTGGAAACTATAGCCAATCAGCACTTCTGACTTACTTTTTCTTTATTAGTGACCTAAACCAAGAAACATTTCACTACTTTTGTTCCAGAAGCATTTTGCTTGTGGACCAGTGTAATCACTATGCAGGGCTCTCAAGTCTCACGCATTGAGAGTGTGACACACGCAATTCGACGTGTTCACACGCTCACACGCCACACATGGCATTTCTCACGCTGATATTTTTTAATTTTTTTTGTGCCCAGAAAATCGGTCTGTGTGGCTCAGTTTATGCAGGCACCACGCCCTTTTCAGCCAATCAGAAAATAGATTGTTCTGTTGTTGGGCAGACTGTAGAGTGGGCAGGTCAGCTGCTAAGCACGCACTGCACTGTCAGTGATAAGGACAGCGACTGAACACAAGGAACGACAAAACGGTGATGATAAAACAAACTGAGAACCATCAGGTAACCTGCCTCTCAAGTCTCACACATTGAGAGCAATTCGAAGTGTTCACACGCTCACGCGGCATTTCTCACAATTCAACAGCAGATTTGAGAGTTTTGCGTGTTGGGCAGTAGAGACGAAAACGCTACATTGGAGTGTATTCAAGTTTTCCACTTTGGAGGGCGGTTTCAGTTTGTTGCATTTTTAAGCCCCCAAAACGCCATCACCGTCTAAACGAAAGGCACTTCCGGTAAAATATTTTTGTTGTTTTTACCCGTAAGCGGTCATGTCAGATGTTAAAAGCAATTCGGCTAACTCGTCTTTTCAAAAACACTCCTCACAGTGGTCATCAGAAATTTAACACATTATCGTAATTTATAAAACACGACAGCCCCTACGTGGAATAAACTGAAAAACTGTTCTCGATTTCATTCTCTTCCTTTTTCTTTGTTTCCTGTTTTCCCGTGATAAACTCCAGCTGACAGTTCTGGGTCCTGCTCGGCTTGTTCCGATTGACAGGTTCACCTCGTCTCCGCCGTCTTGTTATGTCAAAGGAGCACCGTCCATCCATCTATCCTGGACCTGTCACTATGTACATGCCCTGCACATTCTAGTACATCTGTTGTTTTAATTAGCCAGGTTGTTTTTAATTAGTTTGAACATGGCTGGGAGAGAAATCCTGCCGTTTGAATTATATTGTTAACGCAGATTGACATATAATTACAAAAAATTACAGCAGTGAGGAAAAATAGTGTGCAACGATTCAAACTAGGCCTGTTATGATAAATACTATCTCTTATTGTTCAATATATGACAGACAGAACCATTTATTTTTCTTTGCACTAGTGAGGAACTTTATTTTTCAGTATTACCCCGAGATACATTTCAATCTATACTCCATATAATACATAATATATACTACACCTGTGAATGTTTATCCCACCTCAAATGGACTTTATCATTCAGAAAGTCTGATTTCATAAACCAGGTCACATACAGAAATGAAAGAACATGATGGATTTCAGTGTTTGGTCCTGGGGTGAGTAATAATAATATCACCATCACAATAATCACAGTACTAAAATTTGATGAGGACATCTATAAAACACTCTTAGTTTGCAAAAAATGACCTTTTCTCCTTTAATTTGCCATAAAATCCAACAATAAAACCTATCTGTGACACTGTCAAAAGGAGAAATTCAATTTGTCAACTGGACAAAAGTTTATTTGGTCAAATACGTTTCGCAGCTTATCCAAGCTGCTGCTTCAGTTCTGGTCAGACGCTGGTGGACACTGCCTATATCTGCCTGAAGGGGGCGCTAACTGTACAGTGAAATTACTATGAAACTACCACACCTACTTGTTTTCCAGGGCCCGTCCACACGACAACGTCTGTTGTGTGGACGAGCATAACGCAGCTTTTGGAAAACGGTGTTTGTTTGCGGAAGAGAAAGGACTTTATGTGCATGTGCTCTTTGTAGTACTGCGTTTCCGGTGGCTCTGGCTGTTTCCTGTTTACAGCGCCACATATCGGTGTGGCATATGTATTACATCATTTTCACTCAACGCTCCGTTTTCATCTGGACGCGAATATTTACTGATCCGACGTGTGTGGACGTGAATTTTTTTCAACCCGCATTTTAAAAAATCCAGGAGCGTTATCGTGTGGCCGTAGCCTCAGTTTCTGTTGCAGACATATATACAGTACCTCAACCTGTCTCTGAGCCAGTCTATCGTGCCCACCATCTTCAAGACCTCCACTGTAGTCCCCATCCCAAAGACCCCCACAGCATCCTGTCCTAATGACTATCGGCCCATAGCACTCACATCTGTCATCATGAAGTGCTTTGAACGAATCATGAAGAGACACATCTGTGACTCCCTCCCCGACACCCTGGACCCCCTGCAGTTTGCATATAGAGCAAAGAGGTCTACAGACGACGCTATTGCTCTAGCAGTCCACACCTCTCTCAGTCACCTGGAGAGAGGAAACACATATGTGAGAATGCTCTTCATCGACTACAGCTCGGCATTCAACACCATAATCCCCTCAAAACTGGTCTCTAAGCTCACCGCCCTGGGCCTGGGGACGTCCATCTGCTGCTGGATATGGGACTTCCTCACCAACAGGCCACAGGCGGTGAGGATCGGCAGCCACGTCTCCTCCACACGTGTCCTCAGCACTGGGGCACCCCAGGGCTGTGTTCTCAGCCCTCTCCTGTACTCCCTGTTCACCCATGACTGTACCGCCAGGCACAGGTCCAACACCATCCTCAAGTTTGCTGACGACACCACCATCCTAGGCCTCATCACCAACAACGATGAGAGCGCCTACAGAGACGAGGTGAAATCACTGACCAGCTGGTGTCAGGAAAATAACCTCTCTCTGAACGTCAGCAAAACTAAGGAAATGATCGTGGACTTCAGGAGACAGCGTGTAGACCAGCATCCCCCCATCTCCATCAACAACGCTGAGGTGGAGCAGGTCAGCAGTTTTAAGTTCCTTGGGGTACACATCACTGAGGATCTGTCCTGGACACTACATACAGACACTGTGGTTAAGAAAGCCCGACAAAGACTCTACTTCCTGAGGAAGTTGAGGAAGTTTGGTATGAACACCAGCATCCTCACAAACTTCTACAGGTGCACCATCGAGAGCCTGCTGACGGGCTGCATCACAGTGTGGTATGGGAACTGCACCGCTCAGAGCCGCAAAGCACTACAGAGGGTGGTGCGAGCGGCAGAGGACATCACTGGCAGCAGTCTCCCCTCCATCCAGGACATTTACCACAGCAGGGGTCTGCGTAAAGCACGCAGCATCACTAAGGACCATACTCATCCGGCACAAGGACTCTTCCGTCTGCTACCCTCTGGTAGACGATACAGGAGCCTGCCAGCACGCACAAAAAGACTCAAAGACAGCTATTACCCCCAAGCTGTCAGACTACTGAACTCTGGGTAATACTCTAAATAATACTGAACTCTCAATAATACTGCACTAAACTACCTTTCATTATGCATAATTATGTTTACTGCTGCTGCTCTATATGAATATATCATGTCTGTCACTACCTCACTGTAAATCACTGTTACATGTGCAATAATCAGTGCAATAACCTATGTGCAATATTTATATCATACTATGTGCAATACGAAATCCACATGCAACACCTACACCACACCCTATTATGTGCAATCTGTGAAATACTTACACCTTATTTGATCTTGATTTAATCCTACCTGCACCTTGTACATTGTACCTTGCTTTTTTATTTTATTACATATTTTATTATATTGTTTATTATATTGTTTATTATATTGTTTACTTCTTCCCCTGCACTTTGCAACACTTTTTTTACCATGTACTATTATTGCATGTTATTAGTACTTCTTGACTATCTTAGCGAGTCAACGGTTCTTCTGATCCTAAGCATTTCATTGCATTGTTGACCTTGTGTTGATCCTGCATATGACAAATAAACAATCTTGATCTTGATCTTGAGTATATTTATAATGTATAGTGTGTACATTTGCTTCAGCAATATATCGCCTTATTCGAACTATACTATGGTCAGTACTACAGGAAATGGCTTACTTGAAGTATTTGTGTACATTTGTGTACATTGAAAGCATCAATCTTGGTCGTTGGGGCAAAACTGAAGACTGCAGAAGACACCGAAAAGCATTAGCAGTTTTGTGGGTTATGCGCTTGTGGCCTCGTGGAGAAGCAGCTATAGGAAGACCTAGTTTTGCCAGTGAAATACTAAATGCGCTGTACTTGATTTTTACCGTCTTCAAATGTGAAAAAAACAGAATTAGTTCATTTTAAACAGTTTCCAGTGGTTCAAAGCTATTCCTCACTTACCTTATGCATTCAGGGCATCATAATTAATCACGGTGATGAGTTTATAAGCAATTTTAACAACTTTCAGAGGCCAGAGCTGAGTTTTGCCATTATGGTAAAGCTAACTTCCTTATTATCGGACAAAAAACGCTTTATAATTGGATGCAGACAATACACAGCAGACTATTTTGATCCCAAGACCTGCTTACACAATATACCTGTACTGGGGCAAGATACATTTTCATTAAAAAAAAAAAAATCTGGTACAGGAATCAAATTTTCACAATTTTCACATATCAGGCCGGGTGAATACATTACAAAGCATTTTCTTTTTTTTTTTTCTTTTTTTTTTTTTTCAAAATTTGTGATTTTTGTTTTTTTGCAGAATGTGCTAGTTGAGATCATGAAGAAGCCACTCCATGTTTCAGATAACAGCATTGGTTGCTTTAAAACCATACATTTTGTCTTTGAAATTTGCTAGTTTTTCGGAAAGAATCGGGGCGTGTGTAAATTACCACAACTGTATGAGGGGCCGTTCAAGACATTATTCATTCTGGTCCTCTCACATACATATATTCTCACTCTCACATACATACATTCTCCTCTCACATACATACATTCTCCTCTCACATACATACATTCTCCTCTCACATACATACATTTTCACTCGCACATACATACATTCTCACTCGCACATACATACATTCTCACTCGCACATACATATATTCTCACTCTCACATACATACATTCTCACTCGCACATACATACATTCTCACTCGCACATACATATATTCTCACTCGCACATACATACATTCTCACTCGCACATACATATATTCTCACTTTCACATACATACATTCTCACTCGCACATACATATATTCTCAGGGTGAGAATATATGTATGTGAGAGAGAGAGAATATATGTATGTGAGAGTGAGTATATATGTATGTGAAAGTGAGAATATATGTATGTGCGAGGAGAATATATGTATGTGCGAGGAGAATGTATGTATGTGCGAGGAGAATGTATGTATGTGCGAGGAGAATGTATGTATGTGAGAGGTAAAGTATGGTTGAAACGGAAGCTAGTTTGGTGGAAACGGAAGCCAAGGCATTTATCAGGCTGTGATTGGCTGAAAAGATTCTGTTTCAAATGGGACCGGAGAATCGTAACTCATATGGTATTATGGAGGAACGCGAGGCGGGTGCACTAAAGCCGTGTCCCAGTTCGAGGGCTGCAGCCTCCGCTGGCTCCATTTTTGGCCGCACGACGGCATGACACGGCCTGTCCCATTTCATACAGCCCAAAACACGGAGCGAAAACACGGAGCGAAAAGCCCGTCCGGAGAGCGGAGAAAACATGTGAGTATACGCTTTTAACTTTAGGAAATCATTACTAACGCAACCGTAAATGTAAAATACGGCCACACACCACAAAACTGTCAAATAAGTTTGTTTTTTTTAACTGCGTGAACCTCGGACCTTTGAGGGAAAGGTTTAGCTAGTAATCTGCTAACTCGATGGAAAGTCAGTTCAAACTTTCTTATTTGGACAGATGTCCATCAAACACTTTTTATATTTTTACTGTCAGGGGAAAAAGACTACAGAGGCATTAATGAAGCTACGAGGAAACTCCTTCGCCTCGTTTTCACGGACAGGGGACTAAACACTTGGCCAGTGTAGCTCGTATGATAAAACCCACATTATTTAATGCAGTAAACTTAAAAGACACAGTTTGACTATATCAAAGTTTATTTTTTACTTGTAAATAACGTAATATAAGCCTCCATTGTATGCATTTAATTCTGGGAATGCATTACTTGTTTTTTTTACAATCTGTGCATATTTGTAAAGTGAAGAGTAAATACCACTGCCTGGACAGGTCAGTTTTAAGATGGACATTAGGCTCATTTAACAGGTGCAGACACTGGTGTAGATACTAGACACCTGTGTCTGTTATGTTCATCACATCTAATGTAACAATGAGAAAACTGTTTGAAATGTTTTGTATGAATTTTCTTTTCTCATCTGCAGCCTCCTATATGAGGACACAACACTGCTGGGGCCACAGAACTGTTGGCTGAGGAGATGCTCATGGGTCATGAAATGGGTCAAATGCAGAAGACAAGGTAAAGCTACTAAACTGCCCTGGAGGTGTGCTGACCCAGACGTCATGCTCATATTGAAACCATTATTTAAATAGTAAAAATACACATTACTCATATTTGTGGGATTCCTCTATTAATTTAGCCGTTTTGATTATTTAAACTAGCTTTGGATCTTGATGTACATGTACTGTGAACCTAATTTTCCTGTAATAGTTTTCTTAATGTGTAATTATGTTTTTACATTGCAGGACAGAGCTTTGAACCAATCAGACATAAGACACATTCTGCTCTTCCTCCTCCAGAAGACAAGAGATGCAGCTTAGTGGCCCAAGTACATTGGATCATGTCTCCACTGTTTTGTGTCCAGACTCACTGAGGAGGAGGTCGTCCAGACTTCATTAGAGTCTGTGATTGCATCAGAGTTCAAAGTCAGCTTTATTGTAAAAAAAACATATGTAAAGGTTGCACACACAGGATTTGAAATTGCAGCACTCCCTAGGCCCACGGTGAACATAAATCATCTTATAAACAAGACAATAACAAACAAGACAAGACGACAAACACAATGACTAAAACATCACATATACCCATAGCAAATATGATGTTTGCATCAGGCCTGCCTCCTGCACATTTGGTCTGTTGCTGTGCATAATGTGTCCTAACGGAGATGTGTCCATAATGTTTAACTTCTAATTTCCTGCAGAAGTAATATAGTAAAATGGTAGTTTCTTTTCATCTTAGCTGAGGATCACCTAAACATCTTAATCGCTGTGGCCTTATATGACCTTAACAAGTGTGTGAGACAAAACTGAAAACAAAATTTCCCTATAAGAGGTTTAAGTTCTTCAGTCTGTACTGACATTTGATCCATGGTGAAATGTTATATTTATTTGATGTCTCTTTTGATAGTAACTAATTACATGCACTATAAGAATGTACTACTGTACTGCAATTAAGCAGTGGTAATCCACCTGATTATATTTTGCAAAGATAATTTTGTTCATTTTGGATTGTCACCTGCTTCAGCAAAAATGAAAATATTTGAGAGTACACTGACATACAGCTGTTTGTACTAATTTATTAAAGCATTGTATGTGTGTAATGGGTTCAATGTTTGACTATTCACATTATGAGAGGATTTCCAGAAGTTCTTTTGAGTGTATAAGAAACCATGTCCATGGCCCGACCAAACTTGGGCCACTAAGCTGCATCTCTTGTCTTCTGGAGGAGGAAGAGCAGAATGTGTCTTATGTCTGATTGGTTCAAAGTCCTGTCCTGCAATGTAAAAACATAATGACACACACCTTAAGAAAACTATTACAGGAAAATTAGGTTCACAGTACATGTACATCAAGATCCAAAGCTAGTTTAAATAAAACAGCTAAATTAATAGAGGAATCCCACAAATATGAGTAATGTGTATTTTTACTATTTAAATAATGGTTTCAATATGAGCATGACGTCTGGGTCAGCACACCTCCAGGGCAGTTTAGTAGCTTTACCTTGTCTTCTGCATTTGACCCATTTCATGACCCATGAGCATCTCCTCAGCCAACAGTTCTGTGGCCCCAGCAGTGTTGTGTCCTCATATAGGAGGCTGCAGATGAGAAAAGAAAATTCATACAAAACATTTCAAACAGTTTTCTCATTGTTACATTAGATGTGATGAACATAACAGACACAGGTGTCTAGTATCTACACCAGTGTCTGCACCTGTTAAATGAGCCTAATGTCCATCTTAAAACTGACCTGTCCAGGCAGTGGTATTTACTCTTCACTTTACAAACATGCACAGATTGTAAAAAAAACAAGTAATGCATTCCCAGAATTAAATGCATACAATGGAGGCTTATATTACGTTATTTACAAGTAAAAAATAAACTTTGATATAGTCAAACTGTGTCTTTTAAGTTTACTGCATTAAATAATGTGGGTTTTATCATACGAGCTACACTGGCCAAGTGTTTAGTCCCCTGTCCGTGAAAACGAGGCGAAGGAGTTTCCTCGTAGCTTCATTAATGCCTCTGTAGTCTTTTTCCCCTGACAGTAAAAATATAAAAAGTGTTTGATGGACATCTGTCCAAATAAGAAAGTTTGAACTGACTTTCCATCGAGTTAGCAGATTACTAGCTAAACCTTTCCCTCAAAGGTCCGAGGTTCACGCAGTTAAAAAAAACAAACTTATTTGACAGTTTTGTGGTGTGTGGCCGTATTTTACATTTACGGTTGCGTTAGTAATGATTTCCTAAAGTTAAAAGCGTATACTCACATGTTTTCTCCGCTCTCCGGACGGGCTTTTCGCTCCGTGTTTTCGCTCCGTGTTTTGGGCTGTATGAAATGGGACAGGCCGTGTCATGCCGTCGTGCGGCCAAAAATGGAGCCAGCGGAGGCTGCAGCCCTCGAACTGGGACACGGCTTTAGTGCACCCGCCTCGCGTTCCTCCATAATACCATATGAGTTACGATTCTCCGGTCCCATTTGAAACAGAATCTTTTCAGCCAATCACAGCCTGATAAATGCCTTGGCTTCCGTTTCCACCAAACTAGCTTCCGTTTCAACCATACTTTACCTCTCACATACATACATTCTCCTCGCACATACATACATTCTCCTCGCACATACATACATTCTCCTCGCACATACATATATTCTCACTTTCACATACATATATACTCACTCTCACATACATATATTCTCACCCTGAGAATATATGTATGTGAGAGGAGAATATATGTATGTGCGAGTGAGAATATATGTATGTGCGAGTGAGAATATATGTATGTGCGAGTGAGAATGTATGTATGTGAGAGGAGAATGTATGTATGTGCGAGTGAGAACATATGTATGTGCAAGTGAGAATGTATGTATGTGCGAGTGAGAATATATGTATGTGCGAGTGAGAATGTATGTATGTAAGAGGAGAATGTATGTATGTGCGAGTGAGAATATATGTATGTGTGAGTGAGAATGTATGTATGTGAGAGGAGAATGTATGTATGTGCGAGTGAGAACATATGTATGTGCAAGTGAGAATGTATGTATGTGCGAGTGAGAATATATGTATGTGCGAGTGAGAATGTATGTATGTAAGAGGAGAATGTATGTATGTGCGAGTGAGAATGTATGTATGTGAGAGGAGAATGTATGTATGTGCGAGTGAGAATATATGTATGTGCAAGTGAGAATGTATGTATGTGCGAGTGAGAATATATGTATGTGCAAGTGAGAATGTATGTATGTGAGAGGAGAATGTATGTATGTGCGAGTGAGAATATATGTATGTGCGAGTGAGAATGTATGTATGTGTGAGTGAGAATGTATGTATGTGAGAGGAGAATGTATGTATGTGAGAGTGAGAATATATGTATGTGTGAGTGAGAATATATGTATGTGCGAGTGAGAATGTATGTATGTGAGAGGAGAATGTATGTATGTGAGAGTGAGAATGTATGTATGTGCGAGGAGAATGTATGTATGTGCGAGTGAGAATATATGTATGTGAGAGGAGAATGTATGTATGTGAGAGGACCAGAATGAATAATGTCTTGAACGGCCCCTCATACAACTGCGTTCCTGGTCATTCACGTGATGATTAGCGCTCTTTTGTTTTCGCCTGTTCGCCTATCAGCTGTGAGAAGCTCGTGAATATTTACTCTGCATTTGAAGAGGATAAGGAAAGTGAAATTGAGAAAATCCGTAACTTTGACTGTAAATGCTATGTAAGAAGGAAGGAAAAACTCTCCTCGGGACACGTCTGTTTCTCCGGAGCTCATGTACGGAATGTGATCGGATTCTTTAGCTGCCGAAAGACCCTGGATACGCGAATAATCTGACAACTATGTCTCCGATGATGTTTGCAGGAACACATTTCTCTTTCTTATGGGGTAAACTTTGACACTACAGACTTTAGGACATGTTTAAATACTTCAGCTTTCGTGTAGTCATTATTTCTGCAGCAAAGGGAGATATTTAGCTGAAAGCAGGGGGCTTGTGTCAGATTTCCATGTGTAAGGCATTGTTGGAAAGCTTAGAATCTACGCTTTAAGAATCTGTAAATAACTCAAAACGCCTCCGGGACGACTTGTGACTGGTTTTTCCGTGGCCGGGCACATATTGTTACAGCAAAATTATCTGACCTTGAACTAAATTTAACATTTTTCTATTTTTAGGTGGATTTTTCCTTCTGTTAACACTTTTTTTTTCCTGGACTTTCTTTCAAGTTGTCATTGCTTTGATAATTTCTACTTTCTCCACGTACACAGCCACTCCTCTGTTCTTTAAACTCTATTTTGTGAGGGTAGAATTTGGCAGCGTCACATCTGAAACAAAAAAAATATACAGAAATATCTAATATAAAGCACTTTGATTAACTTTACTGTTGTAAAGGGCTGTATAAATAAAAGTTTGATTTATTGATATCTTGAAATCTGTTCATCAAGGACAAATAATTAGTCTGTAGCTCAAGGTAATGTAATATTATTGTTTCTATGGCAACAGAGAAGTCGGCCTATTATTCAAATTGTTCAAATTAAGCTTTGCAAATCAGAGATGACCAAATTATCTATGTTGTCTCTTAATTTTCACAGTATTGAAAATGTAGACTTGTTTTTTTAATGAAGTTAAACCAGGGAATCTACAGTCAAAACATTTTAAATAAGTTTAGATTAAAGAGCCGATATTACGCTATTTTCTGATCTATATTATAATGTTTCCTCATTCTGTTCTTCTCTCAAACTGAAAACACTCTGTTCCACTTTGTGATGTCATGTGGTAATACAGGAAGTGCTCCACTGTGTTTTTAAACTACATACACCTTCACTAGAATCATTTGGATCATTTCAGGCCTGGAATTTCCAATCTCCACTAAACAAAAGTTAAATTTTGTTGTTGTTGGTGTTTGCTAAATTGAAAACTACAGCTTCATGACATCACAAGGTGGAACAGACCTTTTTGATCGTAATATAGGAACTTTAATTTTGTGCCCTCAAACCCCAAGAAAAATCTACTTTACATACAGCTCTGGAAAAAAATAAGAGACCACTGCAAAATTATCAGTTTTTATGGGTATGTGTTTGGGCAAAAGGAACATTTTTTGTTTGAGTCTATAAACTACTGACAACATTTCCCCCCAAATTTCAAATATTATCGTTTAGAGCATTTATTTGCAGAAAATGACAAATGGTCAAAATAACAAAAAAGATACATGTTTTCAGAGCTCAAACAATGCAAAGAAACAAGATCAAATTCATTTTAAAACAACATAATACTAATGTTTACACTTAAAGGGACAGTGTGTAAGATTTTTACCTGTTAATTACTGAAATTGAAGATACCCATTCAAAAATACATTGTTTTCCAAGCCTTTTCACTTCCATCATGAAATCAAAGTATTCTTTTGGACTTAGATATAGTCACATAAAAGGGGGATCTTCCCCATATAGAGGCAGCCATTTTGAATACGAGAGCCGCAGAAGGACATTTGGGCTCATCCTTCGCCTCGGCTCCTGCTAACAGCTGCTCAGCCTCTCTCCTTCGCTCCTCCGCTCCCAAATGCAGCGAAGGAGAGAAGGGGAAGGGGAGGGGGGAAGGGGGGAGCCTCGTGTAAACAAGCATGCTGCCGGATCACACGTCGTAATGGATATAACACGTATTTTGGACTAAATTGTTTTACTGGATTTTATTCGCTGGATCCTTATGGACAGATTGAGACCAAGTTTATGATGAAATACAGAGTTTGACCTGTGCAGAGCCTTCAAAGGTAAGCTAAGTAAGCTAAGTTTTGTGCTTTTCTGTATAAAAGCCCCATGTGCTCGGGGAGTGATTGTTTTGCAGGGAAATGAATTGCATAGTCAAAAAGAGGAGACTGTAAGGTTTCATTTGATGTGTAGATTGTCATGAATCATGATCGGGATTGTGTGTTTTCATGCGAAAAGAAAAAAAAAAGTGAACGGGGGACCGCGTTTTATGTATACAGCGGTGCGCGGTTCGTGCGCGGGCACGCGCGATGTCGGCGCTACGTCGCGCCCGGGTGACCCTCGAGGTCTGCCATAGCCAAAAGAGGAAGTGGAATAGCTAGTAACCACCTATGCGCCACGAATCCTACACACTGTACCTTTAAGAAGAGTTCAGAAATCAATATTTGGTATAATAACCCTTATTTTTAATCACAGCTTTCATGCATCTTGGCATGCTCTCCACAAGTCTTTCACATTGTTCTTGGGTGACTTTATTCCACTCCTGGTGCAAGAACTGAAGTAGCTCAGCTTTGTATTTGTGTTGGAATTCAACAGACGCTGGAATAGAATGGCTGTAATAAATGTAGAGATACTGATTTCAGGAAAAAAAATCAGTGGTCTCTTATTTATTTCCAGAGCTGTACTTTACATATACAGTGTGCCTTTTAGATTTTCTTGCCAAGACCTAAGACCTGGCTTATGGTCATTAATAATGTAAACGTTCTTTCCAGTTTATTTCCAGTGTATTCCTGTTGGTCAGCTTAATCCTACAGCCCACTGTATATTTGACAGATACTATAAGAACGATGTAGTGGTTACCTCAGGCCATAAACAGCTCTTTCTTTATTGCACAGCTTAAGCACAATAGCTTTAGTGCTGCAATAACAGAGTGCCCATGATTTCAGTTCAATAAACAGACATAAAAGATACACAGTCGTACCAGTAGTAGTAGTAGTCACAGTAGTAGTCACAGTAGTAGAAGTAGTAGCAGTAGTAGTCACAGTAGTAGTAGTAGCAGTAGTAGTCACAGTAGTAGTAGTAGCAGTAGTAGTCACAGTAGTAGTAGTAGCAGTAGTAGTCAGAGTAGTAATAGCAGTAGTAGTAGTAGTAGTAGCAGTAGTAGTCACAGTAGTAGTAGTAGCAGTAGTAGTCAGAGTAGTAATAGCAGTAGTAGTAGTAGCAGTAGTAGCAGTAGTAGTAGTAGCAGTAGCAGTAGTAGCAGCAGTAGTAGTAGTAGCAGTAGCAGCAGTAGTCACAGTTGTAGTAGCAGTAGTAGACACAGTAGTAGTAGTAGCAGTAGTAGTCAGAGTAGTAATAGCAGTAGTAGTAGTAGCAGTAGTAGTCAGAGTAGTAATAGCAGTAGTAGTAGTAGCAGTAGTAGTAGTAGCAGTAGCAGTAGTAGCAGCAGTAGTAGTAGTAGCAGTAGCAGCAGTAGTAGACACAGTAGTAGTAGTAGTAGCAGTAGTAGTAGTAGCAGTAGCAGTAGTAGCAGCAGTAGTAGTAGTAGCAGTAGCAGCAGTAGTAGACACAGTAGTAGTAGTAGTAGCAGTAGTAGTCACAGAAGTAGCAGTAGTAGTAATAGTACTAGTAACAGTAGTAACAGTAACAGTCAAAATATGTACCTTGTAATAATAAAAGATAAAAAAGTAGTAGTAGTAGTAGCAGCAGTAGCAGCAGTAGTAGCAGCAGTAGTCACAGTTGTAGTAGCAGTAGTAGACACAGTAGTAGTAGTAGTAGCAGTAGTAGTCACAGAAGTAGCAGTAGTAGTAATAGTAGTAGTAACAGTAGTAACAGTAACAGTCAAAATATGTACCTTGTAATAATAAAAGATAAAAAAGTAGTAGCAGTAGTAGTAGTACCAGTAGCAGTAGCAGTAGTAGTAGCAGTAGCAGCAGTAGTCACAGTTGTAGTAGCAGTAGTAGACACAGTAGTAGTAGTAGCAGTAGTAGTCACAGAAGTAGCAGTAGTAGTAATAGTAGTAACAGTAACAGTCAAAATATGTACCTTGTAATAATAAAAGATAAAAAGTAGTAGTAGTAGTAGTAGTAGCAGTAGTAACAGTAACAGTAGTAGCAGTAGCAGAGTCACAGTAGTATTAGTATCAGTAGTAGTAGTAGTAGTAGTAGTAGTAGTAGTAGTAGTAGTAGTATTAGTGTTGTCATGTTATAAAATGTCAGACTCAATTTCAATACTAATGAATAGACTCGATACTGATTCCACAATTATAATTAAAAAAAAATTCTTTAGACAATAGATTGTGATTTTCAATATTAAATCTTTTAATATTAATTTCTTATATATTATGTATATATCTTTTTTTAAATTGTAATCCCACAGAAGACAGGTTTGATAGTGGTCTGTGGGCGTGTACTAGTCTATGTGTTCTTCAGTGGCGTGCGGTCAGGGAAATCAAAGCCAGCAGTGGTTGCCCAATAAAATCTAAACTCATCGCATGTCAAAAGTATAAATACGTACGTTTTTCAATGATATAAATAAAAATAATTCTGTTTTCTCGTCACTTCTCGCTGTTTGAAACGTGGTTGTAGTCACGGTGTCCTTTAGTGCACTCTACTGGCAACTGAAAATTAAATATTAAACTTTTTACATACAGTTAGACAAGAAAAGGAACAAGATTATGTCAGTAGCTCACAGATATTTGCCAGTTAAATGTTTATTTGAGAAACAGTGTTAGATCCTCCTGACTCTCCTTCTCCGGTTGGTGAAGTTGGTTTTCATCTCTCCCGACATCTGCACATCCATCTCCAGGATTCCTTCAGACTCGGAATCCTGGAGATCTTTGAATGCTGTTGGTCGGGTGTCATTTTGCTGTCAAGTCAATTCTTAGGGTTTGGTCCAATGAGTTTAATTTGGTCTTTTAATTTTGTAATATATTATTTATTTCAGACTAAAGTTTAGTTTGTAAACTAGTAGTTTACAAATCAACTACCACTACTACATTTTGTTTAGTAGCAGCAGTAGTTTGGTAAGTTAAAGTCAAAGTGTGAAAGTCTAAAAGTTAAAGTCTGAAAGTTTAAAAATGTTTTGCCAGTGAAATACCAAATGCGCTGTACTTGATTTTTACCATCTTAAAATGTGAAAAAAAAAAACAGAACTAGTTAATTTTAAACAGCTTGCAGCGGTCCAGAGTTATTCCTCACTTACCTTATGCATTCAAGGCATCGTAATTATTCACGGTGATGAGTTTATAAGCACTTGTAACAGCTTTCAGAGGCCAGAGCTGAGTTTTGCCGTCATCGTAAAACTAACTTCGTAATTATCGGACAAAAACACACTTTATAATTAGATGCAGACAATACACCACAAACTATTATGATCCCAAGACCTGCTTATAGGATATATCTGTACTCGGGCAAGACATATTTTCATTTCTGGAGAATATAAGAGCTGAAATTTCAAAATTTTGGTATATTGTTAAAGCAAAATGATCTGACTTTGAACTAAAGTTTAAATTTTTCTATTTTTAGGTGCATTTTTCCTTCTACTAACAGTTTTTTCTGGACCTTCTTTCAAGCTGTTATTGCTTTGATAATATCTATTTCTTTCTCCTACCCCCACATACACGGCCACTCCTCTGTTCATACTTTGAACTTCATTTTGTGAGGGTAGAATTTGGCAGCATCGCATCTGAAAACACAAAATAAACCCAACAGTTAGTTGGTTTAGGTCAGGTTTAGGTTTTGTTATTTTGGTGATAGGACATTGCCAAATGAATGTGTTTTCAGTGGCGGAAAGGTGTCAAAATGGAGCTTGTCATGATTAAATTATTTAGCATTTAAATTATGTAAGCCAGTGATTTTTTTTTTTTTTTTTCAGGCTTCGGGGGTGGGTTCAAAAAAGCATCAGTTTGCTGAGATTGGAAAATCATTTGAAAATATGTGTCTCAGAAATGTGCCTTTCCTCCGGTTCTTCGACATTCCTCAAATGTGCAGTTTGTGCAGTTTAAAGTTATCCAGCCTCTGCCCATCACTGGTTCCCGAGTCATATAAAGGACATGGCAGACTTTCTAACATTCTCTCGAGCCGTTAAAAGCTGGCTCCTGGACAGTCAGTCCTGCTCTCACTAATACCAGACGGTAGTTGGCCAACAGACGTTACCCTCGTGGGTATCCTCTGTTGGCAAAGGCCCTATTTCTAAAGCTTCACCTCAAAATAATAGTACCAGTTAGGTAGGTGGCTGTCGGATGATACCCTCGTGGGTACCATTCGACAGCTGCTGCTCTTTATAAAAGTAATGAAAGGGGGTTATTATCATCAGCGTTCACCTTGCTCTCAATGACTTTGCTCCTAAATTATGCGTGTGATTACTACCTGTATGCGCTTATGAATATGCACGCACTTTAAATGTCGGATAATGTATAGAATTGTTTTGAGATTGTTTATTTTAGAAGTGCTTATATTTTAAGATTTTATCCTGCACTAGCTTTTTAAGATTGTACCTTGTATTTGATATGTGATTTCTTTTATTTTATTATATTGTATTGTATTTTTATTGTATTTATAATTGCACTTTATCATATTTTTGTATTGTATTTTATGATGTGAGGACTGCAGATGGAAATTAGCTTTGAGTTAAATCTGGTGCAGACATCTTTTTAATGAAACTGCACACTGTCCTTAATAAACTAAGAAACTAAGAAACTTTGGCTTTGGGCATAACTTGTGTTTTCTTTGCTGGTTTTGTGTCCTTTGATCATTTTCCCAAAAGATATATTATTTCAAATTACAGTCATACATCACCTTACGAAAGACCCAAATAATGAATAATCCAAGTTACGAAACGCCTTTACGTAAAATTTTCGTCTCTGAATACGAAAGAAAATTCAAGTTACGAAACGCGAAATCTCAAAAATTCAGATGATGCGCTCTCGGCTTCGCAGCCGCCCGAATCCCCCGAAACATAAATACACTTGTAAATACACTCCCAACACCCCGCTGGCCTCCCATTCGCTAGGAATGAATCAGGCCTTTTACATTGCGACTCTACTTACGAAAAAATCACGTTACGAAACCACTTCTGGAACGAATTAATTTCATAAGGTGAGGTATGACTGTATTATTATTATTAGGGCTGTCAGTTTAACGCGTTAATTAGATTAATTAATTACACTGCTAATTAACGCGTTATAAAAATTAACGCAATTAATTATGAGCGGCAATTCAATGCGCGCGCATTTTAAATTTGGCGTGCGGGGCCTTTGAACGGCGAGTTTATTGATAAAAACGTGACGGAGCAGGTCCCTCTTGTCCCTGGACAGCGATGACGCAATGAGAAATGCCGTGCTACCATTGGTCGGGATACAGAGACGAATGCACTTCTAATAGGGGAGAGCATGTGAAGACACACGAGCCCGTTTCCCTATCTGCTGCGCTCCGCGCTGAACCATTTTCAATTCCCATAACCTCTCCAGCGTGTTCTGCCGCGACTAAGGGTGCACACTTAGAAGTTTTGACTTAGTTTTGCCCATCACGCTAAATCACGCTAGACCCGATCATTTACTCACCCCGCGCTGCTGCCTCCTCCCTCCTCCCGTGGTGCAATGGTCCGGACACATCCACACCGGGAGTTTAAATCCTCCTCACGGGTTCCGGGGCTCATGTGAGCCATGAGTAAATTTCACGGGCAATTATTTGTATTCTCTGTATATTTGAAGCCTTGTATATTGTATTGACTCCAGGCTTCTCTTATTCTCCAATGAACTTTATTAAACAAAAGTTCGGACTCACTCAACATTAACAGTCCAACACATGCAGCAGCAGCACACACCCACATCTGTCCCACGCATGCGCCCAACAGCCAACCCCTTAAAGGCACAGCCACCATTAACCCAGGTCATTACAATATTATTTATTGCCGTTGCATGAAAGCTACTGTACGTGCTCACCTTTTGGCACCAGAAATATTCGCCATGTATTAGTGGAATGATGTAAATGAGCTTTCCAATGAATGTTACGTAATGTGGGAGGGAGAATGGGGGTCTGCCAGCAATCTTGTCATGTTTACAGTGGAGACAAAGAGAGTGAGTGAAAAACTTAGACTTAAAGGGGAAGTCTGCAGTCTTTTCACTGTACCACTATAAATCACACGTTTGACACCTTTTTTGCACTGTGGGAGAGCACAATAAACCACCTAAAAAAAATTATTTTAAAAATGCGATTAATTAGATTAATTAATTACAAATCCTGTAATTAATTAGATTAATTTTTTTAATCGCCTGACAGCACTAATTATTATCAATACTTTTTACTGCACTGAATAATTAAACTATAATAAGGAAAAATGGTATGAATAGACATTTTTTATTTAACCACAAGATTGGTTTTACTACTAACCCATAATGGAGCAAAAGTTTCAAAATAAAACATTATCAGCTACAGTATTTGTGAGCCCAATCACATCGTCCTCTGCAGGATATTTAAGGCCAATGTCCGTTGTACAAAAAAGTGCAAATATCGAACATGTATAACTCTGGTGGACTGATATATCAATCTATCTCTGGAACTAGCATAGCGGTGTTGTGCGCAGCGCTCAGTTAAATATTTGCCTTCATTTTATTTTTCAGCGCTAAAAGCCACTGTCCTTTTGTCCTATTGAAACCTTTAAATCTGGTCTTTATTGTGGCCTGCTCCTCGTTTCATTAGTCGTGTTCTGTGGATGGGGCCTGAGGCAAACTCTCAGTGTTAGCTCGACCTTTTCCTTTGCTCCTAACACTCCTAATGTTCCACACTGAAAGGACATTGCACTCATCTGTCCACAACTCCACGCCTTGTTCACATCAGCTCTGCATGTTAACAAGAAAAATAATAAGAGACCGCTGCAAAATTATCAGTTTTTCTGATTTTACTACTTATAGGTATGTGTTTGGGCAAAAGGAACATTTTTGTTTGAGTCTATAAACTACTGACAACAAATGGGCTTTCAACAAAACCAAGAGAGACAAGGATAATAAACAAGACAACAGAGAATCAGAACCCAGGAGGAAAGGAGTAGCGATTCCTGGCGTTGCCCGGCGTTTCTGAAAAACTACAGAGGATTTTCAGACAATATGAAATTACAGTCTATTTCAAACCCACAAACACTTTAAGACAAAAACTGGTCCACCCAAAGGACAAAACACCGAGCCACAAACAAAGCAATGTGCTCTACTCCATTCAGTGTAGTGAAGACTGCAGTGAGCGCTACATTGGAGAAACAAAACAGCCACTTCACAAGAGGATGTACCAACACAGACGGGCGTGCCAGAGTGGACATCAGTCTGCCGTACATCTCCACCTAGAAGGCACAGGCCACTCCTTTGAGGACAGTGAAGTACAAATCTTGGCCAGAGAAAAGAACTGGTTTGAAAGGGGAGTTAAAGAGGCTATTTTTGTCAAGAAAGTGAATCCTACCTTGAACAGAAATGGAGGGGTCAGACACTATTTGTCTCCCATCTATAATTCCATTCTCAAACCTAAATCAAAACAAACAAAGAAAACAATAGGACTAGCCAGGTCAGGTCCAGAGGTGTGAAAACAGCCATTATGGTACTGAATGGGTATGCTAAACAAGACCCCAGACAGAAACTGAAAGCAAAGAGGTGATAGTTTCATAGTAATTTCATTGTAGTTAGCTCCTCCCTTCAGGCAGATATAAGCAGTGTCCACCAGCACTCTAGCCAGATCTGACGAAGTAGCTTGGGTGAGCTGCGAAACGTCTTCGACCAAATAAACTTTGTCCAGTTGACAAATTGAATTTCTCCTTTTACCACACTTAAGAAGAGTTCAGAAATCAATATTTGGTGCAATAACCCTTATTTTTAATCACAGCTTTCATGCGTCTTGGCATGCTCTCCACAAGTATTTCACATTGTTCTTGGGTGACTTTATTCCACTCCTGGTGCAAGAACTGAAGTAGCTAAGCTTTGTGTTTGTGTTGGAATTCAACAGACGCTGGAATGGAATGGCTGTAATACATGTAGAGATGCTGATTTCAGAAACAAATGCAGTGGTCTCTTTTTTTTTTCCAGAGCTGTATGCTAAGACTTTACCGACTTTGTACTTTTAGACATATTCATTTGTGTTGTAGCCAAGTCACTGCAATGTTATGGGGTTAATAACTCAAATTTAATTGTTTTAGACATAACATGTTGTCCACTGTCTGAACAGGCATTTTATACTGTGGTGTTTCCTCTTGTATCGTGTCCTGGTTTGTCCTTGGATGAGCCCACTGGGAATACTGTAATACTACTATGATCTGCTTTTACTTTACTAATGAACAGGGTTGGGAAATGACTCGATACATGTACCAAGTATATGTAATCAGAATATTCATTATATGTAACTGTATTCCGGTACAGTTATTGATTCTTTGCAGCTTACATCATCAACATTCCCTGAGGATGTGAAGCACTACTCTGTCTGAAGCCCTGTTACTCAAATTAGACTTGATCTGAATTTTGTTTTAACTCAATCTGACCAGAAAGATCTGATTTAGCTGGAGCTACAGTGGGTGAGCTGATTCGTGCTGTTCAACAAATCCTGACCATGAACATGTTTTGTATTTTTTTTTCTTGATTTTTCAGACAATCTTACTTTTTTGACTACCTTTTGGGACTGTGTCACCATGGTAACTGCTGAACATTCCTCCAGTAGAGATGCATGTACCCACATCTTTCATTTGGAGGTATTCAGAATATAGTACTGTCCTAAAATCAGACGGAATGTTACAAAATACATTTTAATATAAGGTATTCAGTGTTTTGTAACTAAATATATTTTCAAAGTATTCTCTACACTGTTAATACATTTTTTTTATACTAATAGTAGTTTCAGTTTTGTTTTCAATTCTGTAAAATTTCTAAATCTACTTAAACATATACAAGGCCTAGTAAAAAGTTGTAGTAGTAGTACTAACAAGTATTATCCGTATTCCTCCCTATTAAATCCAGGTTCTACATTTTTGGTATAAACACCAAACAGTGAAAGTCAAGTGGAGAACTGTCACCTCAGAGTCTTTTACTGTGACAAACGGGGTGAGACCGGGTGAGATTCTGTCACCTCTTCAGTTTGTGTATGGACGATTTATCCCAGAGATGAACATGATGTAAGACAGGCTGCGTGATGGGAGATAGACTTTTGAACCATCTGTGTGCTCAGACTATGGGGAGGAATATGATCTCAAGTTTAACTCCAAAAAGAGTGTGGTGATGTTGGTGAAGACTAAGAAGCACCTAAAGACTGTGTTTTCTGCTTTTTGGTGACGTGATCAGGAGTGATCTCAGGGATCATGATGACATTCAGAGGCAGAACTGCAAACTGTACACACAAGCAAATACAGCACTGGAAAAAAATAAGAGACCACTGCATTTTTTTCCTGAAATCAGCATCTCTACATGTATTACAGCCATTCCATTCCAGCGTCCATACCTGCTTGTCAAAGCCTGATCTCGTCAGATCTCAGAAGCTAAGCAAGGCAGGGCCTGGTTAGTACTTGGATGGGAGACCACTGGGAATTCCAGGTGCCACAGGGGGGCGCCAGTTGCAAACACTGTTGTTGTGTCCTTAGGCAAGACACTTCACCCACATTGCCTAGTGTGAAAGTGGAGTGTGTGTGAGTGTTGGTGGTGGTCGGAGGGGTCGACGGCGCAGATTGGCAGCCTCGCTTCCGTCAGTCTGCCCCAGGGCAGCTGTAGCTACAAAAAGTAGCTTACCACCATCAAGTGTGGAGTGAATGAACAATGAACTGTAAAGCACTTTGGGTGTCATGAAAGGCGCTATATAAATGCTATGAATTAAAGCTGAGCTACTTCAGTTCTTGCACCAGGAGTGGAATAAAGTCACACAAGAACATCTCCACCTAGAAGCCACGGGCCACTCCTTTGAGGACAGTGAGGTTCAAATCTTAGCCAGGGAAAAGAACTGGTTTGAAAGGGGAGTTAAAGAGGCTATTTTTGTCAAAAAAAGATAATCCTTCTTTAAACAGGAATGGTGGAGTCAGACATAATTTGTCTCCCATATATAATTCCATTCTCAAACCGAAATCAAAACAAACAAAGGAAACAATAGGGCAGCCAGGTCAGGTCCAGAAGTGTGAAAACAGCCATTAGGGTTTGAATGGGTATGCTAAACTAGATGCCACAGAGAAACTGGACTTAAAACAAAGAGGTGGGATAGTTTCAGAATAATTTCAGTGTAGTTGGCTCCTCTCTGCAGCTAGTTCAGGGCTCTCAATTTTGAAGATTGGTAGGAGTGAGATTTCCGAGGGGGGGCAGAATTAGAAGGTACTTTGTTAAAATGGAAATGCTTTTATAACAAAAAGTCCATATTATCATTCAATAATGCACAGGATAATATGTTATCACACACAGTCTTGGTTTAGTCCTGGTTTAGTCCTGGTTTAGACCTGGTTTAGTCCTGGTTTAGTTTTGGTTTAGATCTGGTTTAGTTTTGGTTTAGTCCTGGTTTAGTCCTGGTTTAGACCCGGTTTAGATCTGGTTTAGTCTTGGCTTAGTCCTGGTTTAGACCGCACGCAGTCCGAGCGCATGAACGAACGTAGCAAGTTAAGGATTCTTATTCTCTTGGAAAGGCCGCGTAAATATCACGCGGCTCGCTCACAGCTGATCGGCGAACAGGCACAAACACAACAGCGGTAATCGTCATGATTGGCGGGAGCGCGATTGGTGCGTCCAATTCTAATCATGCTGCAACATGATTGGAAGCTGGAGCGCAGTTCGGCCTATGATTGGCTCTTGGCGCTGGCTATTTTGACTTAAAGACGGCGAATTTCGCCAAAAGGTGAGGGATTTTTATGCCTGATTGATAAAATGCCACAAGGGATGGAAGAAGAGATGACTGTTTTAGAAGAGCGATGATTTTGACTATTTTTTCCCACAGGGGGGATGCCCCCTTGCCTGGAAGAATCCATGACTCATCGCTGTACCAGCGGATGAGTCTGGTAACGCTTGATCCAGAATGCGCTGCGGTTGCACCGTAGACAGACAGCTAAGTGAACCAATTAGAGATTGCGCCATCTTGATTCAAAACTGAGGAGGAACTTCCGCTGCCTAAGAGTGACTTTGCGGGCAAAGGCGGGTGCACTGACGTCACCATCTTTGAACGAATCAGAATCGCGGAGTCCGTTTTTAACCGGAGGAGCGAGGGTGTCCAAATGGTATCACGCTGTATAGGAAATACAGAGAGATATCATTTGGCTGGCCAGGTAAGATGCCCCCCCCATACCCCCTCAACTCGAGTACTGGTGTGCGAGTGACTTTTTTTCGCTGAAAACGCGTGGTGCCTGCATTCTTACAGATTTTCTGGGCACAGAAGCGCTGTGAACAGTGGCTACACTTTTGAATTGCTTTAAAAAATTTCAGCGTGAGAAATGCCATGTGTGGCGTGTGAGCGTGTGAACACGTCAAATTGCGTGTGTCACACTCTCAAAGCGTGAGACTTGAGAGCCCTGAGCTAGATATAAGCAGTGTCCTTCACCACTCTAACCAGAACTGATGAAGCAACTCGGATGAGCTGCGAAATGTCTTCGACCGAATAAACTTTGTCCAGTTGATAAATTGAATTTCTCCTTTTACCACCCAAGAACAATGTGAAAGACTTGTGGAGAGCATGCCAAGACGCATGAAAGCTGTGATTAAAAATAAGGGTTATTGCACCAAATATTGATTTCTGAACTTGTCTTAAGTGTAAAGTATTATGTTGTTTTAAAATGAATTTGATCTTGTTTCTTTGCATTGTTTGAGGTCTGAAAACATGTATCTTTTTTCTTATTTTGATCATTTTCTGCAAATAAATGCTCTAAACGATAATATTTTTATTTGGAATTTGGGGGAAATGTTGTCAGTAGTTTATAGACTCAAACAAAAATGTTCCTTTTGCCCAAACACATACCTATAAGTAGTAAAATCAGAAAAACTGATAATTTTGCAGTGTTTTTTTCCAGAGCTGTATGTTGGCCCAAAAATGTGAAAATAGCTCTTTTATACTGCACACCACTCTATACTGCCCACTTGTGGCGCAGTTACAGTAAAACAAAATTTAAGAATTTGCAGGTTGCATGTAATGATGCACTTCGTAGGGATGAAAATCCCTCAATGGGACAAGTGCCAGTTTGCTGTATGTGCAGAATACTGTCCATACATTGAACGCTGTGATCAGAAATGTGTACAAATTTATGAAGCGCCTTGAGGATTCACAAAATGAAACTATAACTGTTTTAATAACGCAGTGTCAGGTTTACTTCTGAACTCTGGAGGCACTGGGGGAACTGTTCATATGGACAATAGACCGTTATTACTGTTTTGTGTGTTTTCTGTCTTTTCTTTTAAATGTTCTATATGGACCCATTGGAGTCTGAAATAAAAGTTTGATTGATTGATATGTTACTTTTGAGAAACATACAGAATCTGGCATCAATACAAATTCTGATAATATACAGTAAAATATTTGCAGTAGTTACTTTAGTCTAGCAGCATGGTAATATAGTAGTGTTTGCACCAGTGACGTGCACAGGGTGGTTACTCAGGTTGCCCGGGCAACTGCCCCTATGCCCTCCTGGACTGACGTTGCCCTTCCGAATCGAGAAAAAAAATAAAAAATAAAATAAGATTGTCGCGGTTGTCTTGTTGACTGCCTTGACATTGTCGTAAAAGGTGAGATTAAGATGTATAACAAATGATCACCGTGAAGGTTTATTAATTGAGTAAACATGTTCATAAATACATGTTCAGTTTGCCATGTTTAGCCTAAATAATTAGACAGCTAGCTAGCCTGCAGACAAACAACCCAGTATTTAAATAGGCTGCTAATTTTGTGGTAGGCAAACTAGGCTACATGTCTGCAGTTTCTAACTTTTCATTTTAGCAAGGAGAATGAATGATGGAAGTAATGCATTACGTGAATTCTTTCATTCAAAATGGTTAAATGACTAAATCTTATCACTATTTTTGGGTATTGTGTGTTATGTTAAGTGATGCCCACGGAAAAGAGGCGGTTGCAGGAGAGAGAGAAAACCCTCAGGGAGGCAGCAAAGGGGAGCACATCACTGCAGGGTTGGCTAAGAAAAATCCAACCAGCAGGTGAGACAGAGATGTTGCATTGTGATAAAGATGAGATGATACTGTGTAGGCTAATTGATGAATTAATTAGACTCATATTTTAGCCTACTAATGGCAATTTTTCATAATTGCATTACATTTAAGACGAGGAGCAGCCACAAGCCTCCTCCAGACGCTTTATATAGCCTGTGATTGGTTATGGGGGGGTTCGTTTGCCCTTTCTTCAGGTCAGAGCAACTGCCCCTCAAAATTCCTGTGCACGTCCCTGGTTTGTACCTTACTACTACTACTTTTACTTCCATTTAAGTTTGAAGTATCAGCGGTATTTTTCAAGGTACTTCTACTTTCTACTTTGTGCTTCCTCATATCCTGGCATATTCCTTGTGTTTTGCGTGAAGTCGTGACTCAGCCTGGGGTGAACTTTAATTAATTTCTGTGGGATTAGTGCGGTGTATAAAGCCAGTGGATTCTTTGAGGTTACATTAGAATGGACCGCCATAAGCCCCAGTAATTATCCTGGCAGAGTTTCCTTCCTCTGTCTGATGCCCGGCCAATATAAAACAAAACGGTAGAGAGAAGGTACACTGCGCTCACATTAAAGTTAAAAAGTTCACATTTTCAAAGTCGCTTGTGTAATGTTTAAAAACCTGCTTGTTTCTATGGAGATGTCATTGCTCTGCTTTGAATGCTCCACAGTATGACATTAAATAGCTCTACTTTACATTTATTCAATTACAGGTGGTTTTATGGCTCAAAAGTACCTAGAAAACAGGCATTCTGGCTGTGAGCGGGGTTGCCTCTCCACATATCTGACTTGTAACTTGGTCTGGGTAGTGAAACATTCCAAAGTACAAACATGTCCATGAAGAAAAGCATTTAAAGGGATATGCCACCCCCAGGTCAAATTTGGGCATCTCCCCACAGTCCAGAGACTAAAATAAGTGGTGGAAAGCGTTTTCCTGCTCACCCAGCCATTGTCCGAGTCTGTCGCCACTGACCGCCGCGGTATCTGGTGCTCCTCCGCCTTAGAATGGAGTCTAACGTCGCCAGAGAAAGATTTCGGCCAAAAGGAATTAATTTGTTCGATTCGTTTCCCAATTACTTTCTGTGTAGTGCGCATTCATATCGAGTGCAAATAAATGTGCAAATCAACACGGAGAGCTTGCAGCACGCTGCCAGGGGAATCCCTGTTATGCACCGGGAAGGGAGTTCCCCTGTTGCACAACGTGGTGCGTGATTCGGCTTTATTCTTCCGCACTGGAAAATAGTTCCCACCCAAAATGACCAAGGCAAGCTCTCCGTGTTGATTTGCACATTTATTTGCACTCGATATGAATGCGCACTACACAGAAAGTAATTGGGAAACGCATCAAGCAAATTTATTCCTTTTGGCCGAAATCTTTCTCTGGCGACGTTAGACTCCAGTCTAAGGCGGAGTAGCTGCAGATACCGCGGCGGTCAGTGGCGACAGACTCGGACAATGGCTGGGTGAGCAGGAAAACGCTTTCCACCACTTATTTTAGTCTCTGGACTGTGGGGAGATGCCCAAATTTGACCTGGGGGTGGCATATCCCTTTAACGGACAGAAAACCCTTCTCCCTTATTTGACTTGAGTTTTGTAAAATAACACATTCATAATTCCACCATAATTCTATAATTTATACCTTGTGGTTATTGTTGCCAAAATAATAAAATCTCATATGAATACTGACATATCTTGTTTTATATAAAGTATCGTGTCTGCCATATTTGTATGGCCTGATAAGTTTTCTTCTATCTGTGGACTCCTCATTGATTTGCTCTTCTCACTTCTCTCAGACCGACTGATGCATCGATCCAGGCAACTTAACCCTCGGCACTCAGCTCACTGCATCATTATAGACACATTCTGTTCAGTCCACCCTTTAGGTTAGTTAATGTGCACATACAGCTCTGGAAAAAAGAGACCACTGCATTTTTTTTTCTGAAATCAGCATCTCTACTAGGGATGCACCGATCCACTTTTTTTTTTTTTCACTTCCGATCCGATCCCGATACCTGAATTTGGTTATCTCCCGATACCAATACTATTCTAATACCAAAACTGTTTGTTTTCAATATTATCATCATTATTGTTAAACTACAAATAAACATTGTCTGGTGGAAGTTTACCTTGTCTTTGGAATGACTGCAGAAGTGATTCCTGTCGGCTACTTTGGTTTTTCTGCCCCATGGCTAAGACGTCATCGTGCTCTTTAGTGTGGTGCTTTTTCAGAAGTTTTATTAAGTTTGTTGTATTGTAGGTCGCAATGGAGCTTCCGCCTCTCGGTACAATGGCTTTGCAAACATCGCACGTTGCTGTCTTGCTTTGAGGTGTTTCTAGTAAAAAGTATTTCCACAGCGGACATGTTGTGATGAAAAGTTGGTTAACTGCCTTGTGCTGCTCAGTGCCTTGCTCAGTGTTCGCCTGCTAGCTCGCGCTGCTAGTTCGCCTGCTAGCTGGCTGCACACTGTGGAATGGATTTCCAAAACGGAGGCGTGTCTCATCATTACTCTGTCTCATTGAGATCCGCCTCCGTTCAGGAAATCCATTCCACATTTTGCAGCAGGAGTAGAGCAGCCGACAGGGAATCACTCGTGGAGTCATTTCAGCAGATAATGTGTAAATACAGACTAGGGATGTCAACAATTAATCGACTTACAATTAATTGTCGATCAAGACGTTGGTCGAACAAAATGCTTTAATTGTAACTAATCGCTAGAGGGCGCTACTCTGGAATGTGAACACGAGATGCGAACCCACTCGCGAGAAAGACCATAGCGTTACATCATGTAGCCCTTTCCTCTCTGGATGTTGCCATACAACTCACAGTAGAGCTGGACCTAGAACCATATATTTTTGAAATTATAAAAGCATGTAACTTACATGCTTTTATAATTTCTTGATTGTTCTGGTTTGAGGCCCTGTAATGTTTTATGCTGTGTCCAGTGGCCCTGTGAAATTTATATTTTGTACTGTAACCCTTCACAGATTAAGGGAGAGAAATATTGTTGATGCCCTAGTTCAAAATAAATGTTGAGAATGTCCTAAAAATAGCCTGGATTCACTGGTTTCATCATAATATGTAGACTAAATAACATTCTGTTATTTAATTTCTTCTGTTCTTTTTAATTTCAAGATTTCCACGCTGCAAGTGCAACAACTGAGCCAGTCCTCAATTTATTTTCAATAAAGAATGTATTTTGTTATTCAGCATCAATACATTTGTGTGCTTTTTACTAAGGAATAATTAATTGAGGAATATACAATATAATAATACTATGATATATTTTTGACTGTGTTATGTATACTATAGCTTATATTCTTAAAGACCCTATTGAAACACTAAAATTCAGGTGAGATTTTTAAGATTAAGCCTTTATTGGTCTCACACACAATGACACACAGTAACACAGGAGAAATTTGACTTCTGCATTTGACCCATCCTTTTCAGGAGCAGTGAGCAGCCATCTTTTTCGGCGCCTGGGGGGCAGTACCATGAAGGGTCTTGCCCAAGGACCCATACTGGCTAGCTCATTGCCCGGGGGGGATTTGAACCCACAACCCCCAGGGGGAAAGTCAGTGACTTACCAGTTGAGCTAACCAGCTGGTAGCCAGCCAGTTAATCGTAAGTCAATCGATAAGGTCAATCAACTATAGATTAGTGAATTAATCGATAATTTGCATCCCTAATACACACATGGCTCATGGATCCGTGAATTACGTTGATATCGGAACCCGATACCGATACTGGATCGGAACGGCCCCATCCTTAATCTCTACATGTATTACAGCCATCCCATTCCTGCGTCTGTTGAATTCCAACACAAACACAAAGCTGAGCTACTTCAGTTCTTGCACCAGGAGTGGAATAAAGTCACCCAAGAACAATGTGAAAGACTTGTGGAGAGCATGCCAAGACGCATGAAAGCTGTGATTAAAAATAAGGGTTATAGAATAGAATCGTCTTTATTGTCATTATGTCTGGTAAAAACATCACGAAATTGGGAAAGGCTTCTCTGCAGATGTATCACAGATATAAACATTTGTTTGTTTGATCGGCAAACAAACAATCTCCAATAAAATATCCAATACAAACAATAATATTGCACCAAATACAGTGGTGCCTCACCTTACGAAATTAATTCGCTCCAGAAGTGGTTTCGTAACGTGAATTTTTCGTAAGTTGAGTAGCTATTTCAATGGAAAAAGCCTGATTCGTTCCAAGGCCCCGTTCCAAGTTTTTTTTTATAGTGTAACTTTTTTTTTTATAGTGTAACACTGTGTTCTGGGTCCTGATTGGCTAAGAGACTGTAGACCCAGGACTAAACATGGACTAAACCAGGTCTAAACAAGGTCTATACCTGGACTAGACCAGGACTAAACCTGGACTAAACAGGACTAGAACAGGTGGATTAAAGCGCCGCGTGCGGGTTTATTTCCTGGTTTCTCACGAGTCACAGCTGAGGCGAGCAGCGAGGAGGGGACCGCACGCAGTCCGAGCGCATGAACGAACGCAGGGAAGAGCCGCGGTGGTTTAATCCTGGTTTAATCCTGGTTTAGAGGAGGCACGGTTTGAGCATGGGTCTCGTCCTCGCAGCCCCGCGCCGGGTCATGCTGCGCTATCACACATGTGTCCCCGCGCACACTTCTCCACCCTCCCCCTTCCTCCCACACTTCACTATTAAAGATCCCATGACATGGTACTTCTTGATGCTTTTATATGGCTCCTTAATGGTACCCTAATACTGTAAATGAATCCTTCTTCAAAATCAACACTTAGTGCATGAGAAGACACATGTACAGAGTCAGAGTCATAATCTCTCTGTCTGAACAACTCATTCTGGGCCTTGTTGCTTGAATGCAAATGAGAAGAACACAGATTGGTAAGAGGAAGGGGGGGCGGGCGGGCAAATGCGCCGCTGGTTCCTTGTTTTAGCGGTGCACTGTGCCTGGCCCCACTTCCGCGTGTGTAAGCGCGAAGGAGGAGAGGACAGCCTTTTCAATGAAAAAAAAACAAATTTTTACAGAAAATAAAATTAAACCACTCCTGTTTCAGAGGTCCAGAGGGTTGGGTAAAGGACTTCCGAGCCTAGAAACACTCGCACGTGCCTCCAGGCAAATAAAAAAACGCATTTCGCATTGCGTAGCTCCTCCGCAGTCCAAACTCTCTGGGCGTGATTTCCAGAGAGAGGAGGTGGAGATCCAGACGGTGGTGGAACTGAATTTGCATTTCTTTTTTTGATCTGACGTCAATAAGGTGCCTTGTCCAGAATCACCCATTTGAGCTGTGTTTTTTTCAAACGCAGAAAAGGATCGCAAATGCTCAGTTTAGACATTACGCAACTTTTAGCCATTGGGGGGGCCTAAACAGGGTAGGGGAGCTCACATTAACGTTCAAAAACCTCAGAAAGTGAAAATTTCATGCCATGGGACCTTTAATACATTTTGTTGAAACTCTATGAAAGTTTGAGTGTTTAAACAGAGACAAATGTGAGAAAAGTTTAAATCCAGTCTGAGAAAAGCGTATGTGTGTGGCTGAGCGCGCATTATTTGAATTTTTGAGATTTCGTGTTTCGCAACTTGAATTTTCTTTCGTATCTAGAGACCAAAATTTAACGTGAAGGCGTTTCGTAACTTGGAATTTTCGTTTGTTGGGTCTTTCGTAAGGTGAGGTACCACTGTATAGATTTCTGAACTCTTCTTAAAGGGATATGCCACCCCCAGGTCAAATTTGGGCATCTCCCCACAGTCCAGAGACTAAAATAAGTGGTGGAAAGCGTTTTCCTGCTCACCCAGCCATTGTCCGAGCCTGTCGCCACTGACCGCCGCGGTATCTGCAGCTCCTCCGCCTTAGACTGGAGTCTAACGTCGCCAGAGAAAGATTTCGGCCAAAAGGAATTAATTTGCTCGATGCGTTTCCCAATTACTTTGTGTGTAGTGCGCATTCATATCGAGTGCAAATAAATGTGCAAATCAACACGGAGAGCTTGACTTGGTCATTTTGGGTGGGAACTATTTTCCAGTGCGGAAGAATACAGTCAAATCACGCACCACGTTGTGCAACAGGGGAACTCCCTTCCCGGTGCGTAACTGGGATTCCCGTGTCAACGTGGTGCGTGATACGGCTGTATTCTTCCGCACTGGAAAATAGTTCCCACCCAAAATGACCAAGTCAAGCTCTCCGTGTTGATTTGCACATTTATTTGCACTCGATATGAATGCGCACTACACACAAAGTAATTGGGAAACGCATCGAGCAAATTAATTCATTTTGGCCGAAATCTTTCTCTGGCGACGTTAGACTCCAGTCTAAGGCGGAGGAGCTGCAGATACCGCGGCGGTCAGTGGCGACAGACTCGGACAATGGCTGGGTGAGCAGGAAAACGCTTTCCACCACTTATTTTAGTCTCTGGACTGTGGGGAGATGCCCAAATTTGCCCTGGAGGTGGCATATCCCTTTAAGTGTAAACATTAGTATTATGTCGTTTTAAAATGAATTTGATCTTGTTTCTTTGCATTGTTTGAGGTTTGAAAATGTATCTTTTTTTGTTATTTTGACCATTTGATCATTTTCTGCAAATAAATGCTCTAAACGATAATATTTTTATTTGGAATTTGGGGGAAATGTTGTCAGTAGTTTATAGACTCAAACAAAAATGTTCCTTTTGCCCAAACACATACGTATAAGTAGTAAAATCAGGAAAAACTTCAGGATGGCAGCGTCACATCGACCAGCCAAGGAGTCTCATAAATGTATTTTCAGCAGTTGTAATTATCGATTAACAGTTTAGCAGGTTTACAATTATGATGCTTATGTTCTACGTTACTTTTAGTGAACTGTTGTGGTGGTTTTAATTGTAGTGATGTCTGTTTAGCCGACGTTATCGTTTTCATTAAACTTTCATGTAAAAACAAGCTAGTTTTTTGTCGAGCTGAGGTACCCGATAATCCTTGACATTTGTTTACGTTTGTTTGCGTCAATTGTTGTCGCCTCTGTAGACGTAGCAGCCAGGTAGAGGCGAGGGATGATGACGCAAACGGTAATCGAGTGGTGTCCCATTTCTTAGGGGAACATTCATACCCCGAGCCCTCTCAGCTCAGTATCGAGGGGCAAGACAAAGACGTAGATAAAGGGGTAAGACAGAGTAATGGGATGCAGCCTTAAGCGGGGTTATACACGCTGATACCTCATCAAAAACCTACTTGGGGTTGTGTTTTGTTTCATTCACATGTGTTTGAGTAATCCTTTAATATTAGTCTGTCTACATCTCCAAAGCTCAAAATGTTCTGCTCTAGAGATTGGCCATTCAAAACGGTTCTGGTGAAAGTGTATACACAAACATATGGCAAGATTACATTTCAGCCTTGATTTAAATTGTATTAGTTTTATTTGGATATAAACTGGTTTGTAGCTCATTTCTAGTTTTGAAATTTTGTTACTGTAAATCTATTACTCTATCTGTGTCTGGGATTTCTCTCTTTCTCGCAAGATAGGGCCAAAATGTAATCAACCACAAGGGATCAGCAAAGGGGAAAGAATTTTATATTGTGAGGTGTGACTTATGCTGTATTTATCCTCTATTTTCTTTTGTTTCAGGAGTTGACTTTAAAATGAAGACCCTGGTCATAGACGGCATCAAAGTACGGATACAGATTTGGTAAGTTAGTTCACGTCAGATCCCACTGCTGTACCTTCTATTATTATTTAGGCTACGTTTATACGGTGACGATCAAAACAGAAGACGCAAAAGTGGCGTCTCATTTTCAATTTTTTATCCGCGTTTACACGAGCGTTCCTCAACAGGAAATGTTTGTTTATACGAAGACGCAAAAGTGGACGCAAAAGCCAGCGAAGGGAGGATGGACTGAAAAAAAAAAACAAAAAAAACATCACAACAGCGTCAAGTTACATTTCTAACCACGACTGTACCAGAAAAGAGAAAGATCAAACTTCAAAATAAAATTTTCTAGTTGCGTTTTAAATGAGTTGTTAAGTTCCGCTCCAAACATTTCAGTGACTTGTATTTTTGTTTACATGTTTTTGAATATTCTACTGAAAATAGTTACATTACAGGAGGATTACAGTGAATTAGAAAATATAAAATCACATCGGGTTTTAAATTTGAAGAGCCTCATGCGGATGTCGCTTGTCTTGGCCGTCTGTGTGGCTGTGAGAGTGTGAGAAAGACTTGTACGGGAAGAAGAGAAAAGACTAGACGTGTGTGGGTGCAATTGTTGTACAATACAATTCACTAGCTAGGACCACGCCATCAACATAATGCAGTGAAGATGTTTATTATTGAATGATAGTGGATGTCTCGGTGAATAGGTGGTGATGGCTGGGTTGAGACATTGGGTGGGGGCTCCGTCTCAATCTTCGATTGGCCCAGCGGAACGGGACCCCCCCCCTTTAGGAGATGTCTTGTGGCTGAAAGACAAACGAGATAGGGGTGGGAGGGAGGGGTCGAGATAACCGAGACGAACTGGAATGAAGGGATGAGTGGCTATAAATGGCTCCGGGAAATTAGAGGTGTGGTTATGGTGAACTGTGATTCGCTGGTGAGGAGGAGAAGGTGGTTGAGGCGTGGTCCTGCTCCTGAATTTCAGTTAATCACATTAACTCCATTTCACTAGCTAGGACCACGCCATCAACATAATGCAGTGAAGATGTTTATTATTGAATGATAGTGGATGTCTCGGTGAATAGGTGGTGATGGCTGGGTTGAGACATTGGGTGGGGGCTCCGTCTCAATCTTCGATTGGCCCAGCGGAACGGGACCCCCAAAAGTTTTTGAAAGAGCATAAAGTGGAATGGGTCTGGAGGAGATTGTTGAAGTCGTGACGATCGTACACGAGGATGTGCTGGAGACTCGACAACCAAGGGTTCGAATTTTTCCGGTCGGGTACATCTGCCTTGGCCGTGGACATAGTGGCGCCAATGCGAAATAAATGAATGGAGAATGGATGGGGTGTTATGCCAGAAGAGGTCCGTGAAAGGCGAGAGGTTGGCGGAGCGCAGAGTGAGAGTGCAACGGTAGAGAAGGTCCGAAATAAGTGGTAGGCGTTTCGGAGGAAGGCGAGGTTCAGTTTTTTGCAGTCCTTTAATCAGGCACGGGAACATGAAGATGAGACTGGCAGTCTTCACCAGAAATCAGCTTGTATATGAGATTTATCCCTGAGAGGTAAGCCTGGAGCTACTCCCGCGGGAGGATTCATGGGGGCCGGTGCATAGTGCTCTGGGCAGCAGATTTGCTATCCCCGTGACCCAGAAATGGAAAAGCAGAAGATGGATGGATGGATGGATGGCAAGCCTGGACGGTGGAGACGCAGACATTCCTGGAGTGGCGTGAGAGGGTGCTGAAATTGCAGATGATGGTGACGTCAAATGAGCAGAGGGGAAGCTGATGAAGGTGGTGTTGACTGATTTATTATTGTTAGAATGAATGGGAATGCCTGGATTAATCAGACCCCCCCAAAAAATGGTGGAAAAGTAGGACGAAGTTCAGATGAAGCTGAAGGCTAATTGTGCGATTCGAGGGCTCTGGAAGCAATGCAGAATCCGACTACTGCCGAAGATTCGGATTGAACACTGGAGAAACTGGAGCTGCGTCGTGAAGGTGCCGTATGGCGAATGAGTCAGGAGTGATGTAGAGAAACCGTGACGTGTAGGGTCTTCTCCCCTGACTGAGGAGTTGGACCTTTGCTGGAGTGGGGTCACTCGCGCCAGCGCAGATGGTTGACGGACGTGACCATGATAATGCTGATGTGCGTCCTTCAGCATGGGTTCGGATGGCAAGCATAGGAACCTGTAGGTGAAGAAAGCCACACTCGAATGTTGAGGGTTGGATAGGTGAGGGATGAAGGTCGGAGGGATGAGGGTCAGATGGATGAAGGTCGGAGGGATGAGGGTCAGATGGATGAAGGTCGGAGGGATGAGGGTCAGATGGATGAGGGTTGGAGGGAGGGGGTCGGGGGGGGGGCCTGTCGGGAGGGAGACCTGACGGGAGGAAGATCTCCTATCGTGAGTCGGGAGAGAGGCAGAGAAAGACCCGTCGTGGGTCGGGAGGGAGGGAGGGAGGGAGGGAGACCCGTCATGGGTCGGGAGAGCGAGGCAGAGAAAGACCCGTTGTGGGTCGGAAAGGAGTGAGACCCGTTGTGGGTCAGGAGAGAGGGAGACCCGTCATGGGTTGGGAGGGAGGGAGACCCGTCGTGGGTCATGAGAGAGAGAGGCGGAGAAAGACCCGTCGTGGGTCGAGAGACCCATCGTGGGTCGAGAGAGAGACCCGTTGTGGGTCGGGAGACCCGACGTGAGAGCTGGGCGAGCCGTCGTGAGAGCCAGGCGAGCCGTCATGCGGTCGTGAGAGCCGGATGAGCCGTCGTGAGACTCAGGCGTATTGTCATGCCGTCGACCTGATGGGAGGAAGACCTGATGTGGGTCAGGAGAGGTGGAGAGAAGACGACCTGTCGTGGGTTGGGAGAGAGGCAGAGAAAGACCCGTCGTGGGTTGGGAGGAAGGGAGACCCGTCATGGGTCAGGAGAGAGGGAGACCCGTCGTGGGTCAGGAGAGAGGGAGACCCGTCGTGGGTCAGCAGAGAGGGAGACCCGTCGTGGGTCAGCAGAGAGGGAGACCCGTCGTGGGTCAGCAGAGAGGCAGAGAAAGACCCGTTGTGGGTTGGGAGGGAGGGAGGGAGATCTGACGGGAGGAAGATCTGATGGGAGGAAAGGAAGCTATGCCTTTATTAGTCCCACAGTGGGGAAATTCCAGTTCTGCATTTAACCCATCCTGTTATTAGGAGCAGTGGGCAGCACATTACTGCGCCCAGGGACCATCTCCATGATCTTCTTGCTTCGGCTTGGTCAGGACCTAAGCTGGAGGATTTACCTATGGTGCATGTTTTGGGTTGATGGGGGAAACCGGAGTGCCCGGAGGAAACCCACCCAGACACGGGGAGAACATGCAAACTCCACACAGAAAGGCCCAGGCGACCCGGGGATCGGACCTAGACCATGCACGCAAACTCCACACCTGAAGACCTGTTGTGGGTCAGTACAAAGGTGGAGGAGAAGACCCGTTGTGGGTCGGAAGACTCGACGTGAGAGCCGGGCGAGCCGTCCTGAGAGCCAAGTGAGCAGTCGTGAGAGCCGTCGTGAGAGCCATCGAGAGAGCCAAGCGAGCCGTCGTGAGAGCCAGGCGAGCTATCGTGCCGTCATGAGAGCCAGGCGAGTTGTCGAGCCGTCGTGAGAGCCAGGCGAGTTGTCGAGCCGTTGTGAGAGCCAGGCGAGTTGTAGAGCCGTCGTGAGAGCCAGGCGAGTTGTTGAGCCGTCGTGGGAGCCAGGCGAGCTGTCGTGCTGTCGTGGGAGCCAGGCAAGCCATCGTGAGACCCAGACGAGCTGTCATGCGGTCGTGAGAGCTGGGTGAGCTGGCGGTCATCATGCTGTCATGAGAGCCGGTGAAACGTTGTGACAATCGGCCAGTCGTCAGTCTGCTTGGAACCTGTGGAAAAGCCAAGGACCTGAGGGTGGAGGTGCATATTGGGGATGTTCACAGGGCAGGTACGGGTTGAATGCTGGACAGATGAGAGCGGTCGAATTTGGAGACCGTAATAGTAGCTGAGAGCTGAGAATGATGAAAGAATGCAATGATGTAGCATGAGCAGGAGGAGATGAGGATTAGATGGCGAGAGCGTCGCTGAGGATGCGTATAGGATACAATGGTGAAGTCATGAGCTGACGTCGATGGTAGGATCCTCGATCGGGAAAGAGGTGGTGAGTCGAGATGGTGTAGCGCAGGTGAGGGCGGAACTGGGAGGAGCTGAATAGTGTGACACGAGGTTATGATGGCTTAAGCTCGCTTGTAATGGATGACGTGAGCTGCCCGAGCTATAATAGCGTGAAACAGCAAGGGCCGGAATATGAATTGATGGCGAGCGGGTGTAAAGACAGCTAGCGTACGTCAAAATTGCGTGAGCAGCACGAGCTGAAATTGAGTGAGTGACATGAGGGTGCTGAATATTGGAATAGCAGAGAAAGGATGTAGAGACTGCTTAGCTAGCATGTGATGGAATGGTGTGAGCTAGCATGAGTTGCATGAGTTAGTCGGTAGGAGAGGTTGAATACGAGATGACAGTGTGCCAGTGCAGAGAGGAGTTAAGCGAACAAAAACATTCGTACGACGTTTCGGAGTGTGAACGAAAATAGTGTGAGTGGGCGTGGTGACTTGTGTAGGCTGCAACGACAGATAAAACATTTGGGTGTTGGGGGAAGGGGGGGGGGGGTAGAGCAGAAGACGGGAAATGGATTAGAGGCCCTGCCTAATGTGGGTAGGGCACGAGCCATCTAGCTAATGATGACTGAAAAGAGAGAAATGAGAGATGGGGAGAAGATGCATGTGCATGGGAAATTGTGCAGCCTGCGAAATGGGGACAAGAATGAGACACGAAGGTGCAGGCACAGGGGGAGATGGCCTGCTTGAAAGCAGGCTGAGATGATACAAGAGAATTCAAGTGAAACTGCACAGTAGACAGAATAAGTTTACTGGCCACTGGTGGTGATACTACTTAGCCCCCAGCAGGGGGAGCTATTAGACTGTAGTGGAGGAGAGGAGGGGGTGGCGACGTCTGCAGCTGCACGCGGGAAACTTGGTGGGAACCCGGAAGCTCGTTCGTCTCGTTCCAGGGCGCCGGGGTTACATTCTCGATCTAAACTGTTGAAGGTCCCGTCTTGATGTGTCAGCCTGAAGGAGCACGGCGGGTGCTGGGCGGTACCGAACACTGTGGCTGCTGGAGGCCGGGCCGCGCTGTGCCAAAAGCCGTGGTTGCCAATGCCGGTCTGCGCGCCGAGAGCCGTCTCACTCTGACAGTACACCGGGCTGCGCCAGGCTGCGCGCTCGCCTACACGAGGAGAGGGACAATGTGGTTATTCCGTATATACCGCCAGCACAGAGATATTGACGGTGGGTGCTCCTTAGAGGTGGAGGTCCGCTGCGTGAGCGCGCGCCTGGAGCGTTCGCTGGGCGGCGCGGGCCGTGGGCTGGACGCCGCGGATATGCGATGAAAGATCCTCCGGCTGCGGATTCCTCAATAGAAATCCGTCGCGGCGTAAGGAATTGCGGACTGGAAGGAACGAGGAGACGTGAGGCAGGTTGGTGTTTGAATGTGACGAGTTGTTAACCCAGCTCGAGCGAGCTGACGCGGTTGAGCTGTCGAGATAACCGAGACGAACTGGAATGAAGGGATGAGTGGCTATAAATGGCTCCGGGAAATTAGAGGTGTGGTTATGGTGAACTGTGATTCGCTGGTGAGGAGGAGAAGGTGGTTGAGGCGTGGTCCTGCTCCTGAATTTCAGTTAATCACATTAACTCCATTTGTTGAAATGACTCTTGTATTTGGACTAGAGCTGCTAGCGCAGCTTGAACATCCGTGGTATCAAGGTATGCCACATCTATGTGACGTAAACGCGTACGCGACGTGAGCAGATCTGAACAGTTTTGCGTCTTGGGCAGTTTACACGGAAACGCTACACCGGAGCGTATTTAACTTTTCCACTCTGGAGGGTGGTTTCAGATTTTTGCGTTTTTAGGCACCAAAAACGCTGTCACCATGTAAACGAAAGACACTTCCGATAAAATGTTGTTGTTACTGTTGTTACTGTTGTTGTTGCTGTTGTTGTTGCTGCTGTTCCTGTTGCTGCTGCTGCTGTTGTTGCTGCTGCTGTTGTTGCTGCTGTTTTTTGTTTTGTTTTGTTTTTTTTCCTGGCGGCACGGTGGGTGAGTGGCTAGCACTCATGCTTCACAGCAAGAAGGTTCGGGTTGCCCGGGCCTTTCTGTGCGGAGACTGCATGTTCTCCTCGTGTCTGGGTGGGTTTCCTCCGGGCACTCCGGTTTCCCCCACCAACCTAAACATGCGCCATAGGTAAAATCCTCCAGCTTAGGGCCTGACCAAAGCCTAAATAACAAAACAAAATCATGGGGATGGTCCCCGGGTCAAATATAGAAACAACTTCTCCTGTGCGAGATCAAATAAGGTCAATCTTCTAATCCTTGACCACTGTAAGGCGCTTTGTGTTACAATTTTGTATGAAAAGCGCCTTATAAATATTGATTGATTGATTGAAAATATTTTGTCGTTTTTACCCGTAACCGTTCTCATGTAAACAGGCCCTTAAAGATGCATTATGTAACTTCTCCAGTCTATTCCTTGCTTGTCTCTGTTAAGACTGCAGTGCCTGGAAAGTTCCACAGTAGGGCTTTAAACTTATCTAGGTCCCATGTATTACATTATGACACCTGTGTTCTCTGTGTGACCGGGCTCACTTCTCCGCAGATCTTACCTCGGCTGTAGCCTGACGTCTATAGAAGCAGAGGAACGTTTGGGCCTATCTGATTTTTACCATCTTAAATTGTGTGTTTGTGTGTGTTTATTAATCCATTATTCATTTTTATTTTAGTATTATTATTATTTTTGGATGATGCCACGAATTAATGGGGGGAAGGGTTAAAAAAACAGATCAGAGTGGAGTTTTGCTGTGACAGATAAAATAATAACTGTAAAAGACGAAAGATTTAAACGATCTGAAGAGAAACAAGAGTGTACTCTTCAGATCGTATCAATGTGTAAAATTAAAAAAAACAGCAGATAATTCAAGGACACATACAGTAAAATGGGCACATTAGCATGTTTGTTTTTGGGGTTTTTTTGTCACTATGTATTTATCTGTCCTTGAATTATCTGTTGTTGTTTTTTTTAATTATTATAAAAAAAAGAAAATATTATTTTTTGCTGGGGTTACTTCTGAAAAAATGTGCAAATGTGATGTTTGGTACACATACTTGTAATTTGCTATTGAAATGTATAAATATAAAAAAAAATACAATAATACAGTATGAACCCTAACCTTAAAAAAAAAAGAAAGAAGGATTGGGTTAAAATGATATATAGTATGCGTAGTATGTAATTTATTTTACTATATGTAAATATTTGTAAAGTTTCGTGATGTACAAAAGCAACCACATCGTTTTTGGGTTAATATAAGTTTTTATTTTTTATTTATTTAACCTTTATTTAACCAGGAAAGTCCCATTGAGATTAATAATCTCTTTTTCAAGGGAGTCCTGGCCAAGACAGCGGCACAGATCAATACAATTACAAAAACATTTAAAAACAATTTAAGCAATTACAAGCAATAAAATGTTTCAGAATTAAAAACATTCACAAACCATATATTTCAGTTCCAAACCTTTGAACAAGATTTTAAACTGTCCTATAGAGACCAGTTCCTTTAGTTTCCAGTCTTTTAGATTGTTCCAAGTTGTGGGAGCTGAATACTGGAACGCCCCTTTACCAGCTTCTGTGCGAACACTTGGCACAGTCAGCAACAGTCCTGAGAGCGTAAAGAATAATGTCCAGTTGCTCTTGGTTGAAGATATTCCCATTCCTTTTCGAGAAATGTGCTTTTCTGTTGTTTACGATGTAAAAACTCCAAGTAAAAACAAATCAATCAAAACGTTAAAGGTACAGTGTGTAGGATTCGTGGCGCATAGGTGGACAGTAGCTATTCCACTTCCTCTTTTGGCTACGGCAGACCTCGAGGGTCACCCGGGCGCGCCGTAAGGCAGACAGCTCGCGTAGCCGCGCGCACCCGGCGCTGTGCGAGCTCTCGCCGACAACTACGGTATAAATAAAATGCATGAAAAACGCATGAAAACACACATTCCTGATCGTGTAGCATGACACTCTACACATCAAATGAAACCTTACAGTCTCCTCTTTTTGACTATGCAATTCATTTCCCTGCACAACAATCACTCCCCGAGCACATGGGGCTTTTATACAGAAAAGCACAAAACAAGGTTTGTTACTTAGCTTACCTTTGAAGGCTCTGGACAGGTCAAACTCTGTATTTCACCATAAACTTGCTCTCAATCTGTCCGTAAGGATCCAGCGAATAAAATCCAGTAAAACAATTTAGTCCAAAACACATGTTATTACGACGTGTGATACAGCAGCCTGTCTTTTTTATCAAAAAACCACGAGGCTCCCCCCTCCCCCCTCCCCTTCCCTTTCTCTGTTTACCCAACACCACGAGGCTCCCCCTTCCCCCCTCCCCTTCCCTTTCTCTCCTTCTCTCCTTCGCTCCCACATGCCGCGCGGCTGAGCAGGCGCTAGCAGGAGCCTAGGCAAAGGCGGAGCCCAAATGTCCTTCTGTGGCTCTCGTATTCAAAATGGATGCCTCTGCATGGGGAAGATCCCCCTTTTATGTGACTATATCTAAGTCCAAAAGAATACTTTAATTTCATGATGGAAGTGAAAAGGCTTGGAAAACAATGTATTTTTGAATGGGTATCTTCAATTTATGTAATTAATGGGTAAAAATCTTACACACTGTCCCTTTAAAGCTAACACATGCCAATGCGCACTTCCTGATTATCGGAAAACGGAGCGCTTTCTAAGGTACTTCTTATGCAATACTGTGGAATATTCTATGGAAACGCAATAACATCTCCACTGAGACAACTTCTACCAGAAAAGTTTCTTTAATTTATCTGTCAATTATTAAAAATACAGTTATTTATTTGTATTATAGGGACACGGCAGGGCAAGAGAGATACCAGACCATTACCAAACAGTACTACAGACGCGCCCAGGTAAGTGCTTTTCTTATTTCTTTAGCAATAAAATGTTTAAAAATAACAAAAATAATAAGTTATGTGAAATCAAACATGCAGCTGGACATATCGAGATCATCATAACTGGGTTTAACGTGCATACTTAGTGTATTCTTTTACAGTTTTACAGCGGTTGCCATGGCGATCCGCATCTTCTCTCACGCCGGCGGGCTTTTATGTCCTGTTTCTTTCACCACATCTTTAAGTCTACCCTTTGGTCTTCTCCTCTTTGGATGTTGTGAAAGAAGATGTACCTTTTTGGCATTTTTTTTTTTTTTTTTGGCGTATTGAATGTGGAATACAGATTATGCCAATTTGGAAATAGCCGGTTCTGTTCTTTGGCTGGACACTGTGAAATTGTATCTTGAAAGTGAAATGAACCCAGTGAATCTGTAATATATCGTTTGGTCCACTGTGATGGAGGAATCTGTTCTATATGTATTTTAATTTGAAATAATTGAAATAAACCGTGGGAATATATGGAAGAAATGGCTAAAATACAGCTCTAGAAAAAAATAGGAGACCACTGCAAAATTATCAGTTTTTCTGATTTTACTAGTTATAGGTATGTGTTTGGGCAAAAGGAACATTTTTGTTTGAGTCTATAAACTACTGACAACATTTCCCCCAAATTCCAAATAAAAATATTATCGTTTAGAGCAGGTATGGGCAAACTACGGCCCGGGGGCCATATGCGGCCTGTTAAAGATCCCATGACATGGTACTTCTTGATGCTTTTATATGGCTCCTTAAAGGTTCCCTAATACTGTAAATGAATCCTTCTCTGCATGAGAAACAGAGATAAGATGAGAAAGAGTCATAAATATCTCTCTCAAACTCTTTATTCTGGGCGTTGTTGCTTGAATGCAACAACGCATTCAAGCAACAACGCGAAAAGAGATGGCGAATAGTAGAGGGTGGGGGCGTGGCCAAACTCTCTGCTCAGAGCCCACAGCTGATCCATTTCCTTGTTTTTGCATGGGGGGAGAGATTTGAAGCGTTCCATTGAAAAATAAACACATTTCCACATAAAATAAAATTAAACCACTGCTGTTCAAAGGTCCAGAGGCTCAGATAAAGGACTTCCGAGCCTAGAAACACTCGGACGTGCCTCCAGGCAAATAAAAAAACGCATTTCGTATTGCCTAGCGCATTCACAGTCCAAACTCTCTGGGCGTGATTTACAGAGACGCTGAGTTCAGACAGACGGAGGTGGAACTGCATTTGCATTTCTTTTTTCGATCTGACATCAATAAGGTGCCTTGTTCAAAATCGCCCGTTTGAGCTCCGATTTTTTGTAACGCAGAAAAGGATCGCAAATGCTCAGTTTAGACATTTCGCAACTTTTAACCATGGGGGGGGGGGGCCTAAACAGGGTAGGGGAGCTCACATTAACGTTCAAAAACCTCAGAAAGTGAAAATTTCATGCCATGGGACCTTTAAGCTTTATAATCCGGTCCGCCGAACTTGAAGAAATTATAATAATAAACCTTGTTAATGTTTTAATGTTTTAATTTCCCTGCAATTCTGGCGCACTACATACATTTACCTTTGTTGAGGTGCAGCGTTTTGCTCCACGTTTGTGCTGTACTCTTTAACCCCTCAGCCCTCCTGTAAAGATGATCGGAGCTAAGAAAAGAAAAAAATGTTGAGCGTTTAATAAGGAGTGGGCAAGTAAATATTTTTTCACCGAATACTTATCACCTGCTGTATGCCTGATATGCCAAGAGACTGTAGCGATTTTTAAAGAATATAATATCAGCCATCACTTTGCCACAAAACATACTAACTATGCTAGCAAGCAGTCAACGAAAGAACGAAAGAACCTGAAGGAGAACAGAACTTTCAGTGCTTTAAAATAGTAACTGTTAGTAATTTTTTTAAAAAGCTGTATTTTATTAATTAAATTTTCTGTGTTTAAAGAGACATTTCAATAAACAGCTAAATACAGTGGAACTTGAAAGATGGACATTTTGTTGCAATGCTTTTGTTCATTTTTATTTGAAATAAAGCACATGTTTTCTATATATCCCATGTTATGTTATGAGGTGGATTACCAAAACACTAATTCCAGCTGCTCTTGGTCCGGCCCTTCTGTCAAATTTTAGAACCCTTTGTGGCCCACGAGTCAAAAAGTTTGCCCACCCCTGGTTTAGAGCATTTATTTGCAGAAAATGACAAATGGTCAAAATAACAAAAAAGATACATGTTTTCTGACCTCAAACAATGCAAAGAAACAAGATCAAATTCATTTTAAAACAACATAATACTAATGTTTACACTTAAGAAGAGTTCAGAAATCAATATTTGGTGCAATAACCCTTATTTTTAATCACAGCTTTCCTGCATCTTGGTATGCTCTCCACAAGTCTTTCACATTGTTCTTGGGTGATTTTATTCCACTCCTGGTGCAAGAACTGAAGTAGCTCAGCTTTGTGTTTGTGTTGGAATTCAACAGACGCTGGAATGGAATGGCTGTAATGCATGTAGAGATGCTGATTTCAGAAAAAATCCAGTGGTCTTTTATTTTTCCAGAGCTGTACTCTTTTGTGACTTGGTAGACTTTCAAATAACTAAACTAAATTATATCAGAATTAATATTGGTTTTAAAGGGCTCATATTATACTAACTTCTTATTTGTGTTATAATGTTCCTCACCAAGGACATACCCAGAGTTTTGTTTTGTTTCATTCACACATGTTTGAGTAATTCTTTATTAAGGCCAAATCACACCGCAACACAAAACTGCCATCTGGTGAGTACAGATGTTTCTACTCTGTGACCAACAAAAGTAGGTGTAAACTTTAAAGGGATAGTGCGTTTTAAAAAAAAATGTTAATCTGTATGGGTTTCCTTCTAAAAGTTTCGTGTGGTAACACTGGCTTACCCATGACACCGTGCTCTGGTCCCGGGTCTCCTCCGGTTCCCTAGCTTGTGAACGTAGTTCCGGTAAGTTAGTCAGGACAGTTAATAAAGCCTGTTTTTCTTCTCAAAACAAAACATTTGTCCGAAAGGTGATATATTTGCGTCCCAAACAGTTGTCCAAGAAAAATCCAGCAGCGTATTTTCGCATTCACATATTTAATCTCGATTCGTGTCACTGCGCGCCTATTACTTATTATTAGCCTGTTAACCTTTAGCGGAAGTGAACGACAGATGTGGTCCGCCGTAAGCGAAAGTTTACAAGTGAACAGGCAATAGAGCTAACGTGGGCGCATTGATACGAATCTAGAGAGAAAATATGCGAATGCGAAATACGCTGCTGGATTTTTCGTGGACAACTGTTTGGGATGTAAATATATCACCTTTTGGACAAATGTTTTGTTTTAAGAAGAAAAACAAGCTTTATTAACTGTCCTGGCTAACTTACCGGACCTATGTTCACGAGCTACGTTACCGGAGGAGAACCGGGACCAGAGCACGGTGTCATGGGTAAGTCAGTGTTAATCTCATGACACTGTTGAAGGGGAAGCCATACAGATTAACATAAAAAAATTAAAAAAAACGCACTATCCTTTTAAGGCTGCAGGAGAGACAAGCAAAGCTGTGGTGTTCAACTCGGCAAAACACTGGCTCCTCTCCCGCTTCTGTCCATGTGGAGAAACTCTCACGTCTCGCTAAATTCACTATAACCTTCTCAAACCAGTGCCTTTTGTTTGCTTTCACAGCCGCGCGCCGTCTCTCTCATTTTACAACTAATCTGCTGTTAAAACGCTCATTTATAACACAGCAAGAGTTGTGTTAAAGCTGATGTGTTACGTTGTGCAATGGCCTTTTGTCTGTCCACATCGCCAAAGCTCAAAACACTCTGTTCCACCTTGTGATGTCATGAAGTGGTAGTTTTCAAGTTAACGGCTACCTTTTAGCTTTAGTTTAGTAGCGGTTGAAAACTCCAGGGCTGAAAATATCCAAATGACTCTAGCGAAGGTGAAACACAGTGGAGCACTTTGACGTCACAAGGTGGAACTGAGTGAGGGTTTGAGAGAAGAACTCAGTCTAAATGCGGGCGGCAGTAGCTCAGTTGGTAGAGCGTTTGTCCACTGATCCAAAGGTTGGCGGTTCAAATCCCGCTCTTGACATAAGAAACATCAGTGGTTGCGCGGTCAGATCCACTGACCCACAGGTTGGTTGGTACGATTCCAGCTCCCACAGATGAATGCTGCTGTTGTGTCCTTGGGCAAGACACTTAACCCACCTCGCCCCCAGTGTCTGCGTACACTGGTGTGTGAATGTGTGTGTGAATGGGTGAGTGGTTCCTTGTTGTAAAGCGCTTTGGGTGCCTTGAAGGTGGAAAAGCGCTATATAAAGATGTGACCATTTACCATAAATACGCAGGGTTTGTGTGTTAAACGTGTGTGAATGAAACAAAACACAACTCCAGGTGTGTTTTTGATGAGGAAACATTATAACATGGGTCAGAAAATGGCGTAACATAGATCTTTTACACTGTGAGCTCCCCGTAGGCTGTGTCTGAGCTCGTATTCCTCCTCTTCCTCCTTCAGCAGCTCTGTTTGTTTTGACTCAGGGGATCTTCTTGGTGTACGACATCACCAGTGAGAGATCGTTCCAGCACATCATGAAGTGGGCCAGTGACGTGGATGAGGTGACACACACACACTCATGTTACATCAACTTATATTCATTTTCTGGAGGCTGAGCTAGAGCTGGGCGGTATGACCAAAAATTTATATCACGGTATTTTTCAAAATTATATCGGTGTCGTAGCCCCCATGGCAGAAGATACATCAAGGCCTGTTGTGACGTGAGCCATCCTCCTGTGGACACATCACCCGCGGGAGGATTCATGGGGGCTAGTGCATTGTGTTCTGGGCAGATCTGCTTGGACTTCTGCTCCCGCGACCCAGAAAATGGAAAAGCGGAAGAAGATGAATGAATGAATGAATATATCGGTGTCACTGTATTTTTATTTATTTTTTTCATGTACTAAGTGGTACCATGTCTTTGGTGAAGTGGATAGTAATATCGTTGGTAATATCGTTCCACCGTTTGCTTTTCTTGTCGTAGGCAGTCCCCTTATCAAACGCGTCTTTGAGTGACGTCTGAGTGGCGTTTTGTGTCGTGGCGCGGACTTGAACGGTCCCTGCAGACGTGGAAGAGGATGCAGATCTTAGTTTCGTGCATTCTTCATATTCCAGGACATGTTTGTGACGAAGGTGGTGAAGCAGATCGCTCGTGTCGCCTCCAGTGGTCTGCTACAACTTTAGCCCGACGACATTTACAGAATATGGTTGTTTGATCAGCGCCAGATTTTTTAAAGCCGAAGTACTTCCACACAACTGACACGGCTCCTCTTTTCGGTATAAGTTCCTCTGTGTCTGTAACGTTTTCTCCGTCGATGTTGTTCACCGCTCAACACTCACTGAGCTTCCACCGCTCTCACGCCACTGCAAAACAGTCCCCCTCTCAAACAATGTCCCACGGCGCCACGTTCCACCGCTCTGTGTTTCCAACATTTTGTATGCACACACTCTCCAGTATTGGGATATATAAAAAAAACATATCATTTAAAAAAAACACCGGTATTTGGTATGAAGCGTTATACCGCCCAGCCCGAGACTGAGCCTAACCCTAACATACACCCTAACTCTACCAGCATGATATTGATTAATAATAAGAAGCATATTTCCATCTTTTCCTGCTTTCATTGGACAGACACACATTTTTTGTATTTCTTGCAGACATTACATTGACTTCAATTCATTTTCTGGAGACTAACCTTAAACATAGTCACTATTTGCCTTACCTTATCGTAAATTCTAACCATAAAGGTCCCATATTGCACTGTTTTCTGATCTACTGTATGTTATAATGTTGTTTCTTCATCAAAAACATACATACATGGAGTTGTGTTTTGTTTTGTTCACACATGTTCAACTTATATACATATACAGCTCTGGAAAAAAATAGGAGACCACTGCAAAATTATCAGTTTTTCTGATTTTACTACTTATAGTTATGTGTTTGGGCAAAATGAACATTTTTGTTTGAGTCTATAAACTACTGACAACATTTCCCCCAAATTTCAAATAAAAATATTATCGTTTAGAGCATTTATTTGCAGAAAATGACAAATGGTCAAAATAACAAAAAAGATACATGTTTTCAGAGCTCAAACAATGCAAAGAAACAAGATCAAATTTATTTTAAAACAACATAATACTAATGTTTACACTTAAGAAGAGTTCAGAAATCAATATTTGGTGCATTAACCCTTATTTTTAATCACAGCTTTCATGCGTCTTGGCATGCTCTCCACAAGTCATTCAACAGTTCAACAATTCAACAGATGCTGGAATGGAATGGCTGTAATACATGTAGAGATGCTGATTTCAGAAAAATGGAATTGGAATTGACAATCTCTACTGAACAAAAGATCAAAAGGAGCTGTTAACTTGAAAACTACCATGATATCACAAGGTGGAACAGAGCATTTTGAGGTTTGGAGATCTAGACAGACTAATAATGTTGAAATACTCGAACACGAATGAAACAAAACACAACTCCAGGTGTGTTTTTGATGATTTAACAACATTATATAAAGGCTTGAACCTCACAAGAATCCATTTTGCGTAACGTAGGACCTTTAAATGTTCTAATACGTTCTCTTAAATTGCCTTGTCCTTTACGAAGCTGCTTTCTCTCTTCATCACGACTAATATAGTTATAATAAAAGTCATTTCCTCTCGGGGACACACAATAACATGGGCTGTACTGATCCAAACATACCCCCCCGTTTTCATTTCCTGGTCCCTGCCTTCTACGGCTCTTCACACAATACACAACTGTCTTGACATTTCATTTTGATCTCTTTTTTTGTTTTAATTTAATACGGTAAATATTGGTACAGTACGCTCCCGAGAAAGTGCAGAAGATCCTGGTTGGAAACAAAGCCGACGAGGAAAACAAGAGGCAGGTGGCCACAGAGCAAGGAAGCAAGGTAAGGTGGAAAAACATCAAGAAATTTCAGGAAAACACTGGTGAAATCTGAATGAATCGAATAAAATAGGACAGAATTTTGAAATATGTTCATTTTGTTAACAGATGAAAATGTGTTTAGAAGTTTCAAAGTTATGATAATACATTAAAGGGCCCATATTAGGCTATTTTCTGATCAATTTTATTATGTTGTTTTGTTTCGTTCACACATTTTTAACACACAAACTGTATATTTAGGTATTGTTCGTCTCTCAAACAGAAAACACTCCACCTTGTGATGTCATGTGGTAATACAGGAAGTACTCCATTGTGTTTTTAAACTCCACACATCTTCACTAGAGTCATTTGGACAATTTCAGCCCAGGAATTACCAATCTCTACTAAACAAAAAATAGAATGTTGACTTCAAAATTACCACTTCATGACATCACAAGATGGAACAGAGCGTTTTGAGCTTTGGAGATGTAAACAGACTAATAAACCAGGATTATTCAAACATGTTATTACAACATAGATCAGAAAATAGTGTAATAAGGCCCGTTTAAATGATGGGAACTGAAAAATCCTTTTTTTTCAACGTCTTTATTTCAAGAGACAATACAGAGACATTAAAGGAATATTAATATTTTTTACAATCTGAACCTTATTTCGGTAATAAAACAAGTTGATTTATTCACCCATAGTACTTTGGTGTCATTTGCAGCAGTTTCGTAGATGTTGTAGTTTAGCGATATCCCTTAACGTGAATGCCCGGGGCAGGCGATTGCAGTCACCAAATAACACAAACTTTAGCACTTTTCAAATTACAGAAGCTCAATGTCTTAGTCTACACTTTCGTTTGAGTCAAAAGTGGCCTGTAATCTGACATTTAGCCATAGTTTCGAGTAGATGAGGAGGCCAGTGCGCATGTGCTCAGTCACAGCTTATTTCGCTCTCAGCTCTCGGGACCCAAACATGAAAGGCAAAGCTGTAAGACGTTTGGACCATCGTGTTTGCAGTACCCACTTCAGTCAGGACGATTTTTTACCAGCAAAGGAAAAGAAGGAAGGCCAGCGGATTCAGCGCACAATTCTGAGAAGTAATGCGAAACCGATGGCTGTTCTCTGGTGCGCTGCTCCTAAAACTGTCTCCGCTTCATTCTTTCCGTATCCATTCTGTCTCCTCATCCGTATACTCCTCTTCAGTCCTCAGTCCTCCATAAGTCCTCTTCAGCCTCAAAGTCCGAATCTTCTCCCATATGTCACTCGCAACAGAAAAGTTCTGAGCGTCTTCTTATCTGCAAAACAGCTGTGACATGAAACGGCTGCGCATGCGCACTGTCCTCTTCATCTACTCGAAACTATGGCTAAATGTCGGATTAGAGGCCACTTTTGACTCAAACGAAAGTCTAGACTAAGACATTGAGCTTCTGTAATTTGAAAAGTGATAAAGTTTGTGTTATTTGGTGATTGCAATCGCCTGCCTCAAGCACTCACGTTAACGGATATCGCTACACCACAACCGCTACGAAACTGCTTCAAATGACACCAAAGAGCTATATGTGAGTAAAACTTGTTTTATTACAGAAATAAGGTTCAGATTGTAAAAAAAAACTTTAATATTCCTTTAAAGGTGCTTTATGTGTCTAATTTACAGAAATAAATTAAATGTGATTACATCGGTCCGTGTGCCATTCGTTCTTTTGGGTTTCAATTAACAACGAAAACAATAAAATGGATAAACAGTCTATCGTTTCATTATTCCATTTTAGTGTCAAACCAAACCAAAACAAAAAAAACAGATTTCGACCTCTATTTCCAATATTCAATTCGAAGTTTATTGCAAAAAACAGTCTCAGTGCTTATTTCAGTTTTTGTTTGTTTGTTTGTTTGTTTGTTTTTTTTACCCCGAGTGTCCCTATTATCCCCTCCACCCCTCCCCCACCCAGCCAATACTTTAGTTACCTCTAGATATAATATTTAGGGTTGTTCAGTCTGCTTAAAGATCGGCTCCCAAATCTCATTGAAGAGTTGTAGTTTTCTGTTAATCTTATATATAAGGCGCATGTAAAATACTTTCTTGATGTTGATCATTTTTTTCCTTTTGTCCAGTTGGCCAAAGCGTACGGTATGGACTTCTTTGAAACAAGTGCCTTCACAAATCAGAATATAACAGAGGTGAGCACAACAGTAATTTGCAATCTATTAAACAAATGTAAATCAAGACAAACAACTGCCAGAACATCATCACTATTAAAGAGAATCTACTTAGTCTTATTATACTAAGTGATCCATAAACTAGCGGGAAATGTATGTGGCCTGGAATCTTAGAATATAACAGTGTACCACAATCTCACCTAAACCTGTGTTTCCAGAGATTTAGGCTGCGTCCCTTTATCTACGTCTTTGTCTTGCCCCTCGATACCGATCAGAGACCGCTCGGGGTACGAATGTTCCCCTAAGAAATGTGACGCCACTCGATTACCGTTTGCGTCATCATCCTTTGCCTCTACCTGGCTGCTACGTCTACAGAGGCGACAACAATTGACGCAAACAAACGTAAACAAACGTCAAGGATTATCGGGTACCTCAGCTCGACAAAAACCGAGCTTGTTTATACATGAAGGTTCGATGAAAACGATAACGTCGGCTCAACAGACATCACTACAATTAAATCCGCACCAACAATTCACTAAAAGTAACGTAGAACATAAGCGTCATAATTGTAAACCTGCTAAACTGTTAATCGATAATTACAACTGCTGAAAATACATTTATGAGACTCCTTGGCTGGTCGATGTGACGCTGCCATCCTGATCCCAAAACCTGCCTGAGCTTGTAGGCGTACCCCTTTGTTTCAAGTCTGGTCGAGAGCTTACTTCGTTTCAAGGGGTATGTAGCCCTCGGTCGTGGCCCAAGCCCTTGATCAAAATTAGAATCGGGACACTCCTTGCCCTCAGGGGCCTAAGACGAAGGGGTAAGACAGAGAAATGGGACGCAGCCTTAACCTGCAGATCGAGGACACATAAAAGTTTTTCTTATTCTCAGTATATGGAAAGGCTTCGGCGGCACGGTGGCTGAGTGGGTAGCGCTCATGCTTCACAGCAAGAGGGTTCCGGGTTCGATCCCCGGGTCGCCCAGACCTTTCTATGTGTGTTCTGTGTGGAGTTTGCATGCATGGTCTGGGTTCGATCCCCGGGTCGCCTGGGCCATTCTGTGTGGAGTTTGCATGTTCTCCCCGTGTCTGGGTGGGTTTTCTCCGGGCACTCCAGTTTCCCCCACCAACCCAAAACATGCACCATAGGTAAATCCTCCAGCTTAGGTCCTGACCAAGCCGAAGCAAGAAGATCATGGAGATGGTCCCCGGGCGCAGTAATGTGCTGCTCACTGCTCCTAATAACAGGATGGGGTAAATGCAGAAATGCATTAGTCCCCACTGTGGGACTAATAAAGGCATTTCTTTCTTTCTTTTCATGTGAAAGCTCAGAAACCCCAGAATTTTCTTCCTAAGCTGCGCTAGTGCCGATTCATGCTTGTCTGCAGGAGCTGGGGTTTAGGTCGTGACCGATCAGATCACAGAGAGGCATTTTAGGTTTAAACCAACTGAATTTTAGCACTGGAACTGGCAATCCAAACGAGAGACTCGTGTGAGGCTCATTTCTGCTGTTGAATTGGATCATCTTGAAAACCAAAATACTAAATTCTCAGTTCAATTAGGGATGGAACGAGACAAAATTCCCACAAGACAAGGTGAAACATGAGATTTTTAGATAATTTATAATGTACTGTATGTGTAGTTCACTTCACAATTTTTGGCCCTTACAATTTTGTATTCATTTTGCTGTCATTCTATCACCATTTTTTGGAATTGTGGCTTCTAAAAAATATTGACTCACCCTTTTTGGTCCAAACCAAATGCTCAGATAAAGGGGAAAAAATTGTACGAGATAATTCACTTGACAATTTGATCTTGCAACATCTCCTGGCAGAAGGTCTTGTCCCATCCTTATATTCAGTGATTTGTATCAGTTGTTATCAGTAAAAGTTATATTTTTTTATTTGGATATGGTTCCTCACATCTGAAGACACAGATAGGTTGTGTTTATGAAATTTTAACTCCAAATCTTCGCCGCTCTCCCCTGTGCTTTCAGACGTTCACCCGGTTAGCAGAGCAGGTCCTGGCGGTCCACAAAAAGGACTTGGATCTCCTGCAGACTTCACTGAGCGACCAGCTGGACCTGTCTGCTCTGGAGGAGGAGGAGGGCCTGTGCGACCACATGACCGGGGACCAGACCAAGGCCTGCTGGTGCTAGGACTAAACCAGGACAAAACCAGGACCAAAACAGGACCAAACCACGGACTGATCTAAAGCACCGTTCACAAAGACTCCGAGGTCGGGTCCACACGCCGTAGTGAAGATGCTGCCACTGCAAGCCATTTAGAGGAAGAATTTTGCTCTATTTGTCATGTAATTTTAATTTTATTTTTAGATCAAGTTAAAAACGTGTTCTTCGTTCCTTGAAGTGTGCATATTCATACCTGCAGCACACAGGATACCAGCTGAGATTTGAAAATTGCAATCAAAATTATAATGTTGTTTGCTCATCACAGACCTGGAATTGTGTTTATTTGTTTTTTTCATTCACACATGTTTAATGCACAGATGGAACATTTTGAGCTTTGGAGATGCAGACAGACGAATAATAAAGTGTTACTCAAACATGTGAATGAAACAAAACACAACTCCAGGTCTGTTTTTGAGGAGGTAACAACATTATAACAAGATTTAAAGCTCAGAAGAGTCAATTTTGTGTAATATAGGACCTTTAATCACCAACATACATCTGTTTTTTTAAAGGTGCACTGTGTAACTTTTCTGATAATGGGTCTACAGTGTATTTGTATCCATGGAGATGCTTATTTTTGCAGTATTCAAGTACCTACCTTCAGGTATCTATCTATCTATCTATCTAACTAATATATCTCTCTATCTATCTGTCTATCTAATCTATTTATTTTATTTATTTATTTATTTATTTATTTATTTATATCCTTTATTAATCTATCTGATCTATCTAATCTTATCTATCTATCTATCTGTGTATCTAATCTATTTCTTTATTTTATTTATATCCTTTATTAATCTATCTAATCTATCTATATGTCTAATCTATCTCTTTCTATCTTTGTCTTTCTATCTATCTATCTTTTTCTTTCTACCTATCTTTTTCTTTCTGCCTATCTACAGTATATCTATCTTTTTCAATCTATCTTTCTCTTTCTATCTTTCTACCTATCTTTCTATTTTTCTATTTATCTATTTTTTTTCTTTCTATCTATCTTTCTATCTATCCATCTATCTATCTTTCGCTTCCTATCTATCTTTCTACCTTTCAAAGTATGTATGCATGTATGTATCTATCTATCTTTCTCTTTCTATCTATATCTATCTATCTATCTAAATCTATCTATATCTTTTTCTATCTATCTTTCTCTTTCTATCGTTCTACCTATCTATCTATCTGTCTTTCTACCTTTCTATTTATCTATTTTTTTCTTTCTATCTATCCATCTATCTATCTGTCTATACATCTATCTATACATGTATCTTTACATCTATCTATCTATCTATCTATACATCTATCTTTACATCTATCTATCTATCTATCTATCTATCTGTCTATACATCTATCTATACATCTATCTTTACATCTATCTATCTATACATCTATCTTTACATCTATCTATCTATCTATCTATCTATCTATCTACACATCTATCTTTACATCTATCTATCTATCTATCTATCTATACATCTATCTTTACATCTATCTATCTATCTATCTATCTATACATCTATCTTTACATCTATCTATCTATCTATCTATCTATCTATCTATACATCTATCTTTACATCTATCTATCTTTACTGTGAGCTGTGTCACCTGTCCACAGATCTGACACATAACTTGGCCTAGTGGAGGCACCTGTCTCCATGGAGATAGATGTGTTTAATGCCATGCTGTGGACCATTCCAGTCAGAAAAGTTACGTAGTTTACCTTTAACTGCAAATGGTTTTATCAATTTCTGGTTTTCCTCCATGTTCATTTTAAATGTTATTATGTAACTGCGACCCATTACAAGAGATAATATGAAAAGATTAAACAGAAATACACTTTTACAGATTTTATGTTTACACACCCATTAAATGCTGTTCACATAAGCTACTGATAATATTATTTTATTGTTAGTTCAGTTGAAATATTACCTTGCTTTTATGGTAATATTCTCAAAAATAATTCAAATTTAATATGTTTTGTGCTCTACAAATGTCCTCTTTGTTATTGTTCAACAGCAGTGTTTTCTACAACTCTGGGAAAAAAAAAAAGAGACCACTGCAAAATGATCACTTTTTCTGATTTTCCTACTTATAGGTATGTGTTTGGGCAAAAGGAACATTTTTGTTTGAGTTTATAAACTACTGACAACATTTCCCCCAAATTCCAAATAAAATATTATCGTTTAGAGCAGGGGTCGGCAACCCACGGCTCCGGAGCCACATGCGGCTCTTTGATCCCTCTCAGTACAGCGGTCCCTCGTTCATCACGGGGGTTACGTTCTAAAAATAACCCACGATAAGCAAAATCCGCAAAGTCGTCAGCTTTATATTTTACAATTGTTCTCCATGTTTTAAGGCTGTAAATGCCTCACCACACACATTCTACACTTTTTTCAGACTGGAATTAACGTTTTCTCACATTTCTCTCTTGTTTAAACACTCAAACTTTGGTAGATTTTCAACAAAAAGCACAGTATTATAGAATGAAGCCAAAGCGCATTTCGTGTGTATTTCACAGTTCTTAGGACCGAGCCTCTTCGTCCTGGCGCCGCTTCGCTGTGGCGGGTTTTTTCGGGGAGAAAACTTGCAAACATACAGCACTTCAGAGTCACACTGCGATCGGAACATTTATATAAATCTGACAAACTAAACGCATTCTGTACGGGAGACACGGAGGAGAATGACTGACGAATCGGCAAAGGTCTACAGTCCCTTAGCCAATCAGGACGCAGAAATGCGCGTTGATAGACTATTAAAAAAATTGGAATAAAAAATCCTTGAAACAGCGAGGCCACGAAAGTGAACCACGATATAGCGAGGGAGCACTGTATTTAATTAAAATGTATTTTACTTTAGTTCATTCATTTTCAAAATGTAATTCTATGGCACAAAAAAGCCGTTATATGCAGTGTTATTTCATTTTAAATTTCAAAAGGGTTTTGTGGCTCAGTGTTTTCTTTATGAAACGTGTCCAAATGGCTCTCTGAGTGGTAAAGGCTGCAACCTTTACCACTTTACCCGGTTTAGAGCATTTATTTGCAGAAAATGACAAATGGTCAAAATAACAAAAAAGAAACATGTTTTCAGACCTCAAACAATGCAAAGAAACAAGATCAAATTCATTTTAAAAGAACATAATACTAATGTTCCAGAGCTGTATTATTTTTGTATTATTTTATTGTTTGCTCAGTTGCAATATTACCTTACTATTATGGTAACATTCTCAAAAATAATTCAAATTTAATATGTTTTGTGCTCTACAAATGTCCGCCTCGTTACTGTTTTTGAGCCTCAGCAGCAGCGTTTTCTATGTCCGATCTGCAGCCCTTTATCTGAGAACTACAGCTGTGATGGGGCGTTTGAGCCACTAGAGGGCGCTATGTGCTTTGCTTAAACATCCTTTTTAAAGTGGACTCACTGCCTTCAGAACCTTTAAGGAGAGACTGAAATATGCATCTTTATTTGCTCGGGGCGCTTTCCTCGCAAATGTTTAGTTTATTGGAGTTTGTACTTTATTTCTTTATTTTATGATGTAGTCGGATGGGTAGCAGTGCCGTGTCCAGGGATTATAGGATTATATCTGTAGCAAATGGTATTTAAATTTGTCATTTCATTTATTTATGTTTTGTTTATTGCAGATGCTAAACCCGGGGCAAGTTTCTCATAAGTGCTCAAGATGGTTAAACTGACTGATGCATTTGATAAGATGTAATTCAAGTCCCAAAATGTTAAAGACAAGCTATAGTAGATCTTTTTGTTTTAATTTAAATTTTTAGATGTCTATTATTATTATTATTATTATTATTATTATTATTATTATTATTATTATTATTATTATTATTATTATTGTTGTTGTTACTATATATATATATTTAGTTTATTTATTTATTAGTATTATTATTTTTATTTATTTATTTATTTATATTTTGCTTTAAAACAATTGTAGCATTTATGAAGAATTCTTTTTTGTTTGTTTTTAACCAAACAGTAATTATATTAGCATCTTTGGGGTACCTTCTCAGTTATTTTTTGTTACATTTTTTTTTTTATAACTAGATGTATGATTAGTCTAGGTTTAGTCCAGGATTAGTCCAGGTTCGGTCCAGGTTTAGTCCAGGATTAGTCCAGGTTTAGTCCAGGTTTAGTCCAGGATTAGTCCAGGTTCAGTCCAGGTTCGGTTTAGATTTAGTCCAGGTTCGGTCAGGTTTGGTCCAGGTTCGGTCTAGGTTTAGTCCAGGTTTAGTCCAGGTTCAGTCCAGGTTCAGTCCAGGTTTAGTCCAGGATTAGTCCAGGTTCGGTCTAGGTTTAGTCCAGGTTTAGTCCAGGTTCAGTCCAGGTTCAGTCCAGGTTTAGTCCAGGATTAGTCCAGGTTCAGTCCAGGTTCGGTTTAGATTTAGTCCAGGTTCGGTCTAGGTTTGGTCCAGGTTCGGTCTAGGTTTGGTCCAGGTTTAGTCCAGGTTCAGTCCAGGTTCGGTCTAGGTTCAGTCCAGGTTCAGTCCAGGTTTAGTCCAAGTTTAGTCCAGGTTTAGTCCAGGTTTAGTCCATGTTCAGTCTAGGTTCGGTCCAGGTTTAGTCCAGGTTCAGTCCAGGTTTGGTCTAGCTTTAGTCCAGGTTTAGTCCAGGTTCAGTCCAAGTTTGGTCTAGGTTTAGTCCAGGTCGTTATTGAGGTTTCAGTGATCGAGATACCAGAATTTGAAGTAAAAAGTTCTGCTCAGTGACTCTATGATCATTTGGGCCAATTCAGCAGGATCCCTGGGGGCCAACACAAATTGGTCAGAGGGCCGGATTTGACCCCTGGGCCATAGTCTGGACACCCCTGCTCTGGTATATAGCCCCGTCTGTTTGACCATTTCACTCAACAGCAACAATCTGGGTCCAGGTGGTACTTGGATGAATCTTGCCCCTTGTGGTTGACTTGAAAACTGCATTCTTGTACATAATAGAACTGGATGAGATTAGAGCAGATTATACAGATTATTACACTTTGTAGGGACATAGAAAGTGAATTATTTATGAATATAATGGATCATCTAGGGCACTCTTTTTACTGACTATTGGAGATTGATATGAGATTTTTTGCATGCAACCTACTCTTCTTATACTTGTCTACTCGACTTCAGTGAAGTTACTCCGGACTGGTGGTGTGAGCGTTTGACCAGAGTTGCCTGCAGGACCTACAGTATTTGAAGCTACTACTACGACTACTACTACTACTACTACTACTACTACTGCGATTGCTGCTGCAGTTGAGAGACGTGTGTTTTTGAAAAGCGTTTACTTACTTGTATAAATGTATTTGTGTGGCTATTATCAATGCAACATGTTACTATGAGATACGATGTCACAAGTTTATGAGTAAAGACAAATATGAAATTATTCTGTGTTTTGTGTTCTGTGTAAAGCGTCATTATAGTCTAAATGTGCAATTTTTTTCAACATTCTCTTAATTTCTTGTTTTTTATTATTATTACACATCTTGTCTGCATGCACTTTTTTGTTCTAACTTTCTTTTCTCCTGTGTGAGATCAATAAAGTCTTATCTTAACAGTTCAAATAATAAATAAAACAAACTCTTACTACAACATTAACAAAGATTTATATATTTATATAAATCGACACATTGCACATTCAGTACATCAAGTTGTAATTGTTCTTTAAATTATTTTTTGGCATAAATCTCCTCTATCTCCATGGAAACCAGTAGCTTTTTAAGGTTTTTTTTTTTTTTTCAACTTGTAATTGAATAATTGCAGGATAAAGGGTTAATGCCCGGATAAACAACCATGGAGACGCACTTCTAAAAAGTTTCATTATCTCTCTGCCCTCTCTCCTCCCAATCCTCTGCCCTCCATTCTTCTCTCGTTCTCTTCTTCTCTCCTTTTTCTCCCTTTCACCCCCTACCTCCTCTTTTCTCTTCCTCTCTCTCTCTCGCAGTCTGCTCTCTCCCTCTTTCACCCTTTTTCTTCTCTCTTTCCTCTTCCTCTCTCCCCATCTTCTTTCTCCCTCTCTCACTCTCTTGCTCTCTTCTCCTCCCATTCCTCTGCCCTCCATTCTTCTCTCGTTCTCCTCTCCCACTCCCCTCTCTCCTCCTCTAATTTTTCGACCTTTTACTCCCTACCTCCTCTTCCTCTCTCTCACTGTCTGCTTTCTCCCTCTCTCACCCTTTTTCTTCTCTCTTTCCTCTTCCTCACTCCCCCTATCTTTTTCTCCCTCTTTCACCCTCTCTTGCTACTTTTCTCTCTCTCACTCTTGCCCCCTCTCTTCTTTCTCCCTCTCGGCTCTCTCTCTCTTTCTCAGTCCTTTCTGTCTCCCTCTCTCCTCCTCTCATTTTTCTCCCTTTCTGCACTCTCTCTCTTTTACCCTCTCTTTTCTCTCTCCTCTTCTCTCTCCCCCTTTCTCTCTCCTCTCTTCTTTCTCCCTCTTTTACCCTTTCTCTTCTCTCTTTTCTCCCTCTCTCCTCTTTGTCTCTCTGTCCCCCTTGCTTTCTTCTCCTCCCATTCCTCTGCCCTCCATTCTTCTCTCGTTCTCCTCTCTCTCTCTCTCCTCTCATTTTTCTCCCTTTCACCCCCCCCCCCACACCTCATCTTTTCTCTTCCTCTCTCTCTCCCTATCTTCTTTCTCCCACTCTCACCCTTTCTCTTCTCTCTTTCCTCTTCCTCACTCCCCCTATTGTTTTCTCCCTCTCTCACTTTCGCCCCCTCTCTTCTTTCTCCCTCTCGGCTCTCTCTCTCTTTCTCAGTCCTTTCTGTCTCCCTCTCTCCTCCTCTCATTTTTCTCCCTTTCTGCACTCTCTCTCTTTTACCCTCTCTTTTCTCTCTCCTCTTCTCTCTCCCCCTTTCTCTCTCCTCTCTTCTTTCTCCCTCTTTTACCCTTTCTCTTCTCTCTTTTCTCCCTCTCTCCTCTTTGTCTCTCTGTCCCCCTTGCTTTCTTCTCCTCCCATTCCTCTGCCCTCCATTCTTCTCTCGTTCTCCTCTCTCTCTCTCCTCCTCTCATTTTTCTCCCTTTCACCCCCCCCCACACCTCATCTTTTCTCTTCCTCTCTCTCTCTCCCTATCTTCTTTCTCCCACTCTCACCCTTTCTCTTCTCTCTTTCCTCTTCCTCACTCCCCCTATTGTTTTCTCCGTCTCTCACTTTCGTGCCCTCTCTTCTTTCTCCCTCTCGGCTCTCTCTCTTTTTCACTCCTTTCATTCTCTGTCTCCTTTTCTCCTCCTCTCATTTTTCTCCCTTTCTGTGCTCTCTTTCACCCTTTCTCTTCTCTCTTTCCTCTTCCTCACTCCTTCTAAAAAGTTACATTATTGGTACTAATTGGTACTAGAGACACATGGGCTAAAATGTGTTTTTTGTTTTGTTTTGTTTTGTTTTAGACGATAAAAGAAAAAAAAATTAAATATTGCATTAGCTGTTTATAACCACTAGAGGGCATATGGCCTCTGTTCAAACTTTGTACTGTACTCATGAGTTGATGTTTTTGTCCAGAAAGGTCATGCATTTTTATCAGTCTGGTCGCCACGTCGTTCGCTGCATCTGGAGCCAGAACCAAACATGATTGTGCAATCAGGTCTTTTTTTTTTTCAGTGACCAGTTCAGAGACCACTGCAAAATGATCAGTTTTTCTGATTTGACTACTTATAGGTATGTGTTTGGGCAAAAGGAACATTTTTGTTTGAGTCTATAAACTACTGACAACATCCATCCATCCATTTTCTAAATTAAAAATAAAAATATTATCATTTAGAGCAGTGTTTCCCAACCTTTTTTGTCTTGTGTACCCCCTGAGCATTTTTGTCACACCTCGAGTATCCCCTCACTCATACGTGTTGATAATTCTCCAAAAGTAGAACGTGACACAACAGATTATTAAATGAAAATAATTTTATATTAACTCCTTAATTTGAAATTTTAATTCTCAGACATTTTCTCTCTTTTCTTTTACTCAAATTAGAATAAAAAAAAATAAAAAAAAATCCCCCCCTGTGCCTGGCAGCGACACTGCCGAGTACCCCCTGCAGTGTGCTCGTGTACCCCTAGGGGTACTTGTACCCCTGGTTGGGAAACACTGGTTTAGAGCATTTATTTGCAGAAAATGACAAATGGTCAAAATAACAAAAAAGATACATGTTTTCAGACCTCAAACAATGCAAAGAAACAAGATCATACTCATTTTAAACCAACATAATACAGTACTAATGTTTACACTTAAGAAGAGTTCAGAAATCAATATTTGGTGCAATAACCCTTATTTTTAATCACAGCTTTCATGCGTCTTGACATGCTCTCCACAAGTCTTTCACATTGTTCTTGGGTGACTTTATTCCACTCCTGGTGCAAGAACTGAAGTAGCTCAGCTTTGTGTTTGTGTTGGAATTCAACAGACGCTGGAATGGAATGGCTGTAATACATGTAGAGATGCTGATTTCAGACAACAAAATGCAGTGGGCTCTTATTTTTTTCCAGAGCTGTATGTCAGATCTCAAATCTCAGATCTTTTCTATCCCACTGTATGTTTTCTTTTTTCCTCATAAGCAGCAATATTATTTTTGACACAGCCAGACCATGTCCCTGATTGGCTAATCCACCTGTCAATCACTCTCATCTGAAAACGGGGAGATTCACCGGTGACCAGACTCGCGTGTTTGTGTTGGAGAGGTGCATTCTGGGTCCCTCACACAAATCTCCTACACGAGGCCTTCTTCAAATCCGTCAGGTCGTGGCAGTTCTCTGACATTTCTCTGTATGAGCTCTAACAGAAACAGAATAAACCCGAGTGACGTGGTGCAGTGGGAGGACAGAGAGAAGGAGGGGGTATTGATTTCACCTTTGGAGCAGAACACAGAACATATAGATTCTATTGTAAAGGCCTTTAATAGAAAGGTTAAGGCCAGTGTGGATTCATGTCCCCTAAAGCCTCTGGGATTACAGAGCAAAAGGAGAATACAACAAAACAAAAAACATATTCAAGATTCAAGATTGTTTATTTGTCATATGCAGGATCAACACAAGGTCAACAAAGCAATGAAATGCTTAGGATCAGAAGAACCTGTTGACTCACTAAGATAGTCGAGAAGTACTAATAGTATGCAATAAAAATACAAGGGAAAAAAGTAAACAATATATCGTACTTTTTGGACTGTAAGCCGCTACTTTTTTCTCACACTTCAGACCCTGCGGCTTATAGTCAGGTGCGCCTTATTTTAGCCACATAAAACCCTCCTACAGGTATCAACAGTTCTGTGAGATTGAGTTCAGGGGGTTTACCCTTAAAGTTAAACTTGAAACTTTATTTTAAGGCTTCCAGAGGCTACAGGCTGGCCATTTTACAGTTGTTTTACTGCCGTGTTACTGCTGTACTACTGTTACTGCTGCTCTAAAAAAGCACATACTGGTATTTACGTTCATTAAAATGTTATTGTGTACCATCTTTCTGTGTAAATATCTCAAGTTACAATGTGGACACCTGCGGCCTATAGTCAGGTGCGGCTTATATATGTACAAAAAGTACGGTAATAAAAAATGTGTGATAAAATATAATAAATTACAAAGGTACAGATAGGATTAAATAAACGAAGTAGAGTATTTCACAGGTGGTAATACTGCTCAAAAGAATGCAAAAGGTGTAAAGCATGTATTTACGTACTGAATAATGATATGAAATCTTGGCAGGGAAGATTACAGTTATAAAATGTCTAAGATTTTACCATGATAGTTTACTAGATTTTATAGTTTACTTTCTGTGTTGAGTTTGCATGTTCTGCCTGTGTGTGGGTTCAAATTTTAACATTTAATGATCATAGTCGATTTGGTCAAGATGTGTGACTTTAAAGGGCCCATATTACACTATTTCTTTGAATATTTTTTCTTCATCACAAACACAGTTGGAGTTGTGTTTTGTTTCACACACGTTTAACACACAAACCCTGCATATTTAGGTTTCTCTCAAACTGAAAACACTCTATTTCACCTTATGTCATGTGGTAATACAGGAAACGCTCCACTCTTTCTTTAAACTCTATATAACTCCACTCGAATCATTTGGATAATACAAATTTCAGGCCAATCTCAGCTACTTTTTACCTTTTTAGCTTAAAAACTACCTCTTCATGACATCACGAAGTGGAACAGAGCATTCCATCCCTCTCTCTCCATTCCTCTCTCTCCATCCCTCTCTCTCTCTCATCTCTCTCTCTCTCTCCATCTCTCTCTCCATCCCTCTCTTTATCCCTCTCTCATCCCTCTCTCTCCATCCCTCTCTCTCTCTCCATAACTCTCTCTCTCATATCTCTCTCTCTCCATCCCTCTCCATCCCTCTGTCTCCATCCCTCTCTCTCTCATCTCTCTCGCTCATCCCTCTCCATCCCTCTGTCTCCATCCCTCTCTCTCTCATCTCTCTCGCTCATCCCTCTCTTTATCCCTCTCTCTCCATCCCTCTCTCTCTCTTCCCTCTCTCTCTCTCTCTCTCTCTCTCATCCCTCTCTCTCCATCCCTCTCCATCCCTCTCTCTCTCATCTCTCTCGCTCATCCCTCTCCATCCCTCTGTCTCCATCCCTCTCTCTCTCATCTCTCTCGCTCATCCCTCTCTTTATCCCTCTCTCTCCATCCCTCTCTCTCTCATCCCTCTCTCTCTCTCTCTCTCTCATTCCTCTCTCTCCATCCCTCTCTCTCTCTCATCTCTCTCTCTCTCCATCTCTCTCTCCATCCCTCTCTTTATCCCTCTCTCATCCCTCTCCATCCCTCTCTCTCTCTCCATAACTCTCTCTCTCATATCTCTCTCTCTCCATCCCTCTCCATCCCTCTGTCTCCATCCCTCTCTCTCTCATCTCTCTCGCTCATCCCTCTCCATCCCTCTGTCTCCATCCCTCTCTCTCTCATCTCTCTCACTCATCCCTCTCTTTATCCCTCTCTCTCCATCCCTCTCTCTCTCATCCCCCTCTCTCTCTCTCTCTCTCTCATCCCTCTCTCTCCATCCCTCTCCATCCCTCTCTGTCTCCATTCCTCTCTCTCTCTCCATAACTCTCTCTCTCATATCTCTCTCTCTCCATCCCTCTCCATCCCTCTCTCTCCATCCCTCTCTCTCTCATCTCTCTCACTCATCCCTCTCTTTATCCCTCTCTCTCCATCCCTCTCTCTCTCATCCCTCTCTCTCTCATCCCTCTCTCTCTCTCTCTCATCCCTCTCTCTCCATCCCTCTCCATCCCTCTCTGTCTCCATTCCTCTCTCTCTCTCCATCCGTCTCTCTCTCATCTCTCTCTCTCCATCTCTCTCTCCATCCCTCTCTCTCTCCATCCCTGTCTCTCATCTCTCTCTCTCTCTCTCAATCCCTCTCTCTCATCCCTTTCTTTCATCTCTCTCTCATCCCTCTCTCTCCATCCCTCTCTCTCCATCCCTCTCTCTCCCTCCCTCTCCCTCCCTCTCTCTGCGTCTCTCTCTCCCTCTCTCCCCATCCCTCTCCCCCTCTCTCTCTCTCCATCCCTCTCTTTCATCCCTCTCTCTCTCATCCCTCTCTCATCCCTCTCTCTCTCATCTCTCTCTCTCAATCCCCCTCTCTCTCCATCCCTCTCTCTCAATCCCTCTCTCTCCATCCCTCTCTCTCATCCCTCTCTCTCTCCATCCCTCTCTCTCAATCCCTCTCTCTCCATCCCTCTCTCTCATCCCTCTCTCTCTCATCTCTCTCTCTCAATCCCTCTCTCTCTCAATCCCTCTCTCTCTCCATCCCTCTCTCTCATCCCCCTCTCTCTCCATCCCTCTCTCCATCTGTTTTTGATGTGGTTAAACAGACAGAACTCTCACAAGAGTCAGTGTTGTGTGTTGGACCTTTAAGCCCCAGAGTGAACAAAAATAAAATCAACAGGGAGAACATGTAAACTCTACATAAAGATTTGAACCCAGGACCTTCTTGTTGTAAGGCGGACGTGCTAACCTCACTGCAGCGCCCTCATCGTCACCGTGAGTTTATCGTTAACCCTTTCGCTGACGTGTGTGTGCAGATTTAGTCGTGTAAAAAAAACACTTTCACACTCCAGAAATCGCTCCCTCCCACTCGCACTAAAAATACCTGACCCCCCCCCTCTCTCCACTCCTCCACTCCTCCACTCCTCCTTTCTTTCTCTCTATCTCACACCTCTCCTCCTTTCATTCTCCTCTCTCTGCCCTCTTTCCTTTCTCTCACCAGTCCTCTCTCCTCTGCTCTTCTCTTTTCCCCCCTTCCTCTACTCTCTCCCTCTCTCTTCTCTCTTTCCTCTTTCTCCCTCTCACCATCTTCTCCTCTTCTCTCTCCCTTTCTCACCCTCTCTCCTCTTCTCCTCTTTCCTTCTCTCTGCCCCCTTGCTCTCTTCTCCTCCTCCCATTCCTCTGCCCTCCATCCTTCCCTCCTTCTCCTCTCCCACTCCCCTCTCTCCTCCTCTCATTTTTCCTCCCTTTCATCCTTTCTCCCTTCCTGCGCTCTCTTTCTTTCACCCTCTCTCTTCTCGTCCTCATCCTCTCTCTCCCCCTTTCTCTCTCCCCCTCTCTTCTTTCTCCCTCTGGGCTCTCTCTCTTTCTCAGTCCTTCCATTCTCTTTCTCCCTCTCTCTCCTCTCATTTTTCTCCCTTTCTGCACTCTCTCTCTTTCACCCTCTCTTTTTTCTCTCCTCTTCTCCTCCTCCTCTCTCTCACCCTTTCTCTCTCCCCATCTTCTTTCTCCCTCTCTCATCCTTTTTCTTCTCTCTTTCCTCTTCCTCAATCCCCCTATCTTTTTCTCCCTCTCTTACTCCTCTTCTCTCTCCTTTCTCCCCCTCTCCTCTTTCTCCCTTTCTGCCCCCTTTGCTCTCTTCTCCTCCCACTTCTCTTCCCTCCATTCTTCTCTCCTTCTCCTCTCCCACTCCCCTCTCTTGTTCTCTCCTTTTTCTCCCTTTCACCCCCTACCTCCTCTTTTCTCTTCCTCTCTCCCCCATCTTCTTTCTCCCTGTCGGCTCTCTCTCTTTCTCAGTCTTTTCATTCTCTTTCTCCCTCTCTCCTCCTGTCATTTTTCTCCCTTTCTGCGCTCTCTCTCTTCTCTCCTCTTCTCCTCCTCCTCTCTCTCCCCCTATCTTCTTTCCTCCTCTCTCACCCTTTCTCTTCTCTCTTTCCTCTTCCTCAGTCCCCCTATCTTTTTCTCCCTCTCTCACTCTCTCTTGCTCCTCTTCTCTCTCCTTTCTCCCCCTCTCCTCTTTCTCCCTTTCTGCCCCCTTTGCTCTCTTCTCCTCCCACTCCTCTTCCCTCCATTCTTCTCTCGTTCTCCTCTCCCACTCCCCTCTCTTCTTCTCTCCTTTTTCTCCCTTTCACCCCCTACCTCCTCTTTTCTCTTCCTCTCTCCCCCATCTTCTTTCTCCCTCTCGGCTCTCTCTCTTTCTCAGTCTTTTCATTCTCTTTCTCCCTCTCTCCTCCTGTCATTTTTCTCCCTTTCTCTTCTCTTCCCTCTCTCTTCTCTCCTCTTCTCCTCCTCCTCCTCTCTCTCCCCCTATCTTCTTTCCTCCTCTCTCACCCTTTCTCTTCTCTCTTTCCTCTTCCTCAGTCCCCCTATCTTTTTCTCCCTCTCTCATCCTCTCTTGCTCCTTTTCTCTCTCACTCTTGCCCCCCTCTCTTTTTTCTCCTTCTCTCTTTCCCTGTCTTTTCATTCGCCCTCTCTCCCTCTATCCCTCTCTCCTCTCTCTCCCACGCAGTAGCATTTCAGAACTGTCTCTACTAACAGTGACTCACAGTGAAGTAGCAGAAAATACAATCGCTGCTAATCAGGAACACTGCTGAACTTTTGCACGACTAAACCTGAGGTCGATACAAAACAAACAAATGAGACGATTGGACGAGAAAAGAAGACGGCAAAAAGCAGATATAAACGTAAAATAATAATCTCTCACAAAGACTTTATTTGAAAAGGCAATGTACAGACATTAAAGGAGAATTAACGTTTTTTACAATCTGAGGCTTATTTCGGTAATAAAACAAGTTATTTTACTCACCCATAGCACTTTGGTGTTATTTGTAGCACTTCCGGAGATGTTTTAGATTTGCGATATCTGTAACGTGAGTTCTCGGGGCATATGTTTGCGGTCTCCAAATAAGATAAGATAAGATAAGATAAGATAAGATAAGATAAGCCTTTATTGATCTCACACAGGAGAAATTTACTCGCCACAGTAGCTCCAGGACATTTAGACAAGAGGGAAAAAGTGCATGCAGGCAGGGAGGGGATAAAGTAAGTAATAAATAATACAAATAGTAATACGTAATAATAATAATAATGGAAAATAGTAATAATGATAATAGTAACAACAAGCATCAACATGAAAAAGGAGGATATTGCACGTCTGGCCTATATGTTAGAATTATACAGTCTGATGGCAGTGGGGATGAAGGATCTGCGGTAGCGCTCCTTCTTGCACTGGGGGTGTCTTAGTCAAATAACACAAACTTTAGCACTTTTCAAATCACAGAAGATCACTGTATAAGCGTAGACTTTAAGTGGAGTCCAAAGCGACCTGAAACCCGAAATCCAGCTATAGTTTCATTTGATGACGTCATCATAGAGGACAGGGCGCATGCGTGAAGTCCCAGCTGTTTCGCAGATAAACACCGCTCTGAACTTTTCTATTGCAAGCGAGACATGGCAGGAGATTCGGACTTTGAGGCTGAAGAGGACTTATGGAAGACTGAGGACTGAAGAGGAGTACAGACGCTCCTCGACATATGAACATTTGATTTACGAACATTCGGAGTTACGAACAGGGTCGAAAATTTAAAAAAAAAAAAGTTAAATGTTTGGGCAAAAGCGCTGTACATGTACGCAAGTGAGTTTTTGTATTTAGCGCCAATTCCGACTTCTGGATACAGTACGTAGTGCGTATTTCCGCCGCTGACGCACAGGCAGGGCGCTGCGCAGCATCCCCCAAGCATCACGCCCACTCAGTAGAAGTGTTCAGAACTTCAACTGAGTGGGCGTACTACGGTGTTACTACGGTGCGGTGTTACGAACTTTGTTGTTTTTCTTGCATGCGTACAGTAATCCAATATGGTTGGTGAAAAGCGAAAAGCTTCTAGTGAAGCTTCTGTGAAAAAGCGGCAAGCCATCTCATTTGAAAAGAAGGTGGCGATAATAAAGAAACTTGATGCTGGTGAGAAGATGGTGAATGTGGCACACGCGTACAACGTGAACCGTTCGACAATTGGTACGATATATAAACAAAAGGACAGCATTATGGAGCATGTGAAAAGTGCAGCGGGTATGCAATCCACCATCATAAGCAAGAAGAGAGTGAAACTCATGGAAGAGATGGAGAAACTTCTTGGTATTTGGCACGAAAATCAGCGGCAGCGGCGTGTTCCTTTGAGCTTTATGCTGATCAATGAGAAGGCCATATCGCTTTTTAATGACCTTAAGGCTAAGGCAGGAGAAAGTGCTGCAGAAGAAACCTTTTCTGCCAGCCATGGCTGGTTTGCACGTTTTAAGAAGAGGGCACATCTTCATCACGTGAGTGGAGAGACAGCAGATAAAGCTGCTGCCGAACGCTTTCCCCAAGAGCTCAAGGAAAATAGGAGGTAAATACACAGACACACAGTCTCACACATACATTCACACACACGCGCTCTCTCTCTCTCTCAGCTGACTGCGTTTGCCTCTGTGTCCCTCTCTTCTTTTTATCTCATCAGTTTTCCATATTTTTAAAAAGCATATTAGTATTATTTAGTGTTATTTATTAGTGTTATTGTGTTATTAGTGATATTAGTGTTATTTAAATGCAGTACAAATCCATATAGATAACTTATACAAGCGTTAAACATATAATAACGACTTATGAACAAATTCAACTAACGAACGCGTGTCCGGAACGTAACTCGTTCGTAAGTTGAGGAGCGTCTGTATACGGATGAGGAGACAGAATGGATACGGAAAGAATTAAGCGGAGACAGTTTTAGGAGCAGCACAGAGAACAGCCATCGGTTTCGCATTACTTCTTAGAATCGCACGCTGAATCAGCTGGCCTTCTTTCTTTTCCTTTGCTGGTAAAAAATCATCCTGACTGAAGTGGGTACTGCAAACACGGTGGTCCAAACGTCTTTCAGCTTTGCCTTTCATGTTTGGGTCCTGAGAACTGAGAGCGAAATCAGCTGTGACTGCGCACATGTGCATCTACTCGAAATTATGGATAAATCTCAGATTACAGGCCACTTTTGACTCAAACGAAAGTGTGGACTAAGACATCGAGCTTCTATGATTTGAAAAGTGCTAAAGTTTGTGTTATTTGGAGACCGCAAACATATGCCCTGAGAACTCACGTTACGGATATCGCTAAACTAAAACATCTCCCGAAATGCTCCAAATGCCACCAAAGTGCTATGGGTGAGTAAAACAACTTGTTTTATTACCGAAATAAGGCTCAAATTGTAAAAAACATTAATTCTCCTTTAAGCTCATAAAAAACTAAGAAGTTCTGCACCAGATTAGGAATCAGGAAGGTTTTTATTGCCATAGGAGTGAACAGGTTCACCACATTAGGAACTTGCTTCGATACCTGGAGCGGACAGACACTCCGAAGCACCAGGGCGGCCATTCGCGGCGCCAACTTGGTTACAACAGAGTGGAAAAAAGGTGCAGTATAATCAATGACAATATTCACAAACATATTACGACAACAACAATTGGACAGGTAAAACACATGGCGTTTTTTTCGTTGGTGACAAACGGAAAAGGGTGTTAAGGGGAGCAGTCTGTCAGGGTCCGTTAGTTGAGTTTGTCTTGTTACTTCCTGTTTTATTTTGTTAAGGTTTTGTTCCCTTACTTCCTGTCTAGTTTTCCCTCTCCTCATTACCCTAATGTGCCTCACCTGTTTGTCATTGTCTCCTCCTCCCCAGCCTATATTAGCCTTACCTTTTTCCCCTCCTGTTGCCAGTTCGTCTTGTCTGTTTTCAGAAAGCGTTCCAGCGTTCTTTTCCCAGTTTGACCTTCGTGTTTTGATTCCTTGCCTTATTCCTTGGACTGTTGTTTTTTGCCTGCCGATTTGGATACCTCTGCTTGCCCTCTGACTGATTTCCTGGAATTTTGGACGTATTGTAATAAACCCTCTTCTACTGCTCGCCTGCCTCTCGCCTCTGCATTGTTGGGTCCTCCTGTTCTGTTTATGACAGTCCGAACTGGCCAAAACATGGACCCCGCAGGGCCTGATCAGGTATGTGCGGTCCTGATGGCACAAGGACAGAAGCTCCAGCAGCAGGAAGATCAGCTGATCAGCATGCGCCAGGAGATGACCGCAGCGGCACGACAGACCGAGGCTGCCTGCGTCGCCTTGATGGCCCGGATGGACCACGTTGCCAGCCGTATCCAGGGTCTCGAACAGTCCACTCAGCCCCTCGACTCCGTTACCGCTCCGCCGGCCGAGGCTTCCGTTTCCACGGCGCTTCTCCCTACGGCTCCGGAGACCACGATGCTCCGTTTATCCAGCCCTGAACGTTTTTCCGGTGAGTCAGGTGACTGTCGCCCTTTTTTGGCCCAATGTGAGCTACATTTTGAATTCCAGGCGGCTGCCTTCCCTTCTGACAGAGCCAAAGTAGCCTACATAATCTCCTACCTGTCCGGCCGGGCTAAGGCTTGGGCTACAGCGGAATGGAGTCGCCGTTCCACCGTTTGACTCCCTGCCACAGTTTATAGACACATTTAAGTCTGTTTTTCAGTCCGCCATCCCTGGTCGAGAGGCTGCCAAAGCCTTGGTAGCTCTCAAACAAGGCAGGAGAACGGTCATCGACTATGCTATTGAGTTCCGCACGCTAGCCGCCGACAGCGGGTGGAACCAGCCGGCGTTGGTAGACGCTTTCCACAACGGGTTGACGGAGAGCATCAAGGACCACCTGGCGCCGCTGGACCTGCCATCCGATTTGGACACCTTCGTCGCGCTGGCTTCCAGGATCGACAAACGACTGACGGAGCACCAGCGTTCCGTTCCCCCCTTCTCCCGACGCTATCCAGGACAGCGCTACACTCTGCCACAGATTCCCCCACCCCCCGGTCTCCCGTTCCCAGCATTGGAGGGGCCCCCGCCGCAGGACGCACCGATTCCCATGCAGATCGGTCACACTTGCCTGTCCCCAGCTGAGCGCCAGCGACGACGCAATGAGGGGAGGTGCCTCTATTGCTCTCAGTTGGGTCATTTCATCGCCACCTGTCCCCTGAGATCAGCTCTCCCCAGCGATCCTGCTCAGCCAAGGGTGAGTCCATCCAATTCATCCCGTGTTACCAAGAGACAGTTATCCCACGTAACGTTAAATACTGATAAATTGACTCTTATCCACCCTGTGCTAGTGGACTCAGGGGCAGATGCTAATCTGATGAGCTACATATTAGCAGAACGGCTTCAGCTAGGTCACGAGCCGGTATCCCAGCCACTGTTTGCAACAGCCCTAGACGGCCGGCTCATGTGCTTGGTAACCCAGCAAACCACCCCGGTCAATGTAACTTTCAAAGATGGCCACACAGAGAAGGTGACATTTTTTCTTTATCACTCTATTCACCACCCTCTCATTTTAGGCTTCCCTTGGCTGAGACGACATAACCCTCACATTAACTGGGCCACAGGGAAGATACTGGGCTGGGGAAAAGAGTGTGGGAGAGACTGTTTTTCCACGGCCCAGGCTGATAAGACCGACACTAGCCCTGCCAGCAGCCCCGACGTTTTAGAGCTTAAGGACGTCCCTGAATGCTACAGGGACCTATCTGAGGTCTTCAGCAAGGCTAAGGCTACCTCGTTACCTCCCCACAGAAACTATGACTGCTCTATAGATTTATTACCAGGGGCCCCCATTCCTAAGGGGAGATTATACTCCCTTTCCCGACCTGAACAGCAGGCCATGGAAGATTACATCACCTCCTCCCTCAAGGCGGGCATCATCAGACCCTCCTCCTCTCCTGCAGGTGCAGGATTCTTTTTTGTAGACAAAAAGGATGGATCTCTCCGGCCGTGCATTGACTACACAGGCTTAAATAACATTACTGTTAAGAACAGGTACCCCCTTCCCCTAATGTCCACTGCTTTTGACCAATTGCAAGGGGCTAAGGTATTCACTAAGCTTGACCTAAGAAATGCTTATCACTTAGTTAGGATAAGGGAAGGAGACGAGTGGAAGACCGCCTTTAATTCTCCTATAGGCCATTATGAGTACCTGGTAATGCCTTTTGGCCTGACTAATGCACCAGCCGTTTTTCAAACCATGATTAATGATGTTTTGAGGGACATGTTGAACCGAACGGTGTACGTTTATCTTGATGATATTTTGATCTTTTCCCCCAACTTACAGTCCCACATACAGAATGTGAGAGATGTACTTCGTCGTCTCCTAGAACACAGACTATATGTTAATGCCAACAAGTGTGAATTTCACCGCTCCTCTGTTTCCTTCCTGGGTTACATTATTTCAGAGGGACAGATACAGATGGACCCCAGGAAGGTCCAGGCAGTCGCTGAATGGCCTACCCCTTCCTCCCGTAAGGATGTGCAGCGCTTCCTAGGTTTTGCTAATTTTTATAGGAAATTTGTAAGAGATTTCAGTTCTGTCGCTGCCCCTCTCAATGTTCTCACCTCCTCTAAGGTCTCCTTTTCATGGACCCCTCTTGCTGATGCCGCCTTCCGACGCCTCAAGTGGCTATTCTCCTCAGCCCCTGTCCTAATGCTCCCAGATCCCTCTCTTCAGTTCATTGTGGAGGTCGACGCCTCAGACGCCGGGGTTGGAGCTATCCTCTCTCAGCGATCAGGCAAGGACAATAAGATTCACCCCTATGCTTTTTTGTCCAAGAAGCTGTCTCCTGCTGAACGCAACTATGCTGTGGGGGATCGGGAGCTGTTAGCGGTTAAGACGGCCCTGGAGGAATGGAGGCATTGGCTGGAGGGGGCTGAACACCCCTTCCTGGTATGGACTGACCATAAGAATTTAGAATATTTGAAAACTGCTAAGAGACTTAACCCCCGCCAGGCCCGATGGGCCCTATTCTTTTCCCGTTTTAATTTCACTCTGTCCTATCGACCAGGTTCTAAGAACGTCAAGCCTGACATCCTGTCCCGCATCCATACCCCTGAGCTAGATAGGGTTAAGACCACCCCCATACTCCCAGATAAGTGCTTCATTGGTGCTGTCTCATGGGAGGTGGAGGCCAAGGTTAAAGAGGCCAACACCTCTGCCAATGTTCCGGTGGGAGTTCCCCCCAACAGACTGTATGTTCCCCCCGAGATGAGGGGCCCCGTGATTCACTGGGCTCACACCTCCAGAATATCCTGTCATCCTGGGGTCCGAAGAACCATCTTCAGGATCAAGGAGAGATTCTGGTGGCCAGCCATGTGGAAGGAGGTTAAGGAGTACGTGGCAGCATGCGACACCTGTTCTCAGAACAAATCCTCCAATGCTCCTCCTGCGGGTCTTCTCCAGCCCCTCCCTGTGCCACAGCGCCCTGGTCAGACATCTCCCTGGACTTTGTGACCGGCCTTCCCCCTCCAAAGGTAACACTACCATTCTCACTGTTGTTGATAGATTTTCTAAGATGGTTAAATTCATTGCCCTGCCTAAACTGCCCTCCGCCAAGGAAACGGCGGAGGTGATTCTCACTCATGTTTTTCGAGTCCATGGTTTCCCTAGAGACGTTCTGTCTGACCGGGGGCCCCAGTTCGTGGCCCGTTTTTGGAAAGCCTTCTGCCAGCTGCTAGGAGCCACGGTGAGCCTGACATCGGGCTACCACCCACAATCCAACGGGCAAACTGAGAGACTAAATCAGGAGTTGGAAACCGGGCTCCGCTGCCTCTGCTCCCAGAATCCCTCTTCGTGGTCCAAGATGCTCACCTGGGTTGAGTATGCTCACAACACTCTCCCATCAGCTTCCACTGGGTTAACCCCTTTCCAGTGTGTCTTCGGCTACCAGCCCCGTCTGTTTCCTGACCTCGAACAGGAGGTCATGGTTCCCTCAGCTACAGCCATGGTCCGACAATGCCGACGGATGTGGACCCGGGCTAGACAGGCCCTTCTCCGCTCATCGGCCGCATACAAGAAGACGGCAGACGGACGTCGCAGACCAGCACCAGCCTATAGCCCGGGTCAACGAGTCTGGCTCTCCTCCAAGGACCTCCCCTTACGATTAGAATCCCGTAAGTTGGCACCCAGATTTATTGGTCCTTTCCCTGTGTCAAGGGTTATTAATAGATCTTCTGTGAGACTCAAGCTCCCTAGGTCCACCCGCATCCACCCCACCTTCCACGTCAGCCGGGTGAAGCCGGTCCAAAGGAGCCCTCTGGTCCCTCCCGACAAGCCCCCTCCACCCCCGCAGTTCATTGATGGCGGCCTTGCTTACACCGTGAAACGACTGTTGGCTGTCAGGCGGCGGGGCAGAGGGCTGCAATACCTGGTGGATTGGGAGGGCTATGGACCAGAGGAACGTTCCTGGGTTCCTTCCAGGGACATTATGGACCCTCAACTCATAAAGGACTTCCAGCGGGAGCACCCTGATGATCCTGGGCCGTCGGGTGCCGGCCGTAAGGGGGGGGGTACTGTCAGGGTCCGTTAGTTGAGTTTGTCTTGTTACTTCCTGTTTTATTTTGTTAAGGTTTTGTTCCCTTACTTCCTGTCTAGTTTTCCCTCTCCTCATTACCCTAATGTGCCTCACCTGTTTGTCATTGTCTCCTCCTCCCCAGCCTATATTAGCCTTACCTTTTTCCCCTCCTGTTGCCAGTTCGTCTTGTCTGTTTTCAGAAAGCGTTCCAGCGTTCTTTTCCCAGTTTGACCTTCGTGTTTTGATTCCTTGCCTTATTCCTTGGACTGTTGTTTTTTGCCTGCCGATTTGGATACCTCTGCTTGCCCTCTGACTGATTTCCTGGAATTTTGGACGTATTGTAATAAACCCTCTTCTACTGCTCGCCTGCCTCTCGCCTCTGCATTGTTGGGTCCTCCTGTTCTGTTTATGACACAGTCCAGAAAAATTGATAATTGATTGGAAACTGAAGCAGAGGCAGACATTACTAAATAGACAGGACAGAGTGTTTTACTTAAAACATGTCAGTGTGAGCCGAATGTGGAATGTCTTGTTTTGTTTTGTAGAGTGCTGTGTGAGATAAGCCGCAGCTGTGACCTTGGACGTGTTTGTGCAGAAGCAGAGTCAAAACAAAGCAAAGTCCAGTTGAATCGCATTTTCAGGAGAATTGATTACACCAGCAAATTTAACATAATCTAAACATTTTTAGAATCCAGGCGAACAGATAATTTGCCAGAACCCTGGTTTCTGCCAGGCCCCCAACTTCATGCCACCAAGCAGGGCTGTGCGACTCACAATCCTCCCGCTGGCACGTATGATAATGAATGCAGACTGAGCCGCTGTTCCCCACAGTTCCACATCCATTTATCCGCAATGTTATCCAGTGCCAGATGGATTCCACAGATTGGATGTTACAGTTCAATTCTGTGTTTCCCTTCTGATCTCGTCCTCCCTAGTCTGCTACAGCTCCACAATCGTGTAAAATGACCTCCAGCGGCTCGGGGCTCTTTTATCCGCTCGGCTCCAGTTAGTGATGGGTCAGGGAAAACATCCTCCAGGCCAATCCAGATGTCCTGCCATCAAAATTCCAATAGTAATCGTTCCCCGTCCTCCAGTAACAGCGGTGCCAGACGCACGACGCATCCCTCGTGTATCAGGCAGCGAGTTTCCTTGGGACTGTCCAGCTCTCCAGACCGGTGCTCCTCCGAATCAGCTAGTTTCCATCCGCACTCCCTGATTTACAGAAATAAATTACACATTGCAATTAAAGTCAACAAAAAAAATACACACTGTCCACTCTCAGACAAACACACGCACCAAGCATAAGGTATTTACAATTAATTTAATCTCATAAAATACATATTAACCATTTCTATCACTATTACATCAGTCCATAGTACGAAATATACAAAAAGAATACAATATACCAGTGTTATTGTATAGTGTGTGCATTACTATAGTGTGTACCGTATTACATTACTTGTTATCAATGCTGCAGGTTTTCTTTTTAAGATCCACAGAAAATGTGACATAGTTTTTCTGGCTTTTTAGTTCAGTCGGGAAAAGTCACTCATTTGATTTTGTGATAAATCGCTGTATTTGTACAAGTTTTGACAACAGGCAGAGCACGTGCATAAAGTTCTAACAGATAATATTTCTAATGTGTAATGTGTCTATCATGAGCTAAAGCCAGTGCTTTACATAGAGAGAAGAAATTAAAAATGCAGCAAAGAAATGCAGAGAAGTGAAGATAAACTGGAAGATGTTTTGTGTTTGTCTTTACTTTTGCTTTAGCAAAAGTAAAGACTTCTCACAGCGCCACAAACTTGGAATTCTTTTCATGAATCACTGTATAATTCGCTTAAGTGTAATTCAGGTAGTTTAGATTTGATTTATTAAGAAAACGTTCCTACCCTCGCCTATGTTCATGAGCTTTGGGTAATGACCGAAAGATCGCGGATACAAGCGGCCGAAATTAGTTTCCTCCGCAGAGTGGCTAGGCGCTCCCTTAGAGATCGGGTGAGGAGCTCAGTCACACGGGAGGGGCTCGGAGTAGAGCCGCTGCTCCTCCACGTCTAGAGGAGCAGCTGAGATGGCTCGGGCATCTGTTACGGACGCCTCCTGGACGCCTCCCTCGGGAGGTGTTCCGGGCATGTCCCACCAGGAGGAGGCCCTGGGGAAGACCCAGGATACGCTGGAGGGACTATCGCTACGTGACACGACAACGCTCCTGGATTTTTTTTATGTGGGTTGAAAAAAATTTGCGTCCACACATGTGTCGGATCCGTAAATATTCGCGGCCAGACGAAAACGGAGCGCTGAGTGAAAACGATGTAATACATATGCCACACCGATATGTGGTGGAAACAGGAAACAGCCAGAGCCACCGGAAACGCAACACTACAAAGAGCACATGCGCATTAAGTCCTTTCTCTTCCGCAAACAAACAAACACAAGAAGATAATAATGATGGTGAACACACGCACAAAAACCGACTCTCTCGTTTGGACTGACGTCGAAGTGGAGTTAATTCTACGAGTTACGTTGGATTACAAAACACGCCAGTATCAGCAGAACGTCGACTGGGAGTCCTGCCAAAGCAGATGATGACGGCATTGCGACGTCATCGTTTTCCAAAAGCTGCGTTTTGCTTGTCCACATGACAACGCGACCCCCGGCGTTCTCAGATTTCTCCACTCTGGAACCTGGTTTCAAAAAACACAGTTTTCACCCCCCCAAAGCGCCGGCGCCGTATGGACGAAAGGCCAAAATGAATACAAACTTCTCCGTTTCCACCAAAGAACGTTGTCATGTGGACGCGCCCTATGTCTCCCGGCTGGCCTGGGAACACCTTGGGGTGGTCCCAGAGAACCTGGAGGAAGTGTCTGGGGTGAAGGAAGTCTGGGAGTCCCTGCTTAGACTGTTGCCCCCGTGACCCGGCCCCAGATAAGCAGAAAAAAATGGATGGATGAATTATTAAGAAAACATTTGAAAGACAACTGGGAACAAAACCAAAACCAAACCATGCTAGTGTAAAAGCATTATGATGATGACAAAACTCCACTCTGGCCTCTGAAAGTTGTGAAAATTATACTATTTATTTATATTATACTAATTGAGGTGAATGCTAGGATACTTTGTGTTAGGAAATGCGTTGTGAAATAAGTATAGACCGCTGTAAACCCAACTACCTCTGTTTTTCATTTATAAGACCATTAAATCTGGTACCTTATAGTACTTTAACGCTACATAACTGTACTCATTACATCTCTAAAACACACAACACAATCTATACTATTCTTTGCTCATTCTTTTCAAAATGGGCCCCGCTCCACTCTGAATAGCTCTAATCACTTGGACAATGTGTCTCAACAAAGCCTTAATTGCTTCGGCACTCCAATCACATGCACGCTCTTCTCTGATGAACAACACTGAGTGAGCAGTGCATCCAGTTAGCTCAGTCCCCAAATTTAACTGTAAAAACAGCACCATGGTCTAGAGCACAGCAAAAAATAAATACAAGCAAGAGATACTGTTAAAAAGACAGAAAAAGAGCGATAAGGAGGCAAAAGATAGTGTCAAAGGCCAATGATTCACACGAGCTAACCATGAAGAGGATATCGGAAATGAACTCATAACAGGTATTCATAATTAGTAATCTGTGGGTGCCATGGTTGTGGTTGGTTGCTCTTGCTGGTACACTGAGCAGAATTTTCCTATGGTAACCCTGCTTGGAGATAGCTATGCCAGCCAGCTAGCACTGATATGATATAGAGCGCCAAATTTGGCAGAAGACGTTCCAGAAAATAAACTTTGAGGGATTGGCTCGTCTCGTCACCAGCTGAAACAACAGAGCAGAGAAAGTGAGACTTGGAAGAGGCTTTCCTGTTGTGTCTCCAGACTTCACCTGGCTCCTCCTGGAGGCTGCTGTGGTGCTGCAGGACACAGAGGAGGGACACTTTTGTCCTGAGAGCTGTTACTTTCGTTAAACTGCCCTGACACTGGATGTGATGACCCTACCTGTTGAGCTGCAACTTTTATTTGAGCTTCTCTGTTATTATTGTATTCTACTGCTCTATGTGCTTTAATTTCCACTTAGAGACAAATAAAGTGATCTTGATGTGATTAAAATGACACCATCGGGCTGGCTCTGCTAGCTGAGAAGCTGCGTGATGCAGGGAGGTGTCCCTCTGGAGTTCTGGACTGTAAAAGACCTCACTGGACAGTTACGGTCACCAGCAACACCAGGACTCCACAGGGCTCTGTCCACAGCCGGCGCCACGAGAGGGCGTTTGGTGGCGACGCCCCATCACGTCATCAGTCCCGCCCCCTCCATCCAACCGAAGGCTTCAACTTTTCTGAGGTAGGCTAGCTTCCAGTACCTACACAGTATTTTATGTTAAGATGTGGACTTTATAGTGAGAGAAAAGTTATGTACTGTTGTAAATATATAGCCTGGGAATTCCCAGGCCGCTTCCGTTCGTTTCGAACTGGAAGGCGGCCTGGAAACTCGTCCAAGCGAGTCAGAGAGCGGGGGAGGTGTGGCAAGACGGTGACGCGTACTACATGACAAACGGAAGCTTGTAGTTTGAACTGACAACTGACATGATTGGCTATGGACTTACGTATACACTCAATGATAGACATTCATAACGCCCAATAAACGGCCGTTGGCAATCGCTAACCACAACTCCGCTACGGGATTTTTCGAAGCGAGTTTCCAGACCCACATCTCACTTGTGATATGGTCAGGTGTTAACCAGACTAGTAAATATATGTACATGAAAGGTTTATTCTTTACCCCTTGTGTGACTGGCATTGCCCAATTGCGCTGTGTTTGCGCTTGTGGTGGAGGGCTATGTGGCGTGTAATGTAATGTCTCTTGGCGTTGCTCAGATCAGTTGTTGGCTTGGTTTTGTGGTATGCAGGAGATCACTTGACCGAGGGTCTACGTTCAAATAATACAGTGGTACCTCACCTTACGAAATTAATTCGTTCCAGAAGTGGTTTCGTAACGTGAAAAATTCGTAAGTTGAGTAGCTATTTCAATGGAAAAAGCCTGATTCGTTCCAAGGCCCCGATCCAAGTTTTTTTTTTTTATAGTGTAACTTTTTTTATAATGTAACATTGTGTTCTGCGTCCTGATTGGTTTCTCAGACTGGATTTAAACTTTTCTCACATTTGTCTCTCGTTTAAACACTCAAACTTGCATTGATTTTCAACAAAATTATTAATAGTGAAGTGTGGGGGGAAGGGGGAGGGGGGAGAAAACTGCGCACGGACACGTGTGATAGCGCAGCATGACCCGGTGCGGGGTTGCCAGCAGGTCTAGACCTGGACTAAACCAGGACTGGACCAGGACTAAACCTGGACTAAACCAGGACTAGACCAGGACTAGACCAGGTGGATTAAAGCACCGCGCGTGGGTCTATTTCCTGGTTTCGTTTCGAGTCACAGCTGAGGGGAGCAGCGAGGGGGACCGCACGCAGTCTGAGCGCATGAACGAGACCCGTGCTCAAACCGTGCCTCCTCTAGACCTCCTCTAGACCTGCAGGTCTAGACCACCGCGGCTCTTGCATGCGTTCGTGGGTCTCGTTCATGCGTTCATGCGCTCAGACTGCGTGCAGTACCCTCCTTGCTGCTCCCCTCAGCTGTGACTCGAAACAAAACCAGGAAATAGACCCGCGCGCGGTGCTTTAATCCACCTGGTCTAGTCCTGGTCTAGTCCAGGTTTAGTCCTGGTTTAGTCCAGGTTTAGTCCTGGTCCAGTCCTGGTTTAGTCCAGGTCTAGACCTGCTGGCAGCCCTGTGCCAGGTCATGCTGCGCTATCACACACGTGTCAGAGCGAAGTTTTCTCCCCCCCTCCCCCTTCCCCCCACACTTCACTATTAATAATTTTGTTGAAAATCTATGAAAGTTTGAGTGTTTAAACGAGAGACAAATGTGAGAAAAGTTTAAATCCAGTCTGAGAAAAGCGTATAATGTGTGTGGCTGAGCGCGCATTATTTGAATTTTTGAGATTTCGCGTTTCGTAATTTGAATTTTCTTTCGTATCTAGAGACCAAAATTTACCATGAAGGCGTTTCGTAACTTGAAATTTTCGTTTGTTGGGTCATTCGTAAGGTGAGGTACCACTGTAATAATAATAAAAAAAACTCTCATCACTTTTTACTCTTACTCAATCAGTCTCTTACAAAGGTGTAGTCAAAATACACGAGCTCTCGAGGAGCGCGCCTGACCCATTACGCACGCGAGGAGCGCACTTTGTCGTGGGATATGTGTGTGTGTGTGTGTGTGTGACGCGACGCGACCCCGCCCCCTGTAATAAACTCATCGCCCCCTTAATATTTTATGTCTGGCACCGCGCCTGGCTCTGTCCTGTCACCTTTGGCTCTTCACCCTTTACACCAGTGTCTTATGAGACAGTAAATGTATTATGTCGCCTCTTTCTATTTACAATTATTTTAAATGAATTGAACAAGTGTATTTTAACCCATAAGAACTCACGGTGAAGTGTAACAAACACTTTGAATGTCCCAGTCTTTTCCTTTATAAAGCTTTATGTCTGACCTTAACTCATTAGCCATGTCTCAATTCACAGTGTGCACAGTTCGGAGTGTGTTTTTAAGGGCGCATACGTCACTTCCGGCGCGACGACTGCTGTCCCATTTCTTTTTTGTCCCATGCACACTTAAAATGCACCCTGAAAACCGTAGTCGTTTCCATGGGAATCGGGGCATGAACCAGCTGTGCATCCATGCACACTTCACGCAGTCATATATCCCAGCATGCACCACGTGCTACTTCTTCTACGGGAGAAAATGGAGTCGGCGGCTACATCTGGTAGTTGCGGAACCTTTCCCATTTCGCCGACGTCCATGCGGTCCGCGGAGTGCACTCTGGACTGTGCAGAGTGCCCTTAAAACCACACTCCGAACTGTGCACACTGCGAATTGAGACACGGCTATTAAGTCCCTAAGCGACATAAACATCCTGGTATGATGACCATGTGACAGTCATGTGACTCTAACAGGAAGTGGGCTCTCCAAAATGCTGCTATATCCTGTGTGCAAATTTCAGAGAAGCAGCTCATTTCAAAAAGCTGTTTTGTTATACTTTACACATTTAACAGTTCCAATGCTTTGAAAACATGTTCTATATCACATTCAACCAGGTCTGACCATATTTGTTGAAGAAAACCAGTTACGGAAATATCACTGTAACATCCATATATGTCACATTGGACTTTTAGCCTTAAAATAAAAATGAAAAACCTGAATTTGTCACAATAACATGGTCATGGTCATGGACAATAAATATATCTCACATAATTGTCCTTTAAGGAAAAATGGGTCTGGGCTCTTATCCCTTGACGTTTTCCAGTCAAGGGTTTGTCACCTACTTGTGTCCATGAATTACTTTGCCTGAAATGTTCCACATCATTAAACATAAAACTACAGTATTTTTCATTTATTATATTCAAAAGCACATTGAAAACACTGTGACTTTATCGGCCTCTGCGCAGATATGACCTGGAGCCATGACCTGCTGTTTCCATGGAGATAGATGAGTTTAAGTTTTGTTTAGAATGTGGAACATTCTAGGTAAAGCATCAACATCTGCATGGAGACAAGAAAGCCCAACAAGAAGCAAGATTAATGCACCTCGGGATTTTTGTGGTGTACACCCCCGTTCTTTATAATGCATTGCTTCTAGGGACAACAGCGTGGAATTTCACTGTCATAGTAACTCTCACCTCCCCCGGGGTCTGACTTGTTCACTTGACATCTTCATATGCCTGAAGAAAAATTACTACCCAGATGCCCTCCCCAATCCAAGCCTTTGTTGTCTGCATCAGATTTATTAACACTGAGGTTGGTGAAAATATGCTGCGGTAATAGAGTTAAGGTCAGTGGTGGAATTTTGAAAACCAATCATGGAGTAATGGCAGTGGTGGAAGAAGTACTCAGTTTTGTTACTTAAGTAAAAGTGCAGATGGGAAAAGTATCACATGAAAAAAATCTTCTCTTCTCTTACAAGATTTTCATACAGATTCTTGCTGAATTTTATTGAGCAGAAACAATTGATTAGCTTTAAAAAAAAAACTGTATTTATTCCTTTTTTTTGCTCAAAAATTGCCTCTCCACAGATGTGACCTGTAACTTGTGTGGTCTGGCCTCCATTATAAGATTGTATGGTACCTTCCCACCACTAGCACCACCTTTGGGCATCAAGAAGTGTTTGAAGAGATCTCTGATCTCTCGTGTCGTGCATTCTTCAGCATATGACCTTTACTCAAATCACTCTCAAATGAAATACTATCTCTTTGTTATGAAGAGCCTAAACTAAAAAAGCCCTACTTTAATTTTACGTAGACATTGAGATGTGTAACCAAGGAGATATCTGTTGCTAGGCAACGACAGGCCTAGATCTGCACATAAACATAAAAATGAACCAGAGCACCATCTTGAGCCTGTGCAACAGTCGGTTTCTTTTATTGTTACAAATTCTAACATCCCATACGAGCTCCCACCAGTTTACTATAAGATATGCTCATGTCACATACCACCACCGTGGTAACCTACAGTGGTCTTTTATTACAAGAAAATCTGGAAATTATAAGAGCAGGATCTGAACTGTAATTATAATTAAACTATGAAAAGTAATACTCGTAAGTTCAGATCATCAGTATGATCAAATCATCAGGTAATGTGGTCTGTGTGTAATAGTAAAAAGTTTAAAAACCTTTTTTGAAATACAGTGAATAAAATCAGGAAAGTGAGTAAGGCATACCTGAAACAAAAAGATGGTATTTTAAGTACTTGATAAAATTATCGCGGCAGGCAGGTTACCCGCTTGCCTGGAAGAATCCATGACTCATCGCTGTTCCAGCGGTGAGTCTGGTAACGCTTGGTAGAATGCGCTGCGGTTGCGCCGTAGACAGACAGCTAAGTGAACCAATCAGAGATTGCGCCATCTTGATTAAAAACTGAGGAGGAACTTCCGCTGCCTAAGAGTGACTTTGCGGGCAAAGGCGGGTGCACTGACGTCACCATCTTTGAACGAATCAGAATCGCGGAGTCCGTTTTTAACCGGGGGAGCGAGGGTGGAGCGAGGGTGTCCAAATGGTATCGTGCTGTATAGGAAATACAGAGAGATATCATTTGGCTGGCCAGGTAAGTTACCCGCATGATTCCATGAAAAGAGAAAGTTTCTGTGGAAATAGAAACCACACTGAGGCACATTTTCTATGGAGATAGATGTTAGAAGTTTTATGCCACAGTGTGAAAGATTATAGCCAAAGGAACATGGAAACAAGCAGAAGGAGGCCCTCCTCCAGGCCAAATAAGAGTCAGATTTGTGGAGATGCAATACAGTTATTCAGTGCAATAAACACAACCAATTTTTTGTTAATTTTCTGTCTGAAAAGTGACATATTGTGACTTGAACTCCATTCAGTATGGGCAGAAATATGTACCACCAGAAACTGAATTGGACCAACTCTCACTGTGTGAGTGTGTGTGACTCACTACGAGCTCGACTCCACCTGCAATAGATCACTGACTGGGGATGAATGTGTCAGACACTTGAACTCAGCACAGGAGGTCCACAGGAGCTCCACAGGAGCTCCACAGGAGGTCCACAGGGCTGTGGACTTTCCCCCCTGCTCTTCTCCCTGTACACACCTCACACAAAAAATATGGGTAGGTAGGTTTAAAATATACAACCGAATGAAATGGGTGTTCTTCTCTAAAGATGATTATTGTAATACAATTAAACCATGTTTGTGCTGGTCTTTAAAGGGATATGCCACCCCCAGGTCAAATTTGGGCATCTCCCCACAGTCCAGAGACTAAAATAAGTGGTGGAAAGCGTTTTCCTGCTCACCCAGCCATTGTCCGAGTCTGTCAGCACTGACCGCCGCGGTATCTGATGCTCCTCCGCGTTAGACTGGAGTCTAACGGCGCCAGAGAAAGATTTCGGCCAAAAGGAATTAATTTGCTCGATGCGTTTCCCAATTACTTTGTGTGTAGTGCGCATTCATATCGAGTGCAAATAAATGTGCAAATCAACACGGAGAGCTTGCCTTGGTCATGAGAACTATTTTTCAGTGCGGAAAAACAAAGCCGAATCACGCACCACGCTGCACAACAGGGGAACTCCCTTCCTGGTGCGTAACTGGGATTCCCCTGGCAGCGTGCTGCGTGCTTCGGCTTTGTTTTTCCGCACTGAAAAATAGTTCCCACCCAAAATGACCAAGGCAAGCTCTCCGTGTTGATTTGCACATTTATTTGCACTCGATATGAATGCGCACTACACAGAAAGTAATTGGGAAACGCATCGAGCAAATTAATTCCTTTTGGCCGAAATCTTTCTCTGGCGCCGTTAGACTCCAGTCTAACGCGGAGGAGCAGCAGATACCACAACGGTCAGTGCTGACAAACTCAGACAATGGCTGGATGAGCAGGAAAACACTTTCCACCACTTATTTTAGTCTCTGGACTGTGGGGAGATGCCCAAATTTGACCTGGGGGTGGCATATCCCTTTAACTGACATTATGTCAGATGCATGTCACTTGCAGTTTCTATAAACTTTAATAAGTCTTAAGGCACAGGAAAGGCCAAGTTCAGCTGTGGTTCCTTGTTAAACCATAAGATCACAGGCTCTGCCTGCCCTTTAAGGTTAATAGTCTTTGGTCCAAGCTGAAAACACTGTCCCAGACAGTTTCAGCACCACTAATGAACCATTTTTATCAAAATGCCACAGGATGGCAAACCTGGACCTGCATGTGTGGGACTTCTGCATGCAGTGACACAGCACGCACAGCAGGGGGCGCACAGTGAACAGTGAACTATTTGTCGTTCATATTCTTTCTGTCCATCTCTGGTCAACATATAGGTGGGCAGATTTTTTTTTTTAACAACTCACTTAACAACTCAGTCACTATTTCATGTTTGCCCTGTTACCTCCTGTATGTAGCTGAGAGGTATTTGTACGATACTTCTATAATTTAGTTTTACTTGTACATATGCATTTATATACGTGAAAAGTCCCTCAGTCGTCCAGGTAGAATCCATGGTAAAAGGAGAAGTTCAATTTGTCCAGTTGACAAATTGAACTTCTCCTTTTACCATGGATTTATATAATTATACTTTATTTGACACCGGGCTCTTGCTATTTTTGCTACTTATTTAAAATGTTGGCTCTGTGTTATTATGATATATTGTGATGAGTGAGCTTCTGTGTCCAAATAATTTCCCTTGTGGATCAATAAAATTTGTCTAAGCCTAAGTCTAATTTATTTTTCGATTAACCTTCGAGGTTCAAAAGCGACACTGAGAGATCTCTTTTCAAACAGTTTTCTTTGTTTAAGTCATAAACTTAAACTATAAATAAAGTCATAAACTTAAACTATAAATAAATCATGGTACAAATTGCAACAGGACCACACACACACACACACACACACACACACGCACACGCACACACACGCGCACACACGCACGCACGCACGCACACAGACTGTCTTACTGTGCGTTGCAACACTGGAATTTCCCCACTGAGGGACTAATAAAGGCATATCTTATCTTATCTTATCTTATCTTACACTCGGCTCTATTAAAGGCACTGGACGTGTGCCCCCTGCTGGTGGAGGAGGAGATTGTCACACTGGCAAATCTGAACCTGAGAACAATACTTGGACTTATTTTTTTTTCTTTTTGACTTTTTAAATTCTCAAACTTTTCACTTTTCACATCATCATTTCACATCTACCACTTCTGAGAACCGCTATGTCTAAAACAGGACTAAACAGATCTCCCCAAAAGGAGAACAAAAACATGAATACAAAGTTTGTATGGAAATGTACTGACAAATAAATCCATCTGCACGTACAGGGTTTTTTTTAAGTCGGATATTTGTTCAGCAAAAAACACAAAGCAACAAAATCCCTCTAGATCTGGCCTCAAGCACTCATTCTAAGTGATGTGCATATTACCCTTAGCTTCTGAAAAAAAAAGCATCCCAGATATTTGTTCATGTTTTTCCAACCAGCCTCTGACTTTATTTATCTGTCACTCAGGGGCTGTTTTATTTTTCATATTTTGTGAGATTCTATGGAAAATCCCAAACTTTTGAAGGATCTGCTACGTCTAGAGATTTTGAAATTCAATATCAGCGTACAGCCCATAGCGTGCAGTGAAAAAACACGGGCCTATAACTCAAATCTGAATCTCTATTGCACGATCATGGCTTGAATTACACAGTGTACATGAAACATCAATATGATCTCATTTGTATTTGATTAAATATACATACATTTATATTATGGATATGGGGATTTTCACGGTTGACCAACAGGGGCACAAAGACTCTAACCAGTTGCATACGGAGGCAGTCACGATTGCTCCACTGTGTTTTTAAACTCTTCATTAGAATCAGTTGAATCATTTCAGCCCTGGAATTGCTTATCGTTATTAAACAAAGGGTAAAAGGTAGCTGGAAACTAACTGTTTGTTTGTTTGTTTTATTTTATTTCATTCATAAAGTATTAAAAGACATCAACAGTGTGATAACGATACAAAACATTGAATAAAAGGGAGCAGAAAGAAGAGTAATTTCATGTTATCTGCCCCCTCTTCCCTTTTCCAGACATTAAAGGAAAAGTAACGTTATTTTACAATCTGAGCCTTCTTTCGGTAATAAAACAAGTCGTTTGACTCACCCATAGCACGTTCGTGTCATTTGGAGCTGTTTGGTAAAAGTTATGTTGTAGCGTATCCGTTAGCGTGAGTACTCGGGGCATTACTTTACGGTCTCCAAATAACACAAACTTTAGCACTTTTCAAATCATAGAAGCCCGATGTCTTTAGTCTACGATTTCGTGTGGTCAAAAGTGGCCTGTAATCCGAGATTTAGCCATAGTTTCGAGTAGATGAGGACGCCAGTGCGCATGCGCGGACTGTGCTCTCAGCTCCCGGGACCCAAACATGAAACGCAAAGCTGAAAACTATGGATAAATCTCGGATTACAGGCCACTTTTGATTCAAACGAAATCGTAGATTAAGACATCGGGCTTCTATGATTTGAAAAGTGCTAAAGTTTGTGTTATTTGGAGACCGCAAAGTAATGCCCCGAGTACTCAGGCTAACGGATACGCTACAACATAACTTTTACCAAACAGCTCCAAATGACACGAACGTGATATGGGTGAGTCAAACGACTTGTTTTATTACCGAAAGAAGGCTCAGATTGTAAAATAACGTTACTTTTCCTTTAACACCGATAGTGACGATTAAACATTTCATCAATACATTCCATTTCAATCACAATAATTAATCAATTGTAAACGGAAAGCTTCATTTTTTTTAAGCACAACAACTTAGCTTTCTTTTTCATACATACACATTACACTGGATTTTATGTATTTTTTAAATCTTTGTCAAGATTATTCCATAAATTAACTCCTTTCACCTTTGCTCCATAGCCTTGGTTCTGAATCTGGGTTTTTTAAACGTGTAGGTTCCTTTTAAATTGTAGTTCTTGCTCTCATCTCAAACAGTCTTTGAATATTTCCAGGTAATGCTCTCCACTTTGCTTGATACATGACTTTGAGTAGACTTAATTCAACAATATCACACACTTTCAACACTTTAAGTTGAACAAATAATGGGTTTGATGGCTCTCTATGTAAACAGATGAATAATATAGGATTACTCAAACATAAATGAAACAAAACACAACTTCAGGTATGTTTTTAATGAGGTAACAACATTATAACACTGCTTAAAGCTCACAAGAAGAACCCTTTTTATGGGCCTTTAAACACAAATCACAAATCTTGCCTTGAGAGTAACTCCAGTCTTCATTATCAACGCCACCGTAGACTTCAAATGCAGATAAAAAAAGATGAAAGCCGCGTGTTTTATTATGATCTCAAATCAGACATTATTAATCCACATTGTCGTCTTTTCAAAGGGTTTAGCACATCCTGCACCTCAGCCAGTTACAGCCCCTGAGCTAATCCTAGAAGAGCAATTTTTTTTTTTTCGCCACTGAACAATGGAACCACCTACGCAAATGAGCGGAGTGGTCCGTCTGACGGTGCAGGCGCTCTCCTTATCTCTACTGGAACGTTGTGTAATATATAACTGACATTTAATACGATCCGAGTGAAATGTACGGGGAAGTCAACAGGGACGCAACGTGGAAGCCGAGTGAGAGTTTAGAATGTGATGAAGTTACACTGCAGATGGGAGGATGACATCTTTATACTTACACAGCTCTGGAAAAAAAAGAGACCACTGCATTTTTTTCTGAACTCAGCATCTCTACATGTATTACAGCCATTCCATTCCAGCGTCTGTTGAATTCAAACACAAAGCTGAGCTACTTCAGTTCTTGCACCAGGAGTGGAATAAAGTCACCCAAGAACAATGTGAAAGACTTGTGGAGAGCATGCCAAGACGCATGAAAGCTGTGATTAAAAATAAGGGTTATTGCACCAAAATATTAATTTCTGAACTCTTCTTAAAGGTCCCATGGCACGAAATTTTCACTTTCTGAGGTTTTTGAACGTTAATGTGAGCTCCCCTACCCTGTTTAGGCCCCCCCACCCCCCCTCCTTTTCTGCGTTACAAAAAAACCAGTGTTAAAACGGGCGAGTTCGGACAAGGCACCTTTTTGACGTCAGATCGGCAAATGCAGCTCCAGCCCCTCCCTCTGTCTCCGCTCAGCGTCCCTGTATATCCCGCCCATAGAGTTTGGACTGTGAATGCGCTACAATGCGAAATGCGTTTTTTTATTTGCCTGGAGGCACGTCCGAGTGTTTCTAGGCTCGCAAGTCCCTTACCCGACCCTCTGGACCTCTGAAATACCAGTGGTTTAATTTTATTTTCTGTGTAAATATGCTTTTTTTAAATTGCAAAGTCTCCCATCTGTCTTCCTGTGTTAAACACGGAAGAGAGGAGACGAGCTGCGCCGAGCTGCGCTTCCAGCAGGGGAAACCCACCCCCCCGCTCCTTAGCCAATCTCTCTGTCCTTCTCATTTGCCTTGAAGCAGCAACACCCAGAATAAAGCATTTTAGACACATATCTAGCCTCATGAGGACTGTCAGAGTCATATCTCATGCAGTGAGTGTTGATTTTGAAGAAGGATTCATTTACAGTATTAGGGAACCATTAAGGAGCCATATAAAAGCATCAAGAAGTTGCTGTTGTTCTGTCGTTGTTGCCGTTGTTGTTGCTGCTGCTGCTGTTGCTGCTGTTGTTGCTGATGCTGTTGCTGTTACTGTTGTTGCTGCTGGTCCTGTTCTTCTTCTTTTTTTTCTTTTTTTTTTTTTTTTCCCCTGGCGGCACGGTGGCTGAGTGGCTAGCACTCATGCTTCACAGCAAGAAGGTTCGGGTTGCCCGGGCCTTTCTGTGTGGAGACTGCATGTTCTCCCCGTGTCTGGGTGGGTTTCCTCCGGGTACTCCGGTTTCCCCCACCAACCTAAACATGTGCCATAGGTAAAATCCTCCAGCTTAGGGCCTGACCAAAGCATAAATAACAAAACAAAATCATGGGGATGGTCCCCGGGTCAAATATAGAAACAACTTCTCCTGTGCGAGATCAATAAAGGTCAATCTTCTAATCCTTGACCACTGTAAGGCGCTTTGTGCTACAATTTTGTATGAAAAGCGCCTTATAAATATTTGATTGATTGATTGATTGATTGAAGAAGTACCATGTCATGGGACCTTTAAGTGTAAACATTAGTATTATGCAAGATCAAATGAATTTGATCTTGTTTCTTTGCATTGTTTGAGGTCTGAAAACATGTATCTTTTTTGTTATTTTGACCTTTTGTCATTTCCAGCAAATAAATGCTCTAAACGATAATATTTTTATTTGGAATTTGGGGGAAATGTTGTCAGTAGTTTATAGACTCAAACAAAAATGTTCCTTTTGCCCAAACACATACCTATAAGTAGTAAAATCAGAAAAAACTGATCATTTTGGAATGGTCTCTTATTTTTTTCCTGTTTTTTTTTGTCATGAAATATCCAATATCTGCCCCCATCTGTATTAAAGGTGGATTGTGTAGCTTTTCTGGTGGAGGGTCATGAAAACCAAACCAGACCAAGTTACAGGTCAGATCTGTGGAAAGGTGACCCCGCTCACAGTCAGAATGCCTCTTTTTCTATGTATTTTGGAGTTATATAAAACCACCTGTAACTGAATAAATGTAAAGTAGAGCTGTTTAATGTCATACTGTGGAACATTCCAAGCAGAGCAATGACATCTCCATAGAAACAAGCAGGTGACTGAACCCAAATAAAAAATATCATTAGTCTTTAGAATTTGATAGAACTTAAAGGTCTTATATTACACAACACTTATTCTAACATTTCATTCACACATGTTTGAGAAACCCTGTTTTTTTAGTCTGTCTGTGTCTCTAAAGCTCAAAATGCTCTGTTCCAACTTGTGATGTCATTAAGTGCATTAGTTAACAGCTACCTTTTATCTTTACATCAGTAGAGTGGCAATTCTGTGGCTGAAGTTATCCAAATGATTCTAGTGAAGGTGCATGGAGTTTAAAGACACAGTGGAGCACTTTCTGTATTAACATGTGACATCACAAGGTGGAACAGAGTGTTTTCAGTTTGAGACAAGGACTCAGCCTAAATATGCAGGATTTCAGCGTTAAACATGTGTGAATGAAGCAAAACACAACTCCGGGTCTGTTTTTGATGAGGAAACAACATTATAACAAATTGGAAAACAAAAATCAGCAAAGGGGTCTGTTTTCTCGGGCCCCAGGGTGTTAGGGGCCCATAATTGGACATTCTTCCTATTAATTTACATCAGAGGGGGCCCATGAGAAGCTTTTTGCCCCAACCCCACAATTTATGTCAACAGGCCATATATATATAGCTCTGGAAAAAAATAAGAGACCACTGCAAAATGACCAGTTTTTCTGATTTTACTACTTATAGGTATGTGTTTGGGCAAAAGGAACATTTTTGTTTGAGTCTATAAACTACTGACAACATTTCCCCCAAATTCCAAATAAAAATATTATCGTTTAGAGCATTTATTTCCAGAAAATGACAAATGGTCAAAATAACAAAAAAGATACACGTTTTCAGACCTCAAACAATGCAAAGAAACAAATCAGAATCAAATTCATTTTAAAACAACATAATACTAATGTTTACACTTAAGAAGAGTTCAGAAATCAATATTTTGTGCAATAACCCTTATTTTTAATCAATTTTAATCTCTCTCCACAAGTCTTTCACATTGTCCTTGGGTGACTTTATTCCACTCCTGGTGCAAGAACTGAAGTAGCTCAGCTTTGTGTTTGTGTTGGAATTCAACAGACGCTGGAATGGAATGGCTGTAATACATGTAGAGATGCTGATTTCAGAAAAAAATGCAGTGGTTTCTTATTTTTTTCCAGAGCTGTAGGTGTCCGTTTGCTACTTCCTGTATTTTTGTACTTTTCTTCTTAATTTCTTTCCGTAAACTGCAACTAAAATGATCAAAATGACCAAAGATACTATCAAAACCAAACCAATGAATAGTAATTAGAAAAACATGAAAATCTCTTGTAGGAACTTCAATTACAAAAACAGACAGAGGAAGTTGGAGAGTGCTACTGTATATGTGATTATGCAAAGACAATAGCGTGGGAGAAACATATGAAAATGCTCTACTATTATTGCTTTGAGTTTTTAATTAGCAGCATACCTCATCTTATCTAATTAAAATTTCACACTGTAGTAAGTTATGCAATAAAAGCTGGTTGGATATGCCAGCGTAATGATGTTGCTTTTTCTTTGCTTTTCTTCAAATAAAATCTTATATTTCCAGAGATTATTGAAGTTTCTTAAAGCTTTACCATGTAACTTTTTTGTTTGGGGTCCGTCGCCTGCTTGTTTCTATGAATATGTCATTCCTCTGCCTGGAATGTTCCACAATATGACTTTAAACAGCTCTACTTTATATATTTTTATTCAATTACAGGTGGTTTTAAAGCTCAAAAAACAGGCGTTCTGACCGTAAGCGGGGTCGCCTCTCCACAGATCTGGCTGTAACTTGGTCAGATCATGTTGGATGCCATACTGTGAAACATTCCAGACAAAGCAATAGCATCTCCGTGGAGAAAAGTTACACAATGCACCTTTAAAGATAGATAAATGCTTACTTAGTCTCAAAGGAAGTTCATTATGCAGTTATTTTTATTTATGTTTTGCTTTCTACTAAGTTATAACATTTTTCCCTAATCAAAAACATGTCTGATGTGTGTTTCAGATGTTATCCATGCATGTTTCAGTAATTTAGCGATCTCTCCTGGGCCACATTCAAACCCTCCTTACGTTTAGCAGTAAGATTCTGTCCAAAACTCAGCCCTCCCACACGACAATCCTCCATAAATATACAAAAGCATGTTACAAAAACTGTACGCAGCAACTTAAAGGACAAGTAATGTTTTTTTTTTTTACAATTTGAGGCTTATTTCGGTAATAAAACAAGTTGTTTTACTCACCCATAGCACTTTGGTGTCATATGGAGCATTTCCGGAGATGTTTTGGATTAGCGTTAGGCTAACGCCGTTAGCCTAGCGCGACTTATAGCCATAGCTCAGGGCATTCCCCGAGCATGTAATATGCCCCGCGCGGGCTCCAAATAACACAAACTTTAGCACTTTTCAAATCATAGAAGCTCGATGTCTTTAGTCTACGATTTCGTTTGGTCAAAAGTGGCCTGTTATCCGAGATTTAGCCATAGTTTCGAGTAGATGAGGAGGCCAGTGCGCATGCGCGGAGTGTGCTCTCAGCTCCTGGGACCCAAACATGGAACGCAAAGCTGTAAACTATGGATAAATCTCAGATTACAGGCCACTTTTGACTCAAACGAAATCGTAGAGTAAGATATCAAGCTTCTATGATTTGAAAAGTGCTAAGGTTTGTGTTATTTGGAGCCCGCACGGGGCATATTACATGCTCGGGGAATGCCCCGAGCTATGGCTATAAGTTGCGCTAGGCTAACGGCGTTAGCCTAATGCTAATCTAAAACGTCTCCGGAAATGCTCCATATGACACCAAAGTGCTATGGGTGAGTAAAACAACTTGTTTTATTACCGAAATAAGGCTCAAATTGTAAAAAACGTTACTTTTCCTTTAACGCCTAATACATGAAGTGCTCCACTGTGTTTTTAAACTCCACACAGCTTCACTAGAATCATTTGGATAATCTCAGCCCTGGAATTGCCAATCTCTACTAAACAAAAGGTAAAAGGTAGCTGTTAAATTGAGAACTACCACTTCATGACATCACAAGGTGGAACAGAGTATTTTGAGATTTGGAGATGAAGACAGACTAATAATAATGTGAATGAAACGAAACACAACTCCAGGTTACAGCATAACATGGCTTAAAGCTGCACTGCACAACTTTTCTCGAGGGTCTGTCACCTGCTTGTCTCCATGGAGATGTTTTTGCTTTCATTTGAATGTTCCATGGTATGACATTAAACACATCTATCTAACATTTATCCATTGTGGGTGTTTCTATTAGACTTAGATTTAGACTTAGACAAACTTTATTGATTCACAAGGGAAATTATTTGGATACAGAAGCTCAAGAATCACAATATAATATAATAAATATTGCTCAGAAATACAATAATTCTCTCTGAACAAGTATGCATCTTCACAGATCTGACCTATAATGTAGCCTATATTTGTCGTACCTGAGATAGATAGATAGATAATATCTATCGTGGAACATTCTAGACAAAGCAGTAACGCCAGAAAAATTCCTCAGTACATCTTTAAAGCTCACAAGAGTCAATTTTGTGTAATTGCCCATTAATTTGTGTCCTTTTATTCACTGAGTTAACAGTCTATTTTTTAAGTGTTTTGAGAGAGACTCTAATTTGTTTCTGTATTATGAAAAAAAAGAAAAAAAAGAATAAATAAATAAATAAATAAATAAATAAATAAATAAATAAATAAATAAGAAATTAAAAGGGAGTTTAAAAACTTTTTGAGGCAACTGTAGAAGCTTGTCAGAGATGTTGGTCATCAAAAAAAAAAAAACACAAAAAAAACCCCACATTACGTTAAATTAACAAAACGTGAATGCTAAGGTGTTCATGTGTTTACTTAGACTTAGACTTAGACAAACTTTATTGATCCACATTGTTTGGATACAGTAGCTCAAGAATCACAATATATATAATATAATATAATATAATATAATATAATATAATATAATATAATATAATATAATATAATATAATATAATATAATGTAGCCTATAGTTGCTGCCTTTGAGATATATAGATTTAATAAGATAAGATAAGATAAGATAAGATAAGATAAGATAAGATAAGATAAGATAAGACTTTATTGATCTCACATAGGAGAAATTTACTTGCCACAGTAGCTCCAGGCAGTTTGAACAAGAAAGAAGGTGCATGCAGGCAAGAATAAAATAAAATAAGTAATAATAAAATAAGTAATAATAAAATAAGTAACAATAATAAAAAACTGTAACAAGGAGAGTATGGAAACTATGGTAAGTAATATCTATCGTGGAATATTCTACACGAAGCAAGCACCAGGAAAAAGTCCGCAATGCACCTTTAAAGCTCACAAGAGTCAATTTTGTGTAATATAGAACCTTTTAACTACAGCGATTCTACGTCAAAACATGTACAAAGTGTGCAAAGACTCTCTAAGATCGGTCAAAAAAAGAAAACTCAAGCTTAAATGGCCTCAACAAGAGCAGTGGTCTGTTAAATTCCATCAAAAGTGAGTTAAAATGTGTTTACTTATTCACACTTCTCACTTTTCTCGACACCAGTTGCACAAAAGGGACGAGAAAACGGCTAAAATCCCTGTCAAACCGTTACCATGGCGACGCGCTTTCTCTCTCCCTCCCACATCCGTCCCTCTCTCTCTCTCTCTCTCTTTCTCTCCTCCGCAATTATCGCGAGATTTGCGCTTCGCCCGTTTCATTTAACCTTCCCCCCCTTCTGAGATCTCGCGAGATTTGACACTTGTGCGCGGAGGAGGAGGCGGTGTTCCCGTGGCGTTTTCGAGGCGGAGCGAGTCGCCGTAACTTTGGCTGAACTTCTTGATTTGAACAAACCAGAGGCGGTTGTTCGGCACTGCACAGCGGCACGGACACAACACGAGCGACGGTGTGTTGTACATATCGCGGGTTTAACGCTGCGAACTCCTCTTTATCGCTGCTTTATCGTTTCTGTCACCGGTTCCGGCGATTGCCTCTTGCGCGAAGGACATCGGCTTTTACGCACGGGAAAACCAACGCAAGGTGGGATTTCCACAAGGTGAGCAATTGTTTATTTCCTTTCCTTGGGGTCTGACGGCTGTGTCAAAACATTCCCCGTACATCCTTATTGCAATTGCACCTTTTTTAAAATGAAAAACTCCGTAATTACCGCGCTAAAAAGTTGGCGCCAGGTATTGCATTGTCCATCGCGGCTCATTGATTGCACCAAAAATCACGGAATGTCGCTGTCTTCTTGCATGTTTTAGCGCACTGTTAATTAAACTGCGTGCTGTTTGCGTTGATTTTGCACGGGGCATGACCAAAAAGACCAAAAAAACGCGTGCAGTCCGTTTCTTTCGCGTATAAAAACACAGGAAATATTGTAAAAACGGTTATCAGATAAGATAATGGTGCGTGAATGCTGTGTAATCGGGATGGCTGTTCTGCTGCTCCCGTGGTTTCCTGTCTCTATCTACGTGCAAGTCTAAATTTAACCTCCTAAATTGCGTTAGATCCGCTATCATTTAGCGTCTTTTACGCAGTGGAATTGTGAAACTTTCCCGGGACGATGCAAGGTGCAAGGTGTATGCATGCATAACGATGGTGCTTTCACCTGTCACTTGCTGCAACTTAAAAATTACGCGTTTTCTTTGCCATACCAGTTAATTAAAACGGATTTTGTTGCATGCTGTCAGTCATTACATTACACTGTTTAATTCGTAGCCATCAAAAGCGCTTCCCTTAATCAAAATGGCCGTCTGTGGAGTCTTAGGCCGTTTCCCAATTCACCGACGGCACGCTTGTTAGCGTCCTTGGAACGGGATATGCGTCATATCCGGCGCGACAAGGGCCGTTCCATTCGTTTTTTTCCCCCTGCACCGTCAAGACGAGCTCTGAACGGCGCCGTCGTTTCCATGGAAATCGGGGCGTGGACCAAGTGTGCAAACATGCACGCTCCGCACACTTAAAAGCCCCAGCATGCACAGCGCGGGACTACAAAGACCGACTCGCCAGCGACATCCACAAGTGAGAGTTGCGACGTCACTATAAAATATACGTACTGGTTCACCTCACCTACAACTATGCTACATGAAACTCTTCATAAACTACGCTAAACATGTGTGACGGTAGCCGTAACGGCATAGATCACGGCACCTGTATTACCGTTCACATGCTTTTCCCCTTTCACTTCTATATTTCCTTTGCTGTTGTAATGCTGGATATTCTACAGTGTCGCCATGTCCAGCGTTTACTCTAAGCTGTGCACTGTGCGCACATTCTCAGCGCACAAGAAAACTTGTGCCGCGCCCTGTAAACCAGGGACGAAAGAGCTTTTTATTCAGCCGCGGGGTCATTTTTTTATATCTGCAAAGTGCGAGCCGCGCGGGGGGGGGGGGGGTCATTTCGGATGTGGAGTTAGTGTGTTTGCTCAGACACATTAAAAATTAGGGGGAACATTGGCCATGTCCCAATTCCAAGTATTACTAGTCGCAATAGTATAATATTTTTGTCTTTAGGGAACAAGGAGCAGACCACCCAGCTCATTGAGCTGAGGCGGGACCTGTTCAATTTCACAGGCGGCCATGTGAGAAACGTAGTGCACTAAGGACAGAGCGAGTATGCGCCGTCTCGACGACAGACCGACGGCACACTCACAAGCGTGCCGTCACTGAATTGGGAAACGGCCTCTATAGGTGATGTAACACTGCCACACTTAAATGATGGAATGCTAAAAGAGGCATGTGTGTTTTTACCACGTTTTCTTAAAGCTACACTGTGTAACTTTTCCCACTCCATGGAGATGTTATTACTTTGCCCGGAATGCTCTGCGCGACGGCGTTAAATGTTCCAAAATTATTTATAAACATTATTTTTCTTATTGTGTGGGGTCTCCGATCCACAGATCTGACTCGTAAGCTGCTTGTCTCCATGGAGATGTTATTACTTTGCCCGGAATGCTCTGCGCGACGGCGTTAAATGTTCCAAAATTATTTATAAACATTATTTTTCTTATTGTGTGGGGTCTCCAATTCACAGATCTGACTCGTAAGCTGCTTGTCTCCATGGAGATGTTATTACTTTGCCCGGAATGCTCTGCAGGACGGCGTTAAATGTTCCAAAATTATTTATAAACATTATTTTTCTTATTGTGTGGGGTCTCCAATCCACAGATCTGACTCGTAAGCTGCTTGTCTCCATGGAGATGTTATTACTTTGCCCGGAATGCTCTGCAGGACGGCGTTAAATGTTCCAAAATTATTTATAAACATTATTTTTCTGATTGTGTGGGGTCTCCAATCCACAGATGTGACTCGTAAGCTGCTTGTCTCCATGGAGATGTTATTACTTTGCCCGGAATGCTCTGCACGACGGCGTTAAATGTAAAAAAATTATTTATAAATAACCAATACGATCCATTTGCAATCGGTTTGGACTTTTCCATGTGCACACAGTCATTATTTTTCTTATTGTGTGAGGTCTCCAGTCCACAGATCTGACCCGTAACCTCCTTGTCTCCATGGAAAAAGCTCATTTTAAAGGGCCCATATTGTGCTATTTTCAGATCTATGCTATAATGCTGTTTCCTCATCAAAAACATGCGTGGAGTTGTGTTTAGTTTCATTCACACATGTTTAACACGTAAACCCTGCGTATTTAGGCTGAGTTCTTGTCTCAGGCTGAAAACACTCTGTTCCACCTTGTGATGTCATGTGGTAATACACTAATACATATAATAGTTTGTTTTAAAACTCCACATATCTTCATTAGTCTCATTTGGATCATTTCAGCCACTCTAATAAACCAAAGGTAAAAGGTGCAGTCGCTGTTAACTTGGAAAACTACCACTGCATGACATCACGAGGTGGAGCAGAGCGTTTTGAGCTTTGGTTATGTAGACAGTCTTTTAATGCAGGGTTACTCAAACATGTGTGAATGAAACAAAACACAACTCCATGTATATTTTTGATAAGTAACATTATAACATTGCTTAAAGCTCACCTGAGACAATTTTGCGTAATGCAACACTGCGGGACATCTAATCAAAGCAATAACATATCCGTGCAGTCAAGCTAACGGCGTACCCTCCACTCGGAAAGTGACATAGTGCATCTTTAAGTCCCCTTATCTGCATATGAGAAGGGTCAGATAACGGGGAATGAATGGGATTTTGGGAACTCGGACATCCAGCTGTGACCACTGCTCTGCCCACTGTTGTTTCGGGCTTCTATCTCCACCTGTAGAATGTCCTTAGGCATGCTCCACCACCACAACCACCACCACCTCCCCACAACCACAACCGACCCTCGGGATGCTACACTTCACTGCTTTCGCTTTCCCATTTTGTGATAAGGTTTTGTTATTCGTGAATGGCATATGGGGACATGGGGATGCGGTCAGACTTTAGACTTTAGATTTTAGACTTTCATTGTCTCCAAGGGGAAATTCATTTTTAACCACACAGAGCTTGTTTGACTAAAGCCCTCTTCGGATGGGATTAGTTTTACAGGGGGATGTAGAGTAATGTCGGTTTATCACAGGACCTCTGTAATATAAATGACCCCATTCACACAGGACAAGAAATGTCCGTAATATTTATTTGACATGGGAGGAGTTTGTTTACGCTCTGCCGTCACGTATTCGTCACCGTGCACGATAGATGGATAGATAGGCTAATCATGACTTCTCCATCTATGTGAAATATTAGCGAACTATGCAAATTATTGCCCATAATCAGGACCAGTAGAGCATACATTACCTAAAACAAGCAGAAGTTTCATGCCTCTGATGACTGATTTATACCTCTTGGGCTTTTTCATTGGTCGATGTGTGCGTTTGTTTGAGAGTACCGGTAGATCATTTTGTTTGCCAGCAGAACAAAGCGCTTCAAGCTCCTCCGTGTTTGAAAATTGCGGTAAATTATTTCTTTAAACGGATGTGACGAAATATTACATACATCTTTACCGAGGGTCGCATTCGCACGGGATTAATATTAGCTAAGGTAATTCCTCCAGACCGTTTTACAGAAGGTGAAACTTGCTGTAAATTTCACAGACATACTCCATTATGTTTACGGACATGGCGCGTTCAGACAGGACTAAATTCCCTGGTAATTATTACTTTACCCCATGTCACCCCATAAAACTAATCCCGTCCGAATAGGGCTATACACAGTCACAACACAACACAACAAACACAGACACATCACAATCAACATTGCAGTTCACCTACATAAGAAAATACCAGTTGAGAATTAGGTGAGGTCAGGGTTCTATTTGTTGTTGTATAATTTTAAATACAATAAATACATTCTTGTAATTAAGTCAAATGTCAAAACGTAAAGGTGCACCGTGTTGAGAGTCCTATATCATTTCCTCTGCCTGGAATGTTCCACATTTATTAAATTATATTACAGAAAAACAGGCCGACTGTGAGCGGGGTCGCCTCTCCACAGATCTGACCTGTAACTTGCTCTCGTTTGGTCTCCATGAAGATAGAAAGGTTTAATGCCATACTGTGAAACATTTCAGACAAAGTAATAACATCTCCATGGAGAAAAGCATTGGACAGACCTTCCACCAAAAAAGTTACATAATGCACCTTAACTTAAAGATGCACAATGTAACTTTTCTGTTGGAAGATTTGTCGCCTGGTTGTTTCCATGGATACACAGTGTGTCATTTGAGATCTTTTTTTTATCTTGCATTTAATCTGAAATCCATGATGCTCAGTGTATGGTGAACGGGCTTGCCAGTCCAGAAATCTTACCTGTAACTTAGCCTAGTGGTCCCACGTGTACTTGTCTCCATGGTGATAATGCCATATTGTAGAACATTCCTGGTAAAAGTCTAACTCTAATGCCTCAATGGAGGATACTGGTGGCAGACTCTCCTACTGAAATGTTACATAGTGTGCCTTTAACTTACAATTTGATTTATTTATTTTATATAATATTTTAAATTACAAAATATTTTCATTTTACCGTCTATACCGTTCTATACTAGAACATAGAAAATACATTTCATAACTGATTAAACTTAAAGGATCAGATATTACACTGTTTTCTGATCTGTTATAATGTTGTTTCCTCATCACAAACACACCTGGAGTTTTGTTTTGTTTCATTCACACATATTTAACACACAAACTCTGCATATTTAGTTTAGGAAAACACCTCGTGATGTCATGTTTTTTGTTTTGTAGTACTTTATTATCCCTGTATGGACATTGTCCTCTGCATTTGACCCATCCTTTGGGAGCAGTGGGCAGCACATGGGGCGCCCGGGGACCCGTCTCCGTGATCTTGTAGCTCGGCTTTGGTCAGGATTTTTACCTACGGTGCCTGTTTTGGGTTGATGGGGGAAACCAGAGGAAACCCACCCAGACACGGGGAGAACATGCAAACTCCACACTGTGTTAATACAGTAATGCAGTGCTCCACTGTGTTTTTAAACTCCATACAACTTCACTAGGCTCATTTGAATGATTTCAACCCTAAAATTGCCCATTTCTACACAGTTAACAGGAGCTGTTAACATGAAAACTACTGCTTCATGACATCACAAGGTGGAACAGAGCATTTTGAGCTTAGATATTGACAGACTGATAATGTAGGATTACTCAAACATGTGAATGAACCAAAACACAACTCCAGGCATGGAATCTGATGACTCTGTAGAAGCGAAACGCGTTGTTCGCTAAGCCCGATAAAGAAATGAGAGTAAAGTCAAACGGTAAACTTCTTTTTTTCTGGAATTATTCAATATTCCTGTTGTTACCAGCACCTGGAAGCTGTGCATGAAGTTTTGAACTTTTGAAACAACTCCAGACATGTTTTTGAGGAGGTATCAACATTATAACAAGGTTTAACGCTCTAAAGCAGTGGTCTCCAACCTTTAGCTCGGAAGCTACCAGTAGCTCTCAACCCCCTTCCAAGTACCTCACCAAGGGATTTCAGAATCATATGTATTGTGCTGAATAACTAAATTTTTATTTAATTCAATGCCAATTATCATCGTAAATGTATAACTCTGATTATGCCTATCTTTGTGCACTAGTAAACGGATAATAGTTGTGTAAATGTTTTATAGTAGATTTACTCAATTTCTTGCGACCGTTAAAATGAGTAGCTCTTCAGCATTTTCGTTTTGTAAGCATAGATCACCAGAAGAAAAATGGAAAAATGGATGCTCTAAAGAATCAATTTTTGTGTAATATAGGACCTGAAATACAAGACCTATTCTATATTGCGATACATTTACGGTCTTTTCCTCTTAGTGGTGTTGCATCTGTAGAACCTCTGTGTACCCAAACATTTTATGGCATCACTGATTCACCTTCGTACGCCAAGGACATGGAAGAATCCGGAAAGGGCTGTGGCAGATTTTATAATATTAAGCCAAGCTATTCACTGGAATGGGAGTGTGTAGGAGGGAGTGCACATGTGCTGTTATCCACGGAGCTTTGAATTAGAACTGAGGGAGAGGAAAGGGAGGAGCGAGAGGAAGATGTCAAGGTTACCGACTAGGCGCATCATCAAAGTGTTTATTTAAGATGGAATTTTTTTCCGTGGATGTCCTCACGCCGATTAAACACGGAAAATAGGTTAAGGTGGGTGTTAAAATGCATCCAAATGTTCTCAAGCTGAGTTCAAATAACTCGGGTGATGAATTCTGTTTTGAAACGACTTAAAGAAACTGAAGTTGGGATTTCGGTGCTTTGCAAAACAAGTCAAGTGTGCAAATGTGTAGCGATGTCAAAATACAAAAATCTCAAACTCTTACTTGATGCTCAGTACCGATTTCGATAATATGATGGTAATAAAAAACACTTTTTTCAGCATTAACTTGTAGTACTTTTCTTTCTTTACCATGTGCCCTGTGACTTTTTAGTATTGATTCTTGTTCAAATGAGTATCTAGTTTCGATTCTAGTTTTAGCAATACTAGTTTTAGCATTGATTTTAGTGACAACCTTACAAATTTGTCTCACAATTCTTGATTATGTTCAGTAGATATGAGAAAATATCCGATACCTCTGTTTTGTATAGTGACTACAATATTGACCTTTACAATTCAGATAAATTCAAGCCAAAATATGCAAAACTGTCAACATAAAAACATAAAATAGACTAATCAAGGTTCAAATGAAGCTAAAGTAGGACTTAATAAGGAAAATTGTGAATAAATCTACCTTATTTGCATTTAAATAAGGGTGCAGTTATACTTCTTTTTTTGCAATATGGATTATTGCATTAGCCTGTACTGCAATATATCGACTTTTTTCCAATATCTTGTGCAGATTTGTGCAAGGTTCAGTAGCTGCTGCAGAAAGTACACATTGGAAGCAATACAGGAAGTGTGTAGGCTGCAGTTCAAGTGAATCAGAACAATAAAAACCACAGAAAGGCAGTGAAAGAGCTGTCTCAATATCACCTGCTGTTAGGAGAATTGTCTATTTACAACTCTGAACTAAAATTCAATGTTCGTTTTAGCTCGGGTTTAGAAATGAAGGATTTCTTGAGCAGGAATAAATTAAAGAAATCTGGCTTGGGTCAGTCGCCGCCACCTGTTAGCTGCTTTGAAGTGGACGGTTTGATATGCTAATGACGTTAGTGCGTGAGGTTGGCAGCAGGAAATGGACGAGTGTGCTTATGTGGTTAAAGGACACGCCGCTTCACATACACTAGGTCTTTACCTCAGGCATGAACACTTTGATTTGATTTGCCTTTAGCGTGCGAGCATGCTATGTGGACTCAGATTGGACATTCCCAAAGAGACTGCTTTAGAGTTTTAAGATTTTAACCTTTACTTGTCACTTGCAATCGGTTGAGCTGTCACTGATGATGCACCGATCCAGCTTTTTTCAGTTCTGGTACTGAGGCTACGTTTATATGATGACAGTCTGAACAGAAGACGCAAAAGTGGCGTGGCGTCTTTACTTTTTATTCCGCGTTTAAAGAAGAGTTTTTGGGAGGAAATCTGCGTGCATACGGTGACGCAAAAGTGTGTGGAATTTCATTGGGTATGCATGCCAGGCGGCTAGGTGGCGCTGTGATACATTATCGCTATGTCCGTGCACATGCGTAGAATCTTCCTTCTTATCTGCGTCGCGAAAAGCAAAACAAAACATGGCTACTGGTAGCAAAAAAAAACGGACGAAGAAGTTCAACTATGGCTTCAAACCACGTTAGACTACAAAGCAACAAAGGTGCAACAAGGTCCTGCCAAACAAAGTACACTGATATACGGACCGATGTGACGTAAACATGTACGCGACGTCAGCAGATTTGTTTTGCGTCTTGGGCAGTGTAGACGAAAACGCTACGGCGGAGCGTATTCAAGTTTTCCACTTTGGAGGGAGGTTTCAGTATTTTTCAGTTTTTTGCCCCAAAACGCCATCACCGTCTAAACGAAAGGCACTTCCAATAAAATATTTTGTGGTTTTTACCCATAAGCGTTCTCCTGTAAACAGGCCCTGATATCTCTACTGTGACTTTAAGTATCTGCCCATAGAGACGGAAAATGGCACTGATTTTCTTCACTCACTTAACTTATTACAAAAACTATCCAACTTTATTATGCAACTGTTATTTATCCTTCAAATAACTACTGAACAGCTTTGTATGAATATAAGTTCAGACATCGTAGGCCTACATCAACCTGTAAATGCATATATTAAAGGCCCAACCAGGATATCAGATGAACCGATATCATGGAACCGATACACGATCCAGCAGACTTTTCAGAATGGGTATTGGTGCATCCCTGCCTGTCACAATAAAAAATTTTTTAAGTGCGATATATGATGTAAATAAAAACAATAATATTAATAATATTATAATAATATTAATAATAAATAATAATATTCAATAATATAACTAATTCATGCCACTGACATAAGAACCCAAGAGCAGGTAGACTCAGCAGGTAGAGTCTTCGTTCTCCGATCCAAAGGTTGGTGGTCCGAATCTCGTTCTCAACACAAACATCATTAGTAGAGCTGACCCAGCGGTTGGCAGTGCGATTCCAGCTCCCACGGATGCATACTGCCATCGTGCCCTTGGGCAAGACACTTAACCCACCTCGCTCCAGTGCCTGCGTACACTGCTGAGTGAGTGTGTGTGTGTGAATGGATGAGCGGTTCCTTGATGTAAAGTGCTTTGAGCGCCTTGCAGGTAGAAAAAGGGCTTTATAAATGTGACAATTTTACCATTTACTATCTCCAATCTCTTCAATAAAAAAATGCAAAAAAATGGTTGAACTGCAACTGCAAACAGAAGCTAGTGAAGCAATACCTTCTTGGGTTTTTTGTCCCTTTTATACAGAGCAAAATGAAACTACAGGGCTGTTTTTAGGAGATGCCAGTGTTTATGTTTGGGCAGTTGGCAACTACAGGCACTATCGGTGTTTATATTTTCCTTATCATGGGACCAGCCTATGTCCATCTGTCCATTACTTGTAAATCCCTGGCTTGTGCAGGTACTGAAATAGGATTACTTATAATTGCATAGAGCTCTCCCTTCGTCAATAATAATAATAAGCAATATCCTTTCTGTACACCTATCGCTAACCTTATTTGCATCTTGTTATAATCTCTCATTTTTATTAGCCACAGTGAGTCACGCCGTTGCCATGGTGATTTAGCCTGGTTAATGGTCCACTGGTCTTTGTTCAAATGACCACCTGAAGTTAACCTTGAGATTCCCCGGGTAAACTGTCACACTCGTTCACATAACTGCACTGATAATGTCATGCCTTTAAAGCAGCGTCATAAAAAGCTGAATGGGATGTTGACACAAGGGGTGGGCCATTACATCATTACGCACACAACGCTGGCTTTAATGTGTAACCTGATTTAATATCAACCCGCATGATGTAGTTTTACAAAAGGGAATAGTTTTCATTATTTTGTCAGTTCATTAATGTTTTTTTTAAAGGGCCCATTTTACACTGTTTTCTGATTTATGTTCTAATGTTGTTTCCTCATCACAAACAAACCTGGAGTTTTGTTTCATTCACACATGTTTAACACACAAACCCTGCAAATTGAGGCTGTTCCACCTTGTGATGTCATGAGGTGATACAGGAAGTGCTCCACTGTGTTTTTCAACTCCATACAGCTTCACTAGAATTTGAAGTTTGAATGATTTCAGACCTGGAATTGCCAGTCTCGTCTGACCTAATGGTGAAAGGCTTACCTGGCCAGCCAAATGATATCTCTCTGTATTTCCTATACAGCGCGATACCATTTGGACACCCTCCCTCCACTCTCGCTCCTCCGGTTAAAAACGGACTCCGCGATTCTGATTCGTTCAAAGATGGTGACATCAGTGCACCCGCCTTTGCCCGCAACGTCACTCTTAGGCAGCGGAAGTTCCTCCTCAGTTTTGAATCAAGATGGCGCAATCTCTGATTGGTTCACTTAGCTGTCTGTCTAAGCGCAACAGCAGCGGATTTTGGACCAAGCGTTACCAGACTCATCCGCTGGTACAGCGATGAGTCATGGATTCTTCCAGGCAAGTGAAAGGCAGCTGTTAACTTGAAAACTACCATTACGTGACATCACAAGGTGGAACGGAGCATTTTGAGCTTTGAAGATGTAGACGGGCTAATAATGAAGGATTACCCAAACGTGTCAATGAAACAAAACAGAACTATATTTTTGAGGAAATAACAACATGGCTCACAAGAATACATTTTATCTAATATAGGACCTTTTAGATAAGGTTAATTTTGTCTCTTATTTTAACCATCCAACCTTAATCCGTGGTCCAGGTCGTGGGGGTAACAGATCAAACAGATCTGCTGCCAATGTACTATAGTGTACCAGACACTGGAGGGCGAGGTGGGTTAAATGTCTTGCCCAAGGACACAATGGCAGCATTCATCTGTGGCAGCTGGAATTGTACCGCCAACCTGTGGGTCAGTGGACAAACGCTCTACCAACTGAGCTACTACCGCCCCCTATTTTTATATTTTTCATTTTAATTAGAAAAAATAAAATAATATAATAGTAAAAGTTTGTCTTGTCACACAAAGCAAAAGCTAATCAGACCTTCCAGGAATTCGCGATGTTGCGATTTGCAACTTCAACGCAACTTCAGGCAATCCCCGTGAATTCAGGGCGGTGTTGCAATTTTGACCAATCACCGCAACTTTCCCGCAATTTTTACTAATTTTGACCAATCATCGGCGACGTATTGAACGCCGACCAACTTCCTTCTGTGTAGGAGACATAACTGAGATGAGGTGCACGGTGCATTTGTGTGTGTGTATGTGTGTATGAGGCGGTGGTTCACGTGAGTGTGGGTGTGTGCACGTACGGAAGTGTGTGCGTGTAAAAGCGCGCGCTCACCTGTCACACAGAGGAGAGAGTCAGGGTTGGGGTGTAGCCATATTTATTGTTGAACGCAAACCATTCATTCATCTTTCACGTTAATCTGTTCATCCTGCTGGTTTTCATGAGTTCCATTTCATCCTGCTGCGCTGTCATAGCTGTGTGCGCTCTTTTTGTAATAAATGCACAAAACGCATATCTGGATCTCGGCGTATCTGTCACCATAGCCTCCTCTTTGCGCGTCACAAATCTGCGAGCCATAGGACCCAACCTCATATTCTCGGCGGCTAAAAGGTTTGAGTTTGGAAGCCGCAACATTCTGCTTTACTTCCGTGTGACAAAACAAGACTGCGGCTGTGTCCCAGTTCCCAGAGCGCACAGCTCGGAGCGCGGCCTGAAGGGGGCTCAGACTGCAGTCAAGGCGGCGCACACATGCTCAGCCCCGACTGCAGTCCGCGGACCGCTTAACGACTGCGGTCTTCGGACCGCGCGTTAACTGCGCATGGGACAAAAAAGAAGTGGGACAGCAGTCGTCGCGCCGGTGTACTGTCGAAATGTGTGACGCACATGCCCTTCGGGCCACGCTCCAAGCCGCGCGCTCTGGGAATTGAGACACGGCTTCTAATGGCAAAGAAACATGTCTGCGGCCAGCCATTTGCCCACTAAAATAACAGCAAAAGACTGGGCGAAACAGTTCCCCTCCTAGTAGTAGGCTTAATTTATTTTCGATATTGGTAAGGTTGTTTTAGGACCATATCTGTGATCTCTGTGTCCTTGTATTATTCTTTGTCAGTAATAACTCCAGTATTTTAATTACAAAAAGTGAAAATCGCAACTATTTATAACTATAAGTGAAAATGTGTCGCAACTATTTATCGCAACTTTCACTTCCTCCCGCAACAAAATAGCAACAAAAACCTTAAAAGCACCGCAACTTTCATCACAACTTTTTGGAAAAGTTCCCGCAAATTCAGGCATTTTAGCCCGTAACAATCACAAAAAATGCCCGCGAAATCCTGGGGGGTCTGGCTAATGTCTGTAAATTTAATATGGTGGTCAGTAAAAGAAGTGACTGCCCTTTATGGATTTAAAGGGATAGTTCGTTTTTTTTAAAAATGTGAATCTGTATGGCATCCTCTTCAGCAGTGTCGTGCATTGGCGCTGACAGTGTCGTCAGAGGCGAGTTCTGCTCAGGTTCTGTACCTGACGAAAGTAGGTCCGGTAAGTTAGCGGGGACAAGTTAATAAAGCTTGTTTTTCTTCTCAAAACAATATTTGTCCAAAAAGTGATTTATTTGCGTCACAAACAGTTGTCTGCGAAAAATTCAGCAGTGTAATTCACATGGTGCTATTTTCTCTCGAGTCGTATCACTGCGCTTCTGTTATTATTATTATTATTATTATTAGCCTGTTCACTTGTAAACATCGCCACTTACAAGTGAACAGGCTAATAATAATAAGTGCGCAGTGATATGACTAGAGAGAAAATGGCACCAAGCGATTATGACTTCTGACTTTTTCGTAGGTAATTGTTTTGTGTCAGTGCTAATGCACAACACTGCTGAAGGGGATGCCATACAGATTCACATAAAAAAACCCGAACTATCCCTTTAATATTGTGGTCCCATGGCAGATCTCTCCTATGACTTCACAATAATTACTTTCTAAAAAAAGAACAAATCTTCAGCTTCCTGCAGCAAAATGGTATCAAGTAGGTGTCACTGGGATGCCCGTGTTTGTAAAAGCCTCTTATGTGAGCCTGAGCCTGTCTGCTCAGCTGGCACAGAGCTCAGAGAGCAGAATCTGGCACATGCAAAGTCAGTCAAACTGACAATTCTATCTCCAAATTGGCCAGATTAAGCACAGTGTAGTGCTGGTTTGTAGTAAGCATTTTTGTTACATTATTCCGTGCCACAACCACCGATCACTCGTCCTATTCATCTGCAGGTAAGGTGACGACGGTCGCTCAGTTGGTACAGCGTTTGTCCACTGATCAGAAGGTTGGCAGTTCAAAGGTCACTCTTGACATAAACTTCATTTGCACAGAGGTCAGATGCACTGTGATTCCACACTGATTCCCACAGATGAGTGCTGTCGTTGTGTCCTTGGGCAAGACACTTGACTCGAGTGTGTGCGTACACTGGTATGTGAGCGGCTCCTTGATGTAAAGAGCTTTGAGTGCCTTGAAGAAGGAAAAGCGCTGTATAAAAATGTGACCATTGACCACTGACCAAGTTGACAACTGCAGCAGCTGGGGAGGCAGTGACTCAGTGGTCAGAACAGCCGTCTCCCAACATGAAGGACAGATTCCCGCCTATGAAAGTGGTGTGTGTGAGTGTGAGTGAATGGTGGTGGTCAGTGTGCAGCTAGCCTATACAACACATTTGGACCAGTTATGTCTTATTTTATTTTTCTTTTAATGAAAGAAATGCTGTTTTCAGTCTCTGCACTGGTTTTGTTGATATTGGATATTGGCAGATACTTGAAACTACAGTATCGAGATCTGTTATGGAAATGAAAAAGCTGGATCTCTGCATCTTTACCACACAGTATGAAGACAGTGAATAATTACTATAGTGTAGCACTTTGAGAGGTTGTAAAGCATATTACATGTACGAGATTATTATTCTTATTGTGATAATTAAAAGTCCTACAATGTCTTCACTGTAATGCTTCTTAGAGTGATTGATTGTTCATGGAAAGATTGGCAATAACTAAATAATTCTTCTACTCTGCCTTTCTTACAATCGGTTAACAGCTCGAACTAAATCTGGGCAATATGACAAATGAATGCATCACATTTTTCCCTCAACTGAGCAATTATTTCATTCCATTTAATTTAGGCTTTCAATGTTAAATTTCTGATCACAAGCAAGACGGACAAAAACGACAACAAAAGTCCAATTTCTTGTCACAAACTTTTCTCGAACTCTTCTCCAAACCCCAGTGTCATGTTTTTCCGGACAGAGGATTGGCTGTGGCCCTCTGCATTAGAAACACTCATGCAAATCATTGACCATTAGACAAAACGGAATCTCAGTCTGGATTAGAATTTGAAGAATTGCACAGCCCTAATCCGACTCTTCCTCACTCTTTCTATCTGCAGGACTCAAACCAACATATTTGTGAACAATTTCTCCACAAAAACAATGTAAAAAATCTCTTTCTCTCTTCCTCTCTTCCTTTCTTTCTTTCTCACTCTACCTCTCCATCTCTCTGTCACTCTCTGTCTCTCCCTGTCTTTTTCCTCTCTATCTCTCTACCTCTCTCTCTTTATTGCTCCCTGTCTTTCTCTATCTCTTTATCTCTCTCTCTTCTTCTCTCTCTCTCTCTCTCTCTCCCTCTCTCTCTCCATCTCTCCCTCCCTCTCCCTATACCTCTCTCCATCTCTCTATGCCTCTCTCCATCTCTCTCGCTCTCTATCCCTCTGTCTCTCTCTTTCCCTGTCTCTATTTCTCCGTTTTTTTCTCTATCTCTCTCCTTCTCTATTGCTCCCTGTCTTTCTCTCCATCGCTTTATCTCTCTCTCCCTCCCTTTACCTCTCTCCATCTCTCTCTCTGTCATCTTTCTTTCTCTCTACTTCTATCTCTCTATCCTTCTCTCTCTATCTCTCCTTATCTCTCTTTCTCTCACTCTCTCCCCTTAAACCTCTCTCTATCCCTTTTGCTCGCTCTCTATCTCCCTGTCTCTCCCTATACCTTTCTCTCTCTCTATCCCTGTCTGTTTCTCCATCTTTTTCTCTCTCTCTTCCCCTCTCTTTAGCTTCCTGTCTTTCTCTTATCTCTTTCTATACCGCTCTGTCTCTCTCTCTGTCTCTCTCTCTCTCTCTCTCTCCCCCTCCATCTCCATCCCTCTTGCTACCTCTGTCGTTCTTTCCCTCGCTCTCGCTGTGCCTTTGTCCATGTAGCAGCCCGGCCCATCCTTCTGTCGTCGTTCGCGTCTTCCACACCTCCCACGGCTCTCCCTCTCTTCTCTCAGTTCTGACGAAGTGCTCCCTCACGACCTCTCTCCGTCCGCTCAGCCAATCAGACGGCAGAACTCATCCCGTCATCCCGGGCCTCGTCACTGCTCCTCCGAAACTTCCACCCTTTTGTTGCAAACGTTACCTTATCTCCGCTTTTTCTATATTATGGATTTTCGTGAGCCACATTCTGATGTTACCTCCTGAAAAACATTCCTGGAGTCTCAGAATGCTCTGCTCCACCTTGTGATGTCATTAAGCTGTAGTTTTCAAGTTGACAGCTCCCTTTCCACGGCTGAAGTTATCCAAGTGGTTGTATTGAAGGTGTATGGAGTTTAAAAACACAATGGAGCCCTTCCTGTATTTGAAAACATCAGAAGGCACTGGTGAAGGTAAAGTACATTCAGAACTTGATTAACATTATTGATTAAGATTATAGTTCAAGGTTTATTATGATCGAAGCACAAGTTGAACAGCCCTCTTTCACAGACATGTTTAAAGGTCCCATGGCATGAAATTTTCACTTTCTGAGGTTTTTGAAATTTAATGTGAGCTCCCCTACCCTGTTTAGGGCCCCCCCATGGCTAAAAGTTGCGAAATGTCTAATCTGAGCATTTGCTGTCCTTTTCTGCGTTAGAAAAAAATCAGAGCTCAACGGGCGATTCTGAACAAGGAAACTTATTGACGTCAGCTTGAAAAAAGAAATGCAAATGCAGTTCCACCCCCGTCTGTCTCTACTCGGCGTCTCTGTAAATCACGCCCAGAGAGTTTGGACTGCGGAGGAGCTACACAATGCGAAATGCGTTTTTTTATTTGCCTGGAGGAACTTGCGAGTGTTTCTAGGCTCGGAAGTCCTTTATCTGAGCCTGTGGATATCTGAAAGAGCAGTGGTTTAATTTTATTTTCTGTGGAAATGTGTTTATTTTTCAATGGAACGCTTCTCATCTCTCCCTCCGCGCAAAAACGCGGAAATGGGTCAGAGCGCACAGCTGAAAAGGAAAGAGCGGAGAGTTTGGCCACGCCCCCACTCGCTACTATAGGCCATCTCTGTCCTCATTTGGTCCTGGTTTAGTCCTGGTTTAGTCCTGTTTCAGTCCTGGTTCAGTCTTGGTTAAGTCCTGGTTTAATACTAGTTTAGTCCTGGTTTAGTCCTGGTTCAGTCCTGGTTCAGTTCTGGTTTAGTACTAGTTCAGTCTTTGTTCAGTCCTGGTTTAGTCCTGATTCAGTCCTGGTTTAATCCTGGTTTAGCTGGAAGAAGTGTGTGTGGAAAGGGAATTCTGGCCCTTCCTGCTCAGTCTGCTGCTTTTTGGTCTTGGCCATGGAAATCTTTGAATCATTGGTTGAATCGTGGTTTGAATCGTTGTTGTTGTCGTTATTTAAATTATTCAATTAAATGAAGTGTCCCGATATACTGCCATGTTTCAGGAGAGGAAGTATCTGGTCAGTAATGGTGGCAGCTTGATCCCATTTACTGCCAATGCACACTGAAGTTTGGTGGAAACGGAGAAGTTTGTATTCGTTTTGGCCTTTCGTCCACACGGCGCCAGCATTTGGGGGGGGGCGAAAACTATTTTTTGAAACCAGGTTCCAGAGTGGAGAAATCTGAGAACGCCGAGGTCGCGTTGTCGTGTGGATGAGCAAAACGCAGCTTCTGGAAACGTTGCAAGGCTTGTTTGCAGAAGAGAAAGGAGTTTATGCGCATGCACTCTTTGTAGTATTGCGTTTCCGGTGGCTTTGGCTGTTTCCTGTTTACAGCACCACATATTGGTGTGGCATATGTATTACAGTGGTCCCTCGTTTATCGCGGGGGTTAAGTTCCAGAAATAACCCGTAATGAGTGAAATCCGTGAAGTAGGACAACTTTATATTTTACAATTATTATACATGTTTTAAGGCTTTAAACGCCTTAAAACACTGGAATTAACATTTCCTCACATTTCTCTCTCGTTTAAACACTCAAAACTTTCGTAGATTTTCAACTAAATGTATTAATAGTGAAGCGTAGGGGCGCCGCGAGGAGCGCGGAGACATGAGTCACTGGATCCGCTGGAAGCACTGCGCTCATCCAAAGGCACTCCCGGGATGCGACGCGCACCAACCCCTTGGAGAAGTGCGCGACACGTGTACCCGCTCATCGTGGTCAAATCCGTGACAGAGCAGCACGACCGGCGCGAGGCCGGGGCTGCGAGCACGAGATCGAACTGCGGCGCCCAGACCATGCCTCCCCCTCAGGACCGCGTCCTCGCAGCCCCAGCCACAAACCGAACACGCACAAACGAACGCAAGAGCCGCACGACACCAGCAAAGCGCCGCACGGAGTGATTTAATCCTGGTTTAGACCTGGTCTAGTCCCGGTTTAGTCCAGGTCTAGACCTGGTCCAGTCCTGGTTTAGTCCAGGACCAGTCCAGGTTTAGACATGGTTTAGACCTGGTCTAGACCTGGTTTAGTTCTGGTCTAGACCTAGTTTAGTCCACATTTAGTTCTGGTCTAGTCCCAGTCCCCCTGCGTCCCATCTATCAATCGGCAAAGGTCTACAGTCTCTTAGCCAATCAGGACGCAGAACACAATGTCACACTATATATATATAAAAAAAAGATACACTATTAAAAAAACTATTTAAAAAAATCTGAGAAACAGCAAACGGTGAACCGCGATAGAGCGAGGGACCACTGTACATCGTTTTCACTCAGCGCTCCGTTTTCGTCTGGACACAAATATTTACTGATCCGACGTGTGTGGACGCACATTTTTTTCAACTCGCATAAAAAAAAAAATCCAGGAGCATTGTCGTGTGGACGTAGCCTAAAGGCATGACACCTCACCTACCTGTCAATGGCTCCTCTGTAGGGCTGCAACTAAAGATTATTTTAGTAGTCGATTAATCTATAAATCCAGTGACGATTAGTCACGATTAGTCACGAAAAAAAATATTACTGGGATAATGGACACGACACTAACGTTGGTATTTAGTGAGCGCAGTTACGCGTGTGTGCTTTAAGCATTCCGTTTCAAAGCGGAATATTGTCAGTATCCAGTTTAAAAAAAGTTGAAGTATTCTGTGAAACAGCGTCCTGTACTGCCAAAACACGACTAGACTACATTCGAAATGAAAAAGATTGTCCATGACTCATGAGCAAATTGCGTATGGCCACCATTCCGTTTAGCACTAGTGCGAATATTGGAATATTCCTCACATGCAGATACAGTGACTGGCGCGAGCTAGCTGCTCGTCACAACACTCCCGCACTTTTCCGTAACTTCCTAACTTTTTGCCTTTAAACCGCCCCACTTTTGTAAATATTTTTGTCAACACTGTTCGTTAAGCTTGGGCTGCACTCGACGCTGCATTTTTTCCGCACTTTTGGTGGATTATTTACCTGTCTCGGCTTAAGATGTGTAAGGGACCCCGTCCTCCGCTCGTCTACACAAAGGATCAGCTGATGGCGCTGCGCAGCGCTGTTGTGTTCTTCCGAGACAGGCAGGTTATCCCTGATGAGATCCTGCGGACGACACGCCGTGGACGCCGCGCGGGACGTAAACTTCGGGAAAAGAAGAGACGCTGCAGGCCGGTCCTCCCCTTCGTCGTAACGGGGAATGTGCGTGCCCTCGCCAACAAGATGGACGAGCTTGCGGCGCTCGTTAGATTTCAGAGGGAGTACAGGGACGCTAGCGTCATTGTTTTTACGGAGACATGGCTAACACCGCAAATCACGGAGAGCGGGAAGAAGAAGGGAGGAGGACTAGCGCTGTTTCTGAACGAGAAATGGTGTAAACCTGGACACTGTACAGTGAAGGAGCAGATGTGTAACAAAGACATTGAACTGTTTGCTGTCGGGCCTGCGGATTCTTGACACAGACGAGTATTAAGTTCCAAATTAAAATGATACTTAAATAATACGACTAGTCGACAATGAAATTTCATGTCGACAAAATTTTATTGTTGACGTTGTCGACTAATCGTTGCAGCCTTACTCCTCTGTTGATGTTAACGCCTTTGAGAGTACCCAATAAACACAGAGCACCAGTACCAGACCTCCTTTGTTCCTTCCCTACATTATGCCATATGGAAAGAGTGGGGATTATTCCAGTTTAGTGACAGTTGAGCTTGAGTGTATAAAACCATCATAAACAAAAGAGCTGCTCATCTAAGCAGAAATAAACACAGGGAGGACATACTGTACAGATGGAGTGAACAACAGGCCCATTGTCAGGCAGTGCGTTGTGATTGTCCAGTGTAATTGGTGCTATTGGAGCCACTTGTACATGGAAGACCTCCCACCAGCGCTTCTGCCACTGCTGCTGTGCTTATCCATTATCATCTCTTCTGTACATAATGGCTCTTATAACAAACTCCTCATGGTCATGGGCTGATTGAAATATTCACTTTTTGTTTGTATATACTACAAAAACTGCTGTGTGTTAGGATTTGAGATGGGAATGGTGCGATACGATATCCGTTGTGACCGATAACTGCTCTGAAACTCTGAAATATCTATGACCATGCCCACAAACTGATGTAAAATTCACAAATTAACTTGAATTTTTGTAAAAATAATGACAATATTGAACAATTCTGATTAGGGATGTCAACAATTAATCGATTAACGGTTAATTGTCGATTAAGACGTTGGTCGATCAAAATGCATTAATTGTAATTAACCGCTAACCGCGGACACGCGGACATGCGCACCCGCGTGGTCATGAAACAAGGCAACCGCGCTGCGCCAAGATCGACTCACAGCCGACCGCAGGCGCCAACGGCACTGCTCAGCAGCCCCGGTGTAAGCGCGAGGCGAGATCTAACCCGGAATGCGTGCCGCTGCTGGTTTCGCCGCGGCCCGTGGCCCGAGCCCCGCGCCCCGAACCCCGCGCGGCTGGCCTGCGGCTCGGAGCGCGGGGCGCGGCGAAACCAGCACGCGCCCCAGTGGTTTAATCCTGGTCTAGTCCAGGTCTAGACCCGGTCGAGTCCCGGTCCAGTCCAGGTCCAGACCTGGTTCAGACCTGGTCCAGTCCACGTTCAGTCCTGGTCTAGTCTCTTAGCCAATCAGGACAGAACACAATGTTACACTATAAAAAAAAAAAATTGGATAGAGCGAGGGATTACTGTATTTTGTTATTCAGCATCAATACATTTGTCTGCTTTTTACTAAGGAATAATTAATTGAGGAATATACAATATAATAATACTATGATATATTTATGACTCAGTGTTATGTTACTATAGCTTATATTCTTAAAGACCCTATTGAAACACTAAAATTCAGGTGAAAAACGCCGCTTATCAGTTAATCGTTAATCGACCGATAAGGTCAATCAACTATCAGTTAATGAATTAACCGATAATTTGCATCCCTAATTCTGATATAGAGAAATCCATATCGATATTGGCTGATACTGATACCAGAACAGATATATCACCCATCCTTAACTATGTTTTACCACTTTTAAAGAAGTATTACTCAAATACTTTACCAAATACTATGGCTAATATCACCATTACTGCAGCAACTACTTCATAAACAACACTTTTACTGACTTATACTGACTACTCTAAAGTTGTTAATGAAGCTTGGTATATTGAGGCTTGAATTACATCTACTATTATTGCAAATTCAAAATAATGACTCAGAATGTGGATTCAATCACAACCATGTACTTGAGTTTGTCAGTATAAGAATCTATGACAATGCCCAACTTCATTTTTTGTACAAAATAATAGTTGCTTATTTGCGCAAACATAACTCTTCAATATCCATAAGAGACTGAGAGAAAGAGAGGATATCAATATATGATTCCCTCAATATTGCCACAGATGGATTGACAGGGCTGGACTAGGACAAAAAAACAGCCCTGGCATTTTTGGTTTAGACCGGCCATTCATAATTAGCGGAGCACAATGGACTAATTTATGTTTGTGTTCCCCGAAGTATTTTACTATTGTTACATCTTGGCCGAGGGGAAACCAGGGCACAACATTTAAAGGAAAAATCCCAGCTCCCAGTACAGTACCTACACATTCAATGGTTTATTTAAAATGCATCTTGGACACAAAAAAAACCTTTCTCATCCAATCCACACGATTCACGTAGGTCACCCGTTTTGGCTTCAAAACTGTGAATTTTGTCGAAAGGTGAGCGATTTTCATGCCTGTCCATCACCTAAAAGTCCCAGTATTATCTAGGGGTGTGCAAAATAATCGTCATGACAATGCATCGCGATACTAACTTTCACAATATACTGCATCGATTCTTGATGCCAAAAATTGATTATTATTAATTAATAATTTAATATTTAATAATTTAATATTAATACATTAATTATTATTTTATTTTATTTTTTTATAAATCCTATGCACTTTTTCTTTGTGAAAGGGTATTGTTTGTTATGATGGTAGCTACCTCCAAAATGGCAAATGTTTGAACATCATTTTCAACATCAAAAATCCTATGCACTTTTTTTGTTATTGGATTGGTTTATTTGTTTTTGTTATTCAATAAATTCAGTTATGAATTGAGTTGCTCAGAGTTATGTATCAATTGAAGACACTACCCAGATACACAGCCACTGATATTTAAGTTATCCTCTTTTTTTTGGTACATTTTCACTGTAGTATGTCGAATATATTGCAATGCATCGCAGTAATTCAAGTATCGTGATGCATCGTGATAGTATCGCATCGTGGCATATGAATCGTGATTCGAATTGAATTGTGACTTCTTTGCCAATACCACCCCTAGTATTATACTAACATTTACTACCTGCTTACCTGCTGTGCCTGTGAGACACTTTCCTGGTCACTCTGTCACTCGGGTTCCCTCGGGTTCCCTCGGGTTCCCTCGGGTTCCCTCGGGTTCCCTCGGGTTCCCTCGGGTTCCCTCGGGTTCCCTGTCCACAGTCTCTGGCTGCTCCTCTCCCTGTCCACCTTCAGCCTGCAGAGGACGTGGAGGCTCCAGCAGCTCCTCCAGCAGCATTGTCTGTTATTTTAGAACATTTTGCAGCTTCTATAGTGAGATTTTTAAATCTTTTAGCCCGCAACTTCTCCACACACCCTTTCTGCTGCTTCTCCATGTTTCCACGCTCAACACTGAAACTGGCAGGGATCAGTGCAGAGAAAGGGGTGGGACCGCTCTCGTAAGCTTCTATATCCTGAGTGGTTTAGTCCACTGTCTATATTGAAGATAGACCAGTGGGATGCCTCCTCTAAATTGTGGGCCGGTCTCTAAGTAAAAAAACAAACAAAAAAACAAAAAACGGCATCGGCCCCTGGGACTGTCTGACCACCGGGAAAATGCCCGGTATGCCCGATTACCAGCCCAGGCCTGTGGATAGACCTGTCACGATAAATGGTTATTTGGCCCTTTTCAGCTCAAATCTTTGAATTTTACTAGAAAGAAGAAGAAAACTACTGCGAAGAAAATCATAGAAAACAGCTGCCTTTTCAGTTCAGTTGAGATTGGTAGTTCCAGCGCTGAAATCATTGAGTTTAAAACACAGCGTAGCACTTCCTGTGTAGCCCCATGACATCACATTGTGGAACAGAGTCTTTTCTATTTGTTAAAAGAACTACTCGCCCTAAATATGCAGGGTTTGTGTGTTAAAATGTGTGAATGAAACAAAACACAACTCCACGTTTTTGAAGAAACAACCTAACAGAGATCTGAAAATAGAGAAATATGGCCCTTCAGGATGTACTAGTGTTTAAACTTTACATTTCTTCTTTGCTCATTTTTCAGGGTGTCCTCTCACGGCCTCTCCTCCCCTCCGCCATGACACTGCACTAAACACGAGCGAATCCAAGAATTGTAAATCTTCTCCGGACACATGTACAGGAGCCGGGCCCAAAATTCCCACATACCGTCTCTCCATCTGTTTCCAAGTAGACCGCTCTCCCCTCCCCTCCATCTCCGAGGAGTAAAGAATAGCGCTGCAGCCGGCCGCCATGACAGATTGAAGATTATTATGATTTGATGTTGAAATTAGCGCTGTCTCTCCTAAGGTTGCTAACAGTTATGTTCGTAATCATTGTGGAATTTGACTGAGATTCCAGAGTAAAAACATTGGCTAATTTTACCTTAAATGGACTTTGCTTCTTCAGGTAGTACTACGTGTAGTACTATGTAGGGTTGGGAAAAATTACCCTGATACCCATATATGGCTGTGACTTAATTAATTGAAATAATTGCGATTAGTTGACTATTCAAATAAGTGGTCTACAAATTTTTGGACTTGATCTGCTTCCAAGATAAAAGTGGCTAAATCTCATTTACAGTGGTACCTCACCTTATGAAATTAATTCGTTCCAGAAGTGGTTTCGTAACGTGAATTGAGTAGCTATTTTAAATGGAAAAGGCCTGATCCGTTCCAAGTTTTTTTTTTATAGTGTAACATTGTGTTCTGCTTCCTGATTGGCTAAGAGACTGTAGAGCCATGAATAAACGTGGAATAAACCAGGACCGGACCAGGTCCAGACCCGGACTAAACCAGGACCGGACCAGGTCCAGACCCGGACCAAACCGGGACCAGACCAGGATTAAATCACCCCGTGCGGCTTTCCGCTGGCCTCGCGTGGCTCCTGCGCTCGCCCGCGCGTGCTCGGCCCCAAGGGAGAGGCACGGCCCGGGCGCTGCAGCTCCATCCCGCGCCCTTGCGCTGTGTCAACGTCGCTTTTTGATCCTTCGATGTCGACTCTTCCCATCATTGTGAAGCAGAATTCACGTTGGATTGTTCACTCACTAAGGCAGTGCTTCTCAATTATTTTCTGTGACGCCCCCCCTAGGAAGAAGAAAAAATTTCACGCCCCACTTCCTGCGCGCGACTATAAATAGTATTATTTGTCTAGAAAATTGTTATGAGAACACCATTGTATCCTTTTATTAACATTATAAACAAAAAAAGAAAGAAACTTACAACAAAGACTGCACTGAGGACTCAAATATTAATGTGTTTTTAATGCAGCTTTGCGCACATTTGTTTACGTTTTACAGAAATGAAACTTAAAACCACCTCATTTGCATAAGCTAAAAGCACTGAAAAAAAAAACGCTCTCTCCTTGTGCCGCTGATGCGTCAGCTTCTGTCGGACTAAAGGACACGACTCAGTGGAATATACGTGTTTTTTCTGTGACAGAGGATGTTCTGTTAATGGTGAGACTGTGCGTAAATCGCATGTGAGAACGCCACTGCCAACTACTGTTGTTGATGTGCAATTACACTTAGTTCTAGTACAGTACAGCAAAAAAACATGTTTCCCAGGATCATACCCCCCTGGCATCACGCCACGCCCCCCCAGGGGGGCCCGCCCCACTATTTGAGAAGCACTGCACAAAGGGAACGTGAGCGGGGTTTAGACCGTCGTGAGACAGGTTAGTTTTACCCTACTGATGATGTGTTGTTGTGTCTTCGCTCCCCTCGCGCGTTCGGCGCTATATTGAGCCGTGCCCCCCCCACGCTTCACTATCAACACATTCCGTTGAAAATCTATGAAAGTTCGAGTGTTCAAGCGAGAGAGAAATGCGAGAAAAGCCCAACTCCAGTCTGAGAAAAGCGTAGAATGTGTGTGGTGAGGCATTTACAGCCCTAAAACATGTAGAACAATTGCAAAATACAAAGTTGTCCTACCTCGCGGACCTCTCCCACCGCGGGCCACCTCTGGAACCTAACCCCGTGTGTGTTGATAAAGTGTATTTACGTTTCGGGGCGTGCATCTGAGCATGCATCGGAGTGAGCATTAATTGAATTTTTGAGATTTCGCGTTTCGTAACTTGAATTTTCTTTCATATCTAGAGATCTAGAAATTTAAAGTGAAGGCGTTTCGTAACTTGGATTTTTCGTTCATAGAGTCTTTCGGAAGGTGAGGTACCACTGTATATTGATAAGATGAACTGAAAATCAATTGATAACTGTACTGGTTAGCTAATGTATTCAAGATATTTAATTATATTATTTTACATCAAAATCACATCTGTTTATACAATAAGTTTAGGCATTTTTGCTTAAAAATAATATTTGTATGTGGAAACTATTTAACTTGCACTTCTTTATCAAGAAATAAACAAGAAATATCTTAAGACATCAGGTGCACACAATTTCAGGTATCTCTCTTATATGAAATCAAAAACTATTTTATGTCAAAACTCTAGACATATTAAAATGAATGTATGTGAATGTGCAGACAGGCTTTCAGATAGAACTGGTTGCTTGTAGACACACTGTACATTCTGATAAACTACAGTTTTTTTCCAAAATTTTTGCCTAAATTTCCTATTTTGACCCAATACTATATCTTGGAAACTATAGCCAAGCAGCACTTCTGACTAGGGATGTCAACAATTAATCGATTAACGGTTAATTGTCGATTAAGACGTTGGTCGATCAAAATGCATTAATTGTAATTAACCGCTAACCGCGGACACGCGGACATGCGCACCCACGTGGTCATGAAACAAGGCAACCGGGCTGCGCCAAGATCGACTCACAGCCGACCGCAGGCGCCAACGGCACTGCTTAGCAGCCCTGGGTGTACGCGCGAGGCGAGATCTAACCCGGAATGCGTGCCGCTGTTGCTGGTTTCGCCGCAGCCCGCGCCCCGAGCCCCGAGCCCCGCGCGGCTGGCCTGCGGCTCGGAGCGCGGGGCGCGGCGAAACCAGCACGCGCCCCAGTGGTTTAATCCTGGTCTAGTCCAGGTCTAGACCCAGTCCAGTCCAGGTCCAGACCTGGTTCAGACCTGGTCCAGTCCACGTTCAGTCCTGGTCTAGTCTCTTAGCCAATCAGGACAGAACACAATGTTACTCTATAAAAGGGATTACTGTATTTTGTTATTCAGCATCAATACATTTGTCTGCTTTTTACTAAGGAATAATTAATTGAGGAATATACAATATAATAATACTATGATATATTTTTGACTCAGTGTTATGTTACTATAGCTTATATTCTTAAAGACCCTATTGAAACACTCAAATTCAGGTGAAAAACGCCGCTTATCAGTTAATCGTTAGTTGATTGACCTTATCGGTCGATTATCAGTTAATGAATTAACCGATAATTTGCATCCCTACTTCTGACTTACTTTTTCTTTATTAGTGACCTAAACCAAGAACAATTTCACAACTTTTGTTCCGGAAGCATTTTGCTTGTAGGCCAGTGTAATCGTAATTGTATTTTGATGGTGTTTTATTGAGGATCTTTATTGTACTCAACCCCTATTGGTGCTTGCATTACTACTGCTGCTATTTTCACTACTCCTGCTGCTTTCCAAACAAAAATACACATCATAAAGCTTGAACCAAACAGTTGATTGATCTACTTGTCCCAGATAAAACAACTACTTCTTACTACATCTGTGTACTAATACTACTGCATACTACTGCATACCACTTGTGATTTTTCTGAAACAAAACATTTATGGTCACTACGAGGAGAGTACATTGAAATGTCGATATATCGTGGTACTAAATTTGGAGATGCCGTATCGTTATCATGGGATGCTGTATCGATATAGCGTCAAGAGTTGGGTTTTTTTGCGTTATCTTTCAGCAATCTTTAGTAATCTCTTGTGACTGTGCTTTAATTTTGTTGCTTGTTTACTGTTTTGATGATTAAAATAGATGCATATTAGCTTTGCACAAATTGTGGTTTAACAGAAATATCATGTGTAATATAGTGATTATCAGATGTATGGCCATATTGTGATAATACGGCGGGTATATGTGACGTTTTAGTTATTGTGTTTATTGTCTTGTTTATCAGATGTTTTATGTTTACTGTGGGCCTAGGGGGCGCTGCAATTTCAAATCCTGTGTATGCAACCTGTACATATGGTTTTTGACACTAAAGCTGACTTTGAAATTTGAACTTTGATATCGTATCGTGAGCCAAGTATCGTGTGGGGCCCTGTGATTCCCAGCCCTAGGCAGTACGCTCATGTTTGATCAAATGTTTTTAATCTAGTGTACTGTATTTATTAAAGATGCGTTGTCAGACTAAAGGCGGAGTTGTTGATAATAATAAAGCCTAAAGTGATTGCGGGGCTATTACCCAACATGCAACAGTCACTCAGGGCTACTCGGCGCTCTGACACTGACTAATCTCCACACGGCAGGGACACACCACGGGATGTCATTAGAGACTACTCCACTTTGCGCAATCGCTGAATGGAGAATGGTGTTTTGAAACCCAAACGCTAAATGTTTGTTGCTTTATTTTAATCTGAGTAATGAAATTGTCGAGAGATGTAAACAAGTATAATTACAGACCCCACTTAATCTGGGAGTGAAATAAACCCTCCAGGTTTTGGCTTAGTTTATAATAAATAATTTGTGTGCTTCAATTCAACACACGAATTGAACCTCTTCAGTTTTGATTAAGTTTATATTTTTGCTGTCTATTTAGCGGTGCTTTTTGGATCTACAGCTTCTCACGAAATGTTACTTGGCCCCATTTCACCACTTTTGTCTAATCCAAAATGTAAACAGGGAAAAAACTGGAAATGGCACGACAAATGGAACTGGAAACTAAATAGCACCACAAATCCATGATAAAAACTAACTATAAAGCATTTATATAATACAGATAAAAAGCAATTGTAGTGTTTTGTTTTTTCTTCTTTCCCCACAACTAACTTTTTGTTTGGGCGTCCGTCATATGGTGTTGTTCTGCCTGGAATGGACATTAAACAGCTCTACCTTGAATTTATTCAATTACACTGGTCTACAAATTTTTGGACTCGATCTGCTTCTGAGATAAAAGTGGCTAAATCTCATTTATATTGATAAGATGAACTGAAAATCAATTGATAACTGTGCTGGTTAGCCAATGTATTCAAGATATGTAATGATATAATAATACATACCTTTATATATTGATATATGTTAAAACTCTAAAACTAGACGTATTAAAATGAATGTACAGTCATACCTCACCTTACGAAAGACCCAACTAACGAATAATCCAAGTTACGAAACGCCTTTACCTAAAATTTTCAAGAAAATTCAAGTTGCGAAACGCGAAATTCAAATAATGCGCCCTCGGATGCGCGCTCGGCTTCGCAGCCGCCCGAATCCCCCATTGCGACTCTACTTACGAAAAGAATCACGTTACGAGACCACTTCTGGAACAAATTAATTTCGTAAGGTGAGGTATGACTGTATTGGAATGTGCAGACAGGCTTTCAGATAGAACTGGTTGCTTGTAGACACACTGTACCTTCTGATAAACTACCGTTTTTGCCTTATTTTGCATAAATTTCCTATTTTGACCCAATACTATATCTTAGAAACTATAGCCAATCAGCACTTCTGACTTAAACCAAGAAAAATTTCACTACTTTTGTTCCAGAAGCATTTTGCTTGTAGACCAGTGTTACAGGTGGTTTTATAGCTCAAAAATACTCAAAAAACAGGCATTCTGACTGTGAGCGGAGTCGCCTCTCCACAGATCTGACCTGTAACTTGGTCTGGTTTGGTCTCCATGACGATAGGAAGGTTTAATGCCATACTGTGAAACATTCCAGACAAAGCAATAACATCTCCACGGAGAAAAGGATTTGACGAACCCTCCACCAGAAAAGTTGCACAGTGCACCACATTTTAAGACCGGTACAGCGCCTTTTAAACCACAAATGTATAATTAGTAAAGTCGATTTCTCTCGTGAGTGTGACCTTAACAGCAGAAGTTTGATCCTGTGATTATGAACCACCCTCGTGCTTTGATAGTGGCACATCTGGAGGCGGCGCACAGGAGCAGTTTTTCGCAGGGTTATACAGGACACAGCGCACACACACTCATAAATACAGTGGAAAAGATGGTGGATTTTTAAAGCCTTTTGACGGAAACTCTCAAGGACATTCAGATTTCACCTCCTCTGTGCTGTGTTTTAGAGGCCATCTGTATTCAAGTAACATCCGGCTTTTCTGTTCTGTTCCTACACAGACACTGCTTTTAAGGAATAACACGGATGGTTGAATAAAACATATTGACAAAACTTGTAATAGAGCAGTTTTTGTTGTGTATTTTGTGTGTACGACGAGGCCAGGACAGTAGTTGACACAGTAATTGTTATTTTATCTTTAAAGGGGCACTATGTAACTTTGCTAGTCTTTTCTGGTTATTGCTTTGCTTGGGTTGTTACACAGTATGGCATTACAGTGGTCCCTCGTTTATCGCCGTGGTTACGTTCTAATAGGCGTAATCCGCAAAGTCGTCAGTTTTATATTTTACAATTATCTCCATGTTTTAAGGCTGTAAACGCCTCACCACACACATCATACACTTTTCTCAGACTGGAATTAACATTTTCTCACATTTCTCTCTCGTTTAAACACTCAAACTTTTGTAGATTTTCAACAAAAAAAAGCACAGTATTATAGAATGAAACCAAAGATCCAAACCTATTTTCAGGCCCTAAACATATTTGTTTAAGATATCAAAACATAAATGCTTTCCTATATAAAAAAATAATATGATTGCTTTTAGAAATAACAAATTAAACCTACGAGCATGGACACATAAGAAATTATTAATGGTGACTCGCGCGTGTATTTCACAGTTCCTCTGACTGAGCCTCTTCGTCCTGTCTTTTGTCCTTTGTACCGTCACGGGTTTTGTCGGGGAGAAAACTTGCAAACATACAGCACTTCAGAGTCACACTGCGAGCGATCGAACATTTATCGAACATCCTGTGCTGTACAGGAGACACGGCATGGAGGAGAATGACTGACTAATCGGCAAACGTCTACAGTCCCTCAGCCAATTAGCACACAGAACACATTAGCCGTTTCCCAATTCAGCGAGGGCACGGTTTGGAGCGTGCTTGGAGGGGGATGTGCTTCATATCCGGTGCAACAACTGCTGTTACATTTCTTTTTTGTCCCATGCACAGTTAACACGCGCTCCGAACAGCGCAGTAGTTTCCATGGAAATCGGGGCGTGGACCAAGCGTGCAAACATGCACACTTCGCACACTTAAAAGCCCCAGCATGCACAGCGCGGCAGGATATATGACTACAATGATGGACTCGCCAGCAACATGTGACAGTTGCGACTTCACTATAAAATGTGTGTACTGGCTCACCTCACCTACAACTATGCTACATGAAACTCTTCATAAACTACGCTAAACATGTGTGACGGTAGGGCCTAAAAAAAATAAATGTTGGTTTCCGATTTGTTGACAGTTCTAGACATGGGTAGGTAGGGAATTTATTTTATTTTTATTTTTTATTTTTTTTCCTGTGGGAATATGGACATTTTGAAATTTTATTTTATTTCCTTCCGCAGCAGTACTATTTCAGTAAAGACTATAATTGAAATTGGCATAATTTCCCAAAGCTACATGTACATGTAGAATATATCTTACAATGTTACAAAAATACATGCTGATTTTGTATTGTTTTTTCTGTTCTTCTTTCAAATGGCAGTCATTAAATTTAGAAGCAGTAAACAATTTTGAATACTACATTTATTTAACACGGTGTTGACGTTCGTCAACTAAAAACTGGCACTGCATAATCTTAACAATTCACCGTGACCACGCATATGTCCAGCGATGCCGTCGCCATTGTTTTTATGGGTACAGACAGAGAATTTTACAGATCACAGAAAAACAGAAGCACATTACAGGGGGGTCCTCGGGTTACAATGTTGATTAGGGTGACCATATTGTATTTCACTGAAAAGAGGACACACTTCCAGCTCGCGTGCAAATTTTTTTTTTTTTTTTAAGAGTTTTTTCCCCCATTTTTAGGGGTTTTATGTGGGTCGGGGGCTTACTGTGCTTCTGAATTCCCCAGAAAAGAACACTTTACCTGGATATACTGAAAAATAGCCCAAAACACTCACAAACAGTTGCTTTATAAATAATATATTTATTAATATAAGCAATCTTAAGGCTTACACTTACACCTTAGTTAAGAAAAAACAAAAATAAAAAGAGAGTTAGCCTATCCTTCAATGTTCAGTAAGCCCATTCTTCAAAATAATGTGTCTAATGGCTAATGAAAAAAAATATACAAATAATAGAGCGCCCTCGCTTGCATTCACCATATCTTCATTTTTTCCAGGTCGCACAAAGTATGTCGTGAGTTTTGAACTCGAGCTCTCACCTGCACAGCTATTTTGTGTTTTGTTGTGGCGATATGAGCTTTCAGATCGTTGGACCCCTTACTCGCCACAGAGACGCAAGTCCCAGCTTTGCACACTGTGCATTCTGCCTCCCACTTGTCACGCCCCGGGCGAAAACAGGGGTACTTTTTTTGCAATTCATCCGTGAAACTGCATTTGCGTTTCGGCATTTTCTGTGTCTTCGCATTGCGCCTACCTGCCTGTCAGCCTGCGAGTGAGCGAGTGAGCGAGCGTGCGTGCGTGTGTGCGTGTGTAGCGTGGCGCGCTTGTTTGTGAATGAATGAATACACGTTCCGGGGTTCGACTCGAACTGGAGTGCGTTTCCAACGGAATCAAAAACCCGGACATTTGAAGGATTTTATAAACTCCGGCCGGACAGCCCGGACAGCCTCTGAAAAGAGGACATGTCCGGGCAAAAGAGGACGTATGGTCACCCTAAGTTGATCCGTTCTTAAGACTTCGCCCTACAACCACAACAAAGCGTATTCTTCCGCCGTGCGCCGTTCGCGTTTGTTTACGTTGCTTACCACGCTAAACTGCGTAAGACGGAATGACGCGTAATTTTTTTTTTTTTTTTTTACCGTCGTAACCCGAGGACCCCCGTACACATTGCCCCGCGGAAATTGAAAAATACAGTAGGCTATTAGTTTTCTTTCTTTTTTAACCGAAGCTTGTAAAATTAATTTGAGTATCAAATTTATTTTATTTTATTAAGTCCAATAAAATAATTTGGGTCGCATGCAAATCAACAGGGTCGGTCGGCAACCGGAAACTTAGATTTATTTTTTTTAGGCCTAGCCGTAACGGCATAGTTCACGGCACCTGTATTACCGTTCACATGCTTTTTCCTTTACACTTCTATATTTCCTTTGCTGTTGTAATGCTGGATATTCTACAGTATAGCCATGTCCCAATTCCAAGTATTACTAGTCGCAGTAGAATAATATTTTTGTCTTTAAGGAACAAGGAGCAGTCACCCGGCTCATTGAGCTGAGGCGGGACCTGTTCCATTTCGCAGACGGCCATGCGATCCACGGACTGCACTCAGGGCTGAGCGCGTATGCACCGCCTCGACTGCAGTCTGAGACCACGCTCCGAACCGTGCACTCTCTGAATTGGGAAACGGCAAATGTGTGTTGACATTATAACAAAAGTTGGAATAAAAAAATCCGCAAAACGAGCGTGAACCGCGTTATAGCGAGGGACCACTGTAATGATATTTTATGCTAGATTGATATGTGTGGAACTGAATTGCGCACTACACGTTATCAATCTGGAAGGGCTCTCTGAAGGCGAGTTCGGGAAGTTCAGACAAATACTCCACGCTGATTGGTTGATATTCGATACGCTTCAAACATTGTCACATCTTTTAAAGTGCTCATATTACGCTATTTTCTGATCTATGTTATAATGTTTCCTCACCAAACATCTGGAGTTGTTTTGTTTCATACACACATGTTTGTTTAACACACAAACCTGCATATTTAGTTCCTCTGCTCCACCTTGTGATATCATGTAGTGATGGAGGAAGTGCTCCACTGTGTTATAAACTCCACACACCTTCACTAGAATCATTTGGATAATTTCAGCCCTGGAATTGCCAAAAATGTTAAAATGAAAACCACCACTTGATGACATCAGAAAGTGAAACAGAGCATTTAGGCTATATTTATATGATGACGGTCTGAACAGAAGACGCAAAAGTGGCGTCGCATCTTCACTTTTTATTCCGTGTTTAGACGAGCGTTTTCGGGAGGAAATCTGCGTGCATACGGTGACGCAAAAGTGTGTGGAATTCAATTGGGTATGCATGCCAGGCGGCTAGGTGGTGCTGTGATACATTATCATTATGTCCGGATGCATGAGTAGAATCTTCCTTCTTCTCATCTGCGCCGCGAAAAGCAAAACATGGCTACTGGTAGCAAAAAAAATGTGTGTGGTCAGACAAAGAAGTTCAACTATGGCTTCAGACCACGTTAGACTACAAAGCAACGAAGGCGCAACAAGGTGTGGGAGTCCTGCCAAACAAAGTACAGGATATATGGACTGATGTGACGTAAACGCGTACGCGACATCAGCAGATTTCACAAGAGTTTTGCGTCTTGGGCAGTTAGACGAAACGTCACCGTCTAAACGAAAGGCACTTCCGATAAAATATTTTGTTGTTTTTACCCGTAAGTGTTCTTGTGTAAACAGACCCGTAGACAGGCTAATAATAAAGTGTTACTTCAAACAAAACACAACTTTCGGTATGTTTTCGAAGTAACAACATTATAACATGCCTAAAAGAGTCATTTTTGTGTAATAAAGAACTTTTAACTTCTACTTCATGACGTTACAGAGCCCATGCTTTCACCAGTAGCACTTTTGCAAACGTCTGTAAGCGTATTGTGTGTAGGAAGTCCCATTATCACCCATTGTCTGCTGGTAAACAGTGATGCCAGTTTCACTTTGAAGAGCGTAGCGACTGAAACAAACGAGTACAACAGGAACTTTGCGGACACTTTAAATGAGCACAAAAGAGAGAAAAGCGACGACAGACGACGCTTCTGACAGTCTACAAATTGTCTTGGATTTTCTGAAGTGAAAACGGTGCGGTGTGGGACCAAAATGGAAATGTGTGCTAGTGAGTGAAGACGCTTTATAACAGCAGAGTTTATCCTGTATTTACTGTGGATTTCTTCTAGATGAAACAAAATCAAAATAAGGAAAAGTATCAAAACAAACAATGGTGAAGGGAAAAAGGATGAAGACTCCCAAGCACAGACTGCATAAAGAAGACTACTAAGGGAGTGTGACCCATAGCAGCTCCAGTCAAATTAAGCTCGCAGAGACTACCAGTGGAAACACATTGGTATTCCTCCATGAAATAAAGGACTTTTCATATTTTCAGTCGGTGTGCCTCGGGTTTTGCCCATTTTTACATTTTCCAATAAGAGCTACATTCTGCTGAGATTAAAATTTGACCCTCGTAGAGCATCTGTACTGCCGTTTTTAAACTTTTTTATGACCCAGTGAAACGCTCTACCTCTTCTCTTCATCTGAGGAATTTATTCACGCCCAAAATGCTCTGAAGATATTGATAAAAAGAGCAATTATTTCCATCAGAATTATGATTTAGTTATTTTCTTAATTCTGTATGTTTTGACAGACATTAACCAAAGCCACTGTAGATTAAAGGTGCATTGTGTAACCTTTCTGGTGGAGGGTCCGTCAAATGCTTTCTTCCATGGAAACGTATTTTATTAATCCTATTTTCATGGAGACCAAACCAAAGTTACAGGTCAGATCTGTGGAGAGGCGACCCTGCTGAGTCAGAATGTCTGTTTTTGTAGGTATTTTTGAGCAATAAAACCACTTGTAATTGCATAAATTTAAGGTAGAGCTGGTTATTGTCACACTGGAACATTGCAGGCAGAACAATGGCATCTCCATAGAAACAAGCAGGTGATGGACCCTCCACCAAAAAAGTTACATAATGCACCTTTAAGTGGAGCAGAACTGGCGCCCTTATCATTCGCAAATAATTTTAACAGTGTTTCCAGTTATAGTTTTTCAGATTGACTAGAGCACTAATCGTAATCACAATTAAAATTAAGTAACCGCACAGCCCAGTGAGAGTATTGAAAACCTCTGTGACAGAGGCCAGATAACAGGGACTGAGCTGGCAGGGTCTTTGGCACAGCAGTGCCATTTCCCCATCAGCTCTGCACTAGATATTTGCGATAAATCAAAATTGCCTTTCTGTCCATACTTCCTGTTAATCTAATTTAATTTAATTTACTTTAATTTGTTTTAATTCATTACAGAAACAGAACATATTAAAGGACCCATATTATGCAGTTTTCTGATCTGTTATGTTTTTTCCTCATGTTTTGTTTCATTCACACATGTTTAACACACAAACCCTGCATATTTACACAATGTGGAACAGAACATTTTGAACTTTGGCGATGTAGACGGATTAATAATTCAGGATTGGTCAAATGTGTGAATGAACAGAACAAACCAGACTGGAACTATACCAGGACCAGACCGGGACTAGACCAGGACTAAACGCAGACTAAACCAGGTCTAGATCAGGTCTAAACAAGGTCTAAACCTGGATTGGACCAGGACTAAACCAGGACTAGACCAGGTCTAAACCAGGACTAAACCACCGCATGCGGCTCTTTGCCTGGTTTCGTGGGGCTCTTGCATTCGTTCATGTCGAGGTTTGATGTGCTCGGACTGCGTGCCTCCTCCTCGGGACCGTGGACACGATCCCGAGGAGGAGGCACGGTTTGGGCATGAGTCTTGTGCTCGCAGCCCCGGGTGGGACGCGCGGTCTCACGCCGGTCATGCTGCGCTATCACGGATTTGAGCACGATGAGCGCACATGTCCGCGCGCACACTTCCCCCCTACAAAAGTTTGAGTGTTTAAACGAGAGAGAAATGTGAGAAAACGTTAATTTGAGGGATTACCGTAATGACAAATATCGAAATATCGGCCCACTTTTACACATCGGGCCGATACCGATATGTTAAAAAAAACCAGTGGTATAATTTTTTTTGCAATATCGGCCGATACCACTGTTAATGCCGATATATCGTGCATCCTTAAAATATACATACAGACATACAAAATACATACACGACATCAGATAAAAGATAAGGGTGTTGGCACAGACATAGATGTGTCGGGTGTTCCCACCCCCGCCTCCGACCCTCCCCCCAAACCATCACCCGCTCCAACATTCCCACTAACATTCACATCATTCCCCATCCCCACCATCCTTACCCTTCACACAGGATGGACGTAATATAGGACCTTTTAATTGAAAAGTTGATTGAAAAATATGTAACAATAAAAGTTGGGAAACTAAATAAAAAACATAAAGGCATCCATCCACACATCTCAATAATGGCATTGCCTCCTTAAACCCATAGCAGCATCAGTAATGCGTTTCCAAAACTGTGTACCCTCTAGTACCCAGCGTGAAACTGATATCTCAATGTATTACAGTGTCTAACCTTAAAAGTCATATGTGTAATATTCTTTTTGTGCCTCCACAGGGGACCGGCTTTGCCAGCTGCCCCAGCCCAAAGAAAAACCAGGAAACAGGATTAAAGAAGGACACATCCTGGTCATTGTTCCTCCCGGCAGGAGAAAGCCCCTGCTCTAAGCTCTCGGAAGCCTTCTACGTCGCCGTCGCCAATCTCCCATCGATCTGCAGTAAGACTTATTCAGTTATATGATGTTTAGCTACGTTTGTTGGTATGCGCTCCAAAAATGAACAAAACTGACCTGATTTGAGTAGTTTTGACCAATAATATCAACTTGGAGAACTTTACAGGTGTAGGTTTGTCAAAGTATTGAAAAATCTGATACTAATCGATACTAAAAATGTATCAGAACAAGTATAAGAGCACATAGACTAGAATACGCCATGGACCACTGAGGGATTACACAAATATAAGGCCACATGGGAATATAAAAGTGTTTTGATCTGTTTTGAGTATCTATTCCTTAGTATCAGATATTTAGTCGTTATTATTATTTGTCAGGTTTTAGATATTTTTGACAATCAATCTATAATACTTTTAGGCATCTCGAAAGTATATTTTTTCAATTTTAGTTATGAAAATTGTATTAAAAACCCGTAATGGGACAAAGACGTGCTCCATGAATGCTTATTTGTTCACACTTTGGTTTGGGGGTGACTCTGATTTTAAAAAGGGGAGCTTGAATCAATGGCGTATGGCCCTGTTGTAGTCCTGAATTAGTCCTGGTTTAGTTTCAGTGGTGGATGAATGTGCAAACTTGTGTGGAAGCACCCATAGTCACGAATAGTTCCTTTTTATTTTAGTTTAGTTTTTGTTAGTCAACGAAAATAATAGTTTTAGTCATCGCTGATTTTTTTTTTTACTAAGTTTTTGTTTTGTTTTCAGGAAATATTTTAGTCCACAAAATTACACGCACTTACCATATTTTCAGAATCCAATTTGATTTGGTTTAGTTCTTGATTTGGTTCTTGTTTTACTTTTCAGTTCAGTTTGATTACACTTGTTGATTATAGGACTGCAGTGCTATGTTCGGTTAAATGTTGTATGTACTTTTTCCTTCGTCGCTGCTGATGTATGAGCCCTGTGATTTTCCCGTCTGCTGAAGTTGCGCCACTTTGTTTGCTATGCTTTGCTAAGTCTCCACAAACCGTAGAGATAATCTTGTGCTGAATAATTTGTGGCGGTTGAGTTGAAATAGTGGAACACGGCGATGGCTCAGTACCTCTAACAGAAATGAATAAAAGAGGATGTGCTGTGGGTGTGTGGTTAGATTTGAAATCGGATCAAATGTCCAATCAGACAAGTGGTTATTAAATACGAATGATGGTGGAACAGATAGTGTGGGTTGTGATCGAACCAAATTGTGCTCATGTTTAAAATGAACAACGTGACTGTGACATGTACACATTATAACGCGTACATCTGCCTTTAGTACCGAGTTATTTTTAATTAGCAATTATCCTACTAAATAATTAAGAATGCATTAGTCTTACATAGTGCTTTTCCAGACTCTGTGGCTTTACAATTTCATACATTATTCATTCTCTCCACACTCAGTGGTGATAAACATCTATTGTAGCCACAGCTCGACTTCTCTGACCACCAATCACTCACACACCACATTCATACTAGGCAAGCTGAGTCAAGTGTGTTGCCTAAGGACACAACAGTACTGGCCCACTGTGACACCTGCCTTCCCAGTGGTCTCCCATCCAAGTACTGTTTGGCTTCTAAGATCTGATGAGGTTGGACTTTTGACACGGGGCTCTGCGTAACCTTCAGTCATCCAGGTAGGGTCCAGGGCAAAGAGGATTTCCGGTGTTTCTCCTGTAGGAGTCCTCTGCACCGGGAGGGGTGGTCGGCTGCAGCTGCCGGGGTCTGTCCAGTGGGTTCCTGGGTAGGGGGTGGTGCTTGTGCCTCATCTCTCCCCTGGCCCCTCTGGCTGTCCCTGTATTCGTCTGTATTCAGCCTCACTTTTTACTTTTTGCTATGTGCAGTTTTATGTATTTTAGCGTGTTTGTGTTTGTGTGTGCGTGTGTTACTGTTGTTGTTTGGTTGTGTGTTGTCAGGCAGCTGTGGGGCGCTGGCTGGGTGGGTGGTAGGTAATGTGGGCTGCTTTTAATCACTGTAAAGCATTTTGTGTTGCATTTTTGGTCTGAAAAGTGCTCTGTAAATAAAGTTTGATTGATAGATTGAAAAGAAAAATTCAATTCTATCAACTGGACAAAACTGTTTTTCTTTTTGCGTGAAGACATTTTGCAGCTCATCCAAGCTCCTGCTTCAGTTCTGGTCTGGACAAGGGGGTGTGGCCACCTTGATTTTATGGCATTAGTACAATTCCCATGTCGCCTCTTTTCAAATTCTCAGTAATTACTTAATGCATATTAAGGCGTTGCTTAATATAGTCTAACGGCAATAGCATAACCAACATAAATAAATAGTATAACCTAGTCTTGCATCCAAAATGGACAAAAATTCCCTTGAAGCTCATTTAAGTTACAAACTACAAAATGGTCTCTTGTTGAGGAAAAGTTGCCCAAAATGCCCCAAACAATAACATGGTAATATGATTTTATATCTGCAGTAAACACACACATTTGTCTTTTTCTGTTGAATGACGCTGTCCTCATGCCACTTTGCTTCTGGTCTGCAACATTGTGCCAAAGTGAAAATGGATTTGGTTGCTTTCCTGTAAAGACACATTGCTTCAATTTGCACCATAGATGTCCTGCACTGAACCAGAGTCGCAAACACAAAAATAGGACCATTTGTTCCCATGTACAGTATTTGAGCAGAATTGGACTTGCCCCTGCAGAGCTACATCCTATAAGCTGCTTTTGAGGTCAAAATATGTCGTACTGGGTGCATGTAATTATAAAGCATTTTTATGTCTGATAATCAGGAAATGCACGTTAGCATGCTAATCGTGGTGAATAATTAAGATGCAAAAAAGTATGGAATAACATCAAATCATTTTGGTTCTGTACATAATGGTAACAAAAGTATTGGAAACTTTTGGCTGAACTTAAAAAAAAATCTTTATACAGGAAAAAAACAAATGAGAGTTCCAGACTTGTATTCTTGAGCACCTGCTTTAGTTATGCAGAAACTACAGCTAGTACAATCTACTCTAAGAACTAACAGTGTGAAGGTGGATGCGATATGTGCGATTCAGACTTTGCAGTGACATCACGCTGGGAGTGTTCTACTTACACAGGTCTTTGAAAAAAATAAGAGACCACTGCGTTTTTTTCTGAAATCAGCATCTCTACATGCATTACAGCCATTCCATTCCAGCGTCTGTTGAATTCCAACACAAACGCAAAGCTGAGCTACTTCAGTTCTTGCACCAGGAGTGGAATAAAGTCACCCAAGAACAATGTGAAAGACTTGTGGAGAGCATGCCAAGACACATGAAAGCTGTGATTAAAAATAAGGGTTATTGCACCAAATATTGATTTCTGAACTCTTCTTAAGTGTAAACATTAGTATTATGTTGTTTTAAAATGAATTTGATCTTGTTTCTTTGCATTGTTTGAGGTCAGAAAACATGTATCTTTTTTGTTATTTTAACCATTTGTCATTTTCTGCAAGTAAATGCTATAAACCAGGGGTGTCAAACAAACATAGGGCCAGATCCCGCCCTCCAAGACCTTTTAATCTGGCCCTCATCTGATTTTCTATTCAAATATTTTAATTATATTTTAATTTTCTATTAAAATATTGGTAATTTTCTGCACCTCTTTTCTGCTTTGCATGTTTGGGACTACCTACCTTTTGTGAGCAGGTTTTCTCAGTAATGAACATTGATAAAACAAACCTGTGCTCTAGAGTTGGGCGGTATCCAAATTTTGATACCGTTAAACCGTGTCCACATTTTCCCGGGGTATACGGTATTACCGTTGCTAAGGCTAAAAAAAAAACCAACACTTCGTAGCACTACAGTGGAGTCGCCTCGCCAAATGGCAGCTTGCACCTATACCGTTCAGAAACAGAATAGCAAGCATTACATAGGCCTAATGATACTGAAAACATAACAAAACATGTACAAAATTAGTAACTTTTATTAACAAATGTTTAAAGTGCAAATACAGCAGCCAACCGACGGGACAAAATAACAAATTGTCTGTGGGCTAAAGCTAACAAACCAACAGGAATCATTATCAGAAGCAGTGACTTTATAACCAAGTGCTTAACCAAGAACTGAGCAAAACCTGCATGGCAAAGCTGTAACAACACAGTTAAGAAGGTGAATTATGCATACATTCACGAGTGCACTACACTCGCGACAATATGCAGTTGCCTCTGCTTCTGCTCGCTGCTCCACAGTGCTGCTGTTATCTCTCGACGGGTAGGATGTTTCAGCAGAACACCGCCACCGTCTAAATGCACATTTTACACACAGCCTCGTTGACATTTCCCGGCTCTCCCTTGTCATTTGGCCGAAATCCGAAATGCTGCCAAATTACAGATGTGTTTTTCTTTGGGACCAACTCAGCGCGGCCTGTCATGTTGTCTTCTCCTTCTCTTTCTGAGCGGTAATGTCACGTGACGACGCAACATCCAGGAACTTCATCGAACGTCATCTCTCCGATAGTAATATTAGTTTTAAACTGTAATAGTATTAAATTAACAAACACAACCACACATACATAAGTGCTGGACAAACACTCTTTATTTAGGCATTAAATTAATTATAGTTAATATTATATTAGGGCAGTGCTTCTCAAATAGTGGGGCGGGCCCCCCTGGGGGGGCGCGGTGTGATGCCAGGGGGGGCGCATGTGACCCTGGGAAACATGCTTTTTTGCCATACTGTACTAGAACGAAAGTGTAATTGCACATCAACAACAGTAGTTGGCAGTAGCACTCTCGTTGTCGCTCTGGGGCAGGGTTCGGCGACCTTAAATACGCGATATACGCACAGAACAGACTTGCCATCAGCAGAACATCCTCTGTCACAGAAAAAACACGTTATATTCCACTGAGCTTTGAGTTTATGCAAATGGACCATGTGGTTTTTAAGTTTCGTTTCTGTAAAACGTAAACAAATGTGCACAAAGCTGCATTAAAAGCACATTAATATTTGAGTCCTCAGTGCAAAAAAAGAGTGCAGTGTTTGTTGGAAGTTTCTTTTTTTTTTGTTTTTAATGTTAATAAAAGGATACATTGTTATGCAGAGGTGTACTAATAATTTTCTAGACAAATAATACTATTAATAGTCGTGCACAGGGAGGGGGGCGTGAAATTTTTTCTTCTTCCTAGGGGGGGCGTCATAGAAAATAATTGAAGCACTGTATTAGGGCAAGATTTTTTTTTTTTAATGACGGTAATGAATCTGATACCGTTGCTATTTTTAGATACCGCAGTATACCGTATTACCGCCCAACCCTACTGTGCTCAAAGCAAACACACAAACACTTGAATGACATTCTGAAGTTGCTGCTCCTCAGGACACGGTGCCTGATATTGATGCACTTGTGCAGCAAAAAGATGCCAAGTTTAAGGAGCAAAATGACTAAATTCTGTGAAAGGCATACAAGTTAATGTTAAAACATTGTGATGAAATTGCATTTTTCCGGCCCCTTTGGGTTCAAAATAGGTTGGATACGGCCCCCCGACCAAAATGAGTTTGACACGCCTGATCTAAACGATAATATTTTTATTTGGAATTGGGGGAAATGTTGTCAGTAGTTTATAGATTCAAACAAAAATGTTCTTTTTGCCCAAACACATACCTATAAGTAGTATAAGTATTAGTATGATTTAAGTAAGTATAATTTTGCAGTGGTCTCTTTTTTTTTTTTTTTTTTTCCAGAGCTGTACATGTATGGCAGAATGTTCAGCAGTTTCCATGGTGACACAATGCACACATGACCAAAAATGGCAAACTCAAGAAAAAACTCAAGAAAACATACAAAATGGATTTAAACTGCACTTTATATTAAAGTGATTTGTTTCACAGCACAAACCAGCTCACCTGCTGTAGTTAAAACTAAGTCAATTCTTTATGGTCAAATTGTGTTAAAACAAAACTCTGATGAAACTTGAGTAACGGAGCTTCACACAGAGCAGTGCTTATAGTTAGCATGTTGATGACATCAGCTGCAAAATAAATGGTTTTAGCTTCGTAACTGTAGATTACTTCACTTTTTATTTTTTTTATTTTTGAATGCTTTTTTTCATGCAGGGCTTGCCTCCTCGCAGATCGGACCTGTAGCTTTACCTGATTGTCCCATTTGTTTCCAGGGAGATGGAGAAGCTTAACACTAGAAGTCCCGGGAATTTTGACAGCCCCCCTAAAGTCCTGGAGAAGGGTCAAAAGACCCTTAGTCCAAACTGATGGCTCTGATGGCCACAATTAGCATCTCTTCATTTGTAAATGCGTCCATTACCTGTTGAATCAGCAGGGGGGAGGACATCAATCTCCAGGTGGATTCAGACTCCGACCTGTCTCAGTTGTCTTCAGGTAATATTTCATTTCATATTATTTCCCATTTTACATTTCATTTCAGTGAGGGAGTAAATCACCTCAGAACTAGTATTTTTTTGCGTGCCAATGGGGCAAGCTTTTTTACTAGCTAAGATTTACTTGATTTACTCATTTCCAGCAAATGTTGTTTGCCTAGCAAATTTTGCCTGGCAAATTGGCTAGCAAATATTGCTAACCTAGTAAAAAAAATGCTTGCCCATCGGCAAATTTCTTAAAACAAGTAAAAATAGTCTAATTTGAGGTTTTTATTTCTATTTGAAAAATACTAGTTCCAAGGTGATTTTTACTACATTACTTGAAACTAGAAAAATAAACCAATTTTGCAGTGATTAGCTTCTATACTTGCATTTGTGATATCATTTGAATTTCCCATTGCTCATTATTACATTTTTTTCACGCAACAGATGAGGAGAGTGCTCCCCAACCAACAAAGAGAGCTCGGCTGGCGACTGATGTGAGAGAGACTGCAAAAGATGGCACAGTATGGCATGAAGAACAGGTGGGAACCGGTCCACATTTCACCCCACCATCGCCATACAGCGCAGATGGAGAGCCAACAGCTAAGGCCAGGAGGTCAATCACAAGTCGCCTTCAGAGCTTCCTTTGTTTCATCACTCCGGACATGCTTGACATCATTCGAGACTGCACAATTCAACATGCGAAGCAAACTGAGCATGTGGATTGGTTCATGGGCATACCTGAACTAATGGCATTTATTTCCATCACCATCATGAGGGGAATCTTCAAGGTGCCATCACTGCGTGACTGCTGGTCGAAAAAGCTGGGAAGCCCACACATCATCGAAACCATGTCCCGAGGCCGTTTCCAAAACATCATGCATCACCTGCGCTTTGATGACAGAGACACCCGCAGCGAGCGAGTACAGACTGATAGGTTTGCGGCAATTTCAAACACATGGGGATTGTTTGTCACCAACTGCATCACATCCTACATCCCTGGTCGACACATCACCATTGACGAACAACTTTTCCCGTGCAAGTTTGGTATCAAGTTTTGGGTGGCGTGTGACTTGAAAACCAAATACGTCTGCAACATCCTCCCATATCTTGGCAAGAACCCCACTCGACCTCGTGGGGAGAGAGTGTCTGAGAGTGTAGTCATGAGGCTGATGGAACCATTCTTGGACAAGGGCAGAAATGTTACCACAGACAATTTCTTTACATCACTGTCACTTGCAAAACGACTACTTAGCCGGAATTCAACCATCCTCGGCACAGTCAACAGGATTCGCCAAGAAATCCCACCGTCAACTCGACAGATGCACCGCGATGAATTTACCACCCAGGTGTTTTCATCCACTGGTGCCACACTGACTGTGTATGCACCCAAGCGGAAGAAGACTGTGTATATTCTCAGCAGCATGCACAGCACGATTCAGACACAGGAAACCACCAAAAAGAAGCCAAACACCATCACACTCTACAACACAACAAAGTGCGGCGTCGATATCATGGACCAGATGGTGCGGGAATACACTGTCCGCACAGGAACAAGGCGCTGGCCAGTAGCAGTGTTCTACAACATGATAGACATTGCAGCACTGAATGCCCACGTGCTCTATCAATTATGCACTGGGAGAAAGGAAAGACGGGTGGATTTCCTGTTTGAACTGGCAAGAGAGTTGGCTCACTCCCACGTGGGTATGAAAAAGGCCCAAAAGGAGCAATTGCTTCGGCAACAACCCTCCACACCACAACTCGGACAAAGAGCCAAGTGTCAGGCTAAAATCAAATGCAAGGACAATCGTGCAACAGTGCGCTGTGATGACTGTTACAAATATACATGTGGGAAATGCCGAAAGGAGCAATGGCAGTGCCAGAATTGTTAGTGACTGCTCAAATGTATTTCACTCATTTGCATTCTTTGTAAATATGCTTTGTTCCTTTGTAATTTTTTTTCTTCTATTTTTGGCACACAAAAATAAGTTACTTCTGCAACAACCTTCCACACAAAAACTGGGAAAACAGTTGCTTTTGCATTCATTGTAAATATGTTTTGTTTTGTATTTTTTTAACAATAAATGTTTAGAGTTTTTGATCCCAAATTCTCGTTGATCCTGATGATTCACTGCATAAAAATCCACACGCACACACACACACACACACACACATGCAAAAACACGCATTACCTACGCTTGCCTGGGGTTCCCCTCCCCCACACAGGCTCAAGCGACTCTGTGACTCAAGTGACTGCTGTGAGCCGCTAACAGCCACATTTCCACAACAAAAGGAGTGTCCACAGGGGGTCCAAAGGGTCAGATGACCCCTCTGTGGGTCTTTTAGGTAAAAAGGTCAATTGACCCCTCCGCGGGACTTCTAGTGTTAATGCCATATTGTGGAGCATTCAAGACCAAGCAATAACCTCTAGAGACAAGCAGATTGGAAACACACTTCCAGGAAAAAACAAAACAAAACAAAACGGTTACATAGCAAAGTTTTAATGAATTTCAAAACTACCCTGACGATGCCCAGCTCCACATCTGGCCCACAGGCCACTTTGTGCATCCACGACTGGAAAATGACCTGTCAAGACCTCAAATCTTGGCTAGTCACTAAGTTTTGTGCTTTTCCTGGAGTTAGGTTTCCACTGGCTGCAATAAACTTCAGGTTCACGGCCCCTGGATGTCATACGCTCGGTCTAAATGTAACGGCCTCCCACGAAGTTCTCACAACGTATGCAGGAATGTTCAACACAAATTGGTGATCTCATCCTCGGAAATCAGCGCTAAACGTGACCAAAACAAAACTGACGAGACATGTGGTTTGTATCTTCATTTTAAGCCCTATATTTGACGAGCTGTTTTACAAAAGTTAGTAACTGTCGACCTAGCCTTGGCCTCGCTAATGGCTGTTTGGACAAACCGGCCGTGAAGGGTTCATCTGTGTGCGTGACCTTCCCCCGGTAATCTGTATCCTCCACAACGCTTTGTGAACGGATTTTAAAGGGAAATGTTTGCTTTTTGGAGTTTGCATTTGGCGTGTCGAGTTAACGTTTCTCCTGTCACAGACCAAAGAGGTTGTAGGCCTATGTTCTAATGTTGTTTCCTCAGCACAAACATCACAAACCTGGATTTGTGTTTTGTTTCGTTCACATCTTTGACACGCAAATCCTGCATATTTAAGCTGAGTTTTTCTCTCAAACTGAAAACACTCTGTTCCACCTTGTGATGTCATGTGCTAATACTTCACTTCCAAGGATGCTTCACTGTGCTTTTAAACTCTACTCTTAGAATTCACTAGAATGATTTGGATAATTTCAGACCTGGAATTGTCAATCTACAGAACAAAATGTAGCTGTTAACTTGAAAACTACAGCTTCATGACATCACAAGTTGGAACAGAGCATTTTGAGCTTTGCAGATGTAGACAGACTAATGATAAAGAATTTCTCAAACATGTGATTGAAACAAAACACAACTACGGGTACGTTTTTGATGAGGTGACAACATTCTAACATGGCTTGAAGCTCACAAGAGTCAATTTTGCACAATATACAGCTCTGGAAAAAAATAAGAGACCACTGCATTTTTTTCTGAAATCACCATCTCTACATGTATTACAGCCATTCCATTCCAGCGTCTGTTGAATTCCAACACAAACACAAAGCTGAGCTACTTCAGTTCTTGCACCAGGAGTGGAATAAAGTCACCCAAGAACAATGTGAAAGACTTGTGGAGATCATGTCAAGACACATGAAAGCTGTGATTAAAAATAAGGGTTATTGCACCAAATATTGATTTCTGAACTCTTCTTAAGTGTAAACATTAGTATTATGTTGTTTTAAAATTAATGAAATGAACTTGAAACTTTAAGAAAAATGCCATTTCAACAGAAACATACAGATTTCCCATTCACCTCTGTGAATTAGTAAATTTTTCTTCAAAAATCCTGCAGTTGGCATCCACTTTTCTCATTTTTGTGAGGGTGTCACGGTCAACAGTCAAAACGATGGTCCCTTAAGAGCGTTTGGAAAGAGGCGAGTCTTCATTTGTGCTGCTTTGGTGGGAGGGGCCACTGGAGACGCTGCTATACTAAGCTGCACAGAAAAGAGGTGCAGAAAATTACCAATATTTTAATAGAAAATTAAAATATAATTAAAATATTTTAATAGAAAATCAGCCGAGGGCCAGATTAAAGGTCTTGGAGGGCCGGATCCGGCACCCGGGCCGCATGTTTGACACCCCTGCTCTAATATTTTTATTTGGAATTTGGGGGAAATGTTGTCAGTAGTTTATAGACTCAAACAAAAATGTTCTTTTTGCCCAAACACATATCCATAAGTAGTAAAATCAGAAAAACTGAATTTTGCAGTGGTCTCTTATTTTTTTTCAGAGCTGTAGGACATTTAAGGCATTAAATCGAGTGTTTGGTCACTTCCTGGTTCACGGACAATAAAAATGCTTTATAATTCAGGTCAAAATTAGACTGCTGTGTGCTGTTTGCATCTAAGAGCTGATTTTACAACATTACATATCTGTACTGGGGCTAAACAAATATGACTTTATTACATGAAAAAATCTGTCCCTTTTTCATTTTCGAATGGCTCCCACTTACAGTTTTAATTAACAAGATAAGCTGTCCCCATTATTTTTCAAGCAGCGCTCACCAAACCGTGAAGCAAATAAATGTTATCTTGCTGTTGATGAAGCATTGCTGTCAGATTTTTTTTTTTCACTCGAATAAATCGGTGCGACAAATGAACTGCTTCCTGTGATCCGTGGAGCTCGCATAGCGCCACGTCTCTCGCTGCATGCCGCTCGCTAACTAGTGGAGCGCTGTGGTATTTGGCACCGTAACTGCGGGCTTGTTTTTAATGATGTCCTTGTTTGAAAAGCAGTCAAAACCACGCTGAAATACTCAGTTGTCATGTTTGGAAACTCTATTTTGGAATTTGAGTGTAAAGATTGTGTTTTTTGTAGTGCTACCAGTTGTTCAAGGTCTTAACTGGCAGTTTCAGGGTCAAACATGCCTGATTAGTTACTCATTGTTTTAAAATTAATACAATAACCTATAACTACATAACTCTTTGTGTACTGAAACAGAGCTGTGGATCTTTCCATTTTTACATATCATTGCCTCAAAAAATATTGGCAGATCTTATCGGCCATCGGCTGTTCTGGATTCTAAGAAATCAGCTTCATAAATAGTTTTATTATTTATTTAATATTTTATTTCAGACACAAATATTTTTGGTCCATAGACTTTGCGGGTTCAGGTCAATCTTATTTATCAATATTATTGCACTGCCGTTCTTGTCTCCTGTATATAGCTGTGATTTTATATTTTATTACTTATTTTTCTATTTTATTTTGACTTGTACATATACAGCTCTGGAAAAAAATAAGAGATCAATGCAAAATCAGTTTTCTGATCAGTTTTTCTGATTTTACTACTTATAGGTATGTGTTTGGGCAAAAGAAACATTTTTGTTTGAGTCTATAAACTACTGACAACATTTCTCCCAAATTCCAAATAAAAATATCGTTTAGAGCAGTGTTTCCCAACCTTTTTTGTCTTGTGTACCCCCTGAGCCTTTTTGTCATACCTCGAGAATTATCAACACGTATGAGTGAGGGGCACTCGTACGTGTTGATAATTCTCCAAAAGTAGAACGTGACACAACTGATTATTAAATGAAAATCATTTTATTTCATCTCCTTAATTTGAAATTTTAATTCTCAGGCATTTCCTCTCTTTTCTTTAACTCAAATGAGTTAAACATAAAAATAAAGAATGTTTCTTTTAAAAAAAATCTCCCCCTGCGCCTGGCAGTGACACTGCCGCGTACCCCCTGCAGTATGCTCGCGTACACTTAGGGGTACTCCTACCCCTGGTTGGGAAACACTGATTTAGAGCATTTATTTGCAGAAAATGACAAATGGTCAAAATGACAAAAAAGATACATGTTTTCAGACCTCAAACATTGCAAAAAAAACGATCATCAATGTATCCAAATAATTTCCCTTATGGATCAATAAAGTCTAAGTCGAAGTGTTTTTAAAGACACTACAGTAGGAGATGTATTTATATGTATTTACTTTGTTGACATGTTTCGGCTGCTCGCCGCAAGCCATCTTCAGAACTGCCCCCGGTGTTGGTGGTGACGTGTCGTATATCAGCTGTTGGGACTTCTGTGGGCGTGGTCAGACTTATAGACCTGGCGGCTCGCTCAGACTCCTGTTGCCTGCTGGTTTCTGGAGGTGGGCACCCCAGTGTGTGAAAGTAGGAACACTCTGATGAACCAGGCTTGTTGTTCACAGAACAGAAAGGTTCAAACGCTGGATCAGGGAGGCCACTGAAATCAGGAAACGGGGCACAAACGGCATTAACCGTGACCATTCCTCCTTTCACACACCTGGGACCCTCCTCCAGAGGTCCAGGTCAGTGTGAGTGACCTGCCAGGTCTATCAGGCTGAACACGCCTACAGGAAGTAACAACAACAACAAGGTAACATACATCGCCAATGGTTTTGTTTTTAAAAAGAACCCAAGAAGTTAATATACAAAATATACATGAAAACCAAATTATTCCATAAAAGTTCAAGAGTTTGGAGTCTGTTTGCCCAGTGCTTTCTCAGAGCGAAGGCGAAATGGTCTGAGGATTGGTCAAAGTCATTATGATAGCACTTTCAGACGCGCTTTAAAGGTATGTAACTTCTTTCCATGGAAATAGAGAGTTAAATCCATACTTCGGAACATTTTCCATGGAGATACATTTTTCAAAATCCATACTGTGAAATATTATAGCCAAAGGAAGTGCATTTCCATGGAAACGAGCAGGATTAGGCCAAATGAGGTCAGGTTTGAGGAGATGCAAGCCCACTCACCGTGAGAATACATGTTTTTCTAGGCACAGTAGTGTTTATGCCATCAGTAAAATGTGTCATGATTCTTCCCCTGTTTTGAATTATCACAATACTGTTTTTCATTCAAACTAAATGGCTTTCAATTAAGTCCTCAAGTCCCAAAGCTTCTCCAGACCACATGTTTTTTTTTATGGACTACTTGAAAATTTGAAATCATTGGACCCTGATTCAATTTAAGAGCCCCATATTGAGTTATTTTTTGATTTATTTATTTTGTTTCCTCATCACAAACAGACGTGAAGTTGCATTTTGTTTCACTCACACATGTTTAACACACAAATCCTGCATATTGTGCCTGAATTTGTCTCTCAGACAGAAAACACTGTTCCACCTTGTGATGTCATGTGCTAATACCAGAAGTGCTCCACTGTGTTTTTAATCTGGATAGTTTCAGCCCTGGAATTGCCAGTCTCTACTGAACTAAAGATAAATTGTAGCTTTAAACTTAAAAACTATCACTTCATGACATCACAAGGTGGAAAAGATCATTTTGAGCTTTGCAGATATAAGCAGAGTAATAAAAAAATTACTCAAACATGTGTGAATGAAACAAAACACAAACTCCAGGTCTGTTTTGAGAAGGTAACAACATTATAACATGGCTTTAAACCTTTCTGTATTCATGGAGAACAAACCAGACCCAAGTTACAGGTCAGATCTGTGGAGAGGCGACCCCACTCACAGTCACAATGTTTGTTTTTCTCGGTATTTTGAGCTATAAAACCACCTGTAATTCAATAAATGTAAGGTAGAGCTGTTTAATGTCATACTGTGGAACATTCCAGGCAGAGCAATACCATATCCATAGAAACGCGCAGAACAGTGTACCTTTTTAAAGCTCACAAGAGTCCATTTTTTAAAGTGCAATTCTATTTTAATCGTTATATACTAGTACTTCTCACTGTTGTTTGACGTTTACTACGGTACTTTTGAGTCATACAAGCGTTTTTTTTAAACTCCTTCGCTGTACTCTATCTGCTCTGGTCGTCTCATCGATTGTGTAGGACTCCGGGGCCCCGGGTGTGACTGTAGAGGGACACCACACACTGTACCTGTGAACACTGAGCACTACAGCAGCGCTACACTGAGCCTCATACCAGCGCTAATAAGCCAATGTCTCCTAGCAACCGCCGCTCTTCCACTTTTGGAAGAACTGCTTAGTAACAAAAACGAGTGTCCAACAAGTATCTATATACTGTAGTTTTCGAGGACTGAGAACGGCGTCCGTTTTATAACATGAAAGATTTGCCGTTAGGATCACTGGCTTCATTGTTGTTTAAATCCATTTTGTATTTTTTTCTTGAGTTTTCAGACCATCTTAAACTTATGTGGCTGTTCCCTCTTGTTTGTATCGTGTATCGTCATGGTAACTAAACTCCCAGCTGAACACAAAAGTAGGGCAGATTCGCCCCAAATCCTCACTGGAATAATAAAGATGAACAGAAATTACAAGCTGTTCTGCAGTGATAATGCAATTAAATGTTGGTGATTTCCAGTCAGATGGTTTATGGCCGCGCAGTTAAACTCACTGCAACAGAGATTCAGTTATTTCTAATAGTTTATTATCAGCTTGGGTCTTTTAATGGAGAGATCTTATGTGGTTTGGAGTTCACACTTTGGAAGACATTTTTTTGAGTTCAGTTCAGCCTGTCATAGGTACTTGACATTCGGGCCTTTTTTCAGTCCTGTGATGTGACGCGCCTTTTGTAGCAAAATTTCAAAATCATTTTCAAATCAGTTCTACAACAGTTGTAAAGAAGGCTTTTCACAAACATCTCACTTTTTAAAAAATGAAACTTTTAAACATTTTAAACTGCCCTGCAATTTGTTACTTCATTCATCCCGAGGGAAATTAAAGTTCAATGTTCAGTGGCACAGATTCTGTAGTGTTTGTACTCAGGAAATTAAAATTGAAATTTATTTTCATCAGCTGGATTGGAATAAAATGATTTGTTTCTTTTTTATGTATACTTGATCTTGTCAGATTGGGGTGGCTGCAGCTCTCACTTAAACTGCCGTTATGTTAGCCTGGGAATTCCCAGGCCGCTTCCGTTCGTTTCGAACTGGAAGGCGACCTGGAAACTCGTCCAAGCGAGAGTCCCAGATTTAGGGCCCCAATCAGAGAGCGGGGGAGGGGTGGCAAGACGGTGACGTGTACTACATGACAAACGGAAGCTTGTAGTTTGAACTGACAACTGACATGATTGGCTATGGACTTACGTATACGCTCAATGATAGACATTCATAACGCCCAATAAACGGCCGTTGGCAATCGCTAACCACACCTCCGCTACGGGATTTTTCGAAGCGAGTTTCCAGACCCATATCTCACTTGTGATATGGTCAGGTGTTAACCAGACTACCGTTATGTCTTTTGGCAACACACTTGACCATTGCCTGGCATGAATGTGGTGTGGTACAGAATGGCAGCCTTGCTTCTGTCAGCCTGCCCCAGGGCAGCTGTGGCTACAATAGTAGTAGAATAATGTACTTTAAACCACTGTGGGTGTCATTAAAGGTGCTATACAAGTCCAGATCATAATCACTTATCACAGCAATAAGCTCAACAAGGCAGCACCTGGTTCTCAAAGTAAAACACTAATTCACTGATCCCATAAAGCTTTAATAGAAATTTTAAGAAAAAAATATAATAAAAAAGAAAGAAAAAAACATGATGTATATTCTAAATAAACAAAACTGCACTTTTTTATTTGTTGAAAACTTTGAAACTGCATAATATTTTATTCTCCTACCCTCCACCTCCTGCTCTATGCTCATCTTCTCCACTGTTGTTATGCTGCTGCTGCTGGTGGTTGTGGTGGTGGTGGGTGGAGGTGTTGTGAGTGGGCCCAGTGGGGGTGGAACAGTTACATAAGACCCACAGATCTGGCCCAGCTGTGGTGTGTGTTTGGCCCAGGAGGAAGAGGGGGGTGCCAGCCGCTAATGCCCTCCCCACCTGCACTGGTCTGAGGCGGGGAGCACACTGACTCTAATGTGCTGAAATGTCAACTGAATATTCAGCTTTTTCAGATAATGTGTCGTATTGTTTTGATTCATTCACTATTTCCAAAGATGAAAACATAATATAGTCTGATTTTTGACCAAAGCAGCCGTATAACTGGTCTGATTCTCTAATTTGGACTTCATTCAGTGAGATGATACCTGGTGTAAATATAAATTATAGTTTTACACCAACCAAGAAACGATTTGCAAAGAAAGGTTGAAAAATATGTTGAAATTGAGTTCCAAACACACTGATGGAACTAGTGCGGCACAATTTACACAAAGAAACAAGTATCATACATCAGCGTTTTGTGTTTTTTTTTTTTCTTTTCTTTTTTTTTTCTTTTTCTTCCCCCCTCCTCTGTTGCCGGCACGGTGGCTGAGTGGCTAGCACTCACGCTTCACAGCAAGATGGTTCGGGTCGCCCGGGCCTTTCTGTGTGGAGTTTGCATGTTCTCCCCGTGTCTGGGTGAGTTTCCTCTGGGCACTCCGGTTTCACCCACCAACTCAAACATGCACCATAGGTAAATCCTCCAGCTTATGTCCTGACCAATCCTAAACAACAAAATCATGGGGATGGTCCCCAGGTCAAATGTAGAAAACGATTTCTCCTGTGTGAGATCAATAAAAGTCAATCTTCTAATCCTTAATCACTGTAAGGTGCTTTGTGTTACATTTTGTATGAAAAGCGCTTTATAAATATTGTTTGATTGATTGAATATAAAAATGGTTTCCTATCATTTTATTTGTCAAATAATAATTTCTATGTGCATTTGAGATTTGGTGTACTGTACAGGATTGTTGCTAGGTAAGTTATGGAATTAAGTAAAATTTGAAACGTGTGAAGAATCCCTCAATTTGTCAACTGGACAAAGTTTATTTGGTCGAAGACGTTTCGAACTCATCCAAGCTGCTTTGTCAGTTCTGGTTAGAGTGCTGATGGACACTGCTTATATCTAGCTGCAGGGAGGAGCTAACTACAATGAAATTACTCTGAAACTATCCCACCTCTTTGTTTTCAGTTTCTGTCTGGGCTCTTATTTCCATTCAGTACCATAATGGGTGTTTTCACACCTCTGGACCTGTCCTGGCTAGTCCTATTGTTTTCTTTGTTTGTTTTGATTTAGGTTTGAGAATGGAATTATAGATGGGAGACAAATAGTACCTGACCCCTTCCTTGAACAGGAATGGAGGGGTCAGTAAAATCAGAAAAACTGATCATTTCGCAGTGGTCTTTTTATTTTTTATTTTTCCAGAGCTGTATATAAAAGTATTAAAAATAAAGAAAAAACAAACAAACATTTGAATGAGATTGTGTGTCCAAACTTTTGCCTTGTAGTGCAGTTGTCGTACTTTTCATTACGACAGCCACGTCTTGAGCTTCATTGCTTTTCTATCACTTTTAAAAACACACATCTGCTGCACTGAAGACAGCATAGCGCTATTGTCACAGATATATTTTGTTTTCTTTTCCGTCTAAGCGCCGTCCACCTTTCTAAACACCCCAAACCCCCAAATCCCGCTGCACAAACATTGCACTTCTGAACTGGCTTCTGTTAGTGTTTCCGTGGCAGTTGTGTAGCGCTAATACAGGGTTGCCAGTGTGATAATTGGCGTCTTTTTTTCACACAACTCTTAGTGCTTCCTCTGCTGTGTCTTATCCTCCTTTTTCATTGTCAATGTGTTACAAAAGCTTTTATAGTTTCTGTGAATGCTCTGTGTTAATTGTTGTGGAATGGTGATAGAACGCCATTAATAATAATAATAATAATGATGATAATGCACTATAGTCTTTTTAGTATTGCTTTACAGACACAAAATACACACAAAACAAACACAATTTAGTCTTGTGCGCTTTAAGTCATGTTAGAATGCTGTTACCTCCTCAAAAACGTACTTGGAGTTGTGTTTTGTTTCATTCACACATGTTTGAGTAATCCTTTATTATTAGTCTGTCTACATCTCCAAAGCTCAGAATACTGTGGTAGTTTTCAAGTTGACAGCTACCTTTTACCTTTTGTTCAGTAGAGATTAATAATTCAAGAATGTTTTCAGTTTGAGAGAAGAATTCAGCCAAAATATGCAGGGTTTGTGTTTAAACGTGTGTGAATGAAACGAAACACAGCTACAGGTTTGTTTTTGGTGATGAAACATTATAACAGACCAGAAAATAGTGTAATATGGGTTATAGCTATGATTTTTATCAGCATTTATAGTTCCTAAGTTTTAGTATTAATGCTAAATTACTAGACGCCCCTGAATGTCTCATAGCTCCTTGTTCGTACATACAAAAAAATAAGAGACCACTGCGTTTTTTTTCTGAAATCAGCATCTCTACATGTATTACAGCCATTCCATTCCAGCGTCTGTTGAATTCCAACACAAACACAAAGCTGAGCTACTTCAGTTCTTGCACCAGGAGTGGAATAAAGTCACCCAAGAACAATGTGAAAGACTTGTGGAGAGCATGCCAAGACGCATGAAAGCTGTGATTAAAAATAAGGGTTACAGTGAACCCTCGCTCTATCGCGGTTCACTCTTCGCGGCCTCGCTGTTTCGCGTTTTTTTTTTTTTTTTTTTTTTTTGTAGTGTAACATTTTTTTAAAATAGTGTAACAATGTGTTCTGCGTCCTGATTGGCTAAGAGACTAGACCAGGACTAAACGTGGACTAAACCAGGTCTAGACCAGAACTAAACCAGGTCTTAACCAGGATTAAATCACTCCGTGCGGCTTTTGCGTTCGTTTGTGTGTGTTCGGTTTGTGGCTCGGGTTGAGAGCACGCGGTCCAGGCGCCTCGCCTCCACCGCCTCGCGCTGCATTTTCTCACATTTGTCTCTAGTTTAAACACTCAAACTTTCATAGATTTTCAACAAAATGTATTAATAGTGACGCGTGGGGGGAGACACGGCCCCGGAAGCCCCGCCAGACGTGCGAGGAGCACTGCCACGTCCCGGGACGAGACGCGCACCAACCCCTTGGAAATTTGCGCGGCACGTGCTGCTCTGTCACGGATTTGTCCACGATGAGGGGTTTATCGTGGACAAATCTGTGACGGAGCAGCAAATCCTATGCACTTTTTTCTTTGTGAAAGGGTATTGTTTGTTATGATGGTAGCTACCTCCAAAATGGCAAATGTTTGAACATCATTTTTTGTTTTAGAAAAAATCCTATGCACTTTTTTTGTTATTGGTTTGGTTTATTTGTTTTTGTTATTCAATAAATTCAGTTATGAATTGAGTTGCTCAGAGTTATGTATCAATTGAAGACACTATCCAGATACACAGCCACTGATATTTAAGTTATCCTCTTTTTTTTTGGTACATTTTCACTGAAGTATGTCGAATATATTGCAATGAATCGCAATAATTCAAGTATCGTGATGCATCGTGATGGTATCGCATATGAATCGTGATTCGAATTGAATCGTGACTTCTTTGCCAATACCCACCCCTACTGTAAATGGGTATTTATTTATTCTTTGCTTTGCTTTTAGATTTTGTCTTGGATAGTTTTTGTATTGTTTTATATTGTATTTTGTACACTGTCTTTTTTGTACTGCTTGGCCAGAGAATTTCGATTCACTGTATGTCGAACACATATGGCAGAGTTGAAAATAAAGTTGACTTTGACTCTGATTTCAGACCTGGAATTGCCAATCTCTACTGAACAAAAGGTAAAATGTAGCTGGTAACTTGATAACTATCACTTCATGACATCACAAGGTGGATCGGAGCATTTTGAGCTTTGGAGATGTAAACAGACTAATAATAAAGTGTTGCTCAAACATGTGTGAATGAAACAACACAACTCCAGGTCTGTTTTGGATGAGGAATCATTACGTGTCTTAAAGCTCTTAAAGTAAATTTTTCTCAATACAAAACCTTTAAATTATGTTCTTTGCATTTTGCTAAAATAAAGTAAAAAAATAATAATGTAGATTTCATACTTTATATTTTTTTTATTGACCTAATAATATCTATCTAATAATATCTATCTAATAATATCTTGGGCTGTCAAAACTACATAGACCTTCATCTTTTTTTCCAATTTCAATGCAAAAATCATGAAGAAATAACAAGGTTTTTCAAAGAACAAAGTGGCATTTCTTCAATTCTGTTAGCATTTATCACAATAAATATCGTATCGTGAAATGAATATTATAATTGTATCATACCGTGTGATTTACAGCATATGCTGTTTATCTGCATTCATCTGCATTTATCCAGATAGGGCAGTCATTGTCACCAACTGATTGTCTGATTTTCATAGGAACAAGATGTGCCCTAAAAATTTAGTAAAAACCCAGTGCTTTTTGGTGACTTCGTACCATTTGATCCATATCCTGCTGTGTTTTTTTTCCTTATTTTAGACCCTGTACCACAATAGAAGAATGAAAGTGTGAGAAGGTGGAAGGGTACAAGTTGAAACCATCTGTATTTTTGATTTTATAATGGTAGAATTTTTCTGACTCTCACGACAATGGTCCGAGGCAATTTCGCTGGTAATGTTCTCTACTTTTAATTGCGTACTTTTAGAGCAAACCCCTCTTTTCCCCAAGTAGGAGACTTGGGGGAAAAGAGGGGTTTGCTCTTCCCACTGTGAATTACATTAACTGCAATTTATAAATCAGATGTTATGACCCGATTACTCTTACATGATTAGCAGTTTTCCTACTACTATCCTTTTTTCACTCCCAGGGCAGATGTGGCTTACCAAGAGTGAAGAAAAGAACAATGGTCTGAGAAGTTCGCTGAAGCTTTCAACATAAGCTATACAATTATATATTATATATTATATATTACAAATATACAGTTTTATTTTTTAAGCCACGAAATAGACATGTTTTACTTTGTATATGTTTTTAGTGTGCTGAAAATAGAAAAATGTACTCTGAGCAGTCCAGGTTCAATGAGGTTCATTTGGTCTTCTAGTCTGAAAAAACAAACTGAAAAACTGTTATATGTGTTATTTTGTGTGAAATGTTTCACAATATGGCATTAAACCTTTCTACCTTCACGGAGACCAAAGCAGACCAAGTTACAGGTCAGATCTGTGGAGAGGCGACCCCACTCACAGCCAGAATGTTGTTTCTTTTAGGTATTTTTGAGCTATAAAACCACCTGTAAATGTAAAGTAAAGCTGTTTAAAGTCACACAGTGGAACATTTCAGACAGAGGAACGATGTTTTTGATGAAGAAACATTATAACAGACCAGAAAATATTGTAATATGGGTTATAGCTATGATTTTTATAAGCATTTATAGCTGGAAAGTGAATATCACGTGTAAATGCAGTGAATATCATGTGTAAATGCAGTAAATATCACGTGTAAACACTAGGGATATAACTTTTTACAACCTCTATACCCTGTATCATATTTTGATGAACTTTTGCTAGTAATGAAAGGAATTGACCTTCATTTGGTCATATTTTTGAAAAAAGTCCCCCCAGACTCAAAATGAAGTTTCCGTAAAGCCTACAACAACCAGAATAATACCATTAGAAGGTTAATATCTGTTCAATCATAAAATAACCAAAGGCAATTTTCTCTTTAATAACACAGGGACAAAACACATAATCAGGGTAAAAATGATATAAAATAGGCCACTAAAAATGATGATTGTCCCACTGAACTGAAACTCCAGTATATTATGATGGCAGTACAGTTTATCATTGATCCATTTTCAGTCAAATTGACTTGTAATGGCCCTTGTGATAACTTAGCACGGTTTCGCGTTTCATATCATTGGCTGTAATGTGTATTTAATACTTTTTTGTTTCGGGGGGACTTTTTAAAAGAGTGTTGAAAATGGAGTTTGGTTTCTTTTATACCAAATTATACCAAAATATTCATCCAATCATGATGGAGGACTTTGATTTTGGAAAAAAAAAGTTCAAAAAGTTATAACCCTAGTAAACGCATATTTTTTTGACTCTTCCTACTTGGTAATTTCTTAGACCACTGCTTTGTAGTTCTGCTCGAGTTATTTACACATAACGGTATAACTCAAGTAGAAGTACAAAGAAGTGGTCCAAGAAATATCTGTAACTTTGTTGTTAACAATTTTTCTCTACATTCTCTTATTTACTTATTTTATTATTATTTGCTTATTTTATTATTATTACTTATTTGTCTGCATGCACTTTTTTGGTTCTAACTTTCTTTTGCACTAAACTGCCTGGAGCTAATGTGACAAGTGAATTTCTCCTGTGTGAGATCAATAAAGTCTTATCTTAAACTTTTTTATATATGTGTAACTTTTCTGGTTGAAGGTCCGTCAAATTCTTTTCTCTATTTAGATGGTATTGCTTTGAATGTTTCACAGTATGGGATTAAAACTTTCTGTCTTCATGGAGACCTAGCCAGACCAAGTTACAGATCAGATCTGTGGAGAGGCGACCCCGCTTACAGTCACATTGCCTGTTTTCTAGGTATTTTTGAGCTATAAAATGACCTGTAATTGAATATGTGTAAAGTAGAGCCGTTTAACGTCACACTGTGGAACATTTCAGGCAAAGCAATGACATCCCAAATTGTTGAAACTGAAATTGTCTATTGTCTAGCTTTCTGAAATCACCACATGCCAGCTGGTGAACACTAAGGCTAGCTCGATACATTTGGATCTGTTCCCGAACAAGGACCATTTCGGAGCTCAACCTGCTCTTACTGTTAAGCATCACCTCATAATAACCGTCATCACAGCTAACTGCTATTTTCTTTAACCTCGTTCGAACTGCTTCACACTCTTCGAAATGGAAAGTAGTATTGAAAAGCAGTCGTCTCTTTGTCGGGAGTGACTGATGAAGAAGATGGTACGATAACATTCAGCGTGCAGCGTGGAGTGTCTGGAAATCACAGCTGAACTCTCCTCTTGCTCTGGCTCTGACTTTGGAGACATTTTCGGTGCTTTGACGGAGGCTCAGTGAGACACCCAGGAAATTTGTAGTGACATTGTCAAATCATCTAGTGAAAAGGGAGAGAGAGAAAAAAAAAACATGAGGTGGGTGACACAGCATTGCAAACCAGTTGTATTGGATATTGTTATAGATTTCAATGCAACAGTTTTGTCAAAACCTAGTTGGCATACCTGTCCTTAACCAAAATACCTTTTCCTAAAATGGGCAATGTATTGTAAAAATATTGATATTGCGATAACGATTATTGCATCAGCCAATATTGCAAGAAAATAAATGTATTGGACATCAAAACTTCAGTTTTATGGCAAAAGGGGAAATTCAGTTTGTCAACTGGACAAAAGTTACCTAACTAACAGAAACTGTAAACAAATAGGTGTGATAGTTTCAGAGTAATTTCTTTGTAGATGTAGGCAGTGTCCACCAGCATCTGACCAGAACTGAAGAAGCAGCTTGGATGAGCTGCGAAACGTATTCGACCAAATAAACTTTTGTCCAGTCGTCCATGGATTCTACCTGGACGACTGATGGATTCTACACACCTCTCAGTTTTATAGAAATGTGCTGTATTTTCAAACTAAAATTGACAAAAGGGAGATTTTTCTTTTTAAGTCCAAGTCCAAATTTTGATTGCAATGCTAAGGATTAGGAATAGACTTGATGCTCAATACCGATACTGATACCATGATGATAATAACTAGACAATTCCCTGACAAAACAAGGATGGAGGATCTAGATGCAATGATACTACCTCACTTAACCTTAGGTGTTTCATGCTGGTCACAAGCCAACCAAACCACAATAAAACCTTTAGACTCTCTTTATAAACACTTAAGATTCTACATCGGAAACCACGGAAATACCATCATTGTCAGATATTAACTAAACATAAAATGCTCAACTTTGATAATACAATTAAACTGGCCAATCTAAGGTTATTATTCAAGATGATCAAAAATGTGGCACCACCATTGAAAAAAGTTTATCCATTTAACATCTGATCAGACGGTCAGAACAATGGCCAGTCTGATGGCGGTGGGGATGAAGGATAAAGTCTCATCTTAATACCAAAGCCGAAAACATCATTAGGACAATCTGCATATTCATTTAAAACAATCTCAGAATGGAACAAACTTCCAAATGAGCTAAAATTATCCAATATTTAAAAAAATTTGCCTAGAAATTAAACAATTTGTGAGAGTGCAGACGTGTCAGGATTAAAGACTAGACATGAAAACGGGGTACAGGTATCGGGAAAAGAGTTTTACTAATTTTTTTACTAATTGATTAACTGTATCACTGTCACTGTAAATATTATGAATTGCACTGTTTTTATGCTTTATGTAAGTCTGGTACAAAGCATCTTTTCATTATTTGCGATTAATGCTCCTGTACATTGTCCCTGTCAAATAAATCAAATAAACTAAACTAAACTAGACATTAGAATGTGATTTTCAACATTAAATTGAAGTACTTTCTTTTATTTTACCGTGTGGGCTTATATAATCCCCAAGTCGTCCACGTAGGTTCCATTGTGGTCCATAGGCGTATATTGGTTGTTCTGACACAGCTCAAGGTCTTTCTAAAGCTTTTCAGGAAAGGTTCATTTCTATTCTGTAAATGTGACTTTTTAGTATCAATACCTGGTCAAATGAGTATCTAGTTTTGATACTAGTATGGTACTTTAGTGTGTCATATGCTGAAACAGACTTCCCCATCAACTCCTCTTATTTGCCAGTCTCCGTTATGCTCTGGGTGATTGACATACCAATTTATTCAGTTGTATCAGCGTTGAAGTTCTGATGTAGACTAGGATTTAATATGAGGTTGATTTTTTCCCTCCACATCTCCCCTCCACAGCAGCAGAAGCGTCCGCCTCCTCAGTCTCTCCTCATCTTTCACTTCCCACCAGTTCAGGGCCCTGGGAGGTGTGTACTGCTTTCCATAACAAATGCACCATTCCTTTCTTCTTTGCATTGTGGGTGTGTTATCCGGATATGGTTTTATAAATGCTGTCTCATTCATTTAAGTCTCTCATTGTTCAAAATTTGCAAAACAATCTGCAAAAAGAACTGATTTAAAAAGAATAATACAACTTCCAAACAAGTGAAATTTCTGCACTTTTGGGGTTAAATTCATTTATGTTTTATGCAACTCTTCTTCCTCAATTAAACTAACTTCAGCTGGCTAAAAATCTCTATCAGACCATCACTATAGCAAAGTTTCCAAATAAACCTTTCACTGCTGTAAAAAATTATACAAAATGTGGGATATAAAGTAATTGGTTTTATGATTTTGTAATATTGCTGAAGCCTGATTGCTTTTCCATTTTTACTCATGAGTTTGTTCAAAAAAACAAAAACAAATCTGAGAATGAAACATGCACACACACAAACTGGGACAGCCTAGAATGAATACATTTGTCTACAAATTTTTGGACTCGATCTGCTTCCGAGATAAAAGTGGCTAAATCTCATTTATATTGATAAGATGAACTGAAAATCAATTTATAACTGTGCTGGTTAGCTAATGTATTCAAGATATTTAAAGGTCCCATGGCATGAAATTTTCACTTTCTAATGTGAGCTCCCCTACCCTGTTTAGGGCCCCCCCCCCCATGTCTAAAAGTTGTGAAATGTGTAAACGGAGTATTTGCGGTTCTTTTCCGCGTTTGAAAAAAAGAGCCCAAACAGGCGATTCTGAATAAGGGAACTTTCTGATGTCACACTCGCGGAAAGGTTTCCACACCCCGTCTGGATGTCCACCCACCGTCTCTGTAAATCACGCCCAGAGAGTTTGGACCGCAAAGGAGCTACGCAATGCAAGATGCGTTTTTTTATTTTCCGTGAGGCACGTGAGAGTGGATAAAGGACATCCGAGCCTCCGAACCTCAAACAGCAGTGGTTTGATTTTATTTTCTGTGGAAATTTGTTTTTTTAATGGAAAGCGTCTCATATCTTCCTCCGCGCTGAAAACGCAGAAGTGGGTGACAGCGCACATCGCACCGCTAATCCAGGAAACAGCGGCGTATTTGGCCACACCCCCACAACGCCCAGGTTAAAGCGTTTCAGAGAGATATTTATGAGTCCGACTGTGTTCATGAGGCTTTCTCATGCACTGAGGCTTGATTTTGAAGGATTCATTTACAGTATTAGGGAAGCGTGAAAAGTCCCTCAGTCGTCCAGGTAGAATCCATGATCAAAGGAGAAGTTAAATTTGTCAACTGGACAAAGTTTGTTTGGTTGAAAACGTTTCACCGCTCATCCGAGAGGCTTCGTCAGCTCTGGCCCTCATGCTGGTTAGACCCTGTTTATATCTAGCTGCAAGGGAGGAGCTAATTACCCTGAACAAAGCTCTGAACCTATCCCTGCTACTCTCTTTTGTTTTACGAATTCCTCTGGCGTCTTGTATTAGCATATCTATCAGCCCTAGGCGGCGCTCACTACACTGAAATAGCTCTGAAACTATCAACTAATCTGTCTCTTTGTATTTCAAATTTCTCTGGCGTCCAATTCCCTATTCAAGACAAACGACCCTCTCCACCCCTCTGCAATGGCTTGTCTGTCCTAATGATTCTTTGTTTGAGAATCGAATTATAGATGGGAGACAAGTTGTATCTTTCCCCCATTTCTGTTTAATGACGGATTCTCTTTTTTGACAAAAATTGCCTCTTTAACTCCCCTCTCAAACCAGTTCTTTTCCCTGGCTAAGATCTGAACCTCACTGTCCTCAAATGAATGGCCCGTGGCTTCTAGGTGAAGATGAACGGCAGATGACGGTCCACTCTGGCCCGCCCGCCTGTGTTGGTACATCCTCTTGTGAAGTGGCTGTTTTGTTTCCCCAATATAGCGCATTCAGTGTAGTGAAGACTGCAGTGAGCGCTATATTGGCCATTGCAGAGGGGTGGAGAGGGTCGTTGTCTTGAATAGGGAATTGGACGCCAGAGAAATTTGAAATACAAAGAGACCGATTAGTTGATAGTTTCAGAGCTATTTCAGTGTAGTGAGCGCCGCCTAGGGCTGATAGATATGCTAATACAAGACGCCAGAGGAATTCGTAAAACAAAAGAGAGTAGCAGGGATAGGTTCAGAGCTTTGTTCAGGGTAATTAGCTCCTCCCTTGCACCTAGATATAAACAGGGTCTAACCAGCATGTGGGCCAGAGCTGACGAAGCCTCTCGGATGAGCGGTGAAACGTTTTCAACCAAACAAACTTTGTCCAGTTGACAAATTGAACTTCTCCTTTGATCAAGTATTAGGGAACCATTAAGGCGCCATATAAAAGCATCAAGAAGTACCATGTCATGGGATCTTTAATGATATTGTTTTACATCAAAATTGCCTCTGTTTATACAATAGATTTACGTGTTTTGCTTAAAAATATTTATATTTTGAAAATATTTATCTTGCACTTCTTTATCTGTCAAGAAATACACAAGAAATATCTTAAGACACCAGGTGCATACAATTTCGAGGCATCTCTCTTATGTGAAATCAAAAATATTTGATGTTAAAACTCTAGACATATTAAAATGAATGTATTGGATTGTGCAGACAGGCTTTCAGATAGAACTGGTTGCTTGTAGACACTGTAACTTGTGATAAACTACAGTTTTTGCCTTATTTTGCATAAATTTCCTATTTGGACCCAATACTATATCTTGGAAACTATAGCCAATCAGCACTTCTGACTTACTTTTTCTTTATGAGTGACCTAAAGCAAGAAAAATTTCACTACTTTTGTTCCAAAAGCATTTTGCTTGTAGACTAGTGATATTGGTACATTATCAGCTACATTTTCAATATTGCGTCGATACTGATCTGCAAAAATCCTCTGATATCACCAATACCGATACTGGAACCAGTATATCCCTAAACCAAAATATTTACAAGCATCTTTGAGCACATTCCTGATTTATTTCTATCAGGTATCGAAAAGTATTGAAAATCAGTTGCTGAATTTAACTAGTGTCGATACTGATCCTGAAAAAAAATAACATGGTAATATTTGACCTCTCGAACAGTTTTAGAGTCATCTTGAATTTTAAGTTACCATGTGGTTCCATATTGGTTTTGATAAAGTTGCATTGTTTAACTTTTCTGATGGAGGGTCCGTCATATACTTTTCTGCATGGAGATGTTATTGCTTCGTCTGGAATGTTTCACAGTATGGCTTTAAACCTTTCTATCTTCATAGTGACAAAACCAGGCCAGGTTACAGGTCAGATCTGTGAAGAGGCGAGTCCGCTCACAGTCAGAATGTTGTTGTTTTTTTAGGTATTTTCGAGCTATAAAACCACCTGTAATTTAATAAATGTAAAGTAGAGCTGTTTAATGTCACACTGTGGAACATTCCAGACAGAGAGGAGGTATCCATAGAAACAAGCAGGTGACGGACCCCCAACCAAAAAGTTATACTGCACTTTTTAAAGAAAGCACTATTATTTTGTGCTGAAAATCACCTTTGTGTTTTTTCTTTTCTTTTTTTCCCCATCATTGTGGTATCAAAATTGGTTTGTAGCCTTTTTCTTAGTATTGAAATTGAGTTTAAAATTTTAGTATCTTGAAAACACTAATATCACCATCAGGATAAAAATAGAAATATGTGCTCTTTTTGTAGAGAAGCACTCACTATTAGGGGAAAATGGAGGGAAGTTGGCAGCTAAATCCTCTGTAGACCAACCCCTGTGCTAAAACATTTAGTATTTTCAGGAAACTCCCCAGATACCGTCGTCATGGGCAACGGCTGACCCTTGCTTTAGTCTCCCCGCAGGTCTGCACCCTCTAAAGCTTATCCCTGGCCTTTTCTTTACTCCTCTTGTCTCTGCGCTCGCCCTATGGGAGGCTCTGGTCCCACATCTGTCAAACTGTCACCGAGCTGCTGTCTTCTGCCCGCCCCCTCTCCCCCCTCTGCCCATACACCCGTCCCGACCCATAATCCCCTGCTCTGTGTTCTCACGCCCATTAAACATGCACTTGTGGAGCACAATTTGACACCTCACCAAATAGCTGCCTGGTATTTTGCCAGTGGGCACACTTTATAGAACGTAACTTAGTGTACAGAGAAGCTAGGAATGGTCAACTGTGCAAATCTCTACATGTCTATATATTAGAGCTTGGGAAGTAACGGAACACAAGGAACGACGTTAAGTAAAAGGATACAAAAAAAAACTGTAATTCCGCTACAGTTACAAGAAAAGAAGACGTACTCAGATCACAGGTACATTTAGTGAAATGGGGATTATTTAGCGGGATTACAATTGAAAAGCATTTTATGCTATTTAATTTTTTAATTTAAAGCTGGAGATGGAGGGAAAACAGAATAAACTGTTGTACACTATGGCAGTACTATGGAACAAACTCGCAACTGGCCTGGCTTCGACCGAGAAGAACGCATTTATCGGGTAGAAATTATATAGATATATAGATATATAGATATATATAGATATATCGGACCTGTTTCCGGTGCATGTTGGACTCCGCCAGGGCTGCCCTTTGTCACCGGTTCTGTTCATTATATTTATGGACAGAATTTCTAGGCGCAGTCAGGGGCCGGAGGGGATCCGGTTTGGGAACCACAGGATCTCATCTCTGCTGTTTGCGGATGATGTTGTCCTGATGGCTTCATCAAACCGGGACCTCCAATGTGCACTGGGGTGGTTTGCAGCCGAGTGTGAAGCGGCTGGGATGAAAATCAGCTCCTCCAAATCCGAGGCCATGGTTCTCGACCGGAAAAAGGTGGTTTGCCCTCTCTGGGTGGGTGGGGAGTCCTTGCCTCAAGTGGAGGAGTTCAAGTATCTCGGGGTCTTGTTCACGAGTGAGGGGAGGATGGAGCGTGAGATTGACAGGCGGATCGGTGCAGCGTCGGCAGTGATGCGGTCGTTGTACCGGCCCGTTGTGGTGAAGAGGGAGCTGAGCCAAAAGGCGAAGCTCTCAATTTCCCGGTCAATCTACGTTCCTACTCTCACCTATGGCCATGAGCTTTGGGTAATGACCGAAAGGACGAGATCGCGGATACAAGCGGCCGAAATCAGTTTCCTCCGCAGAGTGGCTGGGCGCTTCCTTAGAGATAGGGTGAGGAGCTTGGTCACACGGGAGGAGCTCGGAGTAGAGCCGCTGCTTCTCCACGTGGAGAGGAGCAGCTGAGGTGGCTCGGGCATCTGTTCCGGATGCCTCCTGGACGCCTCCCTCAGGAGGTGTTCCGGGCATGTCCCACCGGGAGGAGGCCCCGGGGAAGACCCAGGACCCGCTGGAGGGACTATGTCTCCCGGCTGGCCTGGGAACGCCTTGGGGTCCCCCCGGAGGAGCTGGAGGAAGTGTCCGGGGTGAAGGAAGTCTGGAGGTCCCTGATGGATGGATGGATATAGATATATATAGATATATAGATATAGAATGTGTTAAAATGCAGAGAAGAATTTCTCCAGTGTGAGATCAATAAAGTCACTTCTTCTTCTTAAAGGAGAATTAACGTTTTTTACAATCAGCCTTATTTCGGAAATAAAACAAGTTGTTTTACTCACCCATAGCACTTTGGTGTCATATGGAGCATTTCCGGAGATGTTTTAGATTAGCGATCTCCGTAACGCGAGTTCTCGGGGCATATATTTGCGGTCTCCAAATAACACAAACTTTAGCACTTTTCAAATCATACAAGCTCAATGTCTTAGTCTACACTTTCGTTTGAGTCAAAAGTGGCCTGTAATCCGAAATTTTGCCATAATTTCGAGTAGATGAGGAGACCAGTGCGCATGTGCGGAGTCGCATGTTATTTCGCTCTCAGCTCTCGGAACCCAAACGCAAAACTGTAAATTATGGATAAATCTCGGATTACAGGCCACTTTTGACTCAAACGAAAGTCTAGACTAAGATATTGAGCTTCTATGATTTGAAAATTGCTAAAGTTTGTTATTTGGAGACCGCAAACATATGCCCCAAGAACTCACGTTATGGATATCGCTAAACTAAAACATCTCCGGAACTGCTCCAAATGACACCAAAGTGCTATGGATGAGTAAAACAACTTGTTTTATTACCGAAATAAGGCTCAGATTGTAAAAAAAAACAACCTTAATTCTCCTTTAAAGAAGACAAGGGGATTTTTTTTCTCAATAAACTGAACTATGTGGTCAAGACTTGTGCACTTTCACTGTAGGACTATAAGCTACTGCCCAAATTAACTTTCCTCAGTTTCTTTTATAATGCACAAAATCTTATTGTTTTCTTGTTATCGGATATTTGGTGTTAAAGTCATCCAAAAGTACTTGAAACTAATCAAGTTACATTGCTTTAATATTATAGTTCTTGGATTACGTTACTGAATACATATTTTAAGGGGTAACTGTACCAGAATACATTTCTAAAGTAACCCTCCCAACCCTGTGTATATTCATATATCAATATCATATCGATATCTGTCAACAAATGGAGAAAGAAAAAACAATGTTTAGAATGGATAGAATGGAATGCCTTTTATTGCCACTATTCATATGTACAATTTACCATACTTTTTGTACTATAAGCCGCACCTGACTATAAACTGCAGGTGTCCACATTGTAACTTGAGATATTTACACAGAAAGATGGTACACAAAAAGATTTAAAAAAAAAATTTAATTAACGTAAATACCGGTACGTGCTTTTTTCGAACAGCGCCTACGGCAGAAACACGGCAGTAAAACAACTGTAAAATAACCAGCCTGTAGCCTCTGGAAGCCTTAAAATAAAGTTTCAAGTTTAATTTTAAGGGTAAACCCCCTGAACTCAATCTCACGGAACTGTTGATACCTGTGTAGGAAATTTTAAGTGGCTAAAACAAGGCTTCATTAATTCATGAACTCTCCTCACTTATTTGATAAGGTCTTGATAAAGAATTAATCCATACCTAAGCCGCACCTAGCCTGAAGTGTGAGAAAAAAGTGCAGACATGTAAATACAATATTTACATACAATATTTGAACAGTATAGGAGGGGGGAAAAAAATAGTGCAAAAAAAAAAAGTTAAGTCCTCTACGAGCTGGTTCTACACATTTGTTATCCAGGTTATTGCAAGTCTTGCTCAGATATTGCAGTAGGGGTGACACATACAACCATAAGGGTTTAAGGGTGACTGTATGTTTATGCTGTCATCATACAAGGCAAAAGGAGAAATTCAATTTGTCAACTGGACTGACTGAGGGATTTTGCACATGTCACCATGCAAGTACTACAAATGAGGGCTGTAGTACGTTTGTCAGTGTCATTTTGTGATTTCCTGGACTTATTTCCTTGGCTAAAGTGTTAGCTCTGCTGCCCGACAGGTAAACAAACTGTGTGTGATGGCGTCACCAGGCTGTGGCTCTGTTCTGTTGGCTCAGGTTGTGCAGTGTGTGAGTTTGGGACATGGAACACGACACAATCGTGCCGGACCACGACACGGTTCAAAAGGCTCAATGTGAGTGCATCCTAAAATCATCTGCTTCTGAAACACAGAGACGTCCGAGCGTCACTCACTCAGACAGAGCCTTACAGCGCTGACCAGTAGGACGAGGGGGTGGGAAAACGTGTGTCTGAGCACACAGCTGCTTAAATGGAAAAATAGTGAATCACACTAAACCAAAATAGCAGATTATCACAGGGATCAGATCAGTTTGATTTTCATTCCCATATCACCCAGTCCTACTACAAATTATATTATACCCCAGATGTATACACTTTTTAAATGAAATTATTTTACATTGTACTACAGCTTCACTTCAATTTACTGGCCTTGCTATAGGTTTTCAAATATTGAAATTTACGGAGTTCGACAGAGGCCATATTCATAAGCAATATTTTTTCTTCCTTCTTATCCCGAGATAAAGAGATAATTAATTTGAGATCTCGAGAAAACAAAAAGTTATTTTGAGATCTCGAGAAAACGAAACAATTATTCCGTGATCTTGAGAAAACAACTGAAACGTCTACCACCACGTTGTGACAGGCCATTTCTCATTCTGAATAGACACGTTTTTGGTCATTAGAATGTCTGGAATAATAAGCGATCAGCTGATAAGGCAATATTTTGATCAGGGGCTGACACAGGGGGAGATTGCAGTACGTCTTTTAATTCGGGATAATTTTAAGATTAGTCCGCAGCACCTCCGTTTTCGTCTTTACCGACGAAGATAGTGTTTTCTCCAGATCACGGAATATTTGTTTGTTTTCTCGAGATCTCGAAATAAGTTTTATTTACTCGATCACAAATTAATTGTGTCGTTTTCTCCAGATCTAGAGATAATTTTCTCGTTATTAAAGTGGAAAATAATCATTACAAACATGGCCTCTGTCGGCTTCCGTAGAAATTGACATAGATAAATATTTTTTATTGGCCACAAGCAAGATAATTTGGATTTTGACTTTTGTTTTTCAGATAGGAGCCAGAGGCGGTATGTATTATTTTTGTTTTCACATTAAGAAGCACATATAAATGAAGTAAAAGTGTAGCTGGGTTACAGTACTATTCTTACCTTGTTATAAATACATATTAACATGTTTGCTTGCCCTTCTTACATAGTATAAATGCATAAACTAAAAGCGTCTGATGCTGTAAGTGCATGCGTAATGTCTCTGATGTAAAGGTTAAAGAGGCTGACTCACGGTGAAGCATTTTCTTTTGTCACTGTCAATCACATTAACCTGATTTTTCTGGACAGTCCTGACGGTAGAAGTGGTTTTGTATTCACACCAGTTGTCATCTGTGAGGCAAATGCTGGAACACTAATTACAATTTGGGTTGTTAAAACACGCTCATCTTTGGAGCACATGGCTAATTAGGCAGCGTAAACAAACTGTGTTAACTGTTGTCAGGCAACGCACAATAAATTGGATTAAATGGAGGCATCAAAGACTTACTTACTTATTCCTGTTATTATTAATGTTTTAGCTCCTGCACAACCCCTACAGTTTGTATTTAAGCAGCAGGAGCCTTAGCCACTACACCAAATATTGAGCAGGAGGACATATACATACAGCTCTGGAGAAAAATAAGAGACCACTGTATATTTTTTCTGAAATCAGCATCTCTACATGTATTACAGCCATTCCATTCCAGCGTCTGTTGAATTCCAACACAAACGCAAAGCTGAGCTACTTCAGTTCTTGCACCAGGAGTGGAATAAAGTCACCCAAGAACAATGTGAAAGACGCATGAAAGCTGTGATTCAAAATAAGGGTTATTGCACCAAATATTGATTTCTGAACTCTTCTTAAGTGTAAACATTAGTATTATGTTGTTTTAAAATGAATATGATCTTGTTCCTTTGCATTGTTTGAGGTCTTAAAACGTGTATCTTTTTTGTTATTTTGACCATTTGTCATTTTCTGCAAGTAAATGCTCTCAACGATAAGATTTTTATTTGGAATTTGGGGGAAATGTTGTCAGTAGTTTATAAACTCAAACAAAAATGTTCCTTTTGCCCAAACACATACCTAGGCCTATAAGTAGTAAAATCAGAAAAACTGATCATTTTTTTCCACAGCTGTATACGTTATCTCTAGAAGTTCAAATTTTTGTTGATTTAGCGATAGAATTTATTGTTTGTTCATTCATTTATGAGCACACAATCTACATTAACCTAAACAGGAGAGATGCATTGTGCCAGGTTGGAGCACTAGAACTCATTTCCACCTGTTGCAAGTCTCTGGTGCATGTTTTTTAGGTTTACTTAAAGTGTGTACTTCAAATAATAAATTCTATGATCAATACTGCTATGGCTCTCGACCCCTTTGAGAACACTAGGCCATATAAAGTCCTGCAGCCTACCAGATTTTTTCCCCCATGTATTTTGTCTCGCCCTTTTACATTTAAATTGTAAAAACGGGTCATGAATTCAAAATCTGTTTGCTGCATGTTTGTCTGGGTCTATCCAAGAATCAGGAAGTGTCCGTTAGCATGCTAGTTGTTGTCTCTTTGGTCTCCTAAAGTAGAAAAAAAAATGCTTATAAACTAGGGATGCATGATATATCGGTATGGGCCAATATTGCCAAAAATGTAACATATCGGTATTGGCCCGATGTGTAAAACTGGGCCGATATTAACGACTGATATTTGTCAGTACTATAAATACCAGATTAAGAGCGACGTGTGTCTTTGTGTTAAAAGACATCAATATTTCATAAGATCAATAAGTTATTTAAAGCCCCAGTGTGTAGGATTCGTGGCGCATAGGTGGATGGTGCTATTGCACTTTCTGTTTTAGCTACGGCAGACCTCGAGGGTCACCCGGGCGCGCGCATGAGCCGCTACTGTATAAATAAAACGCAATCCCATTTTTTTTTTTCTTTTCTCATGAAAACACACATTCCCGATCATGTACCATGACACTCTACACATCAAATGAAACCTTACAGTCTCCTCTTTTTGACTATGCAATTCATTTCCCTGCACAATAATCACTCCCTGAGCACATGGGGCTTTTATACGGAAAAGCACAAAACGAGGTTAGCTTACCTTAGAATGCTTTGCAGAGGTCAAAATCTGTATTTCACCATAAACGTGCTCTCAATTTGTCTGTAAGGATCCAGCGAATAAAATCCAGTAAAACAATTTAGTCCACGTATTAGATCCATTACGATGTCTGATCCGGCAGCATGCTTGTGTTGTTTACCCAAAACCACGAGCCTTGCCGAAGGCGAAGGCGGAGCCCAAATGTCCTTCTGCGGCTCTCGTATTCAAAATGGCTGCCTCTGCATGGGGAAGATCCCCCTTTTATGTGACTATATCTAAGTCCAAAAGAATATGATTTCATGATGGAAGTGAAAAGGCTTGGAAAACAATGTATTTTTGAATGGGTATCTTCAATTTCAGTAATTAACGGGTACATCTTCAATCTTACACACTGTCCCTTTAAAGGTTATAAATGAGTTCATTTCATATTTGTAAATTGTTAAATACAGTAGAGAGGTAAAATCTGAGTGAGAAATCTTCACCTTTAAGGATCGTTCTATTGTGAGTAAAGAGTGAGCGTTCCTGTGTTAAAGTCTGGTCTGTTTTATACGAATTAAGCATGAAGACGGCTCGTGTTCATGCTGAATATGCAGGGCTCTCAAGTCTCACGCTTTGAGAGTGTGACATGCAATTCGACATGCTCACACGCCACACATGGTATTTCTCACGCTGAAATTTTGTTAAGCAATTCAAAACTGTAGCCACCGTTCACAGCGCTTCTGTGCCCAGAAAATCGGTTAGTTAATGCAGGCACCGCGCGTTTTCAGCGAAAAAAAGTCACTCGCACCCCCCACCCCCGCTCCTCGGAAAAAACGCAGTCACACGCACCACCCCGCTCCCCCAATATAAATCTCACTCCTACCAAGCTTCAAAACTTGAGAGGTCTGGAATATGTTTTATACCGTTTGAACCTCGGCAAACTTTCGCCTTTGTGAGTATTTTATGTTAACAAGCACTTTGATTAAGGTGATGTATATATTGCATTTGAACAAATAAGACCTGAACTTGTGGTTTCATGGAGCTAACTGTTTAAAGGTCCCATGGCATGAAATTTTCACTTTCTGAGGTTTTTGAACGTTAATGTGAGCTCCCCTACCCTGTTTAGGCCCCCCCCCCCATGGCTAAAAGTTGCGAAATGTCTAAACTGAGCATTTGCGGTCCTTTTCTGCGTTACACAAAACCAGTGTTCAAACAGGCGAGTTCGGACAAGGCACCTTTTTGACGTCAGATCGGCAAATGCAGCTCCAGCCCCTCCCTCTGTCTCCGCTCAGCGTCCCTGTATATCCCGCCCATAGAGTTTGGACTGTGAATGCGCTACGCAATGCGAAATGCGTTTTTTTATTTGCCTGGAGGCACGTCCGAGTGTTTCTAGGCTCGCAAGTCCCTTACCCGACCCTCTGGACCTCTGAAATACCAGTGGTTTAATTTTATTTTCTGTGTAAATAAGCTTTTTTTCATTGCAAAGTCTCCCATCTGTCTTCGTGTGTAAAATACGGAAGCGAGCAGAGAGCGGTGCCGAGCTGCGGGGGAAACCCGCCCCCCCGCTCCTTAGCCAATCTCTCTGTCCTTCTCATTTGCACTGAAGCAGCAACACTCAGAATAAAGCATTTTAGACACATATCTAGCCTCATGAAGACTGTCAGAGTCATATCTCATGCAGTGAGTGTTGATTTTGAAGGATTCATTTACAGTATTAGGGAACCATTAAGGAGCCATATAAAAGCATCAAGAAGTACCATGTCATGGGACCTTTAAGCTAGCTACTCGTATTTTGTTCATCACATGTACTACGAAATTAGTAATGTGCCTTCTTTGTTCTGTGTTTCAGTTACTACATAAATATATAAGAGACCTCCATAAAACAAGAAAAGTACGCCTTGTGTACGGAGTTTTTCTTTATTAGTTCGCTGCTGTCGAGCCTCACATAGTCACATGTCGTGAGGACAGCACATGGTGATTTATCATCCTTGTGTTTTGTTTTGTTTTTAATCTAAACTTTCTCACAGGGGTTTTGTGAATAAAATAAGTTAAGCTTTATGGAGTCAAAACACATTTTGAAAATAAAAGAAGACATTCAGAAATTCATTTTGCATGATTTTCAGTCTGTATAAAATGTTATCTCAGATTTTTTTTTTTTTAAATTGGTATCGGTTAATATCGGTTATTGGCCACAACAGCAACATTAATATTGGATATCGATATCGGCTAAAATTTTCACATTGGTGCATCCCTATTATAAACTCATCACAATGAATAATTAGGATGCTCGAAATACGTAAGGTAAGCGAGGAATCACTTTGGACCACTGCAGTAGTTCTGTTTTCACGTTTTTAAGATGCAACCATCCTCTCTTCACACACTAACTACCATTTCAACAACTGCTGATTAAGTTTGTTGTTAAAATTCCTCAAAACCCATTTCACATGAAGACAACGCAGTCTAGTCTAGTCTGAAGTTTTTGGAGTTGGCTCGCTGTTCCATGACTACCTCTGCTTCTTCTACACTTTATAGTCCATGGCTCTGACAAAGAGAGGGGAATACCCGTGGAGGAGAAAGTCTTGTTTTTGTTGTCCTGCTTTTGTGCTCTTCTGTTTTATGAGCTCTGTGGTCTGGGATGTGCTACAGGAGATTTATAGGTTTCATTATTAAGGTTATAGCACCTTTTGGATTCCAGTATAGCCGCCTTTGCCAACGCTGGACCTCCACCAAACCCGATTATGGACCGAGTTGGAACTTTTGTTAACTAGGGCTATTACATCCTGCTAGCGTGTTGTTTTCAGGAATTGCTCAGGAGTCGCTTTCCAAGATGAATCACAATTTGAGTGGAAGCAATTACCAAATCGTCAAGGCTGCAGTTTTCAAAGTACTAACCAAGCAGCGAAATATCCAGTCATTTCTCACTTATCTTATGCATTCCAAGCATCCTAATTATTCAGTATCGAAGCACTTTTGAGACCAAAGCAGAGTTTTGCTTTCAGGGAAATGCTGGTATCAACTAGCATGCTAATGCACACCTCCTGAGTGTCCAACATTAAATTGCTTTATAATGTAGATGCAGACAGCACAAATGGATGGGAAAAAATGTACTGCTGTCAGGCGATTAAAAAAATTTATCGAATTAATTACAGGATTTGTAATTAATTAATCTAATCACAGTTTAAGACAGGGAGAGATTGTGAGTGAGCGAGCGAGCGAGCAAACAAACCCACTTTGAGATTGAGTTTGTCAGTTTTCAAGTGCGCACTATCATCGGTAACGATGGAAGTTGTCCGGACGTGTTTATCGTTCAAATGATCCGTCAGGCTGGAGCTGCTTTGGTGATCGGAAAATTATTTTTTCCAAATCTACAAATCAGCGCGTTCTTGTTGATTGTCCCGTCTTCACATTGAATTGCCACTCATAATTAATTGCGTTCATTTTTATAACCTGTTAATTTGCGGTGTAATTAATTCATCTAATTAACGCGTTAAACTGACAGCCCTAAAAAAAATTATTAAATTATATATAAAAAATTATTAAATATATATAATATTCTATATTAATAACAATAATTAACTGCTAACCCTAATCCCCTGTCTAAGTAGCTTCTAAATCTGAATTAATCTTAATAATGATAATAATAATAATAATTCATAGCATTTATATAGCGCCTTTCATGACACCCAAAGCACTTTACAGTTCATTGTTCGTTCTCTCCACACTTGGTGGTGGTAAGGTTCTTTCTGTAGCCACAGCTGCCCTGGGGAAGACTGCGGAAGCGAGGCTGCCAATCTGCGCCATCAGCCCCTCCGACCACCTCCAACACTGACGCACACGCCACTTTCATACTAGGCAATGTGGGTGAAGTGTCTTGCCTAAGGACACAACAACCGTTTTAGCGACTGGCGCCCCCCTGTGGCACCTGGAATTCCCAGCGGTCTCCCATCCAAGTACTAACCAGGCCCTGCCTTGCTTAGCTTCTGAGATCTGACAGGATCAGGCTTTGGCAAGCAGGTATGGCCACAATACCTGAACAAATAGTTGTCTTAATGAACTATTTGTTCATTAAGTCTTTAATTATAATTAAGTCGGGCTTTATTAAAGATGCATTGTATAACATTTTTGCTTTTCTCCATGGAGATGTTATTGCTTTGTCAAAACAGTCAAAACACCTGTTTTTCTAGGTATTTTTGAGCTATAAAACCACCTGTAATTTAATTGTTTAATGTCATACTGTGGAACATTCCTGGCAGAGCAATGGCATATCCATAGAAACAAGCAGATGACGGACCCCAACCAAAAAGTTACATAGTGCACTTTTAAGGCTAGTTAAGTGTGTAGTTGTTAAAAATTGGCACTAATGTATATACAGGGAGTCCTCGGGTTACGACGTTGATCCGTTCTTAAGACGCGTCGTAACCCGAATTTCGTCGTAAACCGGATTTTGCCTTTGATCTTCCAACCAAAGCACCAATAACCTTTCCATCTTAATAATTAGACCACTACGCTGCTTGGTTATCACTGCCGCTTTCATAGGAGCAGATCAGAGCCCACATCAGGTACTTCCGCCCACATTGGACACGCACACGAGGCCGTCTTCTTCTCCCTACAACCACAACAGAGCGTATTCTTCCACCGCGCGCCGCGCGCCACGTGCGTTTGTTTACATCTCTTACCACGCTAAACCGCGTAAGACGGAATGACGCGTAATATATACATATTTTTTTTAATGGGGGCGCGTTCGTAACCACGAAACGTCGTAACCCGAGACCGTCGTAACCCGAGGACCCCCTGTATATATATTTTTTGGAAAATCAATGAATCTAATAAGTTGTGTCACCCCTGTTGCCTTTTTCCTTTGCATTTTTAGTCTTAGTTAATCAATCGAATCAAAACCGCAGTTTGAATGGACGCGCAGTTAGCAAATCGCTAACACTCCCTGTAGTTTAGGTCTGTACAAACATATTCTGAAATGTAATTCTTTCATTTGTCAGTTCATATTTCAGTCTTTTTGTCAATTCTTCTGGACGCGTTTAAAATGCGAAAACTGAACAGAATCTTATTAATAAAACATAAATCGAAAATCTAATCAGAACCGCAGTGCTTATCAGAAAAATCCCCCGAATTCCTTATCTGCACCACGTTGAAAACATGCTTGCGACAGTTATTCAATGTATTTTTCTTAAATCCTGATGGTTATTTCACAGACACATAAAGGTAGACTGAGTGCTTCTCTCTTGGCTCGACTCTACCTAAATCTGTGAAGTATTTGTGGCTTTTTCTTCGTCTTTTCCTCCGCCGCTCTCGTCTGGAGCCGGGGAAGTCTCAGCTTTTCGGGTTGAACTTTTGAACCTGAAATTTCTCTCCCTCCTCCTCCTCCTCTTCTGCTCTTACATACTCTCATATTCTACGTCTGTCCTTCTCCTTAGCCCACTTCTGTCTCCTTCTCTTTCTTCTTCGCGCTTACCTTCCTGTCCACCTCCCTCTGCCTCGCTTCTCTCATCCCTTTTTCTCTATCTATCTCTTCTCGCTCCCATGTCTCAACTCTCCCTCTTCCCCCTCTCTTTACCCCTCTCTCTGTCTTTCTTCTTCGCACTTACCTTCTTGTTCACCTCTCTCTGCTTCTCTTCTCTCCCTCTCTCTCTCACATCCCTTTTTCTCTCTCTCTTCACACTCCCATGTCTCAACTCTCCCTTCTCCCCCTCTCGTTACCTCTCTGTCTCTCTTTCTTTGTTCTTATCTTCCTGTCCACCTCCCTCTGCCTCTCTTCTCTCATCCCTTTTTCTCCATCTATCTCTTCTCGCTCCCATGTCGCTCAACTCTCCCTCCTGCCCCCTCTCTTTACCCCTTTGTCTCCTTTTCTTCTTAGTTTTTACCTTCCTGTTCACCTCTTTGCCTCTCCCCCTCTCTCTCATCCCTTTTTCTCTCTATCTCTCTCTTCTCGCTCCCATGTCTCTCAACTCTCCCTCTTTACCCCTCTGTCTCTTTCTTTCTTCTTCACTCTTACCTTCCTGTCCACCTCTCTTCTCTCCCTTTCTCTCATCCATTTTTCTCTCTATCTCTTTCGCTCCCATGTCTCTCAACTCCCTCCTTCTCCCTCTCTTTACCCCTCTGTCTCCTTCTTTCTTCTTCGCTCTTACCTTCCTGTCCACCTCCCTCTGCTTCTCTTCTCACCCCCTCTCTCTCTCATCCCTTTTTCTCTCTATCTCTCTTTTCGCTCTCATGTCTCTCAACTCTCCCTCCTCCTCCCTCTCTTTACCCCTCTGTCTCCTTCTCTATTCCCTCTTCTCCCCTAAAAGTACCTCTCCTCTACCTGCCTAAAGCTGTGACACACATTTGATCTTGAGCCCTTTAAATATACTCAGATGCTTCCCATTTCTCTTCCCTTCACCACTCTTCCTGTCTGATCTCTCTCTCCCATCTTTCTTTCACTTCTCTCTTCCCTCTCGCCTCCGTTACCCCCAGTCTCCCCATCTTTCCCTCTTTCACATCTCTCGCCTTTGCCATCCCCATCTCCTCTTACCTTACTCTCCCCTTCACTCTTTCTCTCTCACATCTCTTTTTTTCTCTTTCAGCTTTTGATCACCCCTTCCACCTCCCTCTTTCTCACTCTCTCATCTCCATCACCCCTCTACTCTCCCCTCTTTCTCGCGTTTGTTACCTCCCTCTCTTTTACCTCTCTAACCTCAGTGGTATCCCCCCTTCCCTTTATCTCTCTCTCCTCCTTGTAATCTCTCTCCATCGTTCTTCACTTCTCTCTTCCCTCTCTCCCCTCCGTTACTCCCAGTCTCCACTCTCTCCCTCTTTCACCTCTCTCGCCTTCATCATCCCCATCTTCTTACCTTACTTTCTCTCACACACCTTTCTCTTTTTTCTCTCACCTTTCTCACCCCAAACTCCCCTCCTTTCTACCTCTCGCTTTCACCTCTGTCCTCTCGCTCCCCCTCTTTCATCTCACTCTCTCACCCCTCTTTCTCACCTCTGTTACCTCCCTCTCTTTTACCCCTCCCACCTCAGTGGTATCCTCCCTTCCCTTTCTCTCCTCCTGGATTCATTTCCTCCTTGTAATCTCTCTCTCCATCATTCTTCACTTCTCTCTTCCCTCTCTCGCCTCCGTTACCCCCCAGTCTTCCCTCTTTCACCTCTCTCACCTTTGTCATCCCCATCTTCTCTTACTCTCCCCCTCACTCTTTCTCTTTTTTCTCTCTCACCTTTTGATCACCCCAAACTTTCCCCTCTCACTCCCTCTTTCATCTCACTCTTTCTCACCTCTCCTTCACCCCTCTACTTTCCCCTCTTTCTCACCTCTTTTACCTCTAACCTCAGTGGTATCCCCCCTTCCCTTTCTCTTTCTTTCTCTCTCTCCTCCTGGATTCATTTCCTCCTTGTGGTGATTTACAGACTTAGTGCGGATCTGTTACTTTGGACATGCTCCTCTTCAACACATTTTTCCAATTTTTTCCCCTCCATTCAGAGCACAGATGATTCCCAGGCTTTTATACACACATTTCTACTCCGATGTGCCATATGACTATAGCAGGTGTGTCCATGTGGTCCAGTTTAAATTTTGTCAATTTATTTTGTAGGTGTGTGTGTGTGCGCGTGTTTTTTAGTTTTTAGTTTAAATTACACATTTGGTGTCTGGTGAAATGTAATTTCAGTCCTCTGTGTAATGTCTGTTACATATTGAATTGACAATAAAGTAACTTTGACTTTTGACTTTGAATTTGTATTTTGTGAAAATGGAAATTATAGTTGATTATTTTATAATGTGAATCATACTCTGGAAACCCATTAGACTCTGGATATGGGTTGTCCAAAGTATCAAAAGTCAGATATAAATCGGTACTAAAACTAGTATAGAAACTTAAGCAGGTATCAATACTAAAAAAGTCACATTCACAAGACAGAAATGAACCTCTCCTGAATAGCTTTAGAAGGATCTTGAGCTGTATAAGACCAAACAGACTAGTTTACATCCATGGGACCTGCCTGGACCACTGAGGGATTACACAGATATAAAACCACATGGTAATATAAAAGAAAGTGCTATGAATTAATGTTGAAAATGACATTTTAAATAACAAGTGTGTTTTTTTTTATTAGCAAGGTTCAAAGTCAGCTTTATTGTCAAAACCATATGTACAGGTTGCACACACAGGATTTGCAGCGCTCCCTAGGCCCACAGTGAACATAAAACATCTGATAAACAAGACAATAAATAAGACAATAAACACCATGAATAAAACATCACATATACCTGTAGCAAAAGTACAGTAAACTTGTATATAATACAAATAGGTAAAACACACAATGTGTAGCGTAATAAAGCTCAAATGTTATAATTTAAGCAGCAGTGTCATTGAGGGAGGGCAGTGAGAGAGTTCAGCATCCTGACAGTTTGGTGGATGAAGCTCTTTTAGTCTGCTGGTCTTGGCCCTGAGGCTCCTCAGTCTCCTTCCTGATGGCAGTTGGATGGGTGGGTGGGATCCTTGTGGTATTGGAATCGGTATTGCATATTGAGTCAATCGATAATTTGCATCCCTCAATTCATTAATTGATAGTTGATTGACCTTATCGATCGATTAACTGATAAGCGGCGTTTTTCACCAGAATTTTAGTGTTTCAATAGGGTCTTTAAGAATATAAGCTATAGTAACATAACACTGAGTCATAAATATATCATAGTATTATTATATTGTATATTCCTTAATGAATTATTCCTTAGTAAAAAGCAGATAAATGTATTGATGCTGAATAACAAAATACATTCTTTATTGAAAATAAATTGAGGACGTTTTTTGTAAAAGCTCTGTGATATGAAATTATAAATAAATGAATTGATCGGGGAAAACATTTCACTCACTCACACACACACACACATTGGCACACGGGCCGGACAGGGGGCTGCTTCCACTGTGCTTTCACGTGGACCCTGCTACGGCCCGGAGCGGAGGAGCACGTGCAGCGTGCACGTGTTCACGCAGCGCGGCGCGCACGTGTTCACGCAGACAGCGAGACCCGGAGTGAACCAAGCCGCAAAAATTGGGTTCGCAGGAGAACATTTTGCACTGCTTCTAGATCCGGCCGCGGATGTATGGTATCTATGGTCCTTCTCGCGAGTGGGTTTGCATCTCGTGTTCACATTCCAGAGTAGCGCCCTCTCCTCTAGCGATTAGTTACAATTAATGCATTTTAATCGACCAACGTCTTGATCGACAATTAATCGTAAGTCGATTAATTGTTGACATCCCTAATTGAGTCTATTCCGTAGTCTTGAACTTGACGTTGAAATGTTAGTTTTTAGGTTTTTTATTTATTTTAAAGACTAAAAAAACTACATAGCATACAATGTTATAATGTTAAGATTTTTGGCTGCAATAAAAATGAAGTAATTGCATTGTAAAAAATAATAATAATGATGATTAAAAAAAGATTTTACTGTGAGCTGAGTAGCCTCTCCACGGATCTGACCTGTTATCTAGCTCCACCATCTTGTCACCATGGAGATACGTTTAACGCTGTACCGTGGAACTTTTCAAGCATTGCCATGACAACTCTCTGGCAACAAGGAGATGGCGGACTGGACCCTCTAACAGAAGATTTACACAGTGGACCTTAAAGTTTCCAGATCTCATTTATGTAATACTTTGAGAACAATACTTGGATAATGACAGACGTATCAATTTCATTTTTAACTTTTTTTTTTCACCCTGACTACCAGGACTACAATATGCTGCACTGTCTTTGCTAAGGCCTAAAAAAAATAAATGTTGGTTTCCGATTTGTTGACAGTTCTAGACATGGGTAGGTAGGGAATTTATTTTATTTTTATTTTTTATTTTTTTTCCTGTGGGAATATGGACATTTTGAAATTTTATTTTATTTCCTTCCGCAGCAGTATTATTTCAGTAAAGACTATAATTGACATTGGCATAATTTCCCAAAGCTATCTCAATGCTAAGAGCATATTCTATACTTAAGTATAGTCGAATGAAGCTCCAACATGCCGTGTGAAACCAGGTCGTTGACTGTACCAGAGTACATGTAGAATATATCTTACAATGTTACAAAAATACATGCTGATTTTGTATTGTTTTTTCTGTTCTTCTTTCAGATGGCAGTCATTAAATTTAGAAGCAGTAAACAATTTTGAATACTACATTTATTTAACACGGTGTTGACATTGGTCAACTTAAAACTGGCACTGCATAATCTTAACAATTCACCGTGACCATGCATATGTCCAGCGATGCCGTCGCCATTGTTTTTATGGGTACAGACAGAGAATTTTACAGATCACAGAAAAACAGAAGCACATTACAGGGGGGTCCTCGGGTTACAATGTTGATTAGGGTGACCATATTGTATTTCACTGAAAAGAGGACACACTTCCAGCTCGCGCGCAAATTTTTTTTTTTTTTTAGTTTTTTTCCCCCATTTTTAGGGGTTTTATGTGGGTCGGGGGCTTACTGTGCTTCTGAATTCCCCAGAAAAGAACACTTTACCTGGATATACTGAAAAATAGCCCAAAACACTCAAACAGTTGCTTTATAAATAATATATTTATTAATATAAGCAATCTTAAGGCTGACATTTACACCTTAGTTAAGAAAAAAGAAAAAACAAAAAGAAAAAGAGAGTCTATCCTTCAATGTTCAGTAAGCCCATTCTTCAAAATAATGTGTCTAATGGCTAATGAAAAAAAATATACAAATAATAGAGCGCCCTCGCTTGCATTCACCATATCTTCATTTTTCCAGGTCGCACAAAGTATGTCGTGAGTTTTGAACTCGAGCTCTCACCCTGCACAGCTATTTTGTGTTTTGTTGTGGCGATATGAGCTTTCAGATCGTTGGACCCCTTACTCGCCACAGAGACGTAAGTCCCAGCTTTGCACACTGTGCATTCTGCCTCCCACTTGTCACGCGCCGGGCGAAAACAGGGGTACTTTTATTGCAATTCATCCGTGAAACTGCATTTGCGTTTCGGCATTTTCTGTGTCTTCGCAGTGCGCCTACCTGCCTGTCAGCCTGCGAGTGAGTGAGTGAGTGAGTGAGTGAGTGAGCGAGCGAGCGTGCGTGCGTGCGCGCGCGTGCGTGCGTGTGTGTGTGTGTGGCGCGCTTGTTTGTGAATGAATGAATACACGTTCCGGGGTTCGACTCGAACTGGAGCGAGTTTCCAACGGAATCAAAAACCCGGACATTTGAAGGATTTTATAAACTCCGGCCGGACAGCCTCTGAAAAGAGGACGTATGGTCACCCTAAGTTGATCCGTTCTTAAGACTTCGCCCTACAACCACAACAAAGCGTATTCTTCCGCCGTGCGCCGTTCGCGTTTGTTTACGTTGCTTACCACGCTAAACCGCGTAAGACGGAATGACGCGTAATTTTGTTTTTTTTTACCGTCGTAACCCGAGGACCCCCGTACACATTGCCCCGCGGAAATTGAAAAATACAGTAGGCTATTAGTTTTCTTTCTTTTTTAACCGAAGCTTGTAAAATTAATTTGAGTATCAAATTTATTTTATTTTATCAAGTCCAATAAAATAATTTGGGTCGCATGCAAATCAACAGGGTCTGTCGGCAACCGGAAACTTAGATTTATTTTTTTTAGGCCTAATTCCCAGTGTCCTTGGGATGAGCCTTCCCTTGACCAGTCCAAGCCTTTTACATGAATGTGGCCCTATAAAAAGCACTAGTCGATATGCAGGTCGACACCCAAGTTTAGCAGAGCAGCTCCAAACAGTGGCCTGATCCACGCTGTCACACAGATTTCATACTTGGGCCCTGAAAAGGAATTGAATGGCTCGCTGTTTTTCAGAAGGCTGGACAGAGTGTGAGAGGAAAACTCAAGCTTACAGCCCAGATACAAGAATGTTTCAAAGGACGACAGATGTTTCAAAGCAGAACAGATGCAGACTGTAAAGATGGATTTAGGATGGGCACACATTGTAAGGATCAATGGCAATGGGACAAACCAAACCAGCAATGTGGCTTTGTTTTGATGCCATTTTATGTCTATATAAAACCGTAAAGTAGGGATGTAACGATATGTAAATCACACAGTAGGATGCAATTCCGAGATTCATTTCACGATGGAATATTATTGTGATATTGTTGAGGTGCTAGAATAAAAAAAAATGCTACTTTTCCTTTTTAGAAGCCTTGACTTGGGGGCTATATTCATGTCATAGCTCGAAGAATTAACATTAACATCTATAATCCCATCTATAATTCGATTCTCAAACCAAGTCAAAAACAGACAAAGAAACATTAGGACAGACAAGCCATTGCAGAGGGGTGGAGAGGGTCGTTTGTCTTGAATAGGGAGACGAAAATGGACGCCAGAGAAATTTGAAATACAAAGAGACGGATTAGTTGATAGTTTCAGAGCTATTTCAGTGTAGTGAGCGCCTCCTAGGGCTTATAGATATGCTAATACTAGACGCCAGAGGAATTAGTAAAACAAAAGAGACAGAGTAGCTGGGATAGTTTCAGAGCTTTTTTCAGTGTAGGTAGCTCCTCCCTGCAGCTAGATATAAACAGGGTCTAACCAGCATGAGAACCAGAGCTGACGAAGCCTCTCGGATGAGTAGCGAAACGTTTTCGACCAAACAAACTTTGTCCAGTTGACAAATTGAATTTCTCCTTTTATCACCACTAATCTATCTTATATTGAAGTATTCTATTGTGTACATTTTGGATTATTTTATGAAACCATCAACCTTTGCCTCCTTCATCGTCCTTGTACCGCCACTGTTTTCTCAACTTGACCTAGAACTCTTATATTCTTTAAAAACCAGGTTTGAAATTTCATTGCTGGAAGCCTTTTCTGTATCAAAGCACAGCATGGTCCAGTTACATAAGGAGTTTACAAAAGGCTGTTTACTTATTGACTGGATGAATGATTTATTAATATATATATTGTATTTTATTTTATTGGCCTGTCCAGGGACTGAAGCTGGATATTCAATTCTGCTATAACCTGGAACAAACATATGACCTCTTTATTTATCAGGGACAATGCACATAAAAACAAACAAATAAACTAAACGAAACTAAACTATTCTTTGACAAGAATGAACACCGGGTTGGAGCTAGACTTTCTCCAGCCCTTTTTAGATGTGAGATTTGTACAGCAGTTGTTTTTTCTTCGTTCTTTCAAATGGAGAAAACTGTTGCCTTGGGTTATATTGGTTTTTCGTGTATTCGGGAAAGAAAGGCATGTTGTAGTGTTGTTGTTGTTGCTGAAATACTTGGATCATGGTTAACAGACAAAATAAAACATCAAGTCTAAGGGGGCAACTTGGGCTAAACCAAAACTCAAGAATTTTACACACTGTACTGCTTATGAGCTAGGGTTAGGGTTAGTCAAAGTCAAAAATACAAAATACTCTCTTTAATCAAAATATACAAAGGATTATTCAAAGGATTAGGTTTGGTTAAAAGTACTCTATGTAATTATTCTGGAGAAAGGTGTCCCGCCTGCTTGTCTCCATGGAGATAACATAGCTTTGTCTAAAATGTTCCACAGTATGGCATTCAATTTGTATTTCTTGCATTTATTTGTTTACATGTGCGTTATTGCTCAAAATAACAGTGACTAACATGCATTCTTACTGTGAGCGGACTAGTTTCCCCATAAATCTTACCTTCTTGTGTCCACGGAGATGAGTGTAATGTCGTACTGTGGAACATTCCAGCATAAACAAGAGGAAAGCTACATATTGCACTTCTTAATGAACATTTTATGCTAATCTAGTCCAACTCTGTCCTGCATGTAGTTGTGGCATGTGTTAAACTGATACTTTGCAGAGTCTGGGAGTCTTCTACGTTTATCTGTATTGGAAAAATGTTCAGCCCTTACCATAGTGACACAATACACACATTAAACACAGGCAAAAAGGTTTTAAGATTGTCTGAAAACTCAAAGTCTAATCAACACAAACTGAAAAACTGTTGGCTAATTCTAACTATCTTGCCACTAAGGCTACGTTCAGACTGCAGCCTGAAGTGACCCAAATCTGATTTTTTTTGCCTCTATGCGACCTGTATCTGATCTTTTAATGACAGTCTGAACGACACAGATCCGATTTTTTTCAAATGCGACCCAGGCCACTTGGATACGTGGTCCTAAAACCGATGCATATCTGATCTTTTGACATGCGACTTCAGTCTGAACAGCCAGGTCGCATTCGTCCGACCTACACGTTATGAACAAGCGACAAATGTCACTATTCTGCGCTGAATTAGGTGGAAACTGAACAGAACTGGATCGTATTTTAGGAGACAAGTCCAGCGTTGAGCCGATAGAATTGCTGGATAGTTGCGTTACTGAAAAAAACAAAACGCCATGGCCAAAAGCCTTCTCAATCTCCTTAAAACAAATAAATTGTACATGTTCTGGCTCCGGTACGACAGCAACTTTAAAATCTCCAGGTGCTCGGTGCATGTGGGACACTTTTGGGACGTTTAAAGTTCACACTGGAGATCACATACAAGTTCCATTTAAAGGAAAAGTAACGTTTTTTACAATTTGAGCCTTATTTCGGTAATAAAACAAGTTGTTTTACTCACCCATTGCACTTTGGTGTCATATGGAGGATTTCCGGAGATGTTTTAGATTAGCGTTAGGCTAACGCCGTTAGCCTAGCGCGACTTATAGCCATAGCTTGGGGCATTCCCCGAGCATGTAATATGCCCCGTGCGGGCTCCAAATAACACAAACTTCAGCACTTTTCAAATCATAGAAACTCGATGTCTTTAGTCTACGATTTCGTTTGGTCAAAAGTGGCCTGTAATCCGAGATTTAGCCATAGTTTCGAGTAGATGAGGACGCCAGTGCGCATGCGCGGACTGTGCTCTCAGCTCCCGGGACCCAAACATGGAACGCAAAGCTGTAAACTATGGATAAATCTTGGATTACAGGCCACTTTTGATTCAAACGAAATCGTAGAGTAAGACATCGAGCTTCTATGATTTGAAAAGTGCTAAAGTTTGTGTTATTTGGAGCCCGCACGGGTCATATTACATGCTCTGGGAATGCCCTGAGCTATGGCTATAAGTCGCGCTAGGCTAACGGCGTTAGCCTAACGCTAATCTAAAACATCTCCGGAAATCCTCCATATGACACCAAAGTGCTATGGGTGAGTAAAACAACTTGTTTTATTACCGAAATAAGGCTCAAATTGTAAAAAACGTTACTTTTCCTTTAATTGGAAATGTGAACGACGTTGCAAAAAAAAAACAAAAAAACGATCTCACAAGAAAATCTGAATTGAGCCTTAAGCCCTGCTGTCTGAACGTCGCCTAATTGTGTTTGTGTTTGAGAGTGTAACGGCACAATTTAGCTCGCCTGTTATAGTTACACCCAAGTCAGTTCTTTCTGCTTAGATTGTGTTAAAATAAAGATCCGATTAAGTCTAATTTGAATAACAGAGCTTCACACAGAGCAGTGCTTTCAGCTAGCTTCACTCCCCGAGGGAATGGTGATGACATCAGCTGCAAAATATCCACAAAGGGTCATAATAAACCTCTTGGAAATAATGCACAATAATGCACACAAGTACTCCTCATCTTCCAGCAACTTTTAAATCTGGAACGCAACACAAAAAAATTCTCATATCAGATTTCCAGTGAATCTTTTGGCTTTGTGTTCTGTTTTTTATTTGTTGTCATTTATTATCAGTAGCTGACAGTGGAAATGATACTCCAGTGCCTCCTCTCCGCTCCATGTTGTGCCAAACATCTGGACATTGTCTGTTTTATGTCCTGCGTTTGGAGCCCTCCTCTCGGCCTGAGCGCTGTACCCCAGCACCTCTGTCCAAGGGCCTCTCTGAACCTGCCAAAATATACATTCCCCACAATCACAGCGCTTTGGGATACAGGGTTTGGTTTCACAGCCAATATAAATGCATGAGACCCAAATACCAGGACAGGAGGGTTCAAGTCTTACCAGAGACCCCCCCCAAAAAACCCTGATCCAGTTCAATACAGATACTTGGCCTGATACTGATACCAGTCTGATACCGCATATGGTGAAGAAGACGAAGGCAACTTAATTTTGTTAGTGTCGGAGCTTTGGCTGATACCAGTAACCTACTTAAACCATCAGAAATTAACCTGATTGGCTAGACAGCTGTGTAAACCATAGTTTAATGAAAATATTGAAAAAGAGCTTACAGCAGCGTTTTTTCTGATTTTACTACTTATAGGTGTGTGTCATTTTTGTTTGAGTCAAATGACAACATTTCCTCCAAATTCCAAATAAAAATATTATCGTTTAGAGCATTTATTTGCAGAAAATGACAAATGGTCAAAATAACAAAAAAGATACATGTTTTCAGACCTCAAACTATGTAAAGAAACAAGATCAAATTCATTTTGAAACACCATAATACTAATGTTTACACTTAAGAGGAGTTCACAAATCAATATTTGGTGCAGTAAGCCTTATTTTTAATCACAGCTTTCATGCGTCTTGGCATGCTCTCCACAAGTCTTTCACATTGTTCTTGGGTGACTTTATTCCACTCCTGGTGCAAGAACTGAAGCAGCTCAGCTTTGTGTTTGTGTTGGAATTCAATAGATGCTGGAATGGAATGGCTGTAATACATGTAGAGATGCTGATTTCAGGAAAAAAATGCAGTGGTTTCTTTTTTCTTTTCTTTTTTTAGAGCTGTATATACATTTTGATACAAGGGTTCTGGTTAAATTTTACTTGCATTCTAAGTTTCAGTAGCTAGTTTGTCATAAGTCAACAATGGCAGACCCACATGCTTAATTATTTTGGTCATTTAAATTTGTTTGGCATAGAAACTACAGCTGAAAGTAGGCTATTATTCCTAGCGTTAGTTGTCTTGAGTACGAGTTTGTGTACTCCCTCATTGGTCTAAGAGTGGTCCTTGGTAGAAAAAGTAGTAAAGTGGTCACATCAGCATTGTTTTTAAATTTCCTTCCATAACACTCCATGCTGCTAACTGATCTCACTGGCCATCATGTCTATAAAAGAGTCTTTTATTTTATTTATTGACCTTTATTTAACCAGGAAATATCCCATTGAGATTAAGAACCTCTTTTTCAAGGGAGTCCTGGCCAAGAGGCAGCAGCAAACACAAAACACAGTTACATATTTACACAGATAAGACATAAAAGTTTAAAAACCTTATAAAAACAACTGCAGATTATGGAATTGGTCTTAAAAGCTCTCAGTTTGGATTTAAAAGTGCCCAAGGAAATTAAATCAGTTAGTCTCCAGTCTTTCTGTAGCATATTCCATGCAAAAGGTGCAGAGTAAACAAATGCCTTTTTACCCAATTCTGTACGAGCATAAGGAACAGAAAGCAACAATAGTCTTGTGAACGAAGAGAATACGATTCAGCATTTCTCAGAGCAATTAGGGTGCAAATGTATGAAGGCAGTAGTCCCAATATTGCCTTATAAATGAAAGTGTACCAGTGACTAGACCTCCGAGTGGCCAGAGCAGGCCATCCCACTCGAGATTATAAGTCACAGTGGTGAGTGGACATCTTAAAAGTCTAGTGATAATTTATGGTCATAAAAGATGTCTTGGATTTCTACCTATGACGCAACAATCTTGGGAAAATTTAAACAAAAACTGATTTCTGACGTTCAGATCAGAAGGCCTGGGATTAATTCAAAATACAACTCCAGATGATGATGAGGGAACCTTATAACATTTATAGAAGCTCAAAACGGTATTTAACATATCTGTCCTTGAAATGGCGGAAATATAATTAGCTTGAATAATAGTTCGGTATTATCTGGGGAGTTGTCATTTTTCGTTGCAGCTAATTATAAAGTCACAACATTGATTATAATTGCAAGAATATTCCCAGATGTCAGCAAGCTTCAGTTCACCATTGACTCGCGTCCCGTCTTCTGGAGGAGGAAGTAATGGATCATAAGCATGCGCCGAACCGAGCTCCTGCCCACTTTACAGCAGATTAGCATGGACGCCCCATTAGCAAGCCTCATTAGCTCTGATGGCGGTTAGAGAAAACTGATAGACAGAGGTCCAAGGTCCAAGTAATGATTTACGCCAACTGACACGTACTTAAACAAATGAGGGGGTTCTCCCAGGCGTGACGAGACGACGGCAAACAGAGAGACGTATTTCAAAACAGAAAAGGAATACGAAGCAGTTACCAAGCGTTGAGTAAGGTGTTTGATGGAAATGACAGTTAAAAGTTGATGCAATGTGTAAGCAAGGTTGTCTTCCTTTGTATTGTTACAAAGGGAAATTGTTAAAGTAGTGCAGACGAAAGCCTCTTATCTCCTCGAGGGTAAAGACTAAAAGGATTCTTGAGTAAATTGTACAAAACATATCATTAGAGGACACCTATTATGGATTCTTTGTTCTCTTTTACTCATTTAAACTCTCGAATACATGTGCTTAGACAATTTAGAACCTAAAATAATGCTTATATTTTGCATTAGTTGAGGACCTCCTACTTGGGTTTGGTGTTCCCATGCCATCTATTTGCGGGAGTGGGAAAAAAATAATTGTAAAAACAAAACAAAAACTATAGTTGATTCAAACATTTTTTTTTTTTACAAATTAGTCAGACAACTTGGTGACTCATTAAGTTGTCTGACTAAAAGAAAATTAGAACTGAACTATTCCAGCTTGAAGACAAGATGAACGTTACAAAAAAAATAGCCGTTTAAGCAACTCTACTGCGTGTTAAATAAAAGCATGCAGTTGTATCGAACACAATTTGACCACAGAAATTGTCAGAATGAGTCTGGAAATGATGTATGAACTTTAAACTGGGAAGGTGACCTCTGTGACGTAACAATCTGGGAAAAATGTAAACATAATGGGCTCAGAACACTAGGGCTCAGAATAAGATGATCGTAAACAGGATTAATGAAGAGAAGCGTGAATGAAGCCAAATACTCCAGTTATGTTTTTGATAATGGAATGTTATAATTAATTTTATTTCAACTACACTTAATTCAAGTATTTTTCACTTATTTTTCACTAGCTTTGACTAAGCACTTAAAAGAAGTCTCGTCTAAACATACTTTGTAGTGCGTAGGACAAGGATCAAAAGTTCATTTTCGTAGTACTTGTATCTTGCAGTATACAAAATCTGATTTGTGGTTTGTACCAATTGCTTTTCAGATCAGTAATTGGCAGTATAAATGAGAGTTCAGTCTACTTCATGTAGTGCTTTTTCCGCTTGAAATCTACTCTTGCTAATATTCTAGGAACTTTTATCACTTAATTTTCAGTTGACATTATAAATATGTATTATGTAACTTTTCTGGTTACATACAGTACATTGCTTGTATCTTTGAATGTTCCAGTTTGGCATTAAGTCTCTAAATATCTCCATAGTGCAAAAAGCCACCAGCCCGTGGAGGGAGGACTCCGCTCATTGTACAAATCCATGTTTTCCATAGTATTCTAAGCATTAAAACCTGTAATTGAATAAATACAGCAGTTAAAATTTGACTTGACGTTCTACTTTTATATCATCCTGGGACCTGAAGAAAAAGTGTATCTGAATTATTATTCTTATTATTTTAATTTTCGATTTGGAGGTAAATGAACACCTTAGCATTCATATTTTTTATTAAAATTATTTTTTTATTCATAATAATAATATCCGTAACGTGTCCTGCGTAATGGACGTCTGGGACATTTTGGTGTTAAATCCATGTGAAGTCAACCTCACAAAAACTTTTTATTTTTATTTTTTTTGGATGACCAACATCTCTGACAAGCTTCTACAGTCACGTCAAATAGTTTTTAGTCTCCCTTTTAATTTCTTATTTATGTATTTATTTATTTTAGTATTTTTTAAAAATGTATTGTTTATTTTGTATTAATTAATTAATTTTTATTTATTTATTTTAGTATTTTTATTTATTTATTTTTATGTACTGTATTATTTATTTTCTATTTATTTATTTATTTGTATTTATTCATTTTAGTTTTTATTTTTATATATTTATTTTCTATTTTTATTTATTTATTTATTTATTTTTGTATTTATTGTTATTTTTATGTATTATTTATTTTGACAGACTGGTTAACTCAATGACCACTATAAGGGACACAAATGAATGGAGGATATAGTGTTTTTGCTACTTTTAAATCTACCACTTTTTACATTATTCTAGGAACCTGCCTCGCTTAATTTGATTTTCAATTCTACTTCCCCCCGAATGTTCAGTTTACATTATAATTCTGCATTTGTATTTCCATAAAAATGTCTGCCTTCTCCGATCATGGCTGTTATCTCCTACAAATTGGGGATGCACTGTGGGTGAACTTGCCTATTCAGCGCTCGCTTCCTGTTGTTGTGAATCTGATTACTCCACAGAACCGCAAATCATTCAAATCCAGTCAATTTAGAAGAGCTCACCCAGGCAAACAGATGGAACCCAACTAGCTCCAGTCCCTCACAAAGCGGGGCAGATCTGGCAGCTGCATCCCCCCCCTCCTCCCGCTTCCTCCCTCTAGAAAGTCCAGCCAGGCTCTACAAAAAGGAAAGGAATTATAGTTTAGTTTGTGACATTTTCATTGGGGCTGTTGCTGACTGCCTGGTTCGCTGTAGAGTCGTCACGATATAAAATGTTAGTGTTTCGTTTATTGCTAAAAGGAGGAGCATGGTTAAAGCGATCAATATATCCATCTTCATGTAGACCAAGTTACAGGTCAGATCTATGGGCAGGCAAGCCCACAGTCAGAATGCCTGTTTTTCTAGGTAGTTTTAAGCTATAAAACCACCTGTAATTGAATAAAATGTGAGGTAAAACGTGCAACAGTGGCTCTTAGCAGCAGTTTTTGTTTTTTTATTTGTTTTTAACTCATTCACTGCCGGCCTGTTTTCAGAATTGTATCCCCCAGACTGCCGGAGGTTTCAGTGGATTTTCACTGATTTTACAAGACACAGAATACTGAGTTCTTTGACTATATAAACATGGCACACGTCAAAATAAAGCGTAGACTCTCTTCTTTCACCTGGAAAAAAATATGTTTCTAACCTTTTCGGTTCTCAAATAACTGATAGTAGAACATAGGGAAGTTTCAGCAAAAACACTGGTTTTTGACCAAAAAATTGAGAAAACAAGCATTTTGTGCAAAGAAGGATTTCGAGCAGATCAGTGACTTTGACATCAATATTTATCGATTTAGTGACACCTCAAACATCTAAAATAACAGAGAAAGAGATTTTTGATGACAAAGTACATTTTTTATTTACAAATATAAGAATATAAGGCTCTGTGAATTGAAAATTCCTTCAAATCAATAGTGCCAAGAGATGTTTACAGGATATAATAATATCTTTTCATATAAAATAGAACTTTGTTGAGGCTTTGTCTGAGGCCCAGAGTACAGACCCATAATAAAAACTAATATACACACACACACACACACACACACACACATATATAACTTCATTCATTACAATTACCACACAGCAGCATCACTGCTCCAAGTCAGTAAACTTCTTCTTTGGCGCTGTCGTAATTCTGATCAGAGTTCCTGCTCCGCGCAGCGCACACATGACATGCCCCCAGCAGATATTGGCACCGACCTCGCTGCTTGATCCGGCTTGTCTCTGCGATCCTCTGATCCAGGATCCTGGGTCCCAAGAGCGATCAGATCGCTCTGTAGGCGCTGATCAACAGTCCTCTGCTTTTCCGGGTTCTCTGGCCTCGCCATCTTGCTCCTCTGGCCAATACACCATACACACACTGCACTCCTCCTCTCTTCTGCGTCTCTGATCGGCAAATAATGATACAAGATCACTACCTACAGGTTGAGAGGTGTGAATTACACTTTTAAAGTTGCTCCAGGCCGTAACCTAGCAACCCCTGCTGAAAAACACAATTGACGTCTTTTTCCGTCTCCGGCAGTCTACGTTTGGATTTGAGGGCACGTAAAAAGACGTCTCCGGCAGTCAATGAGTTAATTACTCTAAACACTTAAAAAAACTGCTGCTAAAAGCTATTGTTGCACATTTATTTTTATCTTTATTTTCAATGCACATCCTATTGCACCTTTTTACTGTACATTTACATTGCTGCATCTCCCATTGCACATTTTGATGCACACTGCACTTTTTTGGACATCTGTAAATAGGTATTTATTTATTCTTTTGCACTGCTTTAGATTTTTGTCTTATATAGATTTTGTATTGTCTTTATATTGTATTTTGTACTCGGTCTTTTTGCACTGCTTGGCCAGAGCGAAACAGAATTTCGATTCACTCTATGTCGAACACATACTATGGCAGAATTGACAATAAAGTTGACTTTGACTAGAGCCGTTTAATGTCATAATGTGGAACATTCCAGGCAATGGCATCTCCATAGATACAAGCAGGCTATGGACCCCCAAACAAAAAGTTACATGCCTAAAGAGTACACACAAAGCTTTACTTAACACTTCAGATAAACATACAAATTAACTGCTCTGCTCTCTTAAAGGTTTGTGGTAAAAAAAATAAAAGGGCTGCAGTTTGTAGTAAATTTAAATTGCATATTTTGGGAAAAATAATCGAAATCAGCACTGTGTAACGGTCCAAAAAATATCGGCCAGGCTTATTGACCATTGGTTGCTCTGTATTCTAAATAACACTGGTCTACAAATTTTTGGACTCGATCTGCTTCCGAGATAAAAAGTGGCTAAATCTCATTTACATTGATAAGATGAACTGAAAATCAATTGATAACTGCTGGTTAGCTAATGTATTCAAGATATTTAATTATATTTATTATATTTATATGTATTTATTTATTTATATTAAGAAAATATTTAACTTGCACTTCTTTATCCGTCAAGAAATAAATATCTTAAGACATCAGGTGCACACAATTTCGAGGCATCTCTTATGTGAAATCAAAAAAATATTTGATGTTAAAACTTTAGACATATTAAAATGAATGTATTGGAATGTGCAGACAGGCTTTCAGATAGAACTGGTTGCTTGTAGACACACTGTACCTTCTGATAAACTACCGTTTTTGCCTTATTTTGCATAAATTTCCTATTTTGACCCAATACTATATCTTGGAAACTATAGCCAATCAGCACTTCTGACTTACTTTTTCATTATTAGTGACCTAAACCAAGAAAAATGTCACTACTTTTGTTCCAGAAGCATTTTGCTTGTGGACCAGTGTTATCGACATCGGCCATGAAATACTTACATCAGCCGATCTCTAAACACAATTTAACAATTGTATATTCGCAATTATTGATCAACGAAAAGTGGAATCCTTCCTATACTTTCTTTGTCTATATCTTTTCTTTCTCATTGCCTAATTGGATCTCCATCCCTGTGTGACACAAACCAACTACTTCAGTGTCATTTAATTATCGCAGCTCAAATTTCTTTAACAATACTGTACATTTGGAATGCTTTTTGGGATAATTCTGCTTTTCGGTTTGATTTCAGTATTATCGCTTATCTTCTGTATTTTGCATTTCAAAATTTATTTTCGTGACCGGTCTAGTGACCAGCTTTATGAAATCAAACTCTCTGGAAGATAAAGTAAAGTAACTTGACATAAACAGCCAGATAAGAAAATCCCCTAACATTTACTTTTATATTTTGGAATAGAAATTGTTTAGTTTTAACTTCTAACTGATTGGGAAATTACAAGGACAGTGCCAGCTCAGTCCTTGTTATCTGGCGTACGTGATTAGAGGGTATAATACTCCCTTCAACGGAAGCATCGCCAGGATGGAATGGACCATCACATTCCATTCGTAACAAAAATATTGCATTTTCAGTTTACTTTCAAATTAAAAAGTCCACTTACTAAAATCTTTTCTTACCGAGAGTGGCTTGGTTTTCCACAGATCTGACCTGTAACTTGTCTTGATTGCGTCACCATGAAGATACTACTGACCAACTCAAATCTGCGTTTGACTTTCTGAAATAAGTGACAACAAATAGTTCATGATATGTATATGTACAGCTCTGGAAAAAAAATAAGAGACCACTGCAAAATTATCCATTTCTGATTTTACTACTTATAGGTATGTGTTTGGGCAAAAGGAACATTTTTGTTTGAGTCTATAAACTACTGACAACATTTCCCCCAAATTCCAAATAAAAATATTATCGTTTAGATCAGGGGTGTCAAACTCATTTTGGTCCAGGGGCCGTATCCAGCCTACTTTGATCCCAAAGGGGCCGGCTCAGAAAACTCATGGCAAATATACCCCAAAAATAGCAATAAGTCCAAATATTTGCACAGAGAATCGCAACTCTATTACAGAAGTCTTTTTCATTTGATGAACTCTTTCTTTTACAAAATATTATAGTATTAACAACCTGAAACTTTAAGAAAAATGCAATTTCAACACAAACATACAGGTTTCCCATTCACCTCCTTTCTCATTTTTGACATTTTGCTGATGAGGGTGTCACGGTCAACAGTCAAAACGATGAAGAGCGTTTGGAAAGAGGCGAGTCTTCATTTGTGCTGCTCTGGTGGGAGGGGCCACGCACAGAGGCGCTGGAGACACTGCTGTGCTAAACTGTGCAGAAAATGACCAATATTTTAATAGAAAATTAAAATATAATTAAAATATTTGAATAGAAAATCAGCCGAGGGCCAGATTAAAGGTCTTGGAGGGCCGGATCTGGCCCCCGGGCCGCATGTTTGACACAGCTGGTTTAGAGCATTTATTTTCAGAAAATGACAAATGGTCAAAATAACAAAAAAGATACATGTTTTCAGACCTCAAACAATGCAAAGAAACAAGATCAAATTCATTTTAAAGGGATAATTCGTTTAAAAAAAAAAAAGTGAATCTGTATGGCGTCCCCTTCAGCGGTGCCGTGCATTAACACTGACAGTGTCCTCTGAGCTGAGTTCTGCCCCGGTTCTGGCGCTGACGAAAGTAGGTCCGGCAAGTTAGCCGGGACATTAAACAAAGCTTGTTTTTCTTCTCAAAACAATATTTGTCCAAAAAGTGGTATATTTGCGTCACAAAACAGTTGCCCACGAAAATGTCAGAAGTCATAATCGCTTGGTGCTATTTTCTCTCAAATCGTATCACTGCACGCCTATATCATTATTATTATTATTATTATTAGCCTGTTCACTTGTAAGTGGCGATGTTTTACAGATTACATACAGATTCACATCAAAAAACCCAAACTATCCCTTTAAAACAACATAATACTAATGTTTACACTTAAGAAGAGTTCACAAATCAATATTTGGTGCAGTAACCCTTATTTTTAATCGCAGCTTTCATGCGTCTTGGCATGCTCTCAAGTCTTTCACATTGTTCTTGGGTGACTTTATTCCACTCCTGGTGCAAGAACTGAAGTAGGTCAGCTTTGTGTTTGTGTTGGAATTCAACAGACGCTGGAATGGAATGGCTGTAATACATGTAGAGATGCTGATTTCAGAAAAAAATGCAGTGGTCTCTTATTTTTTCCAGAGCTGGGGCCATTCAAAAAGTTCTAAGACAAATGCCATAAATTCAAAATGAGTCGAACTAGCTCAACAAAATGACCTTGAATCGTACCACTGATGACTTATAAACACATTTGACAAGTTTCGGCATTCTAGCTTTGTTATTCAGAGAGTTACGTTACATATTGCACAACCCACTTTTTTGACCCTCTAAAATGAGCCAATCTGATGTCCGAGCAAACATTAAATTTCTAACAAAACTTCAATGGAAACCTAAACAAATGATTGAAGCTTTGCACAATGTTTATGGATGTTTTTTTTCCCTATTTCCAAAGTTGAAGGAACATTTAAAAGGAACAAGATTTCAGTCCATACTTGAAGCGAAGAGGGAGGTTGTGACCTGGTTGACTAGACAAGCTCCAGAACTCTATCAAGAAGGAATTTTTCGGTGGAAACGTCGCTTGCAGAAGTGTACTGACTTAGGTGGATGTTACGTAGAAAAATAATTTTGTTACTTTCAAAAATAAAGTTGTCTTCGAACTTTTTGAATGACCCTCGTGTGTATATTTGTACATGTTTTAAAGGCTATACTGAGGAAGATTCCAGGTAAAACAATAACATCTCCATGGAGACAAGCAGGTGGCAGACTGTTTTTCAAAATAACATGGTGTAGCTTTTTATATTTCTGTCTCTGAACTATATAAATCTGCACAAATGACGCTCAACTTTCTTCTCATCAGAGTAACTGTGTCTCTCTTACAGGTTTACCACCGGAGCACTAATCTACAATTTACTGGCTTGGACAAGATGGCAAATTCACCAGTGAGTACTCTCTAAAGTCTGCTTATTTTTGCAGTCTTATTTATTTTTATTACTTATTCATTTATGGCTTCCAGACAGTTCTGTTTGGCTCTACTTTCTTTGTTTGGCGCTGGTTTCATATCTTCATAACTGCAAAAGAAGATTTCTTATTGAAGTTAAAGGTGCTTTAACTTTTCTGGTAACATAATAGCTTTGTCTCCTTGAATGTTCAGGTTTGACCTTAAGTGTTTCCATAGTGAAAAACCATCAGGCCAAGTTGCAGGTCAGATCTGTGGAGGGAGGACCTCGCTTATTGTAAAAATCCATGTTTTCTATAGTGTTTTGAGCATTAAAACACCTGCAATTCAATAAATGCAAGGTATGTTTAATGTCATATAGTGGAACATTCCAGGTAAAGCTAACATTACCATGGAAACGAGCGAAAAGTACACCTTTCAACCCAGCGACACTGAAGGATGGGTCAAATGCAGAGGAGGTGCATTGTGTAATTTTTCCGTCAAATGCTTTTCCTCCATGGGGATGTTATTGCTTTGCTTGGAATGTTTCACAGTATGGCTTTAAACCTTTCTATCTTCATGGGCAAAACCAAACCAGACAAAGTTACAGGTCAGATCTGTGGAGAGGCGACCCTGCTCACAGTCAGAATGTCTGTTTTTCTAGGCATTTTTGAGCTATATCAGCACCGGTAACTGAATAAATGTGAAATAGAACTGTTTAATGTCATTCTGTGGAACATTCAAGGCAAAGCAATGATATCTCCATAGAAACGAGCAGGTAATGGTTCCCCAGGGAAAAGTTATATACTATTTGTTCATTTTTAACCTTAACCTTGTGAAATAGTCAAGCGCAGTTACAAAAAACTCAATGCTACCTATCATAACAAAGTCAAAAAAACAAACATATTCAGCACTTATTTGAGTATTTAGTCTGAATTGCATTTGCTTCAGTGTCTGTTTTTAAAAACCCTCCACATTCACTCGTCCCCGCTGCTGTCTGCTGTTCTCCCGCTCGTGTGAAACTCTGTGAATCTTGTGGAGCGGGTGCTAAAAATGAGCCTTAATCTGCAGTGCATAAGAGTGTGTGTAGGCGGTCCTCATCGGGCTGGAAACGGCATGTTTTGTTCCACTAAATGCTTCTCTCTCTCTCGCTCTCTCGGGCTCTCTTTTTATTTCTCTTTTCTCCCCCTCTTTCTGGATTCACTCTCCCTGTCATTCTCTATTCCCCTGTCTCTCTTTACCTCAGTTTTCTCCTCTCTTCCTTTGTATCTGTCTCTCTCTATCTTTTTTTCTGTCTCTCTGTGTATCTCTATCTCTGTCTCTATCTCTTTCTCTCTGTATCTTTCTCTCTCTCTCTCTGTATCTCTCTGTCTGTATCTCTCTCACTCTGTATCTCTCTGTATATCTCTCTCTGTGTCTCTGTATCTCTCTGTCAGTGTATCTCTTTCTCTATGTATCTCTCTCTCTCTGTCTCTGTATCTCTTTCGCTTTGTATCTCTCTCTCTCTGTATATCTCTCTCTCTGTCTCTGTATCTCTTCCTTTATGTATCTCTCTATCTCTCTGTCTCTGTATCTCTTTCTCTATGTATCTCTCTCTCTGTCTCTATCTCTTTTGCTATGTATCTCTCTCCCTCCATCTCTCTGTCTTTGTATCTCTTTCTCTATGTATCTCTTTCTCTCTCTCTGTCTGTCTCTTTCGCTGTGTATCTCTATATCTCTCTGTCTCTGTATCTCTCTCTATGCATCTCTTTCTCTCTATCTCTCTGTCTCTGTATGTCTTTATGCATCTTTCTCTATGTAGCTCTCTCTCTGTATCTCTTTCTCTCTCTATCTCTGTATCTTTCTCTATGTATCTCTCTGTCTCTGTATCTCTTTCTCTATGTATCTCTTTCTCTGTATCTCTTTCTCTCTCTCTGTTTCTCTGTCTCTGTATCTCTTTTCCTCTCTATCTCTCTCTGTATCTTTCTCTATGTTTCTCTGTCTTTGTATCTCTTTTTCTCTCTATCTCTCTCTGTATCTTTCTCTATGTATCTCTGTCTCTGTATCTCTTTCTCTGTGTATCTCTTTCTCTCTCTTTCTCTTTCTCTATGTATCTCTCTCTCTCTTCAGATTCACTCTCCTTTTCTTTTTCTCTCTGTGTCTTGTCTCTTTCTTGCTCTCATTTTCTGTATCTTTCTCTCTTTCTGTATATCTTACCTCTTTACGTCACTCTCTTGCTGTATCTATATTTCATCCCCCCCCTCTCTTTCTCTCTCTCTCTCTCTCTGTAAATCTCTCACTACCTCCCCTCTCCAGCGCTGCTTCTCTCTCCTCACTCCCACACAGCGCATAGACACTCACTTTGTTGGAGAGTCCTGTGAGCACCAGAATGAGGCTGTAGGATGGAGTGATAGCAGCGACGAGGAGAGAGAGAGAGAGATACAGACACAAATGAAAAGCATAATCTCGAAATGGATGAATGATGGGCTTGTACTATTCAAACCACTGTGGGAGACTGGCTAACATTAGTGACACAGTGTTCTGCTGTTAAAATAATATATACCCAATTAGAGTCGTCAAAATATTGAAATTAGATACTCATTTGAGCAAGTATTGATACTAAAAAGTCATATTTATAGGACAGAAATGAACCTTTCCTGAATATATTTAGAATGATCTTGAGCTGCAGAACAAGTATAAGAGCACATAGACGAGTATACGCCCATGGACCACTCTGGAACCTACCTGGACCACTGAGGGATTACACAGGTATTAAACCGGTTCTGCCGATAAAAACTGATCGGGCCACTTGAAGGATAAATAAGTTACATAACACAATAGTAATAATTTATCTGTGTTTTTTTGGGGAAAAAGCCCATTTTAAATCCCTGCACTGGTCTCGGATAATATTGGATATTGACAGATATTGCCACAGTATTGAAATAGGTATCAGAACTGAAAAACCTGCATCAGTGCACCCCTAATAGAAACATAAGAGAAAGTACTGTTGTTTAATGTTGAAAATCTTATTCTAGTGTCTAAAGGAAATGTGTGTTGGAATCTGTATTGAGTTTACTAGTAGAGTCTATTCCTTAGTATCGAGTTTGAGTTTTCGTTACGTTCGCAATACGCAATAATAACAGAAAGACATTTACTGTATGTTTCCTCTTATACCTTCATTTAGCCTTTGGTGTGGGTGCTGAACGTGACTCGACGACGGCACTGTCTCGACAACAGCACTAACTCGACAACGGCACTGACTCGACAACGGCACTGACTCGACAACAGCACTGACTCGACAACAGCACTGATTCGACAACAGCATTGACTCGACAACAGCACTAACCCAGCAACGGCACTGTCTTGATAACAGCACTGACTCGACAACGGCACTGACTCGACAACGGCACTGACTCGACAACGGCACTGACTCGACAACGGCACTGACTCGACAACGGCACTGACTCGACAACGGCACTGACTCGACAACGGCACTGACTCGACAACGGCACTGACTCGACAACGGCACTAACCCAGCAACGGCACTGTCTCGATAACAGCACTGACTCGACAACGGCACTGACTCGACAACGGCACTGACTCGACAACGGCACTGACTCGACAACGGCACTGACTCGACAACGGCACTGACTCGACAACGGCACTGACTCGACAACGGCACTGACTCGACAACGGCACTGACTCGACAACGGCACTGACTCGACAACAGCACTAACCCAGCAACGGCACTGTCTCGATAACAGCACTGACTCGACAACGGCACTGACTCGACAACAGCACTGACTCGACAACAGCACTGATTCAACAACAGCATTGACTCGACAACAGCACTGATTCAACAACGGCACTGTCTCGATAACAGCACTGACTCGACAACAGAACTGACTGGACGACAGCACTGACTCGGGCTTTGTTTACTCTGCGTAATTCGCCATGTACTCGGAGGATGAGCATGTTTTTACAGGCCTCACTGCTGGTTTTTTACGCTCTGCATGGATCTGTTAAAGGCTATATGGTAGAAAATGACGAAGTAGAAAAGCAAAAATGCTTAAATCAGCACTACAGCAATACATTTCACTAATACTTTATTCCTCATAATTTAATTTTTCTTGCAGATTTTCATAAAAAATAGCCTTTTAGAAGATTTATTTTTTGCTCTTGTACTGTAACAAAACTGAATAGCCATACACTATGCGGTATCGGACTGATATCAGTATCAGCAAGTACACCAAGACCTATTGGTAGTGGATCAGATCCACTAATTGCGACGATACTAACCCAAATAGTAATCATTAAAAACTATTGGGAAAAATATTGGATCATGGTTAGATTAGCAGCTTATGTTTTGATATTAGAATTCTTTTCATAGATCAAATTTTAAACACATCCATGAATTGATAACAAAACAAAAAAAACACAATCACATTTCAGAACATGTTTGCACAGATCTAAACTACAGGTTTGTCTGTATTAAGACTGGATTTTTGTGGAGGAAATTATACTACATTGTAATTTGTCATACTTTTCTCTTTTTCACATTTGTTGAAGAAGTGGTAGAAGTAAATTCCGTGACTGTTTTACAATTTTAAGTCAAACAATAGAATCTTTATACAGCAACGATGAATGAAAGTATAAGCGTTACCTTGGGGACTGCATACACCGAGACGAACCCAGTCTGCCTTTCTCTTTTCATTTTTGGGAGATCTCTGGAGCCATATGTATCAGATGTAGTGTTTTCTGTTTTCAGCTAAAGCTCAAATGAAACTCCAACAAATAAGATATGATCACTTTGTTTATTTAGTGGTTATGACCCTGTATCTGATTTTTACCCCCATGTATTTGAGCAAAATTTGTCCTGCCCCAATTCAAATATACTGTATAAACAGCTCCTGAGATCGTAATATTTCAGCTGTGTGCTATATACATCTAATTCTAAAGCATTTTATTGTCTGATAATTAGGAAGTGCATGTTGGTATGCTAGTTGTTGTTAGCTTAAGCTTTACTGTTATTGCAAAACTCTGCTCTGGTCTGCAGGTTGTGAGGTTAGGATTTGAACCCACATCCCCCCGGGGGATGTGGGTGCATACATTGTGCATGCCCGGAACCGTCAGTTCGTCGTGACAAGCGAACCGAACGGTTCGTCGGTTTTTCATGAACCTAGTCCGCGTACATGTGTAGAATCTTCCTTCTTCTCATCTGCGCAGCGAAAAGCAAAACAAAACATGACTACTGGTAGCAAAAAAAAATTAATGTGGTCAGACGAAGAAGTTCAACTATTGCTTCAGACCACGTTAGACTACAACGCAACGAAGGCGCAACAAGGTGTAGACTGGGAGTCCTGCCAAACAAAGTACACTGATATATGGACCGATGTGACGTAAACGCGTACATGACGTCAGCAGATTTCACCAGAGTTATGCGTCTTGGGCAGTGTAGACGAAAACGTTTTCCACTTTGGAGGGCGGTTTCAGTTTTTTTGCGTTTTTAAGACCCCCAAAACGCCGTCACCGTCTAAACGAAAGATGCTTCTGATAAAATATTTTGTTGTTTTTACCTGTAAGTCTTCTCGTGTAAACAGGCCTCAAGACCATCTGCCATAGTAAATAACGAGGATGTTTGAAATGCGTAAGGTAAGTGAGGAATAACTGGGCCACTGCAACCTGTTTAAAATGAAGTAGTAAGTAGTGGTATCTTACCGTAATATCGTGGCCTGTCACAATATATCGAATCGCAAATTCCTTTTTATTGTAGCAACAACTGATGAACAAAGGGAACTACATATCCCATGATTCATTTCAGTGCAGACAACATGAAGAAATATGTTTTTTACTTGAATTCTACAATTTGCACCAAAGTCTTGTTAAGGTATTTTAAAAGCCAAAAGTATCCTATATACAATTCTGTCTCTAAAATCGCAATAAATATCTTGTAGCGAGATACTTATCATGATAATATCGTACCGTGAGAATTGGATATTGTGGATGTTTTGGGTTGAGGGGGCGAAACGTGGACAAGGAAGAACACGCAAACTCCACACAAGCTGAACCTGTAATGGCTGCCATGCTAACAGGACCCTCTCCCAAACTGCACTACTCTTATTTTTTTACATGAAATCTGTACAGAATATTGCAGCACTTTGGCGTATTTCTTATTCTTTCTAATCTGTGAAAAGGGCGCCCCGCTGGCTCGCTGCAGGTGCTCAGGTGGTTTCTAATGGAAGGTTCCCACGGTTAGACCCTCTCCAGGTGGGCTTCTTTTATCTCCTCAGACTTCCAGACACATAGAAATATAATGTACAGTGACCTATACTAATGCTGCCACTGCTGACAGACATGAGCTAACAGAGCTGTTTTTTCTTTTTGAAATGTGTGGTGTTGTGTTTTTTGTTGTTGTTGTTGTTGTTGTTAAAAGGTGCATTATGTAACTTTTCTAGTGGAAGGTCCGTCAGATGATTTTCTCCATGGAGATTTTATTGTTTAGGGTTAGTCTTCTGTCTTCCTGGACTGTGGAACATTCTAAGCAGACCAAGAAAGAAGGTGATGGCCCCCCAAGAAAAAAGTTACACAGTGAACCTTTTAAATATGTGATTCCATTTACATATTTTTTTAGATGGACAACATTAAAAGGTTGACCGTTCAAATCCCGCTCTTGACAATGCATGTTGGTTGAGCGGTTGGATCCACTAACCCGCAGGTTGGCGGTACGATCTCAGCTCCCACACATGAGTGCTGCCGTTGTGTCCTTGGGCAAGACACTTAACCCCACAGGAGGTGCCCCCATGACAGAAGTACATCAAGGCCGTTTGTGTCAAGCGACGTGGGGCCGTCCTCCTGTGGACCCACTACCCGCAGGAGGATCCATGGGGGCTGGTGTGTTGTCTGGACTGTTGCCCCCACGACCCGAAATACGGAAAAGCCGAAGAAAATGGATGGACAGATGTACATTAAAAGGCATAATATCAAAAGCTCCTAATGTTTACATTTTCAGCTAAATTGAAGAATGGTCAAATGCAGAGGACACAGTTCCTTACAAGGACAATAATGTGCACCTGAACCTTTAGGGATGCATCCTGTTTGGAGCTATACATTTATTTAATAACACTATTTACTCAGTTTTAATTTTTATTTATACAACGTTGCTCTGTAGGTACTTGAAATAACGGCTACATAACAAAATTGGGTCAGTTGTGTCAGTGTCGGTTTTATTTTAGTTTTAAAGAAATAAATACTGGTGTTGGTAAATATCGGATATCAGCAGATTCTTAAAGCTCCACTTTACATTTACTCAAAGTATCGGAATCGGTATTGAAAAAGCTGGATCAGTGCATCAGGATTGTTACGTCACAGGTAAAAAGTCTGGATGCTCTGTTACAACTGCATGCTTGTATTCGCTGGGATGGGTGTTTTTTGATAGGGTTGGCAATCTTCCCGGACAAGCTAGTACAATAATAAAAAGTAAGTGATGAAAAAAAGGAAAAAAAAAGAAAATGGATTGCCAGTTGCGTCAAAATCTTTCATAGATCACAAAATTACTGTAGATTTACAAATACAGAATCAATGCTCAGGTTTTGTTTCTATCAGGGGTGTCGGTATAGGCTACCTTTAACGTTACACTATGTAACTTTTTGGTTGGTTGTTCGTCACCTGCTTGCGCTGCCTGGAACATTCATCAGTATGACATTAAACAGCTCTACTTTACATTTATTCAATTACAGTTGGTTTTATTGCTCAAAAATACCTACAAAAACACTGAACGGGGTTGCCTCTTCACAGATCTGACTTGTAACTTGGCCTGGTTTGGTCTCCTTGAAGATAGAACGGTTTTATGCCATACTGTGAAACATTCAGGAAAAGCAATAACATCTTCATGGAGGAAAACATTCGACAGACCCTCCAGCAGAAAAGTTACACAACGCACTTTACAATACTGTTGATTCCGCGGAAAGATTGAAGTCTCTCCCTTCATCCTTCGTTCTCTTTCCTCTCCTCCCGCATTCTCTCTCCTCAAGTACCGACTCAATTCTACCTCATTATCTGTCTCTCCTCCTCTCACTTCCTCCTCTTCTTCGCCCATACCTACCATACGCCACGAACCATCGCCTCATTAGACCTGTTCTGTGACCCACCTCCGCCCAGCCACATCCCTTCTCCCTGTGTAATTGGACTTCCCTGCTTCTACCTGTCAGGTGAAAAGCCCACTACAAATGAGCGTTTTTTTGTTTTTTTTTTCTATCTCCGGTAACATCAAAGTGAGTCTAAGGAGTGCAGCTTAGGTAATGTTTATGTGGAAAGGGTAGGCGAGGTAATGCAATCTTGTGACGTTGAAAAATGTTGGGAAAAGTTTGAATTTATAAGTTATTGTCTAATTTACTCCTGGGTCTAAAAGCATATTTGTTAGGGCAGAACTTAGACTTGGACTTAGACACGTTATTAAAAGGACACAGACTTAAATGTTATTGATCCACAATGGAAATTATTTGGACACAGTAGCTCACACATTACAATATATTATAAAAACAAAGAGAAAAAACATAAATGCTTTTAATAAATTCTAAATAAGTAGAAAAAAAACTGCAAAAGATTGGTGACAAATAAGGTATAATTATATAAATGCATGTGTACAAGTAAAAATAAAGTAGAAATATAGTGATGCAAATTAGGGCTGGGCGGTATACCGGTGCATACCGAATACTGGTGTTTTTTTAAAAGATATTAATTTTTCATTTACCGCAATACCGGTGAGTGTGTGCGTACAAAACGTCGGGAACACAGAGCGGCGGAACGTCGCGCTGAAACATTGCGCTGGGGAACTGTTTTGCAGTGGCACGAGAGCGGTGGAAGCGTAAGCCTTGTCCCAATTCAAGGGCTGCAACCTCCACTCCTTTTTTGACCGCTTTTTCGGCGGCTCCGAAGGCTGCGAAAGCTGCAGCCTTCAAACTACCCTCCGCGGACCGCAAAGGACATGGGACAGGTCCACAGAGCCGCTTGTAGCGCCCAGACACGCTGCTAACACTAATGCTAACAACATGCACCATGCAAATGATGCACACGGATCAATAACATGGCTAGAGTGTGTGTTGAGCGGTGAACAACATGGACGTTGTTGTTAGAAACAGAAGAAATTATACTAAAAAGAGGAGCCGTGTCACTTGTGTGGAAGAACTTCGGCTGCTGATCAAACAACCGTATTCTGTAATGCTGTCGGGGTAAAGTTGTAGCGACTCAGACGTCACTCAAAGACGCGTTTGCTAAGGGGACCGCCTACGACAAGAAAAGCAAACGGTGGAACGATATTACCAACGCTATTACTGTCCATTTAGACATGGGACCACTTAGTCCTGTTGAGAAAGGAGCTTCAAGGAGATGATTAAAGCACTGGACCCAGATATGTTTTACCAAGTCCAATTTACTGCAGTAATTATTCTCTAAATTATTAGGAAATGGGTTTAATACCTAGTCATGCATGAAAAAAAAATACCGTCAAATAACATGATACCGATAAAATTTTGAAAAATACCGTGATATCAATTTTTGGTCATACCGCCCAGCTCTAATACAAATATCTCAGGTCATAAGGTAAAACAAATCAAAGAAGATATGAGATTGAGGCTAGTAGTTATAGCAACTAATTTAGAGCCATCTTCCATATTTGGATTCTGCGTTTCATGGCAACCAAAGAGCCAATCAGGAGCGAGGTTGTTGAAAGTACTCGCAACTCCCCCCAGAGCTGGTTTGGCAGTGCTTGGCAACGAAGTGCAATAGCTGTCAGTCAAACCTGCTTCTGACGTTAGCTGGCGAGAGCTGGCATCATCGAAAGAAGGCACCTGATTGGTTTGTTTTTATTGTTCATATCGTGATTTACAGACAAAATTGTGAAATGAAACACCAGGGTCACGTACAGCGAGTTTAAACGAACAAATTAAGGCCAGAATTACAACACTGACAGTAGCAATTATAGAGAGAGGGTGACCATTAGTGATGGTGAATTCTCATTTCCAATTCCAATGTGCGCCCATGCCTGCTTCCTATTTTCCTATTTGGAACGTGGCTGCTAGCGGGTTAGCTATTTCCAGGACCCGCCAGGTGTCCGAAATAAATAAACAAATGGAAAAATAAAGAAAGAAAATAAAAACTGATACCATTTTGTTTCTAGTAGTAGCTGTAAAGTCCAATTTCATGGAATGTGGAACTTTGTTACGAATTGAACTTTTTGGGGTATGACGAGGCTTGGAATTAGTCCCTCACGATCCGATCCGATACTCGATTCATGGCTTGCGATGCGATATTATCACAAAAAGGCAATACATGTGATAATCGATATACATACCTTGTGATATATGCCTTTTTTTTTTTTTTAAGAATCAAATACATTTTAGCAACAATATTTCTTTGTTAAACCATCCATCCATCCATTTTCTTCCGCTTATCCGGGGCCGGGTCGCGGGGGCAACAGTCTAGGCAGGGACTCCCAGACTTCCTTCACCCCGGACACTTCCTCCAGTTCCTCCGGGGGGAGCCCAAGGCGTTCCCAGGCCAGCCGGAACACATAGTCCCTCCAGCGTGTCCTGGGTCTTCCCCGGGGCCTCCTCCCGGTGGGACATGCCCGGAACACCTCCTGAGGGAGGGCGACCAGGAGGCATCCGGAACAGATGCCCGAGCCACCTCAGCTGGCTCCTCTCAATGTGGAGAAGCAGCGGCTCTACTCCGAGCCCCTCCCATGTGACTGAGCTCCTCACCCTATCTCTAAGGGTGCGCCCAGCCACTCTGCGGAGGAAACTCATTTCAGCTGCTTGTATCCGCGATCTCGTCCTTTCGGTCATTACCCAAAGCTCATGACCATAGGTGAGAGTAGGAACGTAGATTGACCGGGAAATTGAGAGCTTCGCCTTTTGGCTCAGCTCCCTCTTCACCACAATGGTCCGGTACAACGACCGCATCACTGCCAACGCTGCACCGATCCGCCTGTCAATCTCACGCTCCATCCTCCCCTCACTCGTGAACAAGACCCCGAGATACTTGAACTCCTCCACTTGAGGCAAGGACTCCCCACCCACCCGGAGAGGGCAAGCCACCTTTTTCCGGTCGAGAACCATGGCCTCGGATTTGGAAGAGCTGATCCTCATCCCAGCCGCTTCACACTCGGCTGCAAACCACCCCAGTGCACATTGGAGGTCCCGGTTCGATGAAGCCATCAGGACAACATCGTCTGCAAACAGCAGAGATGAGATCCTGTGGTTCCCATACCGGATCCCCTCCGGCCCCTGACTGCACCTAGAAATTCTGTCCATAAATATAATGAACAGAACCGGTGACAAAGGGCAGCCCTGGCGGAGTCCAACATGCACCGGGAACAGGTCCGACTTACTACCGGCAGTGCGAACACAGCTCCTGCTCTGGTCATACAGGGACCGAACAGCCCTTAGCAAAGGGCCCCGAACCCCGTACTCCCAGAGCACTCTCCACAGGACCCCACGAGGGACACGGTCGAATGCCTTCTCCAGATCCACAAAGCACATGTGGACTGGTTGGGCAAACTCCCATGCACCCTCGAGCACCCGATGGAGAGTATAGAGCTGGTCCAGTGTTCCCCGGCCGGAACGAAAACCACTCTGCTCCTCCTGAATCCGAGGTTCGACTATCGGTCGAATTCTCCTCTCCAGCACCCTGGAATAGACCTTACCGGGAAGGCTGAGGAGTGTGATTCCCCGATAGTTGGAACACACCCTCCGGTCCCCCTTCTTAAACAGAGGGACCACCACCCCGGTCTCCCAGTCCAGAGGTACTGCGATGCCACGCGATGTTGCAGAGACGTGTCAGCCAAGACAGCCCTACAACATCCAGAGACCTGAGATACTCAGGACGGATCTCATCCACCCCTGGGGCCTTGCCGCCAAGCAGCTTCACGTGGTGGAGGGGGTTGAGTGCCTGAATGATCCCGGGAGCTATGTTGTCGGGGGCTTTATGCCCCTGGTAGGGTCACCCAAGGCAAACAGGTCCTGGGGGATGGGTCAGACTAAGAGCGGTTCAGAAGCCCATTATGATGAGTATTAGATCGAGGCCAGTTACGTCGCCTAGATTGGCGTCACCGGGGCCCCACCCTGGAGCCAGGCCTGGGGTGGGAGCTCGCCAACGAGCGCCTGGTGGCCGGCCCTTTCCCCATGGGGCCCGGCCGGGCTCAGCCCGAAGGAGCGACGTGGGGCCGTCCTCCCGTGAACTCACCACCCGCAGGAGGATCCATAAGGGGCCGGTGCAGAGAGATCTGGGCGGCAGCCGAAAGCGGTGTGGGCCACCAAAAAATTGCTAATAGATACCAAAATAATACTTAGCAGCAGCCCACGGTGACGATACTGTGTCACCAAATTTAGTATCACGATATATCAATATCAAGAATTACACCAAGTTGTCAGTGTGTTTGAGAAAAAAGTGTTCATTCATAGTTTACATTTACTGAGCCTTTACACATTTTAGTCCATTTTATTAAATTTTGGCAAGAAAAACTGGTATTCTGTTTAAAAAGACGACCTCCAACTTATGAATAGAATGAAATTGATTAGTTTTAACCTTTTCACTGCTTGAAAGGTTAAAACTAATTAATTTAGGAATCGAATTGTAGAGCGGTTACACAAAAATTGCTAAAAGATTCCAAAATAATATTCTTGCCGATATATCAGCCCATGATAACGATACTGTATCACTAAATTTAGTATCACGATGTATCAATATTCTGATATTTTTGCACACCCCTGTATGAAAATAAGGATTGCACCAAGTTGTCAGTGCTTTTGAGAACAAAGTATTCATTTTTGGCAAGAAAAACTGGTATTCTGTTTAAAAAGACCACCTTTCAACCAATCAAACAACCTCCAACTTATGAATAGAATGAAATTAATTAGTTTTAACCTTTTGACAGCTTGAAAACCTATTTATATCCAAATTTCAGTTACAGCTTGTCTCATCGAATCCTTTTTAAATCCTCAAGTACGTTTCCTAATTAGAGTTTACAGTGTAGTGGCAGCTGTCGGTAGTCTTTTTGCTAACGCTGCTAAATATTACACCCGCGCTATCGCTCCCCTCTCCTCCAGGCACTGTTCTGAAGTGTTTTCATTCGTCGCCAGTCTTGAGTGAGATACGGGCTTCCTCAGGGGAAACGGGAAGTGGCCGAGATCTGTTTCCTGATTGCATGCGATTGGACGAAAGCGCATGGTAAAGGCGTGAGTCGTACATGCAAAGAAAGAACAGGATTTCCTCGCTGGATGATCTATAGGGCACCTGCTGGACTTTCAGTTTTCTTTGTAATAGTCGGGGTGATTAATACCATAATAAACATGATATTTTGGGGACTTTTTTAGCTTATATACTAGTATTAAAGGTGCTATATTACACAAATATGACTCTTGTGAACTTGTAGCTATGTTATAATGTTGTTACCTCCTGAAAAATATACCCGGAGTTGTGTTTTGTTTCATTCACAGGTTTTACTAGCCTTTTAATATTTGTCTTTCTACATCTCTAAAGCTCAAAATGCTCTCTTCCACCTGTCATATCATGTAGTTTTCAAGTTGACGGCTCCTTTTACGTTTAGTTCAGTAGAGGTCCAGGTCTGAAATCATCCAAATGATTCTAAAGAAGGAATATGGAGTTTAAAAACAGGGTGGAACAGTGTGTTTTCTGTTTCAGAGAAGAACTCAGCTTAAATATACAGGGTTTGTGTGTTAAACTTGTGTGAATGAAACAAAACACAGCTCCAGATGTGTTTGTGATGAAGAAACAACATTAGAACACAGATCAGAAAAAGGTGCAATAAGCCCTTTAATAGTGTAGGATTAATATTGTATTGTTTTGTCCTTTGTCCCTTTGAATGCAATTGTTTTTCCTTTTTGACATGAGTTGAATTTGTCAAAAATATCGAAAATCATACACAAATCAATATTAAAAGTAGTATTAAAAGTAGGTACTCATTTGAGCAGGTATTGATACTAAAAAGTCACATTCACAGGACAGAAATGAAGCTTTTCTGAATAGCCTCATATCGAGTTTGAAATGTGGATCGTGACAACATCAATCGAAGTACACTTTTCGTGAACGACTACTGCTGTTGTGTCCTTGGGCAAAACACTTCACCCACATTGACCGCTCCTTCTCACATAGTTGGTTTGTTCTGTAAGTTAATATTCAAAAATATACTCTTGCTGGTTGTTTGTGGCAAGCACGGTAATAAAGGTGAAAATTCAAAATATATAATTTTTTTCTGACAAATACTACATTTTAGATTTGTGATTTTTTTCCCCAAAAAGTAGAAATCTATTCAGTCCACACAGCATACACGATTGCAGACTAAAACACAAATTGACAAAGAAGAACAATCTCACGAATTTCAGAACATAATATTTCTGATATAAATATTTGAAGAGGTTTATACTACTGGTAAATTTTTTTTTCTTTCAAATACAGACAAGATCTTTTGTTTTTTGACAGAAAAGTAGCAATTCACAATTCAGTCAGCTTTTATTTGTCTCCACAAAATATCAGATGCATATCCTGAAAATATTTTCCCGTGAGATGCATATCGTGAAAATATCGTTCCGTGAGCTTCATATCATGAAAATATCGTACTGTTAGATGTATATCGTGAAAATATCGTCATGTGAGATGCATATCATGAAAATATCGTACTGTGAGATGCATATCGTAAAAATATCATACCGTGAGATGCATATCATGAAAATATCGTCCCGTGAGATGCATCTTGTTAAAATATCGTACCGTGAGATGTATATCGTGAATATATCATCCCGTGAGATGCATATACTAAAAATATTGTCCCGTGAGATGCATATCGTGAAAATATCGTCCCGTGAGCTTCATAACATGAAAATATCGTGCCGTGAGATGTATATCGTGAAAGTATCTTACTGTGAGATGCATATCGTGAAGATATCGTCCCGTAAGATGCATATTGTGAAAATATCGTCCTGTGAGATGCATCTTGTGAAAATATCATACCGTGAGATGTATATCGTGAAAATATCGTCCCGTGAGATGCATATCGTGAAAATATCGTCCCGTGAGATGCATCTTGTTAAAATATCGTACCGTGAGATGTACATCGTGAAAATATCGTCACGTGAGATGCATATACTAAAAATATTCCCGTGAGATGCATATTGTGAAAATATCATCCCGTGAGATGCATATACTAAAAATATTGTCCCGTGAGATGCATATCGTGAAAATATCATACTGAGGGATTTGGATATCGTTGCGTTTCTAGTATAAAGTCGGTCAAGTCTGTTTTTGTGTTGCTGTTTTTTCCCTCGGTCATTTTTGACAGTCTGTTATACTTGTTTGGTCGATGGTAAACACAGGTGCTCCGTCATTTGCCGATGCACATGCTTTTGTCATAGACGCCTTCAGCAGCTGTGACCCTCCAGTTTTCACTGAAGCATTTAGTTCTGCTCATTACATTCACCAACAACCCACTTTTTCCCACAATCTGCCTATAATGGTTGCTATGGAGCTTGAAACAAAATGTGATACATACATTCGTTCTAACGTACACCGAGGCTCTTCTCTCACCTGATGCTAACTAAAGGTGCATTGTGTAACTTTTCTGGTGGTCCGTCAAATGACTTTTTCACGTTAAACCTTTCTATCTTCATGGAGAACAAACGAGACCAAGTTACAGGTCAGATCTGTGGAGAGACACAACCCCTCCTGCTCACAATCACAATCCTTGTTTTTCTAGGCATTTTTTAAATAAATATAAGGTATAGCTGATTAATATCATACTGTGGAACATTCCAGACAGTACAATAACATATCCATAGAAACAAGCGGGTGATGGACCTTCCACCGGAAAAGTTACATAGTGCAGCTTTTACTGTAGTTGTGGATTTATAAGGCAAATCAGTTGGTGATCGGAGGCAAGAGTGGGACAAAAAAATGGCCCTGGCATTATTGGCTTAATCCGGCCCCTCATAATTAGCAGAGCGCAACGGACTAATTTATGTTTGTGTTCCCTGAAGCAAAGTATTTTACTATTGTTACGTCTTGGCCGAGAGAAAACCAGGGCGCAACATTTAAAGGAAAAATCTCATCTCCCAAAAACCACCAGCAAACTCGAAGTAACTGCACATTCAATGGTTTATTGAAAATGCATCTTGCACACACACACAAAATACTTTTCTCATCGAATCTACACGACTCGCGTAGGTCACCTGTTTTGGCTTCAGAAGGTGAGCAATTTTCATGCCATCACCTTAAAGTCCCGGTATTATCCTAACATTACTACCTGCTGACCTGCTGTGCCTGTGTCACACCTCCCTGGTCACTTTGTCCCTCGGGTTTCCTCGGGTTCCCTGTCCAGTCTCTGGCTGCTCCTCTCCCTGTCCACCTTCAACCTGGGCTGCAGAGGACGTGGAGGCTCCAGCAGCCCCTCCAGCAGCATTGTCTGTTATTTAGAACATTTTGCAGTGCCTATAGAGAGAGATTTTTTAACCTTTTAGCCCGCAACTTCTCCACACCCCCTTTCTTCTGCTTCTCCATGTTTCCACGCTCAACACTGAAACTGGCGGGGATCAGTGCAGAGAAAGGGGTGGGACCGCTCTCGTAAGCTTCTATATCCTCATTGATTTAGTCCACTGTCTATATTGAAGATGGACCAATGGGACGCTTCCTCTAAATTGTGGGTTAGAAAAAAGTAAAAAAAAGAAAGAAAAAGTGTCGCCCCACTTGGAAAATGCCCTGTATGCCCAATTACCAGTCCAGGCCTGAGTGAGCTACATTTTCATATTCATTACATTAATATTCTCATAAGAAATATTCATACTTTGCAGCTGATTCCATCAATGTTCTTTGGGGCTGTGAAGCTACCTGAAAGAACTACAAATTGTACTTAAACTGAGCTTTATTTTAACACAATCTGACCAGATAGAGCGAGCTTTGTTGGAACTACAACAGGTGAGATGATTTTTTTTCCCCGTTAAACAAGTTGCTCACACATAAAATTGCAGTCACAAGCTAACCCGCATTAGCCAGCAGATTTTCAATCCCGCTCACCTTTTTTCGAAACAGAACCATGAACGCTCGTTTTGATCACAGGCACCTGAACATTTCCTCTTTAAATCCCCTTTGTATTTTTCTGGATTTCAGATTATTTTAAAACTTTTTTTTTTGACAGTGTTTACTAATGTGTGCATTGTGTCTCCATAGTAACTCCTAAATATTCCTGCATTAGAGATACATGTATAGCACCCCCAGTGTGATGTCACTGCAAAGTATCAATAGGTCATGCTCTTGTCCTTTATTAATACTTCTATATTAAAATTGAGTTGGGGGACAGGTGGAATTTGTTGTTCAACTGTCAGGTTGCAGATTTGTTGACTTGGTTTATGGTTAATATCTCTATAATTACCGAGCCTATCCACATGAAACACACCTGTTTGCACAAATAAATAAGGCAATAAACAATAAACAGAAAATGGTGCATTATTCAACCCTAAAGATGAGATTCTTGACAGTTGAAAGGACTTTAAGACGTAAAATGTATATATGACAAGTTTGTAGAGCCATCACTTGAAGAAATATCTCTCGTCAACATTTGTGGATCATAAGTTTGGATATTTCGTTCCAAAACCGTGAATCTCCCATAGAGTTATTGATACTTTGCAGTGACATCATGCTGGGGGTGTTCTGCATATACAGCTCTGGAAAAAAATAAGAGACCACTGCAGTTTTTTCTGAAATCAGCATCTCTACATGTATTACAGCCATTCCATTCCAGCGTCTGTTGAATTCCAACACAAACACAAAGCTGAGCTACTTCAGTTCTTGCACCAGGAGTGGAATAAAGTCACCCAAGAACAATGTGAAAGACTTGTGGAGAGCATGCCAAGACGCATGAAAGTTGTGATTAAAAATGAGGGTTATTGCACCAAATATTGATTTCTGAACTCTTCTTAAGTGTAAACATTAGTATTATGTTGTTTTAAAATGATTTTTATCTTTCTTTCTTTCTTTGCATTGTTTGAGGTCTGAAAACATGTATCTTTTTTTGTTATTTTGACCATTTGTCATTTTCTGCAAATAATTGCTCTAAATGATAATATTTTTATTTGGAATTTAGGGTTGTCAATAGTTTATAGACTCAAACAAAAATGTTCCTTTTGCCCAAACACATACCTATAAGCAGTAAAATCAGAAAAAACTGATCATTTTGCAGTGGTCTCTCATTTTTTTCCAGAGCTGCATCTCTATTGGCAGAATTCTCAGACAATACACACATTAGCACAGAGAGACAAATCTGTTTTCTTCTGATCTGATTTCTAAAACTCAAGAAAAAAAACAAACAAAATGGATTTAAACAAAGCATTCAAGAGCCTGCGATCAGTCTGAGAGTTCTTGATCCTGTTTAGGAGTCTGATTTTCAACTAAAAAGGTGACTTGTGACTGTAATTTTATGTAAAAGAGACTTGTTTAAGAGCACAAATCAACTCGCCTGTAGCTGTAGCTCCAAATAAGTCCGCTCTTTCTGGTAAAACAAAGCTCAAAGCTAAAAACAGCGCTTCAGACAGAGCAGTGCCTACAGTTAGCATCACATCCCTCATATTGTCACATCGTCAAAGTGTAGAACGCGGCCTCTTCATGTTTTGATAGTATTTTTATAGTGCGCCCTGCTCGTCTGTTGGCTGCCTCTGCTCTCTCTCTCCGCTGCGGCGCTTATTGTCGCCCACGCAGAAACAGACGCCATTTTGGAAAATCTCTGTCTTCTCCCTCATGGCTGTCATCATGTCAGCGGTGAATTTCCTTTCTTCCATTCATGAAATAACCTGTTAATACATCGTTCTTGGTCAGACTGGATAGTGGTGACGCACAGTGACTCATATAAAGTGCAGCGTTGTCAATCAATAGCATTACTCAGCTTGGACACAGTCGTAACTTCAAGTCGTAGTATTTTATGTATTGTTATATTCGCGTACTAATTGTGGGCTGCGTAGTGGCAGAGTGGTTTGCGTCTAATTGAAAGGTGGACTATGTAACGTTTCTGGTGTCCGCTACGTCGTCTGCTTGTGTCCATGGAGATGCGATTGCCTTGGAATGTTTCACAGTATGGCGTTAAATTTAATTCAAACGAGGGCCATTCAAAAAGTTCTAAGACAAATGCCATAAATTCAAAATGAGTCGAACTAGCTCAACAAAATGACCTTGAATCATACCGCCGATGACTTATAAACACATTTGACAAGTTTCGGCATTCTAGCTTTGTTATTCAAAGAGTTACATTACATATTGCACAACCCACTTTTTTGACCCTCCAAAATGAGCCAATCTGATGTCCGAGCAAACATTAAATTTCTAACAAAACTTCAATGGAAACCTAAACAAATGATTGAAGCTTTGCACAATGTTTATGGATGTTTTTTTCCCCCCTATTTCCAAAGTTGAAAGAACATTTAAAAGGAACACGATTTCAGTCCATACTTGAAGCGAAGAGGGAGGTTGTGACCTGGTTGACTAGACAAGCTCCAGAACTCTATCAAGAAGGAATTTTTCGGTGGAAACGTCGCTTGCAGAAGTATACTGACTTAGGTGGATGTTACGTAGAAAAGTAATTTAGTTACTTTCAAAAATGAAGTTGTTTTTTTAATTTGTCTTAGAACTTTTTGAATGACCTTCGTATTTATTGAAGTGCTAAATATCTAAATAATCTTGAAAAACATGTATTCTTATTGGGGGCTGGGTGCCTCTCCACAGATATGACCCCGTGGCCTGATCATCTGCTTGCATTTTAAAGCCATACTGTGGAACATTCCAGGCAAAGCATCAATATTATACAGCGGAGTCAAGTAACCTTTTATCGTTTTGAAAATATTCTGTTCTGTTTAGTAAGTTTTACTTTAGTTTTTGATTCTCTTAAGTCCACGCTCCCTTTAGAGCACTATTACATTAGAATCTGTGTGCATTTCACTAATGAAACTACAGCACAGCGCATCAGGTTTGTGAAGTTGTGGTGTATTGTTTTGTATCCTGCTTTTGTATATTTATGGAGAATTGTCGTTAGGAGCACGTAGGCTTGTACGAGCCTTGGACTGAATTGTACTGCTAAACCTGAAGTGGCTCAAATAATGTCTGCGGGAAGATGAGTTTACTCAAACATGCATGGATGACAATATAAAACATCTTCAGGCATATTTTTTGATGAGGAAACGGCATTGTAATGTAGTAGAAATCTCCAAAAAGTAGAATTTGCATTTAGTGGAGTTAATATGATTAATTTAGGCTACATTCAGACTCCAGGGCTTAAAGCTCAATTCAGATTTTTTTTTTGTGAAATCCGATTTTTTTGCGAGGTCGTTCACATTTCCAATTAAATGTGACTTGTTTGTGATCTCCATTGTGAACTTTAAACGCCCCAAAAGTGTCCCGCATGCACATTGAAGGACACGATGACGCCACACGCAGCGACCGTGCTCAGTGTTTACGGGAGTAAACATGGACGCTCTGAGTGAGCATCTGGCTTTATTAAAGTTGCTGTTCTACCGGAGCCAGCACATGTACAATACATTTGTTTTAAAGAGGAGATTAAAAATAAGGGTTACTGCACCAAATATTGATTTCTGAACTCTTAAGTGTAAACATTAGTATTATGTAGTTTTTTCTTTCTTTCTTTGCATTGTTTGAGGTCTGAAAACATGTATCTTTTTTGGCCATGGTGTTTTGTGGGGCAGTGTCCATACAGAGGAACGTGTGGGTGCGGAGTCGCAGCCAAGAGTGGTGGGATTGCAATGTGCTTCTCTGCTTCACTGACACGGAGTTCTTACAAAACTTTCTTATTTTTGAGCGCCTACTTGTACCACTCTCACTTGTTGATGACGTGTAGGTCGGGTGAATGCGTCCTGGCCGTTCAGAATGAAGTCGCATGCCAAAAGATCGGATATGTATCGGTTTTAGGACCACATATCCAAGTGGCCTGGGTCGCATTTGAAAAAATCTGATCTGTGTCATTCAGATTGTCATTAAAAGATCAGATACAGGTCGCATAGGGGCGAAAAAAACGGATTTGGGTCACTTCAGGCTGCAGTCTGAACGTAGCCTTAGATTCAGGAGCTGGACCACACCTCAACCTCCTCCCCAGCCAACCACAGCTCATCTCAACCACGCCTTCAGTTACCCAGAAGCCCTATTTATACAGCCTATCCCGACAACACCATCCATGTCAGCTCTCTCGACCATCAATCAATCAATCAATCAAAACTTTATAAAGCACTTTTCATACAAAAAAAGTAACACAAAGTGCTTTACAGTGATTAAAAACGACCCACATTTCCTTCCACCCACCCAATCAGCCCCCCCAGCTGCTCGACAACACACAACCAAGCAACCCAAACAGTAGCACACGCGCACATGCTAACATGCTAAAATACATAAAACTACACACAGTAGTAAAAAAAAAATAAAAAATTAAACGTGTTAGTACGAACCATTGGTAATAGCAGATATAAGACAAAACATGCTTTTTTTTACAGACGCTTAAATGCATAATACCCCCTCTTTAAAGATGCACTGTGCAACTTTTCTGGTGCAGGGTCCGCTACCTGCTCGTCTCCATGGAAACAAGCAGGTTACGGCACTATGCTACATTACAATTCAGATCTGTGGAGAGTCGCCCCTTTTCACACAAGGAATAATTCTATCTTTGAGCAATAGAAACACTTGTAATGAATAAACACTAGATGGATATGTTTAAAGTCATACCATGGAATATTCTAGACAACGCAATAACATTTCCATAGAGACAAGCAGGTACCAAACCCTTCTCCAATTATTTTTTCCCTGGGGCCACATGAGAAACAGAAAATATTGTGGAGGGCCGGGCCAATGTGCTTAACTCAGTTCGGCATAAAATTAATTGTATTTGTTTATAAAAAAGCAGTAAATAGCATTGTTTTGACGTGCTGCTAAGACTAGTAAGAGTTTATGTTATGACTAAGTAATGAAAAAGTGAGGTTGCCTTACAAAAATGCCATTTAAAATAAACATCTCTAAAGTAAAAGCAATACAACATTAGTCCATGCATGAGGTCTCTCTCTCTCTGCTCTTTTTCTCCCCTCTCCCTTCTCTCTTTTCTCTCCTATCTCTCCCCTTTTTCTCTTGCTCCCACTCTTCCTTTCTCTCTCTCTTTCTCCTCTCTTCCTTCTCTTTTCTCCTCTCTCTCCTCTCTCTCCTTTTTCTCTTCCTCCCCTCCTTTCGCTTTCTCTTTCTTCCTTCTCTTTTCTCCTCTCTCTCCTATCTCTCCTTTTTCTCTTCCTCCCTTTCTCTCTCTCTCTCTCTTTCTCCCTTCTCTCTTTCCTATCTCTCCTCTTTCTCTTCCTCCCTTCCTTTCTCTCTCTCTCTCTTTCTCCCTTCTCTCTTCTCTCTCTCCTTTCTCTCTTCCTTCCTTTTCTCTCTCTTTCTCCCTTCTCTCTTCTCTCTCCTATCTCTCCTTTGTCTTCCTCCCTTTCTTTCTCTTTCTCTATCTTTATCCCCTCTACCTTCTCGCTCCCCTCTCTCTCTCTCCTATCTCTTTCTCTCTTCCTCCCTTCCTTTCTCTCCCTTTCTCCCTTCTCTCTTCTCCTCTCTCTCCTCTCTCTCCTTTCTCTTCCTCCCTTTCTTTCTCTCTCTTTCTCTCTCTATCTTTATCCCCTCTACCTTCTCGCTTCTCCCCTCTCTCTCTCTCTCTCTCCTATCTCTTTCTCTCTTCCTCCCTTCCTTTCTCTCTCTCTTCTCCTCTCTCTTCTTTCTCTTCCTCCTCCTTTTCCCTTCTCTCTCTTTCTCTCTTTATCCCATTTTCCTTCTCTCTTCTCTCTCTCTCTCTCTCTCTTTCTCTCTTCTCTCCATCTCTCCTCTTTCTCTTCCTCCCTTCCTTTCTCTCCCTCTCTCTTTCTCCCTTCTCTCTCTCCTATCTCCTCTTTCTCCTCCTCCCTTTCTCTCTTCCTCCCTCTCTTCAAAAAGGCCATTTAAAAAAACCTCTCTAAAGTAAAAGTCATACAGCTTTAGTCCATGCTTGAGTTAAAATGATAAAATATGTTTATTTTGTAATTACAAACGAGCTTAAAGGGGCCGGTCAACCACAGGGCAGTGAGTGGCTCAGGAACTGGACAATGCCCAAGTCTGGTCTACTCAGAATTACTCATTAGATCCCAAACCAGTGAGCCGCATGTAGAGTTCAAACTTTCTGGCAATGATGAAAACTGAACCAAAACAAACTGCCAAATATTTTTCATTCATATTTTACAGTTCCAAGTGTGTGTATTTTGTGGTTGTTGTTGGCAGGTGTTTATTACATTGTGAAGATTAAAATGTTATCCACATGATTAGGGCTGGGTATCGATCAAAATTTTCCGATGCCGATACCAATATCGATACCTTTGTTTCGATACCGATTCCTAACCAGTACCTTTTTCGGTTCCTATTTTATATTAATTCTAGGAATTTTTTTTATTTCATTACACATTCTATTCCACATACTGGAGTTTATTATTAATGTTATTCAAGTTATTGAAGTAAATGAACAAGAACACAACTGCACACCATCACAGTATCTCTCTCTCACACACTCACGCACACACACAGCCTCACACACACGAAAAGCCGGTCGACTTTGTAACACTGAATTGCAAGATTAGCAACGAACTGCAAAGTCAATATAAACGGAAAAACGCTTAAGAAGACACAACGACATTACTTTGTTTTCCCGTGGTTTGCAATTTCCAATTGAAATCTTACCTTGAATCAAAGAAGAACACCGAGTTGAAATCCTCTTAGCATCCTCGTAGCGTCTCCAGATGCAGTCGAGAGTGAGGAACAGCGCCAGAATATGTAGAGGCCAAAAATATATTGCACCCGTAGTGGTTTAGCACTACCATTGAAAATGAATGGGAAACGGTTTAGGGCCGTTTAGCTAAACTTTCCCCGACTGCGGCGCGGCACGGGTCGCCTTGCCTGTGAACGAGGGGCGTGACCACGTGTGTTTTTCATACACATGGACGTTTGAGCCAATCTCAGGTGGCATTATCAGGCCATAAGCACGCAGGCACATATCTGAGCCACACGTGATTAACCTCTGGGTATCGAAACGTGGAACCGAAAGACGAGGCATATTTCGATATGCCTAAGAAGAACCTAAGCATTTCGGTCGGTGCCATGGAGGAACCGAATTTTGATGCCCAGCCCTACACATGATGTATATTTATGATGATTTATTGGTGCACTATGTAACCTTTTCGGTTGGGGGTCCATTACCTGCTTGTTGTCATTGTTCTGCCTGGAATATTCCACAGTACGACATTAAACAACTCTTCCTTATGTTTATTCAATTACAGGTGGGTTTATAACTCAAAAATACCTTGAAAAACAGGCATTCTGACTGTGAGCGGGGTCTCCTCTCCACAGATCTGACCTCTAACTTGGTCCAGTTCAGTCTCCATGATGATAAAAAGTTTAAAGGGATAGTGCGGTTTTTTTATGCGAATCTGTATGGCTTCCCCTTCAACAGTGTCGTCCATTAACACTGACTGACCGCTGACAGCGTCGTCTGGGCCCAGTTCTGCTCCGGTTCCGTAGCTCGCGAACGTAGTTCCGGTAAGTTAGCAGGGATATTTACTAAAGCTTGTTTTTCTTCTCAAAAGAACATTTGTCCAAAAAATGATCTATTTGCGTCAAAAACAGTTGTCCTCTAAAAATTTGCATTGGTGCTATTTTCTCTCGAGTCGTATCACTGCACGCCTATTACTTATTATTAGCGTGTTCACTTGTAAACATCCACTTAGAAGTGAACAGGCATACAGCTAATATTCGCGCAGTGATACGAGTCGGGAGACACAATACGCGAACGCAATCTGTTTGGGACGCAAATATATCACCTTTCGGAAAAATATTTTGTTTTGAGAAGAAAAACAAGCTTTATTTCATGTTCCAGGGAAGTTACCGGACCTACTTACATGAGCTCCAGAAAGCGAGCCGAACCGGGATCAGCTGAGAGTGTCAGAGGTAAGCCAGTGTCAACACACGTAACTTTTAGAAGGAAACCCATACAGATTAACATTAAAAAACGCACTATCCCTTTAAAGGAAAAGTAACGTTATTTTACAATCTGAGCCTTCTTTCGGTAATAAAACAAGTCGTTTGACTCACCCATAGCACGTTCGTGTCATTTGGAGCTGTTTGGTGAAAGTTATGTTGTAGCGTATCCGTTAACATGTGTATTCGGGGCATTACTTTGCGGTCTCCAAATAACACAAACTTTAGCACTTTTCAAATCATAGAAGCCCGATGTCTTAATGTAAGATTTCGTTTGAAGCAAAAGTGGACTGTAATCAGAGATTTAGCCATAGTTTCGAGTAGATGAGGACGCCAGTGCGCATGCGCAGACTGTGCTATCAGCTCCCGGGACCCAAACATGAAACGCAAAGCTGAAAACTATGGATAAATCTCGGATTACAGGCCACATCGGGCTTCTATGATTTGAAAAGTGCTAAAGTTTGTGTTATTTGGACACCGCAAAGTAATGCCCCGAGCATATGATACAGCACCATGTTAACGGATACGGGATCATTAGTAGAACAGAACGGCTCAACATAAGTTCTGCGATACTGCTCCAATTGACAGAAAAAAGCTATGAGTGAGTAAAACTACTTGTTTTATTGCCGAAAGAAGGCTCAGATTGTAAAAAAAACGTTAATTTGCCTTTAAATGTTCCCTACGAACTTACGGAACTACATTCGCGAGCTACGGAACCAGAGCAGAATCCGGCTCAGACGATGCTGTCATCGGTAAGTCGGTGTTAATGGACGACACTGTTGAAGGGGAAGCCATACAGATTCACATAATACTATCCCTTTAATACCACACTGAGAAACATTCCACACAAAGCAGTAAGCCAATGTAATAACCACAAGAAGCAAGGAAAACGTGTTTTTTCTTAGTTCCTGATTAGAATTCCAACTATGTTTATTTCCCAATGCAATAAACAAAGTGCCGTGTGTTTCTCAGAGTTTCCAGAGTTACTTTTCTTATTATTCAGGCAATGACAGTGCATGATATGTATTGAACGTTTCACAGGCAAGGAAAAGAAAACAACTTCCATAAAGACACTGTATCTGCTGATGTGTTCCCCTTGGCGCAAAGAACGGAGACTTGAAGGTCCTATACCCGATTTGGAGACATTATAGATAAGGCTGCATCATTTTGAGTTTTTCTGACAGGTATTCCGATTAGATGTGCGATACGTGTTTTCCAGAGTAGGATTCTGCTCAGACTGAATATTTTAAACAACTCCAGGAGTGTTAACGTTTAAGAAAAGACTGAAATAAGAACTACAAACTAGTAAAAGAATCCCCTGCATATCCAAATGTCTTTGGAGAGGTCAAAAGTAAGGCTGCAACTCATGAATATTTTAGTTAATAATCAATACTGGATGAACCATAAACTGTGTAAATGGATATAGCTAACCTGCTAATAGGAAGTGTTCATGGGTGTGCTTCCAGTTCCACCGACTTTGGCTCCAATTCACTATCCATTGAAAAACTGTTGCCCCTCTCTCTGACTGCCTGCTGCCTGAGCTCCTCATTTTGGTGTTTTTATTTTGGTATTTTTTCTGTAAATCAAGATGTGAACTTTAATAACAGAGAAGTCAGATGTCTTCTTTTCCCAAGGTCGCTCCCGTTGGTGTTAACAACAGGTTTGATTGACAGCGTTGCTAAGCGCCCGCTCCCTGCTAAACCGGTGGTGTGGACGGGAAGGGGAAATTGCTGTCATACTCGTGGTAGGAAGGCCAAATAAACAACAA